>JAUIMM010000224.1:6264583-7470000 GCA_031769625.1 Taudactylus pleione | reverse complement strand
ACAGGATACCTTGGGGTATAGGTGTGACGTCAGTCATCGGGCACCATAGAGTTAAGCTTTCAGCCTCCCAGGATGCACTAGGGTCCCCCTCCTATACCCCGCCCCCGAGCCAAGTTTGGTTCCCGGCCGGAGTCGGGTGCACCTGTTGGAGTGGGGGCTAAGAAGAGCCCCTGAAGCTTTTCTGCATGCAGCTGTGGCTACACATCTGGTTGTACAGCATGGACAGTCAGTCCTGACGTCCATGCTGTCTTCCCTACACCCCCGCGGGTACCAGAACGCCGGTACCGATCCGGGGATGCTGGTGAGCATCTGGGGTCACAGCTAGCGGTGACCCCAGATGTTCCGGACCATGGCCGGATTCAAGGGGGACAGCAAGGTAAGCAGCGGGGTCCCGCGGTGGGTCCCCGCTGTTACATGGTCCAGAGTCCCCAGGCAGGGGGCTCCCTGGGGACTGGCTGCAGCGTGGAGCCAGGTAAGAACCTGCGCTTCCAATACCCCCTGGGACAGCGGACCGCAGCAGATCGGCAGTGCTGCGGCGTCCCAGGGGTTAAATGCATGCCAGGGGAGCGCGCCTTCCCTGTCTCACAGCCGGCGCCTCCCCCGCTGCACACAGCCCTCTCTGCACACTGTCGACTGGCCCTGTGGCAGCGCTCCTCCCCCAGGCCAGCCTCCTCTCTGCTCCTCGGCGGCCATCTTCCTGAACGCATGGTGAACGCTGCTGGATGCCTGGAAGGAAGCCTCTTGGTCTGGGTCCCCCCGCATACCTCTCCTCCGCTTGTGGTCAGGTCTGTGTATGCAGCGCTGTGTCCTGCCAGACCCTGTGTCTGCGTAGTTGAGTGATCAGCGCTGGTTAGTGCAGGAATTGATTTTCTTTGCATTGTATGTGACTATGCTAGCGCTGCTGCCTGTATCTTCTATTCTGACTGTCAGCTTTATTACTGTCCCTGTTCTTTCTGCTAAGCCCTTGTGGTGCGGTGCTGCAGGGTGGTCTCTCACCTCTTTAAAATACAATTGGTGAGAGGGGTCACATACTTTCTACCATCATGTCTGAAAGTGATTTTCCTCTCCGGCTGCAGTGTACTACGTGTAAAGTACCTTTAGCGGAGGGGGAGGGTAGCGCGGAGGGCCTCTGCCGGAAGTGTTTGTCGATGGCGCGGCCTATTACGGTTACAGCATTGGTACAGGAGCCGCCCTGGGCTTGTTTCGCTCAGGCGCTTACAACCCTAGTGGGCCAGTTAGCTCCGCAGCCCACGTTTACACAGATGGGTTTGTCCCAGCAGTCAGTGGTGTCGTCACCCATGCAGGGTTTCCCAAGACAATTGGTGGTACCCCGCAGTCACCCTATTTCCCCTCTCCCAGTTTCTCAGGAGCCGGCGTGGGTTAACTCCCTGACGAGTTCGGTACAGCACTTGTCGGATGTGTTGCAGGGGGAGACTGTGATGCGGCCACATAAACGGCCGGTGGCTCCTTATGAGGATGACGAAGGGACGTCTGATGATGGGGAGATTCTGGATCCTTACGATCAGGAACCTTTCCATACTAAGGACGCTTACGCTAGGTCCAAGGTATATATTCCTGGACTTATTCGAGCAGTCCGCACAGCCTTGGTGATTGAGGACGAAGTTCCCCCAGCTGCTAAATCCAAGTATGCTTTTTTTAAGGATGTGAAGGGTGACGCCACAGTCTTTCCTCTTTCGGGCCAGTTAATGGACCATTTAGAGGAGGCGTGGAAACAGCCTGGCAAGCGATACCAGCCGCAGAGGCGCCTGGCATTGGCTTATCCGTTCGGATAATTATTTTGCTAAGTGGGAATCCCCTCCACAGGTGGATTCTCATGTGACACGTCTTGTACGTAGTGCCGCATTGCCAATGCCATCCATGTCCTCCCTTAAGGATGCTACGGACCGCAAGGTGGAGATCTGCCTGAAGTCCGCTTATTCCCTTGCGGGGGGGCAGCGCGGCCGGCTATGTCCATTTGCTGGATTGCCAGATCGATGGAGCGCTGGGCGGATTCATTTGAGGCGTCCTTTGATTCTGACTGTCCGGCCGAACAAACGGAGTTGATTGGTAATCTCCGTGATTCGGCCACTTATATCAACGAGGCGGCCTTAGACATTAGTACATTGGTGTCCCGAATTTCTTCAGCAGTGGTGGCTGCTCGTCGCACCTTGTGGTTGCGATCCTGGAAGGCGGACGCTGACTCCAAAAAGGGTTTGGAGGCGTTGCCCTTTAACGGAGAAGTTCTCTTCGGTCCAGATCTGGACAAGATTGTGGCCACGCTGGCGGCAGCCAAATCGGCATGTCTCCCGTCGGCCACGGCTCCTTCTGGTTCAGGACCATCGTCCTTTCGGTCTTATAGGGCCCAGGGCAGGCCCAAACCACAGTCTTTTCCCCGACAGGCTGGTCCCAAAAAATCAGCCAAGCCCCAGGAGCAGGCATGGAGTACCAGACGTCCGGCCCCTAAGCCTGATGACAAGCCTGCGGCCTGACGGTCCGGGCCTCCCGTTGGGGGATCCCAAAGTGGGAGGCCGCCTGCTGCAGTTCGCCCGGTGTTGGTCGGTCACCACGACAGACACTTGGGTTCTCAAGGTGGTCTCCCATGGGTACGCCCTCTCGTTCCGGCACAGACCCCCGGCTCGATTCTTCACCACGGGTCTACCATCAGACCGGAACAAGGCCACGGAGCTGCGGAAGGTCTTGCACACTATGCTCCAGGCTGGAGTTATAGTGCCTGTTCCATTCTCCCAGAGGGGCCAGGGTTTCTATTCAAATCTTTTTTTGGTGCAGAAACCCAATGGGTCGTATCGTCCGATTCTCAACCTCAAGGCTCTCAACAAGTCTTTGCGGGTGCCGAAGTTTCGGATGGAGACCCGACGGTCCATCATTCTGGCGCTGGAACCTGGGGACTACATGGTGTCATTGGACATACAGGACGCTTACCTGCATGTCCCTATTCTTTTGCGCCATCAACAGTTCCTCAGGTTTGCAATCCGCAGCGACCATTTTCAGTTTCGGGCGTTACCTTTTGGCCTGGCGACAGCACCGCGTGTGTTCACCAAGGTGATGGCGGTCATGGCGGCTTCTCTGCGGCTGCGGGGAGTCCGCATGTTGCCGTACTTGGACGACCTGTTATTAGTGGCAGGATCTCCAGAGCTCCTTCTACGCCACTTGGACCTGACCATTGCGCTGCTGCAACGGCATGGCTGGTTAATCAACTGGCAGAAGTCCACTCTAATCCCGTCTCGGCGGATTCTGCACCTCGGAGCCTTATTCAACTGCTGGTGGACAGGTGGGGTCTTCCAGAGATCGACCTCATGGCGTCCCGGCACAACAACAAGTTGCCGGTGTACGGGTCTCACACAAGAGACGAAGAGGCGTCTCTGGTGGATGCTCTGTCCGTCCGGTGGACGTTCCGGTTCGCATACCTGTTTCCTCCGGTTTCCCTTCTTCCACGGGTAATCCGAAAATTCAAACAGGAAGGAGGGACGCTCCTGTTGATAGCTCCCGCGTGGCCCAGACGGCACTGGTTCTCAGACCTTCAGGGTCTGTCCGTGGACAGTCCTCTGCGGTTGCCGCTACAACCGGACCTTCTATCGCAGGAGCCTTGTCTTCACCCGGACCTGGCTCGGCTGTCTTTGATGGCGTGGCTGTTGAGACAGCCATGTTGAGGTCCAGGGGGTTTTCCAGCTATGTGTTGCGTACCATGTTGCGAGCTCGGAAACCGTCATCCGCGAGGATATACAATCACGTGTGGCATACGTTCTTCCAATGGTGTCGATCGAGAGGTTATGCACCGCGGGAGTTTCGTCTGTCTAGGATACTTGCCTTCCTACAAGCAGGACTAGATCATGGGCTTCGCCTTGCCTCTTTGAAGGTACAGGTTTCGGCCCTGTCTGTCTGGTTTCACCGTAGGATTGCTACAATCCCGGATGTGCGCACCTTTATGCAAGGTGTTCTCCGCATTCAGCCGCCCTTTGTTCCACCTTTGGCGCCTTGGGATTTGGCTGTGGTCCTGAGGGTTCTCCAGGGACCGCCGTTTGAACCACTGGGCTCAGTGGATCTTAAATGGCTGACAGCTAAGACTGTTTTCCTTCTGGCCATAGCTTCGGCCAGACGTGTTTCTGATTTAGGGGCTCTCTCTTGTAGACCCCCTTTCTTGATTTTTCATGGGAACAGGGCAGTGCTCCGCACTCGGCCTGAATTTCTTCCCAAAGTTGTTTCCCAGTTTCATGTTAACGAGGAAATTGTTGTTCCGGCCTTTAACTGACCTGGTCTTTCAGTGGGTGAGGCCACTTTGGATGTTGTGCGGGCCTTAAGGACTTATGTTGACCGCACTTCTTCGTTTAGGAAGTCGGACGCCTTGTTTGTCCTCTATGGCTTCCGTAAAAAGGGTTGGCCTGCTTCAAAGCAAACTTTGGCAGCCTGGATCCGTATGGCTATTTCTGAAGCTTATCTTCATGAAAGTCTGCCGGTTCCTCCTTCTTTAAGGCTCATTCCACTAGGTCTGTGGGTCCTTCGTGGGAAGCTCGACGTGGTGCCTCTGCAGTCCAGATCTGCAAGGCTGCTACGTGGTCCTCTGTCCATACCTTCGTGAGGTATTACAGGTTTGACACCTTCGCCTCTCAGGATGCTTCCTTCGGGCGGCAGATTCTCTTTTCAGCACAGGAGCGTCCCCACCCTTAAAGGATACTGCTTTGGGACATCCCCAAGGTATCCTGTGGATACCCTATGGACCCTGAAGTAGAAAATATGAGATATGGTAAGAACTTACCTTTGTTATCTCTATTTCTACGAAGTCCATAGGGTTCCACAGGACTCCCGCCCTGTCGCACCTGTGCTGCAGATGGGCTTTGTTCTGGTCACCGGTTTTTCCGTCTCCCTCTGGTGAGAGTGTGATTCTTGTGTGTATCCAGATCTTCTTTCTCTCTCTTCCTTTTCCTCCGGCCTATGGCTTGGTAACTAACTGAGGTGCCTTGGCTCGGGGGCGGGGTATAGGAGGGGGACCCTAGTGCATCCTGGGAGGCTGAAAGCTTAACTCTATGGTGCCCGATGACTGACGTCACACCTATACCCCAAGGTATCCTGTGGAACCCTATGGACTTCGTAGAAATAGAGATAACAAAGGTAAGTTCTTACCATATCTCATATTTTCACTTTTATCCAATAGTGTAAGGTTTTCCTTTGGCAAATCACAGCTCCGTAGGTGTGTGCAGCTTAGCCAACAGCAGGCTCAGTATCCAGGAAAGCTTGGCCCCTACGCATTTCTTGAAAACTGGCAATGAAACCTGTATGAAATTTTTTCCATGATAAAAAACTTTTCTGGAATGTTGCTAAGCTGGATATCTTCTATCTTATGACTATCATATGATTTATTCATGTGATACACATAATTATGCATTTTTAAAGCTGTTATTTATAAATATAAACATAAAATAAATATATATATAAAAGGCCCCCTCTAAGTTTTGCTACAGACCTACTATGCCTGTTGAGGAATCAGGTAACAAAGAAGAAGGTTGAGTAAACCAGACTACTTTATTTTTATAAAGAAAATTATGCATATTGGATATAAATATCTTATATCAGCGAATTGTGTTTCATCTGTAATTTTCCTTTAATTAGCATTCGATATGGCTGAGGGTAGAGTTTTGCAGAACTCGTCAGGCATAAAACTTCTAAAGAATATTAATTTGGCAATGCTCAAACATTCAACGTGATCTGCGATAAGATTGTAGCCATAAAAAAAGAAAAGAAAGTTAAAACAAATTTTACCTTTACTACATCAAGAGAAAAAATGTATACAAAGTTGTATGTTTTTGAGATTAACTGACGCAATTAATACAAATATGTGCATTAATAATCATTATTTTTCAGTAGTGTATCGTTATATTTTTTTTAGATTGACTATCGCTGTAGCTTGCTGACGGGCAATAGCTGTTGTCGTCTGGGGGAGCGTGTTATGTAGGGAGAAGTCCCAATCTCTGGCTAAAACACCCATTTTCCTTAAACAATATCCAGAGTCTGGTCAGATGATGAACGCTGAGGCTTTCCAGGCCATCGCTTCTACCAACTGTTGCTTCATATTTGTTACTGAGATTCCTTATGTTCGTCATTCTAGATATGTAAATGATTTGACATGAATATCTGGCTTCCTCTGTGTTGCATTGCTGACTGATCTGATTAGGATCTTCAGAATGAAGCTGAATGTTCTGAAACATTTCATAGTGCTAGAAAAACAACTGTGAATTTTACTTTAACTCTTTGAAGAAAACATAAATTTGTGCAGTTGCCAGATCATTCGTCTTGTTGTAAGGATGAGCGTTACTCCACCCTTATAGCAACTATAAATTCCACATAGTTAAATTATTATTATGTTTTTCCCATCTGTCTTCTAAGTTATGGAATCTGGGGCCTGATGTAGAGTTGTAAGCTAATTCCACCATTGCTGCGGATGTGCACAGCGCTGCAATAATATGCAGATGGCGCAGCCGCCGGGAGATGAATTGAGACGTCCACCTGCGGCTTTGCAAATCAAAGCATCTGCGTAGAAGACGCAGCATCTGCCGCTGATCATTTGATGTCAGCAGTCCTGAGTAGCTCTGTGGTCGCCCTGAATGGACGTCTGAAATGAGACGCCAGAACTATGTTTTGTGCGTATGAGATCGCAGAAGCAGGCAATGACACGCCCTGAAAACGGTCATGACACGCCTGCGTTTCTGGCGGCCTACCCCGTAACCTCTCCAAAACGGCCCTTAACTGTCAATCACTTTGCGAGTAAAGAGTTGCTGCTTGCGACTACGGTAATGGACTCAGGCGCATGTGCCGGGCAACTCAGATGCATGTGCAGATAGCCGATAATCGCTTAACTGTGAAGACATCGGCATATCGTACCACTCTGAATCAGGCCTTTTTTGTGACTTTTAATTTCCTTTTTATTTTACAAACTCGCCTAACAAAATCGTCCTCGGTACTCACTCATACCCCTTTGAGACATAAGACCCGGGAAATATCCTCCTCAGACCCGGGAATTTCTCCCCCTTTCACACTACAGCGCTTAGACCTGGGAAATTCCCGGTAGACCCCTTTCAGACATAAGCAGGGTTTTTAATTTTTTTACGCTGGATGTGTGATAATAGCTGGTGTTGTAGGTGCTTATAGAAAGTGAGATGGCTGAGACTGCAGTGTGAATGTTTTAGGATCCTCCGCTCCTGCAGCTTCCTCACCTCTCATTTCCTCTCTGATGGAACAGCGCCACAGCCTATTCCAGACATGTCGTCCGCGATATACTAGGGGACAGGGGGGCCTAGTCAGGCTAGAGCGGTACCGCCATCTGTAAGGCATGCTTGCCGACATTTGGCTCCCTCCTTCCGGGAGGGAGCTGTTGGGCTTACAGGGCTGGGGGCCTGGCGCGGCCAAAGGGGACGGGGCCCGGTACTTGACGCAGCATTGGGGGTGGAGCATGGGGGCGTGACAGTGTGATCGCGTCATCGTGGCTCCGCCCCCTCTTCACAATGCCGTGATTAATGGCATTGTGCAGCGGGGGCGGAGCCACGATGACGCGATTCAGCGCGAATCGCGTCACCGGCCCCCCTGCTGCCGGGGTTTGTACCTAAAGGCGCGGGGGGTGCGGGCACATCGCCGGGGGCCGGGAGGATTGCCTGTCTTCCCGGGAGGTCGGGAGTGGCACCCGATTTTCGGGAGGCTCCCGACCAAATCGGGAGGATAGGCAAGTATGCTGTAAGGGGTCCCACAATTGGAGCCGGGGTGATGGCGCTGTGCTAGAGCTGAGCTCGGTGACCCCAGAAACCCCTACCCGGTGACCCAGAGCAGCAGAGCAGCCTCTTCCAGCCTCCCCGGCTCTGCCCCTCACCATGTCCAAGATGCTGGCAAAGAAGAGGAGCTGCTGACACACACGTACCGGCCGGACTTCAATGCCGGTGAGGCAGCGTCTCTGACAGTCATGACAGGAGTGACCGTCAGCTGGCCAATCAGAAGCTGCTTGGTGCAACTCAGGAGTAAATTCCCGGGTAGCACCATTCAGACATGAAACGGGTAATTTCCCGGGACTTAAATACTGGGAAATTCCCTGGTCGATTGAAGGGTCAGCTACCCGGGAAGGTGTTGCCGGGTAGGTACCTTTCAGACATGCACGGCAACCCGGGAATTTGGCTGAGGCAGGCCAAATTCCAGGGATTCTCGGTATGTCTGAAAGGGGCATCAGAGACTGATTGTACCTAGACAAAAGATGATGCAATGCTAGGAGTGAAATACATTTATATTTTTGCATGCAGGGTAAAATCTGGCTAGTTTTGCATGCAGCATACAAATGCTGGACATCTTTATTTTTACGCTGCAATATAGAGTTCAGCTAGGACACGCCCCTCTCAAATCTGCCCCACCTGCAGCCAACATGGTTTTACCAAGGTGCAATATCTGTATAGCTAGGCTGTAGCTTTGTTGATCAATGGTTCAGTAATGTGAAACGTCAGCCAATGACTGTTTGTACTGTAGCCATTTGCGTGGACTACGACTGCTTTCGGCTATGAGCCATATACTGTTTGTTGTTGATAGAAGAATTAATATGTTGGGCTCTGTGTTCCACGTTTGTCATTCCTACCATTGCACCACCTTTTGTACTGGCACAGTTTTGTGGGGCAGTGTTATTATTAGGCTGTGTCCTTTGAAGTTACGGTAACAGGGACACTGTTGTGCTGCTAACATGGGCTCTCGCACCAAATAAACCAGTGGCGGATCTAGGGTGGGGCAATTGGGGGATTGTGTGGTTACAGAAGAACACTGATTGGTGGGTGGCACTGGTCATCCTCTAATCAGAGTGCAGGAGTGGGAGTGGTTATGCAAAATATTCCGCTTATCACCTCTTCTACATTTTTTGTAAAGTTACACTTATCTGTCCGTAGGATTAAGGTGGGGCTTATTCTGCCTAGTTTTACAGGTCTAATGTTGGGTATGAGGATACCTCGAAAAAGTAGGAATTATTTTGCCTAGATAATAGGATAGATAGAAATAATATAATGGAGTAGAGTTGTAATGCATATTAATAATATCCAGTGATAGCAATAATGTTTATAGCTCTTTCTGTGAATAATTAAAAAGTGTGTGAGTTCAAAAAATGTTCCCCGAAGCTGACAGGTACCTGATAAGCGGAAACCAATGGCAGTCAATAGATACTCGCCCTACCTGTCCCTAGTAGCGGTGACTCCGTGGACGGTCTTCCGACCTTGCAGTGGTTACACGGAATGAATCAGCTGCACACTGGTCCCATGTGTCTGCCGCCTGATCCCCGTGGCGGGGTTACTTGTTTTTCTCCCAGCGAGGTAAGCGCGATCGCCGTACTTCATGTGTCGGGGTCCGTGGTCCCGGTAAAGTGTAGTCCCCTATGTAGTGAGTAGGGGGTTGTACATACCGACTGGTTTCTTCATCATTTGGAAATTGTGCCACATCTTCCACAGGCATTCTTAGCACCTCCAAAGTTATAGGCTGCCCTCAACCCTCTTCTCCTAAAACTCTTTGGAATTGCCCACACTAGAGGCATCCATACCTCCATCCTTTGGGATGAGTGTACCAACCCACAGGAAATGTGACAGTTTCCTCAATCAGGTCTACATTGGGGCAGATGGGCGATATACTGTGATAATCATACGTTCCTACTTTTCCTGCCTTACTTGTGGAAGACCCAGAGAGGAGGTAAAGACGTACAGGTGGGTGCTTATTTCTGGCACAGCTCATGCTGAAAAATGGTGCAGTGGTGTTGTCATGCCATGCCTACCTTAGTACATGGAGAATAGCATGATGTGATTATATCTCTCCTTATTCAGGTCAGAGTGGTCCACTGAATATTACGCTATACTGTTATATAGTATTTAAAGACTATAGATATATATAAATAGCTTGTGAATACATTGGTGGAAGATAAAGCTGCAATACCCCAAATACTTTGATTTCCCCTGATGCCAGTCTTTATCACAAAGGAGTAGTGTTTCTAGGGGTCTAGACACCCCTGGCAAAGTAAAGGTTTTGCTTTGCTGGATCACACTGCTTTTTGGGCACAACATCATGGAGGCTCCATGATCGCCCCCAGAACCAGAAGCTCAGAGCCAAGAGTCAAGTCTGGGGTAATTTGCACAGAACCTTCCCCACCGTCGTGTGGTCGTGACCTGCCTATGGCTTAAAACTTGTGGGTGGCTGAGTCAGATGGTGCCCCACTCTTGACCAACGACCTTGGTGAGAGCCATCCTGGCCAATCAGCACTTATGACCCTTGACACAAAGACCTTGCTAGATACCAGCCTAGAACAGTGATGTTCTAATAGCAGTGTTCTAATATTGATTTGCTTGTCCCAGTCTTACACCATTTCAGGGTGAGGCGATGTATCAAACCTTGAGGAGGAATAACGAGAAGAAGTTGCCCAAAGCAACCAATCAGCTTCTGTCATTTAATAGACTATGCTAGGTAAATGACAGTTAAGCTGATTGGTAGGTTTGGGCATCATATCCTCTTTATCTCTCACTCCAAGGATTGATACATCTCCCCCTCAATGTATTTCCAGGTGTCTCTTAAAATATCTTCCTCCTAACACCTAAGCTTTCAGTGACTATTCATAGCAATTACTCTCTTAAGTTTCAATATGTTTTTATACGGAAAAATAAAATATCTTTTTAAATGAAAACATTAGAGATCCCATCTGCTGTAGCGTCGCTGCTGCCTATTATCAGAAATTTCATCTCTGTCCATTATCCTATCGCCAGGCTGAGCAACTTCAATTAATCTTATTTCTCTAGCAGCTCAGTACCTTCATCACATAGCCTAATAACAATTTCACCAAACCCGCGGTAATCATTGCATCATTCTGCGTGTCAACTTAATATGTATGTATGAACAATTTCTTCGGCAGAAATCCTAGATATTATCACACTCTCATGTGTAATGAGGTTACTCATACATAATGACCTATCACAGCAAGATCAGATCATGGATAGAATTTTGCTTGTGTGTCATTTGCATGGATTATTGTTTTTTTGATAGATAAATGTCAATTTTACACATTTTCACCATTAGAATTAGAAAATAAAATAGTTGCATTTTTATTACATAACAGCAAGTTGTAGGCTTAAGATAAAGCTAAATATTGATTATGTTGCTACTATTTACTGTATTTTATTACTCAACTTAGTTTTTTTGGTGCATTTGGCTTTCTTTCGAGCCCTTATAGCACAGAGGAGCAGGCAGGGTAAAGGCCCTCATACACGGAGCGATATATCGCTGCTATATCGTTCCGTGTGTGGGTATGATATCGGCCAGGGCGCGCTCCCATGGGATCATACATCCCACCTCCAGATCTTTCTGCATGTTCACTTGATCTGGGAGAGTGATGTACGATCCCATGCAGCGCTATGCGGGTGGGGGAGGGGGTGCTGGCATATAGGGAGGTCGGCCACGCGATCGTTACATGTGGGGACTGCCCAATATGTCGCCATCGGATCGGCTGTCGCATGGCAAGGTGCATATCACACCGTGTATGGGGGCCTTGAGAATCATCTGTAGCCAACTGGAGTATTACAGTGTTAATAGCAGTACAGAGTATTTATGCTCCGCCAACTGCTGCATTCATGCGTAGAGTAGTGAAGTAAGGCTGCTGTTAAAGTGGTGTAGGAAGATTGTAGTATTGCTACAGGAATTCAATATAACGTCTTCACTGTTTTATACTGAAATAGATGTATTCGATCAAAAACAAGGCTGTTAAATGAAAATTGGTATGCGCTGTGTCACCCGCAGCATACTACAAAGTCAGGCAGCTCATTCCTGAGCCTAGCAGTCTGTCACTGTTAAATAAAATCACAATTCTTTTTCTTAATAGGAACTGTGCTATGGAACTGAATCATGTGGTTCTAAAAAATTGGGTTGGGAAATGTATCAAAGTTTGGAGAGAGATAAAGTACCAACCAAATAGCTACTAGCTGTCATTTTGCAGACTGTGTTTCAAAGCGACAGAAGCTGATTGGTTGATACATTATCTCTCTCCAAGCTTGTTTATATCTCCCCCTGGAAGACACTTGTGTGTATATTTATGAAATGGAAGAAAAAGACCTTTTGACAGAGAACATTGGTGTTGTCCGCATTGATAGAGAGCTTTTTTTTATAAAGGGGTGATCCCTGCTGGCGGAAATGGGATAGGTAAGGTACTTTATAAGCAATTTGATTCTTACCACTCTTAAAAAGTGGCAATAAAAAAAAAAATTATTGTAAGTGATGCTTCTTCATAAATCAGTCCCTTCATGCATGCAGTACTTGCCAACTCTCCCTGATTGCACCTTACCCCCATTATGTAGCTGTTATATATATTAAAAAAACAGAGATATATACATTAAAATGGGATCATTAGTATAATTTCCCTGCCTTGGTTATAAGGCACAATGGCCCTCATTCAGAGCCGTACGCTCTGAGCAGAGTGCACGCTCTGAATGAGGGCCGGGCTCCATTTTCATGAAGCGTCCTCCTGGACGCTCGTATAGCTGTGGGTCACCACCCACAGGCTATATGAGCGTGCATTGTGATGGTCGCGATGGTCGAGACCATCGCGAACATCGAATTTGCGAGCCGGAGCCTGCGGTTGAGGTTTTCAACCGCAAGCTCCGGAGTGATTTTGGCTCTATCAGAGCCAAAATCACTCCCACTGACATCAGTGGGCCGGCTTTTGACGGGAGGCGTTCCCGTGGGAACGCCCCCGTCAGGGAGGCACGCCCCTGGCACGCCCACCAAAGGGGGCGTGCTGTCAATCAACATTGACAGCACGCCCCCTTTGATCGGACACAACGAGCGAAGGACTTTCCTTCTCTCGTCGCGTCTGGCGCATGCGCACGACGGAGCTCCCTCCGTCGTGCGCATGCTCAGTCCATAACATCGACCCACTTGCGAGCGGACAGCCGCTCGCGAGTGGGTCTGAATCAGGCCCAATGATCCCTATGGCTACATGTATTTTCTGAAAAGTATCAGTGTGTTTCCATCAACAAGTAAATCTTACTAACTGCTTTGGGGCTTATTTACATTTGGATGTAAGTCAGTGTTATGACACGCCTCTCAGATGTAGCAGTACACGCCCACTTTACCGCCACACTCATAGGTGTAGCTTTCACAATCTCCCTGAAATTCTTCTTCTAAAGTAGGCTTGATGTCCAGAATAAAATGGACTAAGCAGAAATGCTCAAAAATGTCAAATGTTATACAGATTTTACTGAATTCTATTGGTTATAGGTCATCTCAGGGCACCGTGAGGGGGGGGCGAGTAGTGATTACCCGGGCCTGGGTCTATGTAGGGATTGCAGGGAAGCACAGCCACAACCTCACTATGCTGGGGACAAGCCTCTGCCATGCCGTGGCCACAGCCCCAGAGCACCATATACATTTAAGAGATCTAGGAGATGATCGCCATCTCCTGTGACCCCCCTCCCCCCAGCACTCAGGCCCTCCAGGAGTCACAGTGGCCCTGGCTACACCAACCTTTACTGAAACATGAAGGAATATGTGTGTCTGAGGTCCAATCACAATACCTACCTCCCGACATTCCCTACGGGACTGTGGCCCTGATTCAGAGCCGGACGCTCTGAATCAGGGCCGTCCTTCTTGTTTTTTAGAGCGGCCTCCTGGCCGCTCGCATAGCTGTGGGTGGCCACCCACAGCTATAGCGAGTGGCCAGGAAGATGGTAGGGATGGTCAAGACCTTCACGACCATCGGGCTTGCGACGAGACCCTCTGTCAGAGCTGAAATCTCTCCCACTGACATCACTCATGATGTCAGTGGGGCCGCCTGTTTGGGCAGCCACCCCCCCGGCCCGCCCACCAAAGGGGGTGTGATGTCACTCAACATCGACAGCACGCCCCCTTTGGTACAAGACCCGGAGCGACGGTTTGCACGTCACTTTCCGGGTCCCACGCATGCGCACGATGGAGCCGGCTCCGTCCTCTGAATGCGCACTGGCCCACCATCGACCCGCTTGCGAGCACATGGCGCTCGCGAGCGGGTCTGAATCAGGCCCTGTGTTCATGTCATGTAAGGAATCGAAGCATGGTTTGAGCAGATTGGTGGCACTAACTTGTCCCGATTTTTCAGTTGGATTTATTGGAATGGTTGATTGAATGTGAACCTTTACATACATACAGTACATATATTCTTTGTTTAATTCTACAATATGTTTTTCCTTTTGGGTTAGCTTGCAATTTTTGTTTCCGGGTACTTTAAAGGTGAGAAGGCCTATTTTGTTCATCATACCATTAAGCAAATGTATGGTAAACTTAATGGTTTTTAGGTGACTGTTATATATTTGTAATCTGCATTGCTGGAAATGCGTGTGTGATCGTTCACACAGAAACCACTATGTACTGTTAAACGAATAGGACGTTCTTTGTCTTCATTACTAAACACTGAATCCCTGGTTGATCGTTGTGGTTTACAGTATATACTGAAATCAGTCTGCACCCAGACCTTGGGCGTTTGTGTTCTAAGAAGTGAAACGCTTTTAGTTTGAAATCTTAAGCCATTTTTTGGCACAAGCCCCTGTTTATATCCCGAATTTCATTTACCTTCTCTTTTTCTTCTTAAGGGCCTTTACCGACGTAGTGAAAATACTGCCATCACTTCTCATCTAAACTGAACACATTTCTATTTGTTTTTAAATGTAATTTTCTACAGTGTACGTTTTACAGATACTGCATCATGGCCAGACCATGCTGCTTACAACAAGCATGGAGAGCAGAGATGTCTGCACTGAAGGACTTGAGGTATCTGCAGTAATTACACTTTCATGGGCTGGAGGTGTGTAATGAATGCAAGACCTAATTGGATGCCTGTGACAGCTGCCGTCCAATCAGGGACTGCATTCAGTTTCACATTCCTTTCATAGAGGATATGAATTATATCCAGTCGGAAAGTAATTAAACCTCTTTACTGACAAAGCTTGAAAATGTCATTGTGATTAATAGCAGTCTCCTCCCAAATTATTACATAAGGGGGTTACTTAAGGATGGAAAGTTGTCCCAAAGTGAATGTACAGACACATCCACAATGAATTTTAATTTAAGATAATTTATAATGAATTATGTAATATACTAAACAGTAGATACAATATGACTGTGTGTAGATATGTATCCAATTGTATTTATTAACCAGCATCAATAAATGACATTCACAGTGAATCCAAAAGATGCAATAAACATAACCTAAAAAGAATGAGCAGTGCATATGGATAAATAAATTAAATTACTCGACAATATGAGATAATGTATAAGGTATATAAATATTTGTTTGTAAAATGAGAATAGTCACTGACATCTTGCGCCTGGACTGGACAAGAGAAGCTGATGGAGAGTTCAAGGTGAGTCAGCCTTCATTTTTTACCCACCTAGTGTCCATTAGCCCATATTGCGCTCTTCTTTGACCATATTCGTACACTTGGTTTGATACCCGTCATCACATCATTAAGGCGCACTTGCACCAGCCTTATCCTGGATGCAACAAAAAGATACTCTGAAAATATTTGTATTTATGCTTCTGGCAAGCTCTGCATAGTCCACAGTTCCGTCAACATGCTCTCACTGAACATTTGTCTACGTAGGAAGGCCCTCTACAGTCCCATTGCACAGGTGGAAATACAATTGAAATGCTATTCCAGAACTTATGCAGTTTGGAGATGGCATCCATCACCAGGGCCGGCTCAAGGCGTGTTCAACCAGTGCGGTCGAACATGGGCGCCACCCCATAGAGGGCGCACCCCTCCAGCCATTCCTGATTTCAGCGGGACAGTTCTTTTTTTCGGGCACTGCCACCGCTGTTCCTGAACGAAGCATTGCATTAAGCTCTCCTCTTAATTCCTCACTCTTTCTTCCTACCCACCATGTCAAATTCCCAGATCCCACTCAACAATCCTTGTAGAATGTAATGTCACAGACAGGGCCCTCTTCTTTCTTGTTGGTCTGTACCACCAGTGCTCCTTGTCTCCTTCCCTTTGGTGACTGACACTGTCTGCTCTCCCATTGGATGGGAACAGGATCATTAGGAGCTGTTGGGCCTTCCCCTGCGGATCACCACTTCCTGCTGTCTCTAGCATTGGCAAATTGCTCTACCATTGTGGTTCTATTAAAGTTTTTATGTTTATACATTGTACTCATGCAATGGTTCACTGTTGTACATTGTATTAGTGTTTCATTTTTATGTACGGCACTGCCTACACCTTGTGGAGCCAAACAAATATACTGTAGGATTATAATAAGAAACTTGGCCAAATGTGTGCCACAATCTGTTGTACATTCCCCAGGAGCCATTTAACACCCAAACTGTTAAATTTTAAACTGTTCCATTTGTACTTCATACCACTATTTAACACGGGCCCACATAAGCCTATAAGTACACACGAATTTTATGATAAATGCATGATAAATACCTACACATATCTGCATGCATTACAGTGTCCACTTTTTAATGTACCTTTTACATTCATTTGTTCAGCGTACTAGTCATTGTGTGATAATATTTGGTACATTTAACGCCTAACTTTCAAGTCATTATGTCTTTTGCTTCTGAGCGGAACTGATCAGTGTTGACACGATTTCCGTGAAGACATACGAGCTGCTCTGTTTGAGTGCCAGCTGTGTTGCCAGTTGTCCGTTTCCTATCAGTTTCTATTTCCAATTGATCAGCTGCAATTTTACTTCTCATATATAGAAAGCCAAACAGGTTATAACTGACATTTGCAAAGTGGCCAGCCTGCTTTCCCAAATAGGTAGAATGAAGCAAAACCATAAGGCCTCACACTTACGGGCTCCTCTACCACATCAGACACCATGGCCTGTTCCCTAAACGAAGGTAAATGTAGGTCGGCTAGCACACAGACCCCATGGCCACCACTATCACTTACAATGGAACATGCAGTAATTGTTACTTAAAATAAAATACAATAACTCGAAATTAACTTTGTCCTACAGTACGTTTGTAGGTCTCTACATCTAGTGCAAGGAGGTGATAACCTTCATCTGATTGGATTGTAGACACATCTGCCATATCCTGATTTATGTATAAAGGTAGGCCTACCACATATTACCATAACTGTGCCTCTATGTAATGACCCACTTTTTCCATAACACTGCCATTGGCACAACCCATTGGTTTGAATAGTGGATCATTCATGTATTGGTTTAGCTTGGGGATCATATACATAAATTGGTACTCTATATAAGGATGCAACACCTTCATAAATGTATATTTCATATTGTTAATGTTACCCTCAACCAAAGCAAGATCTGGTTTAACTTTGTAGCAATTGCTTCTGTACGGTCCCATGGGAAAATAAGATACTATTCTTCATCAGCAAATTAACTTTTTACTGTAACTCCACTTTATAGATGTTTGTAGACAGCAAAAGGACATTTCCTCTATTACAGTATTAGGGAGCTTGATAACTATATTGATAACTATATTTGGAACAATCATACAGCTATGAAAGATCTTGACATTCTTCTTATGAGATTTTGAGAACCTCTTGTACCAGTGGCATATTATGTGTCTCCATACACATCTGTGTATAACAATCTGTATAACAATCTGTGTATAACAATCTGTACCCAGAAGATCTGCACTTGAATGAAATATACTGAGTCCAAGAGCCGGCCCTTGGCATAATCTATATAGGCCAATGCTTAAGCTGCTATAGCTCGTGGGGGGGGGGGGGGGGGGTGCCCAGCATTCACAGAGTGCGCCCACCCCCACATCACTTAAGGGGAACAAGCTTAAATTACACCTTGCTTAGGGTGCCAAATTGGTCCTGAGTCCTTTGTACTTCCAGTTTCCAGCCTTATCTTGCAGCACTTTCTGTAAAACTTGTTTTTCTCTTCCATCGTGTTCTTGATAGATTCAGTGTAACCTATATCTAGCAGCAGAGAACATACCAGTCTGGTAAACACGGATTTTCATATGAAACATTTAGCACATTTCCCTAAATCCTACTAATCCACCATCATCTTTTATTAATAGGGTGTCACAGACACTGTAGCGCCGGGCAATCCGGACTAAACACACTTTGACGCTGATAATCAAAAGTTGAGTGTAAGTGAATGGGGCTTTAAGCACACGCTAACAAGCTTTGCTTTGTGCGACATTTGTTGGCAGCGTCAATCAAAACTGATGGTGCTCTGTAAAATAGTTCTGTGGAAACGCTCATTAGCTACATACAGTATTACGCTATGATTAAAGGATGTTTTGAGACTTGCTAATGAACGCGATTCTAGCTGTCTTTTAAAGTGAGGACAAAGAAGTGAGCAGTGTCCTGGGCATCCAGTGGCAGATCCTATTATAAGTTGCATTAGCCTGGCGTGAGTGAGCCAGAGCCATAACTCGACTTTTTGGTGCCCTGTGCCAGAGAGAGCATTGGCATTTTTTAAATGGGGACATAAGATAGTGTACCAGAAAAAGGGCCATGGCCTTATGGGAAAGTGCCAGGGAAGAGACAGGGGAGGCCAGGAGATGCTGGGGATAAAAGAAGAGGAAGCTACAAGTGAGAATGATAATAAACAGGTAAATTGACAGGCCCAAACAGCGCCCCCTGCCCTGTGCCATGGCACTGGTCGCAGTACCCTAATTACGGCCCTGGAGTGAGCCATCAAGTCCAAAGCAACTCTGCTTGCACCGAGCTTCTTTATCGGCCAAATATGCAACTTAGGCCCGAATTCAGTTTGAGCCGAGCCGTGTTAAGTTAACGCGGCCCGGACTTAACCACGACTTCGCCTGTTTTGTAGGCGTTAAAGTATCGCGCGCATGCACGCTTTTCCCCGTATTCAATTTCAAAGTACGCGTAAACAGCACCCAGTAACAGGCGGAAAGTACTGTCATTTTTGGGAAAATCAGACTATCACCCCCCAAATGATGCTCTGACATGGGGGTTCACTATGGTACCCCCCGATTTGTCTTGCTGAAGGTATTTGGTGTTTTTAAATGGGCTCAATAGCTGCTAAATAGTATTTTTCTATACCTGATGCAGAATAGTATTTAGGAGTATTTTTTCCAGAAAATAACTTATCCCAGCAAATTTGGGGTACTTGAAAACGGGGATCAGCATATTTAAAGTTGAACAAGTGAACTTGAAAACATCGTAAAAAATCCACCTGCCGCAAACACCTGAATTCTAAAAAACACCTGGGGCATACTTGGGGACACCTCCAGAGTCAAGTTCGCTAGTTTTTAACTTTGTACCCAAATAAAAAAAAATTTCGCCCCCTTTTTCAAAGTCAATTTTTGGGGTGTCCTTAAGTTTGTTTTTGTTTTTTTTTGACACAGATCACCTTTAGGGGACTGTCTGAAGGCTGCAGGGGGGTTCCCAAAATATTGCACCCCAAACCCCAATTCTGCACTTTTTTCCGCCTGCCATTCATAGGCGATACTTTACCGCCTATTACATTGCATTGACTTTCAGCCTAGGGGGAAAGTCTTTCAAATTGAATATGGGGTAAATCCAAAACAGGCGATAATGATGTCATCGGCGGTAACTTAATGCGGATCCGGATTTAACGCTTCAAATTGAATACGGCCCTGAGTCTGTAAATGAAGCACAGTGGAACTGTTTGGCATACCTGCAGCAATAGTTAAAGAGGACACAAATGCTGAAACCATTATCAAAAATCTATCTTCGAACTCAGACATTACCCTTTGGAAAAATAAGCCATATGTGGAGGAAATTGATACTTAAACAGATCCAAACCGCACCTTGGAGAAACGCTATCTGACGGTGGAGCTAACATGAAATATTGTATCTAGAGATATTCAGCGAATCAAACATAATTTGCGTAAAGTGAGGGCAGCTTATGAAAATAATGTTTATCACATGGAAAGGCGAAATGACCTTCCAGTGAACCTAGGCGTACAAGTACATTGGAATATTAAAAACACTCACCTTCTGTCATCAGCAGAGGGGAAAAATAAAACAAAATAGTCTGAAATATAAAAGGGTGATTTTTGAAGGCTGAAGCTTTTTCTGAAAGGGTTTCTTTGTTGCACATATGGACTTTTTCCAGGAAAAATACTTTTAAGTAGTCTCGGCTTACTTTGCCATGAAGAAAGAATTTTAAAAGTAATTTTATGAATGCGGCATTGGGAACAGTGTATTAGAAATATACAATGCAATTTTGTGGGGAAAGTGTGTGTAGAGCTCCTAAAGTCCAATATATTTAATAGAGATCCTGGGGCAGAGTAGGTTGTAGGGAGGGGGAGGGGGCTTGACCTTTATAGTCAATTATGTGGAAAAATAAATCTAAGACATATAAGATATTATTATTACAAATGTAAATAGTTTCTGTTATTACTGGTACTGATACTTTTCATTTTAAGACGTTTTAAATGCCAGTGTATAAATAATCAATTTTCAACAGAATGTTAAATTGCTAAAATGTCTAATTATTTTACCCAGCCATTTGCTGCTTACAATTTGGATGAGAAAGCATTGTTACTGTATGTATGATAATGTCCAGTAGTCAGGTCATGTTGGGGGTGTAGTGTCCTATATCTGCAAAGAGTGTTTTAGGGAGAGATGTATCGAGCCTTCTTAAGAGTGGAGAAGTGGTCAAGTAGAGAAGTTAACCATAGCAACCAACCAGCTTCGCAGTAGCATTTATCAGGTTCATTCTATAAAATGATAGGTAGAAGCTGATTGGTTGCTATGGCCAACTTCTCCACTTCTTCACTCTTAAGAAGGCTTGATACATCCCCCACTATAGAGAGTTGTATGATGATCATGTCTAGTGGGAAGGTCATGTTGGAGGTGTAGTGTCCTATATCTCTATAGAGTATAATAGAATTATATTATGATCATATCTAGTTGGCAGGTAAAGTTGGGGGTGTAATGTCCTACAGTATGTCTGTATAGTGTGCAATTGAGTTGGATTATGATCATGTCCAGTGGTCAGGTCATGTTGGGGATGCAGTTAAAATTATCTGTGCAGTGTAATAGAATTGTTTTATAATTTTAGTCCAGTGGTCATGCCATGTTGGGTCAGTATATTGTCCTATGTCTGTATACAGTGTAATTGAATTGTCCAATGTTCAGGTCATGTTCGGGGGTGTAAGCCCCATGTCTTTGTGGAGTATAAAAGAATTGTACTACAGTTATGTCCAATGTTGGGAGTTGTAGAGATCTGTGACTATCGTGTTTTCTGCAATAGTTTTGGATGAGCAACATCAAAGTATGTCAAGAAATTGGTTTCACAGGGGGACAAGTGTATTCTAACATTTAGGACTTATACACAGTGGAAGGTTTAAGGCTCTTGAAAATGGCCTTAGAGTACTACACCTTAAATGCAGCTTGAATGGCTAATATCATAGGAATCATTGAGCCTTTCGCTACCTGAGTCTACAGGCTTGGCAATTTTCCAAGCGCATGACGGACATTGAACAAAGCATGGTATATTTTTAGTTTTGTGAACACAGAAACGATCCGAGCTCAGCAAAGCTTGGGATTGCTGCCTCCCACTGCTGCAAACGTGCTTAATGAGAATTAATTGCTTAAACTGTTTTTTAAAAAACATGATCTCAAATTATCCAGTCCCATAGCTTTCTTCCTGAAAGTGCCTCGTGCCTCATCATCTTGTGTTTCTGGACAAGTAAAATTTCCTGCTTCAGCAAACTGTCTCTCATCTTCTCCATAACATGTATTCTTTAAATAACTGCCCTTTCCTTTTTACATAGACCTTAACTTTGATGAGAATGAATGACATTATCCATGGTTCAAGAGACATACTTTCTCTCAATGAGATATTACCCGGTGCTAATATGCTGTTGCTATTGAGTTAGGTATTTTAGTCTTTGAGAAATATTTGTTATATCCCCTAGAGGCCCATGACATTTCTGGAACATAATAAGCAGCACAGCTGATGACAATGCTATGAATTGCATTAGCCTACTTTTCAGAAAATACACAGCTTATTTTAGATATAAGTATAGTGTAAATTCTCAGTAAAATTATTGATCCAGTTGGTTTGTGTTGTTTTCATATAGAGGTTGGGTAACAAAGTCAGGTACATTATGCTTAAGAAAATTCTAAACGGGCTCCATTTTCTGGTCTCATCACAAAATAAGCCCAATAAATTCATAGTTGACTATTAGGCAGCTCTTCCGGGATCCTGGGAGAGTAGATCAGACTTCCGAGTCCCACCCACCTGACCAGTGAAGTTGGCATTCTGGGGGCTTGCTGATGTGAAACGCGTGTCCACCCTCTATATAATGCCGCAAATTGTAACATTTTACAGTGGAGGGAGGCACTGCAATGATACGATTGTCATTATCATGTCTCCCTGTGCCTCCCACTTTCTAATTTGCAGCCTATTTGTGGCAATGTAAAATTTGTGTTATGTACTATAGTATTATAAGATGATTGGTTACTGCATTATGTAAATTACGCTAAGGCGCTTGTTTGAGTGCCGTTAGAAATTTTTTATCGGATGATTTTACTGCATCGTTGAACGGTCGGGAAACCTTCTGCACATGCCTAAACAGTTTCTGCAGGGTTGCACTGCACTGGATGCCCGCTCTCGTCTTACTGTAGCACATTTAATAAAAATAAAAAAATAAATAAAAAATATTTAATACTATTTCAAACAAAAGAAAATGCTTTATTGTAACAAGCATTTTTTTCACATTTCTGGTACCTCTGCTATTGTCAGTGTGAAATGGTGATAGATGTCGAGGACAGTGGCGGTTAGTAAGCCCTTAATGCATTGGGTGTGGTATGACTTGTTGACATTCAGAAGGTCGACACCAGAATGTCAACATGATACCAATGTCGACAGTCAAAACGTCGATATGGTCATCATTAGGTCAACAATATGTATACATGCATTAAGGTCCAGAATGTCGACATGTAACCAAATTTGGTTATTTTAGCCTAACCATAACCCCCTAACGCTAAGCCTAGCCCTAACCCAAAATACCAAAAAAGAGCCATATTTAGACATTTTTGGTGTCGACGTGTTAAATGTGGACCTAAATGCATGTCTACATAATGATTGTCGACCAGTGGTGTAATTAGGGCATTTGGAGCCCAGGGCAAGATGAATAATGGAGGCCCCCCCCCTATGTGCGTGTGCTGGAAAATGAGCGTGGTCAAACGCCACAAGGGGCGTGGCCGCTGAAAAATGGGGCATGTCAACATGACTCACACCCCTTTCTTGTCACTTTGGGAACATTTCCATTCCATATGCACCTTAATGCACCGAGTAGTAGTGCCCCTCTTGCAATGCCCACTGTAGTAGTGCCCCTTATGCAATGTCCCCAGTAGCAGTGCCCTTTATACAGTGCCCACAGTAGTGCACCCTTATACAGTGCCCCCAGTAGTGCCCTTTATACAGTGCCTCCAGTAGTGCACCCTTATACAGTGCCCCTTATGAAGTGCCGCCAGTAGTGCACCCTTATACTGTGCCCCCCTATGCAATGCCCCTTTATACAGTCCCCCCTATGCAGTGCCCCCAGTAGTGGTCCTCCTTATGCAGGCCCCCAGTAGTGCCCCTTATACAGTGCCCCCAGTAGTGGTCCCTCTTATGCAGGACCCCAGTAATGCCCTTTATACAGTGCCCCCAGTAGTGGTTCCTCTTACGCAGGCCTCTAGTAGTGCCCCTTATACAGTGCCCCCAGTAGTGGTCCCTCTTATGCAGGACCCCAGTAATGCCCCTTATACAGTGCCCCCAGTAGTGGTTCCTCTTACGCAGGCCTCTAGTAATGCCCCTTATACACTGCCCCCAGTAGTGGTGCCCCTTATGCAGGCCACCAGTAGTGCCCCTTATACAGTTCCCCCAGTATTCATTGCCCCAAGTAGTGGTCCCTCTTATGCAGGCCTCCAGTAGTGCCCCTTATACAGTTCCCCAGTAGTGGTCCCCCTTATGCAGGCCCCCAGTAGTGCCCCTTATACAGAGCCCCCAGTAGTGATCCCCCCCATTCAGTGCCCGTAGTAGTGATTCCCCGTATGCAGTGCCCCTTATACAGTTTCCTCATAGTGGTCCTCCCTATTCAGTGCCCCCAGTAGTGATACAGTGCCCCCGGCCAGTAGTGCATAACACACACAGACATACATCCACAAAACACTGACTTACCTGAATCCCCACTCCTGCCGCGCCCGCCGCTGTCTGCTACTCCGTCCTCCCACCCGCTTGGTACTATGGGAGAGACGTCATGACATCTCTCCCATCACCCACTGCAGGAGCCGGAAGGCGGTGCATATGAGTGAGCTCCAGCCCGTCTCTGGCAGTGGGCGCAGCAGCCAATGATTGTCTGTTTGACGAGTGTACTACCCAACGCCGGCACTTTTGTGTGTGTTACTGAGTAGTGTGGACCGCACTCACTGTGGTCCGCACCACACTGACTGACTAGGGCAAACCTGTACCGTGGCTGGGGCGCCCCCCCCCCCCCCCCCCCCCCCCCGCCGCCGGTCCCACGGTGCCCAGGGCATGAGCCACTGTTATCGACCTAATGACCATGTTGACATTCTGTCGACACTCAGAACTTGTCGATATTTTAGTGTTGACAAGTTCATCAGATATCAATGCACTAATTAGCTTGGGGATGCTATTACAGAAAGCTCCAGCGATGGCTAGAACCAGCAATATTGCTGCAGGGCTTGATAAATAGATAGAAGCCTTATATTTAGGGGTCTATGTACTAAACCTTGGAGAGAGATAAAGTACCAACCAATCAGCTCCTGTCTTTTTTCAAGCACAGCCTGTAATATGACAGATAGGAGCTGATTGGTTGGTACATTATCTCCATCCACTGTATCACTCTCCAAGGCTTAGTACATAGACCCCTTAAGTCCTTTCCTTTAAATTTAAAGCTAAGTAATACTTATGTAAGCAAATGTGTACTTAACTTAACATAACATATACCTAAACACATGAGGTCCCTTGTATTGTGTGCTAAAAAAAAGTGTTTTTTTCTTGAAAGAAACAATTATATCATGTTCCTCAAATGGGTGCTGTCAGTCACCATCGACAGCACGCCCCCTTTGGTGCGAGACCCCGAGCGACGTATTTCTCGTCGCTCGCCGGGTCTCGCGCATGCGCGCGACGGAGCTCCCTCCGTCGTGCGCATGCGCAGTATCACAACATCGACCAGCTAGCGAGCGAAATTTGCTCGCAAGCGGGTCTGAATGACCCCCATAATCCGCAATATATTCATGTTGCATTTTTAACTTTGGCTTCGACTTCATTATCTTATACTAACGATCCTATACTAATGGGGCCCATACAGTGGCTATCTATCTATCTCCTATCTATCTATCTATCTATCTATCTATCTATCTGTTGGGCGGCCATCTGTGATTTATTGCCCCAATATAATGCAATAAAAAAAAATTATACGATAATATAAGCTCAGCCTGCACTTATCAAATGGACCTCTGCTATCATAAAATGCTAATTTTCACATACACACCGGCCAGACGCTGTTATGATGATCAACAGATCTGTTGGGCAAAAATAATCACATGTGTAACAAAGTGGCAAAGACAGAGGCTGCGTTCCTACATTTTTCCTGTACGGCAGCCTGGTCATTGACCTGGCCAGCTCCTGTTCTCATTTACTCCTGCCAGGTGCACTGCGCAGACTCACCGGCTTCTAGAGACTGCCACGGCTGCAGCCCCTAGAAGCCAGATAAGGCACACAGTAAGGCAGTCTGTCTGGCTGTGATTAGCAGATAGCGCTTCTAATAGAAAACCGCTGCCAGGGAATACTCACTGGGGGTGGTATTTTACTGGGGGGAAGGGACCCTAGGTAACATCCACCACGGGGCATAATGATACACATGTGCCTATTTTGCTCATTATGACCTAAATGACCCTCAGTATCTACACTGTTGCTGCTGCTATTCAGTAGATTTAAATAACAGGGCTGAAGTAAGCATGGCAGCCTATAAACACCAAGGCTGGGACAGGTTGTGTGCAAAATTACATTTATATTGTGGTCTCCCATTCTGTGATCATTATGGTGACAGGTTGATCAACCTATAGCTGTGTGGAGGCGGAGCTTAGGGCATGTCTTCAGGTCTATAGTGGGTGGTTGGCTTGTGATCTGCCTCTTATTTGGATAAATATGTACATCAAGTACACTGACTCTAAATAGATATAATGTAGCCAGTAAGGGACATTCTTGAAATAAACCCATTACTTTCACTTATATTTATTAAATACACCAATGTCATCCCTAATATTCAAAAGATGCTCTAGTTTAAGAACGGCTTGGAAATCTTCCAGAAAATAGGATAAAATTCAGAGAACTGAAGTTAATCCTGACATGACTCCAAATTTAGACACAAATACATTACTTTACATTATTAGAGGCGTTTATCTTGTAGCAGCCTCTTGTACAATGCAGAACATTATGCCCTCACTTTTTCTATTACCCCCAGATAATGTGTGAATTGCATAAACTCATCTGGTCTCTTTAATAGATGTTTTTCTTTAGAACAGCAGGTTTCCACTAATCTTAATTAACTCATACTAATTCTTTGCCAAAGGCAGCCGGATACATTTTGCAGCAGCAGAAGGAATTTCATTGCACGACTTTATTCTGGCATGAGATGCTACAATGGATTGCTGAGGCCCCTTTCCTTCGTTATTTCTGTTATGTTGCCAAATGGACTCAAAAAGTGAACCATATCTATCAGGGTCAGAATTTGGCATCAACGAAACCATCCACCCAATCCCCAGCCTTAGCTTGCACATGTCAAGTGCCCGTGTGCATATTCAGTTGAGTTGTCTGAGGCCTTTGGAAGGGGTGACCAGCATTGCAGCCCCGATACCTTCCCATCTACCTCCACAAGCAACAATGGGGCTTGACATAAACATTCTCCGCTCCTGAATGGTTGACTTTTTATGTCCTCTGGAGGGTTGATCAACATTGCCATCTCCTTACCCCGACAACACTGCGCAACTGGGTATCAGTAGCCCCCCTGTGGAATTCCATTTGTGTTCAACTTTAGACTTTGGGCCTGATTCAGAGCCGCTCGTAAGCGGCCGCTCGTTCGTTCCGAGCGATGTTTGCACAACTGCGCATGCGTACGGATCGTAATACGCATGCGCGAACCAGTCAGTGCGGACGAAAATCGTTTGTTCGCTAAATAGCGAATGCCTGCTATTTTGAGTGACAGGAGGAGGCGTATGTGGGTGGTAACAGGGGAAGGTGCTTGAAAACGGGGAGTGGAGATCCGAACGCAGGCGTGCTTAAAGGTCAGAACGGGCGTTTTATGGGTGTGCATAATTAATACAGCAGCGTCATTGACCACATCACTGGGTTATTATATAGTCAGAACTGCTCGCAAGATTGCGGTAGGAAAAACCAACCACAAGAACAGCGAGCAGTTCATACGCTGGTCGATGTACTCGATTAATCTAATAAATAGCGGACATGACGTAGGATGCGAGCGGCCAGGGGGCGTAGTTTTCCAAAAAACGACTGCAAGTTTTGTTCACTCGTTCAGACATAGAGGCGTAAACAGACCGCAAAGACGAACAGTTCATTTGAATAGCCACCCCTATTTTCTGAACGAGCGAGCGCAAGTAGTGTCCGGCTCTGAATGAGGTCCTTTGTTCAATGCAGAAAGTGTATAAAATACTAGAGTTTTAAAGCCCAGTCACACTTACTGCTACTTGGAAAAGGCATCACATTTAGGCACAGAGAAAACTATAGTTAAAATGGAACAATATACAGTAGTTAAAATAGGATCAAAACAAGAGAAAAAATGTGTGAAAGCAATTGTGAAAGAGAAAAGGAGAGTCAAAAGAAAATAAAAAAATATTAGGGAGTGAAGAGAGAAAAAGAGCAAAAGAATAGAGTAATAAACAGTGAAAAAGAGAGTGAAAAAGAGACAGAGGAAATTGGACATTTATAAATTAAGCTCATTAAAAAGGTTTACAAAGTCAGAAAGTTAGCATTGATGAGAAATGTTGGCATCCACATACATGGAGAGGGAAGAAGTTACACGAGATTCCCACCAGTTCCAGCCACTGGGTTGCTAATTGCCACTCTACGTGTTGTTGAGCTTCTTAATTTAGGTCAACAGGCTGTGACAGAGGGCAGCTAGAGTAGGTTTTGCCTCCTCCTTCGCTCACAGTAGTTGTTGCAGCAGGAATTAATGCTATTGTAGAGGAAGCAGCAGCACCAACAAATGAGGAACTGGGGAAGTAACACAAATCGTTGCTCTACTCCCCATCCACCCAACAGTGTTATTATCTTCTCATTTAGACCCTTGTTTTTGCTTTCCAAAACTGGGGATTTTTACACTTTTGGCCTCCTGCTTTTACGTTTTATTTTAATAGTTAGCTAATGCTGTTAATTTTCACTAGTGCTACCAGGAATATAATGTCTTGTTTTTTTAACAAAATGATGCTGTTTTTGGTGCCTGAGTTTGTGTCTACATCTTTTAACACCACCGGTTAGTCAGCATGATTATCTTTCTCCTCATTAACTTCAAGATAAGATGAGATGGATGTCCTCTATGACTGTTGAAACTACCAATATATAGCAGCTGTATCGCATTGATATTGATTGCTTACATTTTACTCGATATCCATATTTCATCAGACCACGCGCATGTGCTAGCGGACAGTATCCTTCGGATCACTCTCCCAGAAAATGCCCATAAGCTACAATGACTAATACCATCTGAACATGGCGATAGCTACCAGGTCCAAGCTCCAGAATAATTTACATTCTGGAGATTGGTAAATTTCACAGTTTAGCAGCCCCCATAGAAACTTATAGGGGCTGCTTTTGCAATTGATATTGGGGGATTGCATAATATATTGGAGTCAAGATATCTTCTGCAGTCACTCATACATACATTCAGGGGATGCTTTATAATTGCAGGTATATCCCAGGGATATCCCACAATTTATCTTATAAATATCCCTTTAAATGGGAAAACATCATTATTGTGGAAGGCAAAGGAAAGAGGATTGTGGTGTTGCAACTTCGTGCCTCTGCAGAATGGACAGTTATGCCTTGAAATTCTATTAGTGGGAAATTCACCGCTGCTCTATCTGGTCCTATTACATTTAGCCCAGAGTTTATTGAGGTGCGCAGTGTCGTAACCGGGCGGTAGTGCGCCTTGTACTAGCCACGCCCCCTAAACCCATTATGTCACGCCTAGGGGGTGGGAGCACTGGCTCTGGGAATGAAAGCACTGTGAGGAGAACTGTGGGCAGCTCCACGGCTGCAGGGTGTCTGCTTGGCGGCTCCGCAGTAGCACTAATGGCTGCAGGGTGCCGTTCCAGGCACCCCTGCAAGCCACATGTAGGTACAGTGGGGCAGCGATGTTATAACCCCAAGGGCCCTGTGCAATGGCATCTCTTGCACACCCTTAGTTACGGCCCTGGAGGTAGGTATAGTTCCGGCACACATTTAGTTCAGCGATTTGTGTCAGACTACAGGGGATTTAACAGGATGTTCTGATTAATATCATGTTACGTGTAACTAGCATGGAGGGGAAAATTAGCTAAGAGGTCCCAGTCTCTATAGAATATTATTTTGGGATGAGCGATCTTGGAGAGTGTGCCTTCAGTGATAGAGCTTAGAAGGACAACAGGGTCATTTTGCTAAGTGTCCAGTTATTTGTATTCAATCCCCTTTATGTTACATAATTTATAGTGTCATTACTTGGGAATTTTTTGTCAAAGTATTACAAATATTTTACCTTACAATATATCCGGTTTAACTGAGAAGAACAGTGTGGGAAGGAATGATAAAGGAATTCAGGGCATGGTATTATTTTAAATCTATGAAAGCATTATGTTTGCCATCCTCCAGTCCTCCGCACTTATAAAAATAAAACAAGAGGATCTTTTCCAGCTGACAGTGATGACTACATTAAAATTCATTATAGATTCTGTGATGAAGTACGTGGGTTATCTCTTTCTCTTTCTATATTCTTGGAAAGTCCGGGGCACTATACTAAGTGTTTGTGTATTTTATTTTGGTGTACACCAGTTTACACAGTGCCTACACAAATGTCAGTAACATTTTGAGTTATCTGGAAAGTAAAAAAAACAACTTTATTGCATCAGCCTGAATTATTTGCATAAAGAACTGACTGGGTGTAATAACAACAATTTTAGAAGTAAAAAAATAAATAAAACAAAATTGATTTTGACCTAAATTCAGCCTTGTCGCGCCAATTCTTTACTCAACATAAATGTTGTTGACAGTACAGTGCACACACTATTTGTAAGTGTTTTATTTGCTGGATAGGTTAAAATACAATATGAGCTTTCTGTACAAGGAATGGCAATATGTTCAACTTTCTAAAATAATGCCTCCAAAATGTAATCAAACAGGCTGATGCTAGTTTCAAAAATTGCAACATGCAATGCAGATCGGGTACCGGTAGTATATGCGTTTGGTTTATGTTAGGCATTCGTCACTTACATCCATGTGTATAAACCATACTTGCCTACTCTTATGGAAAGTCCGGGAAACTCCTGAATCTTCAGTGGTTGTCATTGACGCCTGGAGGAGTGGCCAAGTCTCCCTTATGGTGCATACACACGGTCAGATTTTTCTTCAGATCTGAACGATAACGATTTAAAAAATCGTTCAATAGTTCATATCTGAAGGAAAATCTGACATATCTGACAGATCTGTCAGATGAACGATTTGAACGATGCGCGTTCCCGATGGTCAGATAACGATATCTGACATCTGATGTGTTTGCAGTCAGACTTGGACGATTCCATTCCTTTTAATGCAGTCAAAAATCGTTCAATTGTTCAAATTGTTCAAATCTTTGGTAAAATCGTTCAAATCATTCCAATCGTTCAATCGTTCATCTGACAGATCTGACCAATCTGACCGTGTGTATGCTCCATTAGGATGCCTGCCCGCGGCTGCCCATTTGCCGATTGAAGTGGTTGGTCCGGGTGGCCGATGACGGTAATTTCACTGACTTTTGTCACCGTGGCCCCACACCCGCTTGACAATGCCGGTAATGCAGCATTGTATAGTGGGGTTGGGGCCACGATGACGCGGTTGTGCCATCATCACCCATGTGGCCATGTCACATCCCCCCAGCACCACCGATCTGTCCCTTTACTCTTATGTTTCAACAAAGCTTATAAATCTTCTGTCACCATCTCATGTATGAAAAGAGCATGTGCTGCACACAGACACATAATATATGCCGAACAAAGCGCTTATCAGCTTCAGAGATGAACCCGCAGTCAGTCAATCAGATACTGTTAGGTCTCCCTGGCTCTGTCGTCACCATTAGCTTGTATTTGCGGCTACCCTCGGGCCCCAGATTAGATATGGCTTGGTCAGATTAGATATGATTAGATATGGCTTGCATGCGTCTCTGTGCCATTGTGCATCCACTTGCAGTTATGAAAACGAGCTTATTCTACTCAGTTTACATTAGTACGTCCTTCCCTCCCCAGTCCCACTTCTCCATGTGCAAGCGAGCACATAAGTGTCAGGTGCACGCAAATCTTCATCACACGCAAAATATGCATCTATAGAATAGAAGCGGAATAATCATCATACGTAATAATAGAGTCAATAGAATACTCATTTCAAAATCATTCTTTGTTGTAGCCACATAATTCAAAGTGTGGATTTTTAGAAGTGGAGTTGTTGCCCATAGCAACCAATCAGATTCTACTTATCATTTATCCAGCACCTTCTAGAAGATAATACCTAGAATCTGATTGGTTGCTATGGGCAACAACTCCACTTCTAAAAACCCTCACTTTAGTAAATATACCCCTAATTCTGCTTTCCTTTGAATGTTATAGGGCGTGACTCCAGTTTTATGTAGTAACAGTCTCATCCCTTATTCTTTAACACTGTTTATGTGATTGCTTTTACATTTCATTTTTCAGGTGTTTTACAATAGATGATGTTTTACAGCTAAAAAAAAAAAAATATTTTCAGATTTGTCATTCAGCTGTTTATTTTTCAATTATTTAATTTAATACATTTGAAGTTGTGACTGTACTGTATATGCTATAATTGTCATTTGACCTGATGTACTTGTGTCACTGTCCATGCTCAGTAGAGATCTATTTAAGAAAGTAAACAATCCGGGGTTCTTCCATTCTAGTACTGTTATTCATTCATTGTGTCTCCATATGACCTAACATATTTCATCCACCCGTACGCAGCAAATTAAATCAAATTAAATCAAGCAGTGTTAACACATTGCACCCAACAGTCTCTAATATTCAGCAGTGCCTTGTAGGTTGTACTTAGAGCCAATCCTATGCATTGCAGTAAAGGCTATCTTGAAGTTTAGGTTAAATATAAGGACTTTTTAAAGGGTTTTTTTCTTGGCTGCTGCATCTCTTAATTATTATTTCTGATTGGTCTTTCCACACATATTATCCCTGTGCATGATTCGCAGCCCTAGGAGAAGCTTTGTGCGGTTGTTTTTCCTGGGGCTTCTGTTATGGAGATACACCAGCTAGTAACTTCATGTACAGTATATGATAGGTGATAGTGTAGCTTTAAAGACATACATTATTAGAAGTTCTGATCAGATAAGGGTGCCTTGGAAAGTTTGAGTAAAGTTGCATTATCCAAGTGGGAGGTATTACCATCTGGCAAATTGTTTTAGTTTTTGGCCAAATAAAAAAGCCCTCAATGCCACTAAGCAAAACAAGGTAACCCTGTCCCTGGAATCTTACCAATTCCCCCTAAACTGTGCTGCTTGCTGAATCCAGAGTTTGAAGAATGTAGAATGTAGCGTGGCCTCTCTTAAAATTCTATTGGCTGGTACTTGCACAGAGGTGACAAAGGTTTTACAAACTTAAAACTCATCTAGTCCTCACCAAGTCCAAAATGTTATCAATCTAATCTCATGTGACAAATAATAACATATTCTACTTTGTCATTATTCAACAACAAGAAAAGCAAATAGCATCTGCAGAACTCATGTGTGAAAAAGTAAGTAGACTCCTCAAAACAGTAGAATGAAGAAACAAGTTTTGCAGCAATAGCTCAAAGTAATCATTTCCTTTCTCCAGAAGTTTTGTCTCCTACATCGTATTTGGAGAATTTGGTTTCAACCCTTCTTACAAAATGGCTTCAGTTCATGGGTGTTTGAGGCCACTCGTTTATGTACAGATGTCTTAAAGTCCCACCATAGAGGTCTACACTTTGACTTGACAGTAACAAAACCTTGATTCTCCTCTTTTTCAGCCATTCAGTAGTAGATTTGCTTTGGATCAGTGCCTTACTGCATAATCCAAATCGGCTAAGTTGTACTCAGATATTACAAGGCACAGCTCCAACCATGATGGTTGCCTTGAGGTTCTTGTAGTGCTATGCTGTTTATTTTTCAATCCACACTTTTCTAGCCTATCCAGAGGACATGGATCCAGAGCCTTGGGTTTTCATTCAGATGCATCTTTACAAATCTAAGTTGTGATTATTTTATTTGTTTGAGGAAAGCCGGCCCTTTCTCCTATCTACCCGTTCATGACAGACATATTTATTCAGTCTTCCTCTGATGGTAGATTTATGAACATTTTCTGTGCTGTCAGAGGCCTGTAGATCTCTGGATGTAGCTTTTGAATTCTTCCATTTTCTCAGACCATTATGTGATCTGATTTTTGGGCAAAATCGTTAAGATGCCACCTCCTGGGAAAATTGGGAACTGCCTTCAACTTTCTCTATTTGCATCCATTCTTTCTCAGCATAGCATAATGGACATCAAGCTGTTTCCTACCTTATTTCCCTTTTCGGATTGATGAACAGCAACAATTGCTTCCCTGAGATCATAGCAGATGTCTTTTCTCTTGGCATGGCATTGAAACAACTCTGAATGTTTCAGACTGAAGTGGGAACGTTCCAAATTTTATACAGAGGTGGGAGCTCCTCCCAATCAGCAAATAATGAAGTGCACATGATTAGCTGGGCATCTCTCAAATTACCTTCTTTACGGACATGAAATAAGTAAGGGCGTACTTACCTTTCATACACGGCTTAGTTATGTTTTATTTTGCTGATTAAATAGCGACACAGTTAATCCTGGTATGGGTTATTTATCACATAAGATTAGATTTTTCAAACTTTAGGACTTGGTGAGGGTTAGATGATTGTTAATTATGTTATGACCTATAGAACAGATCCAAAAGAGGGTGTACTGTGTTTTCCACATGCCTGCAAATGCTGTTTCCAACCCCTAATGCCGTGGAACATTGCGGCTTATTTGATAACAGTGGGACCTATTCAATAAAACAATGCAACGTGCAGAAATTGTGCAGTAAATTTCAACCAATCAGACCTTTGCTTTCATTTTGTACTGAGATACTGAGCTGTCATTGTGCACTTTAAACCATGATACTAAATACTAAGTAAGCCCCTTGGTGTTGACGCTGTATCTGCCACGGGATATATGTTTGTAATGGCCACAGAGTTAGAGCTGCTCCCATCCTGCTACCAGGGTTGTGGCATTCAGTTTTGATTTTATTTAAGCAAGCCTACTTCCAAATTTAATAGTTGCTAAAGAAATTTACAGTATGTTTCTTAATGGTCAACCTCTCTTGGCTGTACTTCGTTGACCTTTTTTTTTTCTTGTAAGGTTAAGAAGTGCAGCAATCTTATTTATTTTGATTTTGTATTTTCAGGAGTCCTCTGCCTTCCAGACAGTTTGAACCTCCATAGAGAGCAGCAAAGGCCCAATAAACCAGGTGATGTACAGATGTTTAGCCAATCAGAACTGAGGACAATAGAGCAGTCTCTGCTAGCCACACGTGTGGGAAGTATTGCAGAGCTCAGTAAGTACCAGTCTGTAAAAATTCTTTCTTCCCCTCCCCTCCTCACCCCCCCTGTCTTCTGCAGATACATATTCCGTGGGAGACAGCCATGGTAACTATAATATATGCAATTTATCTTAGTCCAGTGTAATTATGGCAATGCAGCAAAGATGAATGAACCTGTCACTGTTTCACAAAATTGATTTTCATCTAATCTCAGAGGATAAATTCTATATATTTCTATTTGTTAAACTACCAAATATATTGGAGAAAAATAAATAAAAATATATATAAAAAAAAAACATAAAAAATAAATTGGAATGATATAATTCTGCTTATTAAAGAGCTAAATATAATTAACTTTTATTTTTAATCCATAAGTCTGTTTTTAACCGTTACTGGCTTCACTTATGGGAGCTTCTTAATAGGTGCTATATATACTGCTTATGTCCAGTCAGCACCTGTGTTAGCGAGACATTGCACTGTTTTTATTTTAATCTCCCCCTTTTTGTACTCATAGTGGTATGTTCCATCATTCTGCTGGGTTGCATAGACGGCCTACAGTTCTGATAGCATATGGGGAAATAGTGGCTCAAAACATACATTTCAAGTGCAATTCTTTTTTAAGTACATATGCAGAAGTTTAAGTGGTAATATTCAGGGGACTAATTTCTGCCAACCACAGGACAGGGGGCTGCATTTCTTTTAGAGGACCCCTAGGGTTGCCACAAATATACATTATGTTAGATACACATAGGCTCCAGCCTAACCAAAATGTGCCATGGCTGGTCAGGAACAGGTTAAAAAAAATGTTCTCCCATTTTTTTTTAATTGTAACCCCTAATTAATAATACAATGATTTGCAAATTTGGCCATTAACATTTGGCTTTCTTATGGTTAAACAACAACATTAAGGGCTTCCTCGTTCTGCAGGTTAGAGCATTATGCCTGCCATTTGCTCTAAGCTGGCAGGCCGTTATTTTGTGCTCTGCAAAGATTTCCTCATAGTGACCAGTAGCTCATTGCACTGTTTATACCGATGTACAGACCCAACAGGTTCATATGGATAATTGCAGTGGGTATCTATCTTCTCCTGTCAATTAAAAAAAAAGTGCAAAGAAGGGAATCAGAGGTAAAGATTGATCATGGCTGCAGTACAAACACATCTGACACTTGTGAGAACCACCCATCACCCATTTTTACTGTGTCACAGTTACCACATGGCATTATTACATTTATTGCATATTCATGATTCTACTGGGAAATGTGTGTTTTGTGGATGGTTTATGCACTGAATATTTAAAGCTAAGGGCCTGATTCAGACCCACTCGCGAGCGGCAGTCCGCTCGCAAGTGGGTCGATGTTCTGGACTGAGCATGCGCACGACGGAGGGAGCTCCGTCGTGCGCATGCACCAGACGCGACGAGCGAAGGAAAGTCCTTCGCTCTTTGTGTCTGATCAAAGGGGGCGTGCTGTCGATGTTGATTGACAGCACGCCCCCTTTGGTAGGCGTGCCGGGGGCGTGCCTCCCTGACGGGGGCGTTCCCACGGGAACGCCTCCCATCAGAAGCCGGCCCACTGACATCACTAGTGATGTCAGTGGGAGTGATTTTGGCTCTGATAGAGCCAAAATCACTCCGGAGCTTGCGGTTGAAAACCTCAACCGCAGGCTCCGGCTCGCAGTTTCGATGGTCGCGATGGTCAAGACCATCGCGGCCATCAAACTGCACGCTCGTATAGCCTGTGGGTGGTGACCCACAGCTATACGAGCGTCCAGGAGGACGCTCCATTTTCATGGAGGCCGGCCCTCATTCAGAGCGTGCGCTCTGCTCAGAGCGTACGGCTCTGAATGAGGGCCTAAGTTTGCTAATTTACATTTCCTAGGGGACCTAGTGATAACATGGTCATCTATATCATAGGTGCAGCTGATGTTTGTCCCATTGCTGAGGGTGGGGGTGGGGTGCCTTCCCTCTCATGTGATTTATGATCGTTTCACCATCGGTTGGTACATGGGGGCTCTTAAAATATTTCACTATGGGGCCACACAAATGTCTAGAGACATACATCCCTGGGTGATACCCTGCCTTCTTTGCTTATAATAGAAGAAGTGGAGAATGCTGCTTTTAGAAATGCTTTAAAATGCACCAGTCATCTCACACTATGGTGGCAGCCATTTTGTTGGCACAAATATGTTTTTGTTTTTTTATAAGAATTAATCTTTATTTACAACAATGATTTCCAACTACTGTGCCGGGACACATTCGTGAGTCATGATTCTGGGCTGGATGATATTTTGGGTTCAACTCTTGTCTATTGTCCCAGAAGAGTGGGCAAGTCTCCTGGCTGTTACATGCTCACAGACCCCTCCCCCGCAGCCGCCCTGACACCCAAGCCTCCCACTTACAGAGTCAGTGGTCCGATGGAGGTGGGGTCAATTATGCGATCCTCTCTGAATTGCATCAACGTTACCATGCCCCCTTCTTTAAAAAGCCGTTAATATCTGCATTGTATAGCAGGGATGTGGTCTGGATGATGCAATCATGCCAGCATGCCCCCTGCATCATCCACCTATACCGCACCACGCCCCCTCACTCCCCCGGGCTCCCTGATGGGGCAGACAGAATGGCGGCAAGTATGGTTCAAGTCTATAGTTCCTCTTTACTCAATACTTCAAAACTGTTCTTCCTTCACAATTTGGGCCTGATTCAGAGGAGAACACTATTGCTTCTTGTGCCACAGCTCAGCTCCATCTGTATGCGAATTACGCAGCCGAAGGGATTCGTACAAAGACGACCGTTAGCTGTGGAGCTAAACCACCACTGTGCACATTAGGATGCACCATTGGTCGCACCATCGGAGATTGCACAACCCTATGGCAGAGTCAATTTCCCTGTCTGAACATGGCTGCTGGGGTCAGTGCAACTGCGTCTTAAGGCGCAGTCGCTGACCACGACACGCTTGCCTCTGACTAGCCATCCCCGTTAACATCCACAAACGTTCACTGATATTGCCTCTCTCTGTGTCCAAATCCGTTCTGCGGCTTTCGGCGGTAAACATCAGGAAGCATGTGCGGTGCGACTCAAATGGATGCGCAGACTAAAGACATCGGCCACTTGCGTGCAGCATTTACATAGTGTGCACCTCTGATTCAGTCTCCTTATCTATAAATCCATAATAGTTTCCATTCCCTAGGGACAATAATGCAAATTAGCGAATCAGACTTTTGGGTAATATCATTTCCATGCCAACCCTTTTAGACAGACTTCAACCTATTGGGATGTTTTTTAGAGTGTAACACATTCACCTACAACCTGTTTCGCCCTTTTGTTTCTTTTCACTGCAGGATAGGTTGTTATGGTTAGCATGTAGGCACAAGAAAGAGTTGCAATGTTGAACGCAAGTTGGTTGTAATTACTCCTGCATTACGCGCAAGTATACTGTATGATCGCCCTTATGCAGTGCTGCAGAGTTTACTGTGCGCCTGTACTCTACCTGTATACTTGTATACCTTCATCATTGTCAGTGGACCAGCACTATCTATTGTGCAAATGGGGTTGGGTATGAGATCCCGGCGGTCGGGATGTCGCTGGTCAGAATACCACAGCGGCATCCCGACAGTGAAGATCCCAACAGCAGTAGGTGAGTATACTATAATGAAGCCTAACCCCTACCCTAACCCTCCCTCCCTAGTGCCTAAACCTAACCTCCCCCTAGTGCCTAAACCTAACCTCCCCCTCCCCACGCCGCACCCTAAACCTAGCCCTCCCCCTCCCCACGCCGCACCCTAAACCTAGCCCTCCCCCTTAGTGCTTAGCCTTCCCCCTAGTGCCTAAGTATCAGGATACTGGACCCAGGATCTCAACGCTGTCGAGATTCCGGCGCTGGTATTTAGACCGTCGGCATCCCGCACGCCGGGATACTGACTGCATCCCGTGCAAATGATGTACCTGGAAACATGCGTATATATGCTTCCCGGCCATCTCTGCTTAGCCCTCAATACCTACAATACCGGTCTCTCTGAATGTGCCTATGAGCCTGAGGCAATATCCCATCACGGCTGCGTTCCCGTACGCTGCAGTTGTGAGAAAATATGTAAATGGCGCAGCTGCCAGTATTTGTATTGAGGCGACACTAGCAATTTCTTAAGCAGGGGCGTATATATATAATGGGTGCATGGTGTGCAGGGAACACGGGTCCCTGGGTCCAGGGGGGGCCTGCAACGCACACCCTGCACCCATAATATTACTTACCTCTCCAGAGTACCACGTCGGTGCGGGGGTCCGGCACTGTAAAACGACTGGAAATTGGCCACGCCGGCCATTTTTCCATCGTTTGCGCATGTGCAGTACAGGGAAAATGGCCACCGCCATAACTCTGGTGTTGGCCGCGCACAGCTCAGTGCGCTACCGGCCGCCGGGAAAAGAGGAGGGGGCCCGTGTCGGAGACTGCACACGGGCCCCCTCCTCTCTAGAAACGCCCCTGGTCTCAAGTCTTCCGCTTGCATAGAACGATGCACCATCTGCCGTACATCGTTCGCACATCAGACTTCTGCCTGTCACAAGTAAAATGCTGGAGCCTTAACCACTGTGTACGACTTCACAATCGCTAACTGCTACACGCCCCTGAAATGGCCGCAACACGTGAGCATTTTAGTAACCACTCCCCCATTGCCTCCACCAAATGGTCACTAGGCCTGATTAATTACCAATCGCAACTGCGATTGCAATAGCGATTACGCACGGAGGCTTACTGCGATAGTATGCTAATCCATTGCTATCGCTTTGCTGTCGCAGCACTACATAAGGACGCCCACTTTACCATGCACACACCTGTAATCCTTAGCAAGACTGTGAAACCATCGGTACCATCGCAGCCTCACGCACACTTGGACAAGGTCAGACCTTCATCAGTTAGCTTCATTGCACGCTATGAGTACTCAAGCTGTGTAGGGCATCACAGTGGCTAATTTATGCATGCCCATGCAACGGCGTTCAAACGCATTGGCACGCCTGCGTTTCGCCGAACACCCCCCGTCACCACCCACAAACGGCACTTCCTGTCAATCACTCTGCAATGGGTCTGCGTAGTCACTACGATCCCAGTCCCCGATCGCAATGGCCGGTTCGCGCACATGCACTGCGAATCATACGCAGAACGCAACAATCGGCCAATTGCATGCGTCATCGCAGTTGCGATCGGTGAAGAATCAGGCCCACTGTCTGCCAATCACTCTTTGTCCTAATCCAGACTACAGCCGCCATCCCAAGACATTTGCGCAGTCTGACTTTGACACATGCGCAGACTGAAAACATTGGCCGCTTGCAGCCGATATTAACACTGCATTTACCTGTGAATCAGGCCCTATGTGAGAACGTATAGCTGCACCACTTCAGTTAAAGGTAGTGATACGATTAAAATATCCATGACTGTGTTTGCATGCGCTCGGTTCTGGAGCATGTGCAGTGCAAAAACTTGCAGGATACGTTTAACTTGTTCCAATCGATCCAGACAAAAACAAAATGGATGAAAAAAGTTACTGCTTTCTTTATTTTTTTCCAGCTCTATGACCATTGTGGTAGAATTATTTCAATGCCAGAACTGTTTATACCTTGCTCACGTTGTATTATATGGGACAATGACAGTCTGTACTGTTCAAAAACAGCATGTGATTCAGCAGAGCAGCACAATGGATTACCCAGTGGAAAATTGGAAAAAAAAGAGCCCCTCTGTTGCCTCAAATAATGGGATCTGTCCGATGGGTCACCCTAGAAAACCGTCTTGTAATCATATGTAGACACCCGTCTCTTTCCCAAATCAGGTGATTTATCATCCACTGCGCACAGCTTTCCCTCTCGTCAAGCCTCATCCACTCATGACATGTTTTCCCTTGTCTCACTACCCTACTTTGACCTCTGAACATGCAGACTCTGTGAGAAGTCCCTGTTACAATTTCTTAGCAAGTAAAGAAAAAAAAAAAGCAGAACACATGATTTCCACAGAGATCAGTATTCATTTTAAGGTTACATGTTGGCTACTCAGAAAGACGCACATATGGGGATTGGTAGCCTCCAAACCTAATTCTACGCCTGTGTGTGTTTAAAAATAATTTTATTGCAATAAGGGCACTTTAGTATGCACATACGGTATAAGGCTTTTTTATGCTGTATACTAACATCACATGTAAGACAGTGATTGGCATGAGCTGACAGTGATTGGCATGAGCTGACAGTGATTGCCATTGAGTGATTGACATGTAACGGTTTTGGCAGCAGGGGCTCCTGTAGAAATTGTTCTATATTTAGTTTGTCAGAGAGGCAGGATACGATACATATAGAGGTAGATATACTAAAGCTTCTAAAATAGACAAGTGGTGATGTTACCCATAGCAACCAATCAGATTCTATCTATCATTTCTCTATTGCATTCTAGAAAATGATACACAGAATCTGATTGGTTGCTATGGGCAACATCACACTTGCCTGTTTTAATAAATATACTCCTGTTCTCAAGGTGTATTTTGAGAGGAGGGGACCCATGTTCACTTACCTTCCGCGGCCCCCTCCTCTCTTTTTCCAGTGGCTGCGGCGCACCGAGAGGTTCAGTAGGCTAGTCTGTGCCCGGAGTCTACTGCGCATGCGGGGAAAATGCCACTGTGGCCATTTCCAGGGATGCTGTGTAGCGCCTCTCCAGCCGTGGGACTTCAGAGAGGTAAGTATAAGAAAGTATGGGTGCAGGGTGTGCGGTGTGGGCCCATGTTCACCGCACAGCTTGCACCCATTATAGATACTCCCCTGCCTGTACAGTGAAGTTGCATGATTTTGTGGTAGCTTGGTGTCAAGGCTGGCATTACCCATTTAAACTTGGTGATGCATGTATGGCATTAGCAATACATAGAGTAGGCCCGATTGAGGGTATTGCAGTATAATCTAATAATTTTGGGGAGATGCTGTCAAACAAATGGAGCATATGGCTTTGCTGTACACATTTTGTAGTGAGAGGCTATGTCAAAAGACGCCATACGCGGCACTCGGTTCTCATCTACCTGGCCTTACAGCAGCTGTCCCCTGGGATCTACCTACTCCCCTCTAGTAAAAGTGCAGGTGTCTTTGCTTTCTCTTATTTTTTTTTTTAGAGGTACAGTTAAGCGGAACTCTAGCAGATTTGTACCTGGAGTCATGTGACCACTGGCATCGCAGAGCGGTATTTTTGATTGAGCCTCTTCTTCGATTAACTGGCTGCTTGCTGCAAGCTTCCAGGCAGAGTATTAGGCTGACTACCTACCTCCAGCACTTTGATCTACAGCTCTGTTCCTGCTTCCCGGTGTATCTTCTTCTGACCTCTCTCTGTATTATTCTTGGAGGCATTTTCGAGACCTCTTTGTGTACCAAACCTTAGTCCTCTCACTTTTTCTTGACCTCTGTACCAGTCCCCGACCTGCTGATCCTCCTTTTCACATACCACTACCAGAGTATAATTTTAGAAACCAGGACAGAGTGCCATGACCCAGGTACTGGGTGCCACAAGGTCCAAACCTTCTTGTATGGGTCCCTGGCAAAGACCACCAGTGTATTAGACTCAGCACTGCTATTCCTCGTAGTGCAAATTCCAGTTGATAGGGTTAGAATCCAAATCTCTCTTGCGACAAGCTGTAATATTTGTTTTTATTTAAACATGTTCCACTTCCATAGGGTATCATAGATTCAGTTGATTGTGGTACAATCCGATCTAAGTTAATTTTCTAGACATAATCACTTTTATTACGAAGGCTCCCATTGTTTTAAACTGAAACCAAGTCACTCCTGTGACATGGAATTTGTTCCAAACAGAAAAGCCATCTTACGATACATTGCAGACGCCATACCTTGCAGACGCCATGTGGTATTTTTCAGTAAATTTGAACTTTAACATTTAAAATGATTAAAATTATCAGATTGTGTAGGCTGACAACAGATCAGTTCCAGTACAGTTGACTAAACTCTGTGCTCTTTTCATGCCTTAGGCATTTAACAATTCATTTATATATGAAACAATTTTTTTGTATAGCGCGCACATATTCTGCAGCACTTTATATAGTATATTTGGGATGTAGTTATGAGACCGGCAAAGGATTTAACATAGGCTGTTGAAATACAGACGCCTATGTTAATCCCAACGCCGGAACCCAAAGAGGACGCCGGACCGATCGTCCTCAGCTGGGGTAAGTATACACTGAGCCGGGGGTGGGGAGGTTAGGTTTAGGGACCCCCGGGGGAACTTGGGGTTAGGCACTCCCCCGGGGTAGGTTAGGGTTAGGCTAGGGGAAGGGGGGGTTAGGTTTAGGCACTATTGGCGGGCGGGGGGAGTTAGGGTTAGGCACACCCCGGGAGGGTTAGGTTCTGGGTGGGGGAGGGGGATTTAGGTTTAGGCACTAACGGGGGGAGGTTATCGTTAGGCACTAAGGGGGGAGGTTAGGGTTAGGCACTCCTAAGGGAGGGTCAGGGTTAGGGGGGAAGAGGGGTAGGGATAGTAGACTTAATTTCGCTGTCGGGATTTTAAACCATCGGGCTGTGGCAGTAGGGATTTGAACCGCTGGGCTGGAGTCCGGCGGTCATTTGTATATTTCAGTCCTTTTTAATTTTTTTGTCAAAACCCAATTAACCTACCAGTATGTATTTGGAGTGTGGGAGGAAACTGTAGCACCTGGAGGAAACCCACGCAAGCACGAGGAGAACATGCAAACTCCACTCAGATAGGCCATGATCAGAAATTAAACTCATGACCTCCGTGCTGTGAGGCAGTAATGCTAACCACTACACCATCTATGTTGCCCCGAAGTTCTATTATACATACCTCCCACTTAAAAATGTCAAATCAGGACAAAATTGGCCCCGACTACATCCATCAAACTCCCACTTTTACTAAACTTATCCCTTTTAAGTCCGCAAATCAGGAGGGCCCTGGAAAATCTGGACATTGGCAAGATATGTATTTGTAGCCAGGGCCAGATTAACAATGGGGCGGACGGAGCTACAGCTCCAGGCCTCCACATAAAAATAGGCCCATTGTCATGACAACATGATGTTGACTGGCCATCTGCTCTCCACACGGTCAGCCATAAATCATAAGTTATAAAATTGTATTTCTATTTACCTCACAAAATGAAGCATTTTTGTTCTTTTACATATTTACGGAGACATTGGGGCTGAGAGTATAGTTGGTGTACACACCCACATGGTACTGGCCATACCCTCAAAGCGCTGGTCACACCTCCTTTACTTCTCATAATAGGCCCTTGGTCATTTTCAGCTCCAGGCCCATGTGGCCCTCAATCCGGCCCTGTTTGTAGCCATTGACCCCCTCAATTTACAAAGCTCCTTCCATTGCCGCAGCCACCTCACATCCCTACAGCACAGAGCTACCCTCATTGCAGCACAGATTGAATTAAACGGTTTAAATACTGCTTGACACTTCATTAACACCTACTGAAACTACCTTTCACCTTTGACCAAGCCAAAATTTGCTTTGATTTGACTTAGGGGTCTATTTACTAAGCCTTAGATGAAGATAAAGTGAACGGAGATAAAGTATCAGCCAATCAGCTCCTAACTGTCATTTTTCAAACAGCCTGTGACATGACAGTTAGGAGCTGATTGGTTGGTACTTCTCCATCCAAGGCTTAGTAAATAGACCCCTTAGCCTTTTTGCAGGCACAGCATTACACCAGTAAAGTGATTGGAACAACCCATTGTGACCCAACAAGAGCCATTTCCATTTATCCGAATCCATTATTTTACCTTATATACTTCAGAGCTTTTATTATGTGGCAGATACATTTTCCTGATCTTAGTGAAAATACTATTTTAAACACCCTGCAATATCTCTTCGTACGCTTACAGCTACATCCTACCAAAAGATCTTTTATAGAATATGTTATAGGAGTTATCTCTCTCCCTGTCGCTGTCAGTTTATGGGACTCACTGTTTATTGGACTATACTGTGTGTTTTTGTTACTGTTATGTCATTAATAGATTCTGGCTAAATGTTAAGCAGTTTGTAATTTATCGCCGAATGGACAATTCTAGGTTATCTTTCCTATAACCTCTAGAATCTCTCCTGGCTGTAAAAATTGGGGCTCAGTATTTCTGCGGTAGCAAAAAAAAAGTGTATCCTTCAACAATGGATCCATGTCACTCCACCTACTCTTTCTGTACTTCCAGAAAAGTTATTTTACGTGTTATTTTTACAAATGGTCTGGATAGAAGTCCGCAAAGAACAGAAAACTGAATCCTTTTTGTTCAGTTTGGGAAAGTATTATAGACACCCTTCCCTCTGGAATGAAACAACTGATTGAAAAATGTTTCAAATGCATGTTATTGTATGAAACAATTAGCTGATTACTTCTTTATGAATATATTCGTTCTACCTTATCACACATGGGGCCTGATACAGAGGTGGATGCTATTGCAACTGTGTCTTTCAACGGGTTGGGTACAGGATCCGGCACTCGGGATCCCTGCGGTCAGAAACAGGGTTAGGATACCGACACCTGTCGATAAGTATCCTAACCCTAGCTCTAAAACTAACTCTCCCTCCCCATAGCCGAAAACCTAACCCTCCCCCCCTAGTGGCTAAACCTAACCTCACCCCCACACCCTAAACCTAATCCACTCCCGCCGCACCCTAAAACTAACCCACTCTCCCCGCAGCCTAAACCTAACCTTCTCCCCCCAGTGCCTAAACCTAACCTCCCCCCTGCATCCTAAATCTAACCCTCCCCCCTAGTGCCTAAACTAACCTCCCCTCCACACCCTAAACCTAACCCACTCTCCCCGCAGCCTAAACCTAACCTTCTCCTCCCCCAGTGCCTAAACCTAACCTCCTCCTTGCACCCTAAACCTAACTAACTCTCCCTGCAGCCTAAACCTAACCTCCCCATGCACCCTAAACCTAACCCACTCCCCCCGCACCCTAAACCTAACCCACTCTTCCCGCAGCCTAAACCTAACTTTCTCCCCCCAGTGCCTAAACCGAACCTCCACAACCCGCACCATAAACCTAACTCACTCTCCCCGCAGCCTAAACCTAACCTCCCCCCCGCACCTTAAACCTAACCCACTCTCCCCGCAGCCTAAACCTAACTTTCTCCCCCCAGTGCCTAAACCGAACCTCCACAACCCGCACCATAAACCTAACTCACTCTCCCCGCAGCCTAAACCTAACCTCCCCCCCGCACCTTAAACCTAACCCACTCTCCCCGCAGCCTAAACCTAACTTTCTCCCCCCCAGTGCCTAAACCTAACCTCACCCCTGCACCCTAAACCTAACCTTCTCCCCCCAGTGCCTAAACTTAACCTTCCACCCTCCGCAGCTTAATCCTAACCCTCCCCATGTGCCTAACCCCATCCCCACCATGATGCCAACGACGGGATTCTGATGGGTGTCGGGATTCCGGCGCCGGCATCCTTACAATCGGGATTGAAAGTACATCCCCTTTCCACATAGCCACAACTGTATCTTTATTCTAATGACGCAGCTGATGAGCTTTCTACGGAGATGCCCCTCGGCTTTGACGCTAATCTGCTACTGTGCATATTAAGACACACCATCGGTCTCTCTGTTCGCACCATCGGAGATTGCACCTTCCCTATGGCCGGTGCAATTTCTTTGTCTGAACATGGCAGCCATGGTCACTGCAAACGTGCCGTGTTTACTTAGACAGCCCCATGTCACCTCTTAAAAATGCCCACCGTAATTTGTGCAGTAACCATTGGGAGTCATGCGTAGTGCAAATCAGATGCATGCACAGACTGAAAACATCGTCCGTTTGTGTCCGGCATCGTCACTGTGGGCACATCTGAATCAGACCCATAGCCTAAATATCCTATCTTCCCCCCTCTCTCTGCTCCCCACCTATGGGTCTGTTCCGATATTTACGTAGAAATCTGATGTTTTCAGATCTGCGCATGTGGAGATTGGATCCTGTGTGATCACTTGCAATCCCTCCTTAGCCGCAGCATGATTTACATACTGCGGCATTTGACCATTGTACAAAACGTGGGGCAGTAGCCCCCGTTTTAGGTGTGCCAAGTCCAAGGTCTGCTTCGTTGGACTCAGACTTCCTGGACCTGGCAAAAGCAGCAGCCATGGCGATGGTGATCCGTAGCGACTGTGTCCACATCTGAATTAGGCCTATGTTCCCTCTTTAACGATCCTCCCTTTTTATTTTCTCTTCTTTAATACTGTTAAATAGTTTGGATATTGTATTTACCATACTGTTGTATTTCTTGCCAACAATCTCCTACTGTATCCATTTGATTATTGTATACTTCTGTATTATTCAATTTAATTGCCCCAACTAGGCTGTCCTGTGTCAGTGTGTTCATGAATAGCTGTGTTCCTTACTGTTGTTACCATTTCTGTCACTTGTTAAGAACTCTCTTTAATAAAAATACTTTTGAAAAGAAAAACCTGTAATACATACTGCATCTGTTATATAAGGCAGCATAATAAAGTAATTAATTCTACGGTATATCAATTTCATACTGTAGGGTGTTTCGACTCAGGGAATATCATCATACCAGCAATTCAAACATGTTCCACTTTGCCCGTTACAGTGCTGCAACCTAATAGGCATACAGGGCGTACTGTACCCACTTTCAGCAAGTTATCACATTATTGAAAATGGTCCATAGTGGAATGTTTCACAGAGCAATTATGGAAAATACACCTAAATGGAAGGATTGTCTATCATAGGCTCTGTAGGGATGTAGTCAATAGACCGGCGGACTAAATGCTGCCGGTCTATATCCCGACTGTGGAAGTCCGACATGGGACTTAAGATAGGCGTCGAAATACTGAATCCTATCTTAATCCCGACGCCTGAATGCCGAAGTACGCCGGACTGAAAGAGGTAAGTCCAAGCGTCCTTAGCAGTTAGCCGCGGGGGGGGAGGGTTAGGTTTAGGCACCCCATGGGGAGGGTTAGGGTTAGGCTAGGGGAAGGGGGGGTTAGGGATAGGTGCCACTGGGGGGGAGGTTAGGGCTAGGCACTCCTCCGGGAGGGTTAGGTTTAGGGTGCAGGGAGGGGGGGGGTTAGGTTTAGGCACCCCCGGGGGGGACTTAGGGTTAGACACCACCCGGGAAGTTTTAGGGTTAGGCACCCCCAAGGGAGGGTTAGGGGGGGGAAACGGTAGGGTTAGGTGACTTACCTGCGCCATCGGGATTCTCCTGCTGTCGGGCTTCCACTGTCTGTATTTCACCCAATACTATTAAGCCGTCGGGATTTCATACCCAACCTGCTCTGTATAGTTTTTAAATTCAGTTATGCATAGGAACTTCTGATCCATAGTATTCTCAGGGAACTACACACAATTTAGCTGTGTCTTTATTATTTTTTCCCCCAATTGATAATAAAATTATTTGAAAATGATAGTTATTACTTTCTCTGCTGTCTTCTGGAAAAAAATTATCATATAGGGCCCTAATCTACATGTGAGGTGGCAGTTTCAGCGACAGCGGGCCTATGAACGCTAATGCCACCGCAGCTGCAAATTTATACGCAGCTACTATGCAAAAATATGCAAATGCCACAGGCGCCAAGAGATGTATTGATACGACCACAGGCGGCATAGCAGATCCAAGCAGCTGCATACAAAGACGTAGCATTGATTGCAAATCCTTTTATTATCGGCCTCCCGAGTATCCCTATGATCGCACAGAATGGCTGCGGTGTACTGAGATGCCAGAGTCATGTTTACTGCGTACAAGATCGCAGACGCAGCCCGAAACAGTCGCGACACACCTGCAGTTTTTACACAACTCCCCCGTTACTACCCCCAAACGCACCCACACTGTCAGTTTGCAAATGAATCCTAACTGTGAGCAACTAAGGTAATGCATACTTGTCAACTTATGAAAACTAGTTTCAGGGAGATAATATTTGATAGCAGAATGCGGTGCGGCATTGAGGGGGCGTGTCATGCTCCACCCAAAAGGAGTATCCAGCTCCACCTATGGGCATATCTATTTCCTCTCAGGGGTGTATCCTGCAGTGGCAGGTGAAAACTGTAGGACTAAGAGCAGCACAGGCAGGGTAGAGGGGTATGGAGGGGCAGAAGAATGCTGGTAGCTAGGTAGTAATATAGTGTAATATTACAATATAGGCACCGGCAGGGTGATAATTACAGTGCCAGCAATGCCTCCTTCAATTGGTGGGAAGGAGGGAATAGGGGGTGCAGGAGGGAGCAGTCACACACTTACATACAGTCCACACATATACACATACATACAGTCGCACACATATACGTACAGTTCCACACCCACACGTCGTATATTTGTATGTGTATACGTCGCACACGTATACACATACAAATATAGCCACGCACATATACACATAAATAGTACAGTCCCATACTTATACACACAGATATAAGCCCCCATTTATTAATGATCGGATCAGGCTATTTCAATACCTCCCATGATCGCATTGCGAAATGTGATCATAGCGACCGAATGTATCATCCAGGACATGCAGGGAGAGGGGCTTCGGAAGGAGCCCGTTCCGGCTATGTCCCTGGAGAGCTGCCGACCAGTGCCGGGGCTGCTGCGCATGCCCTTTTCAGGAAAGGGTACCCATGTCAGCACAGTGGAGGGCATGCCGCAACATAGGTGGCCGGTTGGTGGCGTGACTTCACGTTTGCGTCATCCTGGCACACGCTATACAATGTCAAGATTACCGGCATTGCAAATTGGTGGGGCAACAATAACGTGATTCTATGCGAATTACGTCATTGGCAACCAAGTCTACCCACTTTACATGGTAACTGGGCAGCCCTGGTAGGACATGAGCAGCTCTGGAAGACTTCCAGGTGGCTGGGATTTCCACCCAAAAGTCGGGAGCATCCCGGCTGCTCTGGGAGAGTAGGCAAGTCTGGCATAGAGGAGATGATGCAAAGTTGAACGTACTGTATGTCAGCTGCAATGCCCTCGCCTTGTGCGTACGGAACAAAATGCAGATATTCGGCCCTATGAGGAGCTATACACATCTGTGCCACCACACCACCCCTATCCGTACGCTATGTTTCATAGCCGTCATCATCATTAGTGCAGACTTGCACCTGCCCTATCTTTGGTGTAAAAGATGCATATCTACGCATAATCCAAGCTCAGTCTACACATCCTCCTCAAGTCTCCTGCTGTATGCCTCATTACCACCCAGTTATGCCCCTTCAGAGGAGATGTGACTAAGTTGTGTAAGACTCTCTGCAACGCTCATAGATGAAAACGATCGGTTCCGGAGCATGCGCAGAGAAAATACGTGAGTGCCGTCCACAACTCTGCATCAACCGCAGTGTGGTATTATGTAAAGCATGTTGCAGTGCATTAAAGAGGTATGAGGCCTGACTTCAGTCATGGATCTATAGAGATGCCTCTATATGTTACCATGCAAACTGGGAGCAGTGTCAGCAATCAGGGCATGATCCCTGGATATGTTAGTATACATCAATAAAGGACTGTAGGTGACTAAAAGGTCTATTTACTAAGCAGTGTTAGGAGACAGAGTGAAAAGTGATAAGGTGCCAGCCAATCAGCTCCCAACTGTCATTTTTCAAACACAGCCTGTGAGATGACAGTTGGGAGCTGATTGGCTGGCACCTTATTACTTTCTTATCACTTTACACTCTGTCTCCTAACACTGCTTAGTAAATAGACCCCTAAGAATGTTCAGCTTAACTGGAGACCCCCTTTATTTCTTAAAGAGCTGCATTTAGCGTATACAAATGACATTATCATAGTGTCCAGCATCAAACATGCCCTGGAACTTATATACGGATATTGCCAAGCATGCAGGTAGCTCGCTACATTCCTCTATTAGTTTAGGTTTAGTGGCACTTTAAATAAGGAGTCCTGAAATAGCAAATATTAAAGCTGAGCCTAGATCTGAATCCTGACTGTGTAACCAGACTTTCAAAACGTATTTCAATAGAAGAGAAAGATTTGAGGGCTCTGAACATCCCCTCTGCCTGCCTGCTGGTGTGATCCCTGCATTCACATGTCGTCTTATTTTTTTTTTCTGCTGTAAAAATCAGAACTGCGGCTCCCAGCATCACAAAGTGGCTCTCTGATTGTCCATGATCAGAATTCTGCAGCAGCATCGCATCTCAAAATAACCTGTGTCTGACAGGGCCTGTCAAGGTATTGACTGTAGTATCATGCACATTAAATTGAGAACATTCCACTGCACATCTATCATCAGCACACGTCAAGAGCAGAATGGAATAGAATGAAATAAATGAAGTGTCTATTCTAGATGCAATATCTATTAAAACTCCACTTATGGTCCGAAAAAAATATAGGTCTGATTTTCTTTATAGCTTTTTGCAAGCTCTTGTATGAGAATTATGAAAACACTTTCCATATATATGCAATTCTCGTATTGAGACGTTGAACTAACGTGAAGCTGTCTTGAGTGCTGCCAATTCATATTATATATATATATACTGTAGATATATATGTATATATATATATATATACATATATATACTGTATGTATATATATATAGGTATATATATATTAGGGGTGTGCACCGGCCACTTTTCGTGTTTTGGTTTTGGATCTGGATCTTTCTTCGTGTTTTGGACCTGGATTGGTTTTGCCAAAACCACCCTTCCGTGTTTTGGGTTCTGGGTTTTGTGTTTTGGATCTGTATTTTTTTTTTAAAAGCATAAAAACAGCTAAAATCACAGAATTTGTGTGTTTTTCTCCTCCTATGCTATTATTAACCTCAATAACCTTAATTTCCACTCATTTCCAGTCTATTCTGAACACCTCACACCTCACAATAGTGTTTTTATATCCAAAAGGTTGCACCGAGGTAGCTGGATGACTATGCTAAGAGATACGAGTGGGCGGCACAAACACGTGGTCCATCTAGGAGTGACACTGCAGTGGCAGACAGGATGGCAGTTTGAAAAACTAGGCCCCAAACAGTACATAATTCAAAGAAAAAAAAGAGGTGCAAGATGGAATTGTCCTTGGGCCCTCCCACCCACCCTTATGTTGTATAAACAGGACATGCACACTTTAACAAACCAAACATTTCAGCGCCAGGGTCTGCCACACGACTGAAATGATTTTTTTGTTTGGGCCCCCACAAAACAAGCTGGCAATTAATTTGTCCCTGCACAAACTGGCTCTACGGAGGCAAGATGTCGTCCTCATCCTCCTCATCCACCGATTCCTCACCCTCTTCAGTGTTGTGTACATACTCATCCTCACAGAGTATTAATTCGTCCCCGCTGGAATCCACAACCACAGGTCCCTCTGTATGTTCTGGAGGCTGGTCTCCCTGGAAGAGTTGATAATTCATTTTATGAACATCATCTTCTCCACATTTTGTGGAAGCAACCTCCTACGCCTTTCGCTGACAAGGTTCCCGGCTGCACTAAACACTCTTTCGGAGTACACACTGGAGGGGGGGCAACTCAGGTAAAATAGAGCCAGTTTGTACAGGGACCTCCAAATTGCTTCTTTTTCCTGCCAGTACAGGTACGGAATGTCTGACATGCCTACTTGGATGCTGTCACCGATGTAATCCTTTAATAGACAGACGCACGCTTGTCGCTGCTGCTTTAAGGATGCAGGTGCAGCTACAGCCCACACATTTCACAAAGAAAAAAAAAGAAGAATTTTTTTATTGTTTGTGGAGCGCACTTTGAGGGTTACACCACCCTTTAACAGACAGACGCACGCTTGTCGCTGCTGCTTTGAGGATGCAGGTGCGGCTACAGCCCACACATTTCACAAAGACAGAAAAAAAAAGAAGAATATTTTTATTGTTTGTGGAGCACACTTTGAGGGTGTCACCACCCTTTAACAGACAGATGCACGCTTGTCGCTGCTGCTTTAAGGATGCAGGTGCGGCTACAGCCCACGCATTTCACAAAGAGAAAAAAAAAGAAGAATTTTTTTAATGTTTGTGGAGCGCACTTTGAGGGTTACACCACCCTTTAACAGACAGACGCACGCTTGTCGCTGCTGCTTTAAGGATGCAGGTGCGGCTACAGCTCACACATTTCACAAAGAGAAAAAAAAAGAAGAATTTTTTTATTGTTTGTGGAGCGCACTTTGAGGGTTACACCACCCTTTAACAGACAGACGCACGCTTGTTGCTGCTGCTTTGAGGATGCAGGTGGAATCTAGACGGGATTTGGAACCGGGGACACACTACCTCCATCAATTGTCTAAATCCCACTGCACTAATGGCGGATACCGGACGCACGTCTAACACCAACATAGCAGTCAAGGCCTCAGTTATACGTTTTGCTTCAGGATGACTGCTGTCGTACTTCATCCTCATCGCTAGGGACTGTTGGAGGGTCAATTGTTTAGTAAAAGTAGTGGTGTTCCTACTTCCTCTCTGGGATGATGAACAACTCCCAGCAGCAGCAACAGCACTAGGAGGAAGTGGTTCTTGATCTTTCCCTATTTTATTTATCGGAGAAAGTTTGGTCCTCCATTTATGTTATATTGATATATACGTGCGGCTAAGGCGCACACAAACACAGAAAATATTTTTTTATTTTTGCTGGAGAGTAGTGCACTTTGTGGGTTACACCACCCTTTAAGAAATGAGCCAGCCGGCTCTTTACTTATGGGACACAGGCGCACGCTTGGCACTGCTCCTTTGTTGATGCACGTGCAGCCACAGTGCACACAATTCACAAACACAGAAAATATTTTTTTATTTGGTTTGGAGTGTACTTTGGGGGTTACAGCACCCTTTAACGGTCAAGCCAGCCGGCCCTTTACTTATGACACAGGCGCACGCTTGGCACTACTTTGTTGATGCACGTGCGGCTACTGCGCACACAATTCACAAACACAGAAAATATTTTTTTATTTGGTTTGGAGTGTACTTTGGGGGTTACAGCACCCTTTAACGGTCAAGCCAGCCGGCCCTTTACTTATGACACAGGCGCACGCTTGGCACTACTTTGTTGATGCACGTGCGGCTACTGCGCACACAATTCACAAACACAGAAAATATTTTTTTATTTGGTTTGGAGTATACTTTGGGGGTTACAGCACCCTTTAACGGTCAAGCCAGCCGGCCCTTTACTTATGACACAGGCGCACGCTTGGCACTACTTTGTTGATGCACGTGCGGCTACTGCGCACACAATTCACAAACACAGAAAAAATATTTTTTTTTTTAGCACTTGGGGGGAGCACCCCTGACGGACAGAGCACCCCCTTGACAACACTACAGCACCCCTTTAGGACTGGGACACTGCACAGGACTTTGGAGTGGACACAGCCCCTATGGACAACTGACTGCACAACACAGTCCAGCCAGCCCCTATGGACTTTGAAGTAGTGGACACAGCCCCTATGGACAACAGCAGCACAGCACAACACAGCCAGCCCCTATGGACTTTGAAGTAGTGGACACAGCCCCTATGTACAACAGCAGCACAGCGCAGCACAGCACAGCACAATACTACTCTGCACTACACTACACAGCCCAGCCAGCCCTAACTCCCACCCTCCCTCTTCACTGTCCACAGCCGAGTGAGAAAATGGCGCCGACGCGGGTACCTTATATAGGATGCGAGACCCGGAAGGCGGGATGATGACGTTTTGCCTCGATTTCAGATCCGAGTCAGGCGGGAAAAGTCGAGCCTGACTCGGATCGGCCTCGGATGGGGGGGGGTTCGGATTTCAGAAATCCAAACCCGCTCACCCCTAATATATATATATATATATCTCTTGCTTGTGAGGAAACCAGCCGCAGATATCTAATTATAAAGAGTTCTGGACCTTCGACTCCTGATTTCCCCAAACCTTACCCCGATCCTCCAAAAATAACAATAATTGGAAAGACCAATTATCAGTTTAGTGATTACTTTGTGGAGCACTCTTTTTGTATATGAATGAGTAATTAATATAATTAAAAATGTACTTTTAATATTATTCCAATAAAATGATTGGGATTTATGTACTCACCTATAGAAATTTCTATTTGAGCTCCCTCAGGGGGAGATGTATCATCGGCGACATCGCCGTTGCGGTACATCCCCCCTGACTTCGCGTACATACAGCGGTTAATTACCGCGGTATCAAGAATATCGCAAAGAACAGCTCTCTCGATGAGAGCTGGCCTTTGCGATGCTGCCGGGCAGAGGGACTTCCGGGTTTAACACCCAGAAGTCCTTCTGCGCATGCGCAGAAGGCCGTGGGCCGTGGGGGCTCATGGGAGGGATCCGTCCGGATCCCTCCCAGCCCCGAGCGTCGCGCTATGAAGCCCATAGGCTTCTATTGGGTAAAGCCACCTGAAGGTGGCGTTACCTAGCAACGCGAAGCAGCAGAATGCAGCGCATTCTGCTGCTTAATACATACGGGGAATGCGGTAAAACCCCCGAAAACTGAATTTTTGGGGGTTTTACCGCATTTTTGCCGTTAATACATCTCCCCCTTAACCTGTTATGTCATAAAATTGCAACAACATACCCTATCTACATTGAGAATTAGTGTAAAGTGTGTGGTGACTATGCTTATTAATTCACATAGGTTCATATAACTCCTAATGGGTATTTTTTAACAGGGTCAGGCACAGTTCATTTAAACAGAAGAGGATTTATAGTAGATAACTCATAACTTGGAACTGTAACTGCCTATAATTAAATATTAGGTATCCACTCGGTCATTAGAGAAAAAGGTAGATATATACATTGAGTGTTACAATAACATATCTGCTGAGTACCACCCTAAGTGCATGTACCATGTATATCAAAACGCAGACACATACACAAATATCCCCCGGCATACAGTCAAATAACAATCCTATTGCTGGGTTAGAGAATGCCTAGATAATAACGGCCATATATAGATACACATGAAGTGATGACAGAATACTCTAGGAATAGTAAACCTCCATGTAATCATGAAAAATTCTCAAATAACATAGTGATGTTCTATCTCAGGATGTGGGTCCATATGATCTAATTTCCTCAACCGATGCACATAGGACAACCCCGGATAACATTCATAACTAGCGTGTACTTAATATTGCCCAACATGAGCTGATAATGAAAATAAAGGGATTGTGCGTGTTCATGGGAAATAATACCGTTAGACAAATTAAACAAATAGTTACATAATGTGTGCCTTTATACATACAGATGATTATTAAGTGCGTCACATAATCCCAAAAATCCAAGGTGGAGAATAGTAAGTATGGAGTGAAGTACCTGGTCCCCTCTGCTGTCCAGGGTCTTCTGTGAGTGGACGCCAGGATGAGAGAGGGACCAGGGATAGCTACGATGGAAATACAGGAAGGGGTGGGGGACGCCGATCCGTAAGTGGTGTTAGGCAGTTTCTGTTGCTAAAAGCATTGCAGAAATCTGAATGCACCACCGGATGAGGTCGCAGCCCACCTAGAAAAGAGTACCTGGGGGTGGGTGTGGATGTGAACGATTGATTGATGCCTGACAACCCTGCTGCCGTGCTGCTCCCTCCTGCATTGGGGAGTGACTGTCTGGACGAGCGTTTCACCACAATAGGCTTGTTCACCTGGCAGCCTGTTTTGCAGTGTGCATCCTGCGGGCTTTGTAAATTAGGTCCACTGTGTGGATTGGTGAATTCATGCTCTGGGATTGGCCAATCAATTGTCCTGCATCAGATCTAATTCTGACACTGGTATAAACCTGTGGGAGGGGTTGCAGATGACTGTAGAAGAGATAATAATTCACTTTTTAACAGCTGTAGTGGGATGTCATATTAACACATGGGTGTATCTATAATGGGTGCAGGGTGTCCGGTACACACGAGCCCCTGGGTCCACCCTGCACCCACTCACGATACCTACCCTCTGTCATTGCTACGGAAATCACTGGGAGATCTGGTTCCCAGATATCTGCGCATATGCAGTACACTCTGGCACAGTGTCACAGTCTTGGGAATGCACCTGCATGACAGAGGGTAGGGGGGGGCATCCACACTACACACAGGCCCCCTTCCTCGGTTTAACTGTCCTTGGACTAGCACTAAAAAAAAGTGTGTGTGGACGGGGGGGGGGGGGGGGTTTGGGTGGGTGTTAAGTGGACGATTAATTTAGCCCAATTAATTTGCATATTGTTTTCACACTCTGAAAAGGAGTTACAGTAGTTTGTCACATATGAAACTGTATATAATACTATGGGGGAGATGTAACACACATCCTAAAGAGGACAGGTGAAGTTGTCCATAGCAACCAATCAGATTCTACCTATCATTTTACATAATGCACTTGATAAATTATAGATAGAATCTGATTGGTTGCTATCAAATGTTTGGCACATCTCCCCCTTACCAACAATTTATTGTGGACGCAGTCTACATCTCTGGTATTGCAGGAAACACTTCTATATTACCAGCAATGCAATGAATACTTTTTAGTTAGTCTGTATTCTTAATAGCTCTGACAGAAACAGGTTGTTATGGTTTCAGTGGAGTTTTCGTGTGCTCGGGTGTATGGTCCTTCTCTGGGGTTTTCAGTTGCTGTGTCAGTGTTTATTTAATGACCTGTGGCAAAGAGATGTTCAGATTGTCGTGCTGTGCTCCACATGCTGTCTGACTTGTGCAATTTATTTCCTAAAACACAATTAGTACTGTACAGTAATGTGTTTGCTGCAATGAAAGATGTAATGCATCTGTCAGTATGATATGCTACAGCTGTGACAGGCAACTGGAGATGCTTCAAGGGCCGCATTTGTGGCCCTCTAGCAATATGACAAGGGGGCACCACTGGAAGATGATAATTTGTTTCTCTACTGCATGATAATACATTTAAAATAATTTGCCTTTGCTTTTGTAGCATAACGTGTCCAAGTCTAGCGTGGTCCTAAGTACATTCTACACTACTGTGTTGCAGAGAGGCTCTGAAACGCGTCCGTGGGTATGCTATCAGGATGTCGACATTCACTATGTCGAAATTCATAATGTGGTAATCAGAATGTCAAATGTTATGATGTCGATATGGTTGAAATGTCGACTTCTGCAAATGGTGACATGTACATAATGTTGACATATGACATGTCGACAATGAAAATGTCAACTTATGCATTAGGATTATTGATAGCATTAGATGAGTGTTGACATGCTGCCATATCAGCATGCCGACAACGCCAGCAGAACTTGGACTCGACGACATGCACATGCGCAGTACGGGTCCGGCCAATGCGCAGATTCCCAAACAACGAGAACATCTGTGTAAAAGAAAGAAAAAAGCGTCCTCTGTTGAATCAGGCCCGGTATCTTTTGTGTGGATATATTATGTAAATAATGGTTTTTCAAAAATATTTCATGGTATGACCTGTAGCTCTTCATTCTCTATTAAAAACACCTAACATTTCTTTTTACACGTAAATGCTTCACGTGACTGTCCTAACCTGCCTGTATGAGCGCGGTATGCTGCACAAGGAGTTGGTTGGATGTCAGTTCTCTTCTGCAAGCTTATAAATAGTAAGCTCAGGGGCTCCTGGCTGGTCCTGCTGTGAGGATGTGAGGTTGTGGCTGCATCACAGATGAATATTGAATCAGAGGGTGAATACACCGCTACATAATACGTGTAGGCGGCCAGTGGTTGAATTTTTCATTTGAAAGAAAAGACTCTTCCTCAAAACAAAGATAAAGCAACACTATGAGGGGTATTCAATATGAAAGGTTAACTTCCCTGGCGAAGTTAACGTTTCATATCAGAGTTTTTCTCAGCGTAAAGGTATGGTGCGCGCTCCCGCTTATCCCCGTATTCAAAATAAAATCAACGAAAACGGGAAACTCCGAAGTTGGATTTACGTAAAGTTACGAATTTTTCCTTAAAATAATTGTAAGACCCCCCCTAAAGTTGTAAAAACATGGGGGAACACTGTGGGTACCCCCGTTTTAACCTTTAATTGAAAGTCGGGGATTTAAATAGCCGCAGCAGGTGTTTTTTTCCCGACATTGAAGAAGTGATGCAGAAGAGCACTTAGGTTATTTTTTTCGTTTTTTTTAAGTGGTCCCATCAAATTTGGGGTACATGAAAATGGGTACTAGCATATTTTGGTGTCCCTAAAGTAAGTTTTAAAAAACTCTGCATTTGTGCACCTGCCGCTATAATTCTATTCTAGAAAACACCTGCCGCATACTTGCAGAATAGCCCTGAACCTATTTTCCTATTGTTTAACATTTTTTTCCCATTTTTTTTTTTTGCACCCCAATTTTTAAATGAATTTTTTGGGGTGTCCTATTATTTTTGACACAGTTCTTTGTTAAATGTCAATCTCAGGGGTGCAGGCTATTTTTTTAAAGCCTCTAAACCCCAATTCTGCTCTTGTTTTCGACACCTATTCAATGGTGAAAAGTTATCACCGTTTTTTATCAGAGACTTTTCAAAACTGCGATAAGTCTTTGAAATTGAATACGGTGTAAAACTAAAACCAGTGATATTAACGCAAAAAAGTTAAAAAGTGCGATATTAGCGCAAAAAAAGATGTTATCTCACCCATATTGAATACCCCTATAAGGGATATGTTTTCTTATATAAAGAAGATGTGAGCTTGAGGTGGGTGTATGGAGTGGATGAAAGGGGTCAGAGAAGTTGGGATGGTAGTATGGGGTTGTGGGGGTAAGTTGTAGGGGGAGGTGATGGGGACAGGTTGCTTGGTGGTGAAAGGGGATTATCAGTTATAGTCAATCAATAGGTCATTGTTCCATTTGAAGTTCGGCCTGGATCTCATGTGTAAGACAAAGATATGGTAAGAGGTAACCCCCCACAACTATTAAGACATTTACCAAATCTGTTCAAAATTATTTTATTCATGCACTAAACAAAATAATTTTTTTAAAACGTGAACACAAAAAGTTCTTTTGTTTTAATAGATTAGTGTTTGTTTTTTTAAGAATTGTTTGCTCCGCCCACTCCCCACTCTGCCCCACCCCATCCCGACTGTATACTTACCCCATTCCTGGGGCAGAGTGGTCCTCCGTCCTCTCTGGCTGGTCTGTCCAGTCGCAAAGCGATGCGAATAGGACGCAGAAGCAGCTTCGGATTTAAATGATACGTGACATGCCTATATTCTGTGTGCGACTGTGGCTGTATCTGTATGCGAATTTCTACACTACAGAGTCACAGCCGCTGACACTGTAACATAGCATTTAGCATGCAGATACACTCACAGTCGCACACAGAATATAGGCATGCTGCAAATCATTTTAATCAGCAGAAGCTGTTTGTGTGTCTTATTCTTTGCGAATAAGATGCATTTGAAGGGAAAAAGACGTTATGTCTAACACGACTTGTAGCGCACAAAGGATAAATGTATTTAGACATATCTGTAAGTAGGTCTACATGTTTGGTCATTCTGCTCAGGGGAAGCTGCTAAACAAAGTCTTGAGTACATCAATGTCAGGGGAGGTAACTTCCACCGTACAGTGTGACTCTTTAGCTAACTGAGTTGTACAAGTAGTAGCCATTTTTCTGGAGACTGAACATGCACTGACCTCTGTAAATAATTGGGAATTGGAGACAAACTATGGTACAATTGATCACCAATGATGCGTAAAGGAGAAAAAGCTGTTGGGGGGCATCGTCAGTGCCGCCTCCCTTGTCATCAGCCCACGACCCTTAAAAGTGTATTCATACCCACCTGATGGCGGCTCTGCTGCAGCATGTTTCTGTGGTTAGAGCGAGGTGAGTCTTTAGCAGAACAGTCACAGAGACGTGTTTTGCATAAATGCACTGTGGGGATTGGTGGATTCATACACAGGGCAGGCAGTGGTGTAACTAGGGTATTTGGAGCCCAGAGCAAGATGAGAAATGGAGCCTCCCCCATGTGCACACGCCAAAGGTGCATGCGTTGAAAAGTGGGCATGGCCACATGACACAAGGGGCATGGTCACTGAAAATGGGGGCGTGTCAACATGACACACCACCATTTCTCGTCACTCTGGGAAGATTCCTTTCCATTCCATGTGCACCTTAATGCCCCAAGTAGTAGTGCCCTTCTTGCAAGCCCCACTGTAGTAGTGCATCTTATGCAATGTTCCCAGTAGCAGTGCCACTTATGCAGTGCCCCATGTAGAAGTGCCTTTATACAGGGCCCCCAGTAGTGCCCCTTATACAGTACCTCCAGTAGTCCAACTTTTACAGTGCCCCCCAGTAGTGCCTCTTTGCAGTGCCCCCAGTAGTTCCCCTTATACAATGCCCCCAGTAGTGCTCCTCTCTATGCAGTGACCCTGTAGTAGTCCCCTCTATGCAGTGATCCCAGTAGTGCCCCTTATACAGTGCCCCCAGTAGTGGTAACCCTATGCAGTGCCCCCAGTAGTGGTCCCCTCTATGCAGTGCTTACAGTAGTGCCCCTTATGCAATGGTCCCCTCTATGCAGTGCCCCCAGTAGTGATCCCCTCTATGCAGTTCCCCCTGTAGTGGTTCCCCCTATGCAATGCCCCTTATACAGTACCCCCAGTAGTGGTCCTCCTATGCAGTGCCCCTTATACAATGCCCCTCACATATATCACAAAGACACACACAAAACAAAACACAATACTTACCTGAATCCCCGCTCCTGCGCCCGCCAGTGTCCGCTCCTTCATCCTCCCGCTCGGTACTATGGGAGAGACGTCATGACATCTCTCCCTTCACCCACCACGGGAGCCGTAAGGCGGAGCTCACGAGTCAGCACCAACCCGGGCGTGGGTGCAGCAGCCAATGAGAGTCTGTCTGACTCTCATTGGCTGCAAAAACAAACACACACTCGTACTACCCCGCTCCAGCGGCAGTGTGTTTGTGTTTAGTGTGTAGTGCGGACCACACTCGCTGTGGTCCGCACTACACTGGCTGAATCGAACCACAAGCCCTGGCCAACCCCCCCTAGTTACGCCACTGAGGGCAGGGTAGTAGAATCGATACCTCCCAATTGTCCCGCATTCAGCGGGACAGTCCCGTTTTCCTGGGACTGTCCCGCTATCTCACCTGCGGGCCGCAGTGCCCCGTGGTGGGGGGGAGTTGGGGAGAGCACATACTGCTTCTCTGCTATGCAGAGCTGCGGGTGTGCAGAAGGTGAACAGATGCCGTGTTTCCGCGAGGCTCCGCCCCGTTTCCAATAGGTCACGCCCTTCAACCTAAGCCACGCCCCCTTTTCGGTGAGCGAAGTGTCCCTCTTTGTGAGAAACAAAAGTTGGGAGGTTTGAAATCACAGTAGCCGAAAAGACTACAATCAGCTTTATAGCCTACACCAGATCACATCAGGGCACTGTCATAAGGATCAGTGGCGGTTCTAGGTGCGGGCTAACAGGGCCGTCGCCCGGAGCGCCGACACCTAGAGGGCGCCACTGAGTCCCCCCCCACCGAAAAAAAAACCCAGCCGGTCCAATCCCTCCCCAGCCGCTGTCGCTGCCGGGAGGCTGCATTTGCCGGGCGCCTGCTGATATTTGTTATCAGCACGCACCCAGCTCCCTCCCTGCAGCGGCAGCCGAAAGCCGGAGCTCACTCCTGAGCTCCGGTTTCCGGCAGAGAGAGAGTACTATGGGAAGAACGTCATGATGTCATGACGTCTCCCCATAGATCCGAGGAGCCGCCGTCGGACCAGAAGGCAGCGGCAGCAGAAGCAGGAGCGCGGCTAAAGGTAAGTATTGTGTTTTGTTTTGTTTTTCTTACCGTCGGAAGCACCAGCACTGGGGGGGCATTACTACTGGGGGACGACTATAGGAGGCATTACTACTAGTGGGCACAACTACAGGGGGCATTATTTCTGGGGACGTTATTACAGTGGGCACTTCTATAGGGGGCATTACTAATGGGGGCAGTACTACTGGGGAGCATTACTAATGGGGGCATTACTAATGGGGGGATTACTAATGGGGGGCATTACTACTGGGGAGCATTACTAATGGGGGCAGTATTACTGGAGGGATTACTAATGGGTGCATTACTAATGGGGGCATTACTACTGGGGAGCATTACTAATGGGGGCAGGACTACTGGGGAGCATTACTAATGGGGGCATTACTAATGGGATTACTAATGGTGGGCATTACTACTGGGGAGCATTACTAATGAGGGCAGTGCTACTGGAGGGATTACTAATGGGGGCATTACTACTGGGGGGCATTACTACTGGGGAGCATTACTAATGGGGGGATTACTAATGGGGGCAGTACTACTGGAGGGATTACTAATGGGGGCATTACTAATGGGGCATTACTACTGGGGAGCATTACTAATGGGGGCATTACTACTGGGGAGCATTACTAATGGGGGGATTACTACTGGGGAGCATTACTAATGGGGGCAGTACTACTGGGGAGCATTACTAATGGGGGCAGTACTACTGGGGAGGATTACTAATGGGGGCATTACTACTGGGGAGCATTACTAATGGGGGCAGTACTACTGGGGAGCATTACTAATGGGGGCATTACTAATGGGGGGCATTACTACTGAGGGAAATACAATAAGGGACATTACTACTGTGGGCACTACTAATGGGGGCACTACTATAGGGGGCATTACTACTGTGGGCACTACTATAGGGGGCATTACTAATTGGGGAATTACTACTGTGGAGCTTTACTACTGGGGGAACTACTATAGGTGGCAATACCACTGGGGGTACTACTAATGGGGACACTGCATGAGGGGCACCACTACTGGGGCCATTGTGTAAGGGGCACCACTGCTGTGGGCATTGTATAAGGGGCACTACTATTGTGGGCATTGTATTAGGGGCACTACTACTGTGGGCCTTGTGTATAAGATACACAAATTTTGGCATTATGTAAAAGGGGCACCACTTTGTGTCATAACATAAGGGACTACTGTGTGGTGTAATTTGAATTGGGGATAATGTATTATAAAGGTAATTACTGTGTGTGGCACAATGTATTATACAGGTTATTACTGCATATAGCATAATGTGTTATACAGGGCATTACTGTGTGTCGCATAATGTGTTATAAAGGGCATTACTGCATGTGGCATAATGTGTTATAAAGGGCATTACTGCGTGTCGCATAATGTGTTATAAAGGGCATTTAGAAATGTGAAATCTGGACAAAGTAGGCCCCACCCCAGATCCGCACGATAACCATCCCGGTCGACTCAGAAAATCCCACTTTAGGGCAAACGGAGCCTCTTTTTTTATTCTGTTGCTCTGGTTTCTTTCCATGGTCGAAATTGGTAGGTTAATTAACGCTGGTCCATTTATTCAGCATTCGGGAATGAGAACTGAGCTTGCCATAGGTAAAGGTGAGTATCCTATAATCAGGAGTGATTATCAGGGGTGTCATGCATGTTAACTAGCTGGCAACAGTTGTACTACAATGCTCAAATGGTCATTACAATTTAGGTTATATTAGTACCTATTTATAGAGAGACCTGGTTCTATTTCCTATCAGATATTCATTACTGCCTAAAGTCAGCCTGAAGGCAAATACAGCTTTGCTGTGCAGAGCACCCTTTGGTTCTGTTTAACGCATTTAACCACTTAAAAATTCCACAAAGATGCACTTACCCTTTAATTCCAAATGTGAAATGTATGCTTACCGTGCAGTATCAACTGTGTGCCAAAAACGCAAAATCATTACTTTTACCATTAATCCCTCTGGCTGAACATGCAGTATTCAGCCTGGGGGTCAAAACAGAACCTTCCATTGTTCTACTGGCTTTTCAAACATTCCAGCATCGTTTCCTACAATCTGTATCAGCATTTACCTTCCATCTGGTGTCACTGAAAACGTTATGCACATTCACTTTAAATTAATTGTCAATGTACGACCTTCTGGAAGTCAACAGTTAATTGCATTATTGCGTAATATTGCAGAGAGCTATTCATTGTGCTCTGTACTTCTCACACATTCCCCTTTAGAATGTAAGCTCTTATGAGCAGGGCCCTCTACTCTCTTGTGCTTCTCCTTACCTTTACTTTCATCTACTTCTAAAGCTGGCCACACACTAGACCAACTTACATCCAACCAGCCAACTTGTTGATTGGTTGGAATGAAAATCTGGTAAGGAATGGGAGTAAATGATGATCAGCAATTTGCTCCTAAATGCCAGAAAACAGATGAAAATGGTCGTTCAGTCAGGTTTGTTAAATGTTTGATCTAAACAATTTGTTCAAACAACAGTTTTGGTCCATTTTCCAGCGTTTGGGAGCAAATTGCTGATTGTATACCTTACCAGATTTTCATTCCAACCAATCAACTAGTTGGCTGGTTGGACAGATAATCTTTAGATGTGTGGCCAGCTTTACTCCCCACTAGGGCATCTAACACATGGTTGCTTAAGCTCTGCTGCTTATGTGGGTGTTGTGGTCGCTAATGTATCTATGTATATTTTACATGTCCTTCTCTTGCATTCTATTGTACTGTACTGTAATGGGGGGTATCCACTTAGCGAAATACAAACGAGAGCACGATTGCGACATTGCAATCGTGCTCTCGTTTGTATATCTAGTGATGTGCCTAGACTGAACGTTCACTCGTTCAGTCCCGGCACATCCCTCATCCCCGCACATGCTGAACCTGTCGAGATCGTCAGGTTGATCTGCATGTACGGGCGATGTCGGATGTCGGAAGCGACCCGCGGGCATGCGCATCGCGGATCACTTCCTTCCAAAACATGCCCAATGCAAGCATGATGCATGCGCGATTTGAAAGCGATTGCACGATAACGACATCGTTATCATGCAATTGCTTGTTGAAATCGCTTAGTGGATACCCCCCATAAGTCTTTAGTCACGTATTTGTTTATATATTTTGTAAGGCGCTGCAGAACACTTGTGGCGCCATATAAATAAATGATAATAATAATATTAGGCACAGGGGCAGAACTATGGGAGACAATGGAGGCGCCAGCCGCCGGGCTCCAGCTCTGAAAGGGGCACCTCCTCCATTGTTCACAACATATTCACCCCACTCAGGGGAGTAGCGAGGTTGGCTCCAGTGGAGCACTTGCTCCAGGTGCCTGCTCTGGCCAGGGCGCTAGAGATCAGCGATTCCGATGAAGGGCAGAGCACCTGCTGAGCTGAGTGTGAAACACATAAAGAGATCAGTGCTTCCAGAAAAGGGGCATGGTGTGGACGGTGCGGCTCTTGTGGCTTCTCCCCCACAACTTGCCCCCAGCAACGACGCACTGATCTCTGTATAAGGCATTATGTGAATAAGGGGCACTCCTATGGCATAATGTGAACTGTAGACATTACTGTGGCATAATTTGTGGGGACTACTGTTTAGCATAATGTGAAAATATAGCCCAAACTGTGGCATAACGCAGATTACTGGGTACTAATGTGTGGCGTAATGTGCATTGTGGCCAATATTTTGTAACATAATGTGAATAAGGAGCAATACTGTGGCATAACATGAATAAAAGACACTATTGTGTAGCGTAATGTGAATAAGGGGCACTACTGTGTGGCATAACGTGAATTGTGGGTACTACTGTGTGGTTTATTTTTAATTGGTGGAATTACTTTAGTGGGCCGGAATATATCTAGCCCTCCATGTCCCAGTTTGATACTGCCCCTAATGTTTATTTTTAGTTCCCTTTAATTTACCCCTACATGCTGGACACGTCCCCTACCTGGCACACATGGGGTCTGGAGGCGCAGTAGCACACACTTGCTCCGGGCGCCATGGCTAAACGCTACACCCCTGACCCCACTTAGGGCTGTAACTATATACCCGGAGTGTACCGTCATGGCCGCTCAATACATGGCACCACTACCCGACACCTGAGAAGCCACCATACACTAGTGGAGAGCTCCATGTCAGACCAATAGCTGCTGCCTTCATCTATCTATAGCCTGTCTGCAAGCAAATTGCTACATTACAGTGGCAGCGGCTGTGACGGGGGGGGGCACGAAATTATAGCTTGCCCTCGGGCGTCTGGAATTAATTTACGCCACTGTATAGGCATCCTATTCCTATTTATTCCTTTTGTTGTCTCTAAGTAGTAGTCTGTATAGTTGTATGACCCCTGATTCTTAGGAGTAGATTTACTAAAGCTTTTAAAACAGACAGGTGGTGTTGTCAATAGCAACCAATCAGATTCAAGCCAACATTTCTCTATTGCATTTTAGAAAATGATAAACAGAATCTGATTGGTTGCTATGGGCACCACCACCACTTGTCTGTGATAGAAGCTTTAGTAAATATACCCCCAAAGCCTTAGGGGCTTATGTAATAAGTTGCGAGATGCTGCCGCTGTGGGAACTCCTGAGAGTGTTCCCATATTTTAAAGCGACAATCATTTTAAAGGCAAAACCAAGCTGGTTTTGCCTTTAAAATTATTGCCGCTTTAGAAATACGGGAACACTCACAGGAGTTCCCACAGCGGCTGCAGCTTGCAACCTATTACATAAGCCCCTTATTCTGATATGCTGCCTGTTCCGACAGTCTTTGCAATGCAAAATAAACTTTATGGTCTTTTTTTTTTTGTATTACCAGAGGGTTTAATGGAGATTATACTAATTTGCTTACACTGAGATGGTCTACTAGGTTATTATGTGCGCTTTTTCTTTCCAGGCTTTGTTTTCAGCAAACTGTCTACCTGTCATTGATTGGAAAAATGACCTTTCAAAGTCAATTTTAATCTGTTGCGCTTAACCAAATATTGTTAAACTTTGCTATTTTTTATTTTTATCTAGTTATTTTAAAATGTTTATTTATGAGAGATCATCAGGTTACAGGTAGATAATAACTTGCAAAAGACATTGCAGTAAACAAACAGACATGTATAAGCACGTTTACAGCTAAGGCCCGTATTCAATTAGAGACGAAAAGCCGCGATCAGCGAAAAGTTTTTGCCAATGTGCGGTCTTCGCGTGTTTTCAAAGTATCGCCGTATTCAATTCCAGGACGTTTTCGCCTAGGTGAAAACTCCATAGGCGAAAAAAGTTTCTCCAGCAAAAGGCAGGAGAAAAGAAGAGCAAAATCCATATTTTGGGGTACAAATGGGGAGACTTGGTTCAGAACCCTTTGGACACCCCCTTAATGACTAATTAGGCAAAAAAAAAATAGTCTTAATTCACCTTAAAAAAGCTATGTCACTTTTGGTGTTTAAAATGCAAAAAGTGTTTGAAAATTGGGTTAAAGTACGGTATTTTGGGGGGCTCTATGGATGGGACAGGTGTTTTAGGATCGCAGGAGGCTGCAGCAGGTGTATTTTTATCATTTTATTCTGCACTTCTGTACCCATTTACATATACCCCAATTTAACTACAGCAATTATTTTTCATTAAAGACATTGCTTAATATAATTTTTCCACACTGATGCAATTATGCATATAACAGCCCTTTGTCTCAAAATAAGACCCCTAATTACTTTTATTATGGCTAATAATACACTTCTATATAGATTCCCCGGGTGAGTTAGGCTTTATTGGGGGTACAGACTGATTTTTCCCAAAAAAAACTGACCATTTCGCCAGTTCTACTATTCGCTGCATTCGCTCATATGCGCGTTCGCCTGTTTTACAATTGAATAGGGCGAAAAGCGGGTGCGTGCATTGAGGTGAAAACTTTGCCTCAAAACACGCGAATGAGGTGAAAACATTGCGCTTTTTGCCCAGCTCGGCTTTTCGCGGTTACCTGAATCTGCCCCTATAAGGCAAATTAATATTTCCAATAGGGAACATCATAAAAAGCCTTTGTTACCGACCCCTATAGCAGTATAGAAGGGAGGACAGATTATAATTAGTGACTTTGCGGGAATCCTCTCTGGGAGATCTTGGAGGGGAAGTTCTGAGGGCAACTACACCTAACCACGGTCCCGCATCCACTGCAAAAAGAATGTATTTGCTGTATTCGGAAGCAGATGGTGGTGGCTTTAAGGGCGAGACTAATGCGACCTTGCTCACCTCTAAACAGACGCATATGCACCTGTGTGGAGGCAGATCACATGTGGGTGCTCGACATCTGGCGCAAGTTACGAACTGATAATGATAACAACTAACGGTCACATCTGATTGGCTGAAGTTATGCTAATATGTTATTTTGCAGCTGCAATCTATTAGCTTGATTACAGTGAAAAAAGTTTATGGGGCGACAGTAATCGAGTTTGTGTCCTCACCTCCCTTTAAAGAGAAAGGCGACTAATATGTTTATTAATGTGTAAAAGATAGCATTTTATTCTTGCGTCTTCTTCAAATGTCTCATATTTGATTTACATACTCCCTGCAACTCTATTAGTCGTTAATTACATTCCCCGATCCTGCACTGTGCACCCTCCTGCAACCCTGATCTAAAGCTTTATCACCCTGTCTTGATTCTGTGATTATCAAAGCCTTTGCATCATATCGGATGAGTTATTTATTTGTTTTCGCTTTTAAGGTACTTTTGTTAAGTATATATTTAACAGCAGTGAATGAAGAATAGATTTGCTTATTTTTGTAAGTACACGTTGAAATCTAAAAATTAATTGTTAATAAAATGAAATTATTTTGAGCAACAAGTTTTGGTGAAAGAAAGAATCTTTAGCAAAAATAATCAGTGCATATAGAGCTGGGTGCCCGTAAGTATTGTCCTGGCATACGCGGGCGGGCAGTACCCCTTTGAGCCTAGGGGAAGGGGGGGTTAGAGTCAGGCACCCCCGGTGGGAGGTTAGGGTTAGGCACCCCCCTGGGAGGGTTAGGTTTAGGGTGCAGGGAGGGGGGGTTAGGTTTAGGCACCCCTGGTGGGAGGTTAGGGTTAGGCACTAGGGGGGGAGGTTAGGGTTAGGCATCCCTAAGGGAGGGTTAGGGGGGAGAGGGTTAGGGATAGCCTTCTTACTTCCCCGTCGGGATCTTCAGCTGCCGGCTTTCCGGCGTGGGTATTTAATCTACCGGGCTGACGTCCGGCAGTAATACATACTGATTCCGCAGTTTGCATGTGATGCATCCGACCACTCTTGGCATGCATGCCAGCATTAATTACACCGGTATGCATGAAGAAAACCTCAAAGGACAGCTCTCTCGGTAAGAGCTGTCGTTTGCGAGGGACAGAAATCCCGGGTTGATGCGTGCTCACGTGCAATATCCCGGGTTGAAGAGGGGTATAAGATAAAGGCCAACATGGCTTTTCTGAATGTAGCCCTGTTTTTTATATCCCATATTTGGGCACCACTGTAGAACTGCTGCAGCTGGCACAATTACAATGGTAACTGGAAATGAAGACTACACTGTATGTGGTCTTGTCCTATAATACGTGAGTTCTGGATACAGGTACAAACACATGTGACTAGACATTTGATTAATTTTGTTCCACTGACGCCTGAATGGGCATTATTTGGGGTTCTTCCTGACCATACTCGTACATCAGCGGGCGGTAAACGAGCGCAGCAGCTTGTAAAACAATCCTACATACTTGGATAGATTCACAGCTACCACCAATAGCTCTTTTCAAGGCAAAACTACACCACCTATTTAGAATGAATTGGGTGGAGGTGGTGTTGGAAAAAGAAATCAAGATAGAACGATTTTTTGGAATGTGGGAGAGCTATGTGGATACTCTCAGGAGCTCTACGTCTCCAGCTCCATAGAACATTGCAGAATTCTTCATGGTATATGTTGCAATGCGCAGCGGGTGATCCTCCAATCAGACTAGATCTCTGATTTGTTTCCTTATAGTGGACAAGTGTTTGGCGAGGGGGGGGGGGGGGGGAGATGCAGCCCATCCGCTCTTTTTTTCCTTTTTTGAAGAAGTATCCGAGTTATTTGACACATGGTTCTGAACAGGAATTTTTTGTATGTCTTTATTGTATAATGTTATACCAAATCCCACAGGATTTTTTGTGATTATGTTACACTAAATAATTACAGTAATTTGTATATGGTTTTTGAAAGATTCAGATGCTATATATATATATATATATATATATATATGTATATATTTTTTTTTCTTATTGTGTATAAGCTATAATACTCAACCAATTTGGTAGAGCAGTGTTTTGTCACGATGGTAATTTTGATGTTTAATGCTTTGAATGACAATAAAAAAAATGTTTTAAAAAAAAAGGAAATGAAGACTAAATAAGACTGTAACTTAATAAATTAATAGTAAATGAAGACAGCTGGAGCCCAGGGTCATACTCCCTCTCCCAACACTGGCCCTTTCTGTTAGTGATTGAAAGAATGACTGGTTGAAGGCACTTTCCTTTAAAAACAAACAAGACCTGCATGATCCCTATTGGCGATATCTGACTGGAAATATCTGGGGTTACTTTTATGCCTATTACTTGCAGTTTCCATGGTAACAATGTGATTTGAACCGGTTGACTTGTTTACATTAACTTGATTGCATTAGCAAAGTATTAGGTTTTCTTGTCAATTATTTTCTGGTTGAGGAATGGCCACAGCTCTCAAGGCTGGTACACGTTGGTGGTAAGCTGTGTTCAATTAGATGGTATTTTATTTAAGCTCAGCTGGAATTGCTATATGAAGCTAAACTCCCTGAAATATTGAGCTACTAATTTGGTAATTATTGATACAAAACATTCAGTAGGGGTTGTTATACTACACAGCAGAATTAGCACAGTACTCCACACAGACGGTAATTGAAGATATTGCACATATGAAACAAATTTACATATTTATAAATATACACATAAATAGGCAATGATCTGCTTCTCTGAATCCCACTGATTAAACATTTTTATTTATTAATCCCTGTTGTATTATTTTTATCTACCGTATGTGTCATTGTTGGTCAGTTAAATATACCATTGATCGAACTCCTACTGATGGGAGTGTATATCTTTATATGTTGTGTATTGGTATTTTATTTTTCATATTGTATTTTTAATATACAGTATTGGTTGTTTCTTAGATTTTAATAATATTAATGCTTTACACACTCAGACTAACTGCACTAAGCGCTGAATATTATTTTTTCCCTCTGGCCACGGCCCGTGCTTGCAAGTCTAGCCTTCTGCTCCATCCATCAGATCCGGCTGATTGGCTGAAACATAGCATCGGCAGCACAGTGTCCCACGTGGCTTTGGCGCCGTGGCTTTGGTGACCTGTGGTGCACAATTGGAAGCTGACAGTGATGTCACTAATGTGAGGGAAAGGTATATTTCCCCTTCAGGAGCCGTACCTGGATGTGACGTGGACTGAGGGCGGAAGTGCAGTTTCCTGCCCACACAGTCCACCAAAAAAAAAAGTTGTCCCCTCATGGGCTCGCTTCGCTCGCCACGCTCGGGCTTGGTGGCTCGCTACGCTCGCCACAAGGTTATATTTTCCCTCTATGCCCACTTGGATGGTAGGGAATGACGTTGGACACTGGCTGATGACGTCAGGATACAAAAATTTAGGGGGATCTAGCCACTTCCCTAATATGAGGAGTGAGTGCTACTGCGCTACCACAGCAATCAATCTGTTGGCAAAACAGTTTGCCACTTATCTTCAAACACCCATTCTGCGCCGGTTGAGGGAAAAAAAGACGTTCTGGAAAATATTCATAGACATCTGTGTTTACATGGAGGACACAGTGATATATTCTAAGAATTTTCAACTGCTGTTACTAGCTCCTAGAGAATTGATAGGCTGCAGTATAATGAATATAGATTAATCTGACAAAATGATTGCTTCCACTGTGTACAGCAGAGGTTCCCAAACGCCGCCATTACAGTACAGGTTTTAAGGATATCAATGCTTGAGTCCAGATGGTTAAATCAAATTGACTGAGGTACTAATTAAGTCACCTGTGCTCAAGCATCGATATCCTTAAAATATGGACTGTAATGGCGGAGTTTGGGAACCTCTTGTGCATATGAAACTTATGTTCTTTAAACCAGGGGTATTCAAAATACGGCCCTCCAGCTGCTGTGGGAACTACACATCCCAGCATTCCCTGCTTCAATTTCCACATGCTCTAATAGCAAGACTGTGGCATGGCATGCTGGGATGTGTAGTTGCACAGCAGCTGGATGGCCGAATGACTACATGATTTTGAGCACCGCTGCCCCCAACCCCACTGTGCAGTACCGCCATTCACCACTGGGGAAATGAGCAGAATCTGGTAGGCTGGTCTATTCTCCTGGTAGTCAGGACATTCCTGTAGACAAGTTAAGTATGACTTTAAATAAGTCTGTATGAGTTGCTTCATGTATGCTGGGTGCGTCCTATTTATCCCAATGTCAGTCTCTGTGACCAGCTTGATAAACCAGATATGAGAGTTTATTAATAATGACATGGAAATGATTGCTTCCTTATGCTGAAAATTGATCTCCAAACTAAATATTTTGTTTCAGCAGCTTGAGGGACACGTCCCGTGATAAACTTGATGATTTATGGTGTTTCTATATAACTGTTTCCAATCACTATAATGTGATCTCTTATATTTTTGGCACTGACATTGACTATCATATGTTATTTACAGTACATTATAAGCTTTCCCCTGGCTCTAGTCTTCTGGATTGGGCACAGATAAAATCTTGATATTTATTGGCAGCTGCTAAAACGAATTTGCAGGATGCATCCAATTGCTCACTGTAGAACCTCTTGCTAAATAGCAATACATTGCTACTATTGCTTAACATCTTTAGTAATAAATAAGTGTCCCGCAGTGATATATGTATATATGTAGGGTGTTACTGTACTGTATGGAGACTTGTGACTCTGCTATAAAGGATGAGTAAACTGCATGGTAATATATTGTCTGAAATGTATTACTCTATTAGGTCACATTGAAATATGAATATCCCTACAGACCTCGGCCAATTGCTTATATCTCTTTTTGGACATTTTATGCTTCATGGATTTATCGTGTTCATGTGACACCATAATTGGATAAAGGTTTTTTGATATTTTTGCAAAAGGATGTGCTGGCTGATTTTTTTCTGATTGTAACCATTTACAAGCTGTACAATCACAGAGTGTGCTGCTGGTCTCAAGCGGCAACTATATATATATATATATATATATATATATATTAGTATACTAAAAGGTGCGACACTCGTCTACTAAAAAGAAATCACTCCACGCATTATGTAAATGCGATCAACGTTTCAGTGCCTTTAATGCACCATCTTCAGGATCCTGTCAACACCTCCAAAGGCTAACAGCCTGTCACTCACTTAGCAATACATTCCTCTGTGTGTCCGAAAACGCAATGCTATTGCTGTGCACACGCACTGTGGCTTATACGCATGCGAAATGGCAAACAATCACTCAATCTGTGTACGTAATCACCATTGCATCCACATCTGAATTAGGCCCATTGTCCAGGCAAAAGTCAATAACTTTTTTGTTTTGTTCCTAATGCATAACTAGCCCTTTTGTACTCTATGGCTTCATACCCACCGGCATTTAGTTTTGGTAATGTACTGTTTTAAATCAAAGCCCTTTCCTGGGGGTTGAATACAGGATGCTGGGGCTCTGGATCCTGGCGGTCAGAATCCCAACACCGGCATCCCTACAGGGTTAGGGTACCGACACCTGCCAGTAAGTATCCTAACCCTACTCCTACCCCTAAATCTAACCCTCCCCCCCTGCAGCCTAAACCTAACCTCCCCCTCTGCTGCCTAAATCTAACATTCCCCTCCAGTGCCTAACCCTAACCCTTCCTCTAGTGCATGGCTGGGGAACCTTTTTTCTGTCGAGGGCCATTTAGATATATATAACATTATTCGCGGGCCCGGGGCAGGCCACGGCCCCTCTGTGTGACTTCACACAGGGGCCGGGCCACAATCGCTGGTGATTACAGCAATGCCCAGAGCATCCTGAGCATGCTTCGGGGAGCTGTAAGGGCAGCGGAGTAACGTCTGAAGCGCTCTAATAAGGCTAGCAGAAGCAAGCTCAGAGGGCCAGACCAAATGATTCCGGGGGCCTTATACGGCTCCTGCGCAGGAGGTTCCCCATCTCTGCTCTAGTGCCTAACCCTAGTCCTCCCCCTAACCCCACCACTTACCATCAAGATGCCAGCGGTTGGGATGCTGGCATCGGGATTCTAACTGGTGTCGGGATTCCTGACACCGGCATTTTGAGCTCTCCAGTGAATGGGGTGCCCTGGACAGGGGGACCCCTTTATTGGGGGGGTCCCCAACTCCCCAGAGATCCCCAACCTGGGCTGACTAGCGGTCATGTAATGTTTCGGCCGGGGAACCCAGTGGTAGTGTTTCCCATGTCGTGGCTTTAACAGCCACCCCATCCCCTCCTGCTGGAAAGGATCCGGTGCTGCTTATGGAAATTACAGGGGGACCCTACGCTTTTTTCACCCTGTAATTCCAGAACCAGGACCGGCTCAGAGCCTGGTGCTGGTTGCGCAAAGTACAGGGGAACCCTACGCAATTTTTCCCCTATATTTATACAACCAGGACTGGCTATGCAAAATCCGGGGTTGGTTGTGCTTTGAGGGGGGGGTGGGGACCCCACGTCATTCTTTTTTTAAAATTGACACTTAACAAGCTTTTTACAATAAGATACATGCATTTCACTGATGTCAACTAGAACTGCTCATGCTCAAATGGAAAGCATGAAGCTCTTCTATTCATTTGGGGATTTGCAGTTCGATTTTGAGTTCGTTTTACTTTCGGTTTCAAAATCGAATGTTAGTAAATGAAGGGATCCTATATTCTTCTATGGGGAAACATTGATGTTTTTCAGAAATTCGATTTTGAATTAAAATTAATTTTTCTGTTCGATTTGACATTCAATTAGCAATTTGCGCTTTAGTAAATCCCCTTTAAGAAAATCGAACTAAAATGGAATGACATATTGAACAGAAAACAAAATCGAACCTTTGTAAATATACCCCCAGGTCCATGCTCTGAAGTATATTGCATTCTGGAGCTTGGTAGATATGAGAAATTCGATCAATCCCCCCAAAAAACAGCATTTTCGGGGGTTTGCCGGCATTTTTGCCCATAGTAGGTCCTGCTCAATATCTGCAAAAAAATAGTGTGATGTCATAAAAAAGTTGTACTTTCTGGTGTGTGAACCAAATCTATTATGTCCCTATAAAAACAGCTATTTCGGCTCGCCAAATTGGGCCTACAATAACCACACCGTCCCCGCTCAGACTTGCCCAGTCACACTACCAGCCCACACTAGCCAATTCCCTGCAGTAACCCTACTCTCCGTGGCAGTGTGCTATAACCACATGAAAGGGAATGTTGAGGTGTTAAAGTTTGGTATAATATATACAGTCAGATCCATAAATATTGGGACATTGACAGAATTTTCATATTTTGGCCTCTATTCACCACCACAATGGCTTTGAAATGAAACAAACAAGATGTGCTTTAACTGCAGACTTTCAGATTTAATTTGAGGGTAATTACATCCAAATCAGGTGAACGGTGTAGGAATTACAACGGTTTCTATATGTGCCTCCCACTTTTTAAGGGGCCAAAAGTAATGGGACAAACTAAACAATCCTAAATCTAACTTTCACTTTTTAATACTGTGTTGCAAATCCTTTGCAGGCAATTACAGCCTGAAGTCTGGAACGCATAGACATCACCAGACGCTGGGTTTCATCCCTGGTGATGCTCTGCCAGGCCTCTACTGCAAATGTCTTCAGTTCCTGCTTGTTCTTGGGGCATTTTCCCTTCAGTTTTGTCTTCATCAAGTGAAATGCATGCTCAATCGGATTCAGGTCAGGGGATTGACTTGGCCATTGCATAACATTCCACTTTTTAGCCTTAAAATACTCTTTGGTTGCTTTTGCAGTATGCTTCGGGTCATTGTCCATCTGCACTGTGAAGCGCCGTCCAATGAGTCCTGAAGCATTTGACTGAATATGAGCATATAATATTGCCCGAAACACTTCAGAATTCATTCTGCTGCTTTTGTCAGCAGTCACATCATCAATAAATACAAGGGAACCAGTTCCATTGGCAGCCATACATGCCCACACCATGACACTACCACCACCATGCTTCACTGATGAGGTGGTATGTTTTGGCTCATGAGCAGTTCCTTTCCTTCTCCATACTCTTCTCATCCCATCACTCTGGTACAAGTTGATCTTTGTCTCATCTGTCCATAGGATGTTGTTCCAGAACTGTAATGGCTTTTTTAGATGTTGTTTGGCAAACTCTAATCTGGTCTTCCTGTTTTTGTGGCTCACCAATGGTTTACATCTTGTGGTGAACCCTCTATATTCACTATTGTGAAGTCTTCTTTTGATTGTTGACTTTGACACATATACACCTACCTCCTGGAGAGTGTTCTTGATTTGGCCAACTGTTGTGAAGGGGTTTATCTTCACCAGGGAAATAATTCTTCTGTCATCCACCACAGTTGTTTTCCGTGGTCTTCCGGGTCTGTTGGTGTTGCTGAGTTCTCTGGTGCGTTCTTTCTTTTTAAGAATGTTATAAACAGTTGATTTGGCCACACCTAATGTTTTTGCTATCTCTCTGATGGGTTTGTTTTGATTTTTCAGCCTAATGATGGCTTGCTTCACTGATAGTGACAGTTCTTTGGATCTCATATTGAGAGTCGACAGCAACTGATTCCAAATGCAAATGTCACACCTAGGATCAACTCCAGACCTTTTACCTGCTTAATTGATAATGAAATAACGAGGGAATAGCCCACACCTGTCCATGAAATAGCTTTTGAGTTGATAGTCCCATTACTTTTGGCCCCTTAAAAAGTGGAAGGCACATATAGAAACCGTTGTAATTCCTACACCGTTCACCTGATTTGGATGTAATTACCCTCAAATTAAATCTGAGAGTCTGCAGTTAAAGCACATCTTGTTTGTTTCATTTCAAAGCCATTGTGGTGGTGAATAGAGGCCAAAATATGAAAATTCGGTCAATGTCCCAATATTTATGCAACTGACTGTAAATACATTTGAATAAACTCTTGAACCTTAAAATGTTGACAAGTGTAGGTGTTTCCTGTCACAACAGACCCATCCTGTAAATAAAATAGACTGTGCACACAGTGAAAATGTAAAGTCTGTGAACCATATGCTATTGAGATGGTTTCCCTTCAAACCCACAACTTCCTTGTGGCGATGGGAAAAAAAACACAGTACAACCACAACAATAATGGAGGCGATGGTGACGCCACCAGAAATCCTCATGTTGGTCTTATCATCTGCAAATGTGGAGCTAGATTTCTGGGTTATATTGGGTTTTCTTCCATGTGTTCATCTGGTTCGTGTTATCAGCTGTGAAACGAGTCTCCTGGGAATGTCAGAATACTGAACCTTGTACTTTCCTTCAGTAAACATGTGGGAGAATGTGACAATCCTCACACGAATATAAAGCACCCCAAAGATTTTCGTCCGTAAGAGGGTGGTGAGTAGCGTAGAATTGAGCAATAGTACTGAAACCATCCTGCCGTTCTGCACATCCCATCTCTCTCCATCTTTATTACACTTTTCCTCCCATCACCATCACCCTCCCTCATTTATTATAATTTATCTTATAATCATTATACCCCTCTTTATAATTCTCCCCTTCTGTTGACCCCACCTCCTTTATCATTGTCCCGATTCTTTCGCCTCTTTATCACTGTTTGGGGTCGATTTACTAAGCAGTGTTAGGAGACAGAGTGAAAAGTGATAAGATAGTGATAAGGTGCCAGCCAATCAGCTCCCAACTGTCATCTCACAGGCTGTGTTTGAAAAATGACAGCTGGGAGCTGATTGGCTGGCACCTAATCACTTTCTTATCACTTTTCACTCTGTCTCCTAACACTGCTTAGAAAATAGACCCCCTTTATCTTTTATCGCTCTCTTTTATCAGACCCATGTCGCATTCTCTAATTTTGCTGAATAATAAGTACTACGATGTTGAAAAATTATTATTGCAAAGCACTGAAACTCTAAATTATTATTTTTGTAATGTGACATTGTTTTATGTTACAATAACATTATTATTATTATTTTTATCCTTTATTTATATGACGCCACAAGTGTTCCGTGGCGCCTTATAAATTACATAGACAAATAAGTGAACAAGAAACCAGTGACTTATAGTACAACACAATGCAGGACAAGGACAAGGTTTATATACATTGCTGCATTAGTGATCATTACACTCAAATAAGCAACATGGCGTAAGCAACCAGGTGATAGGTGCCCGAATGAGGAGTAGATTAAAGTATAAGGAGAAGCACAAGAGGACAGAGGGCCCTGATCGTGAGAGCTTACATTCTAAGGTTTAAAAAGGAAAAACCCCTGAATCTTTTTACATAAGAATTGACTCCCCCACATCAGGGGCGTATTTAGAGAGGAGGGGGCCGTGTTCACTCACCGTCCAGGGCCCCCTCCTCTCTGTGCCCGGAGTCTACTGCGCATGCGCAGGACACCTGGAAAATGACGAGGCAGCCATTTTCCCGGTGATTTCCCTACTGCGCATTCACAGTACGCCAGGAAAATGACTGCGGCGGACATTTTCCAGGCATTCTGTGTAGTGCCTCTCCAGGCGACGTGGGACTTCGGAGAGGTAAGTAGCTAGAAATTGTGGGTGCAGGCTGTGCGGTGTGGGCCCCCCCGCACCTTTAAAGATACGCTCCTGCTCCACACTGTATTGTTTTGAGAGAACCACCGTTTGCAGCAATAGCAGGTTGAAGTACTTGGGTGTATAGAGCAGCTATTATTACGGAGTAAAGCTGGGTACACACTATACTGACCAATTTTGCGATACACAAGGGATCACAATGACCATTGTATAGTGTGTACCCTCAATTCATCGTTTGATGAATAGTGTGGCCACATCACATGCTGCTGCACATCAAATAGGATGATGCAACTTACAAAGCGGTGAAGCAATATTAATCCGATATATAGTGTCTTCATGTTTGTACGCAAACACGATATACTGATGCATCATATCAGACTGTTGCAAGATCACTGGGACATTCAAGTGTGTGCCCAGCTTTAGGCCATTATTGGTAGATATGCTCCAAGTTGTTCAGGTCAGCCATGGACTAACAGCTGGATGGAGGTCAGGGTCTGACTGGGCCATTGTAGAATTTTTGGACCTTGAGCCGCTCCAATGGTCCTGTGTTTGGGATCTCAGGGCCTGATTCAGAGCCGCTCGCTAGATGCGATCGCTCGCACGATGTGTATGCAAATTGTGTAGGCAGTGCTACTGCACAGCAATGCATTAGCACGTCCAATATTTCTTAGAGAGCGATCACATAGTGTATGCAGACCCCCCCCAGCTGTTTTAAGACGTCCACTTGTGCACATCATGTTCAGGAAGTGTATGCAACCATCAGTACATCGGATGCTTTCGCAGCGCTAGAGGTTGACCATACCCTGTCGCAAGCACTGCGAGCACTTCAGTGTAAAAACAAGCCAGGTGACGTGTACTATGATGCAGTCTTTAATTATGCACACCTCTAAAACGCTGTTGAGATGCTCAAGCATGCCTGCGTTTGCACCCCCACTCCCCCGTTTTTAATGGCCAGCTAAAGTATGCACATGCGCACAATGCATACCATCGGCAGCAACGAGATTACGCATCTTAGCGAGCGGACCTGAATCAGGCCCTCAGTGTCCTGATATTTAGGAGAGAGGTTCCAGAGCCTCCAGTGCACATTTCCCTAATTAACATTGTAATAAAGTCTCTTACTTAAGTTGGGTACACTTCTGGCCGTTATTTCGATTCCCGACCCGTTCATGCGATATCTCAAGAGTGTGTACGCACCTTTGATCATGTTTTGTCAGAAGAAAACTGGTCGAATCGAAAGATCAGTTTTTATGTGCAACTTACTTTTCATCCAATTCAATGGTGCAATATCGGACCAAAATTGAAGTGTGTATACACTGCCGACCGTTCTGCGTAAGCTGCTGCTGCCTTTGTGTCTTGTCATCTGATTGAAGATCGCACGTTAGATTGTACAGTTCTGTACCAGCGTATCGGCACTGTGATCGGGACTTCGGATAAGTGAAATCACATTAAAAGTGTGATTGTACAGGTGTGTACCCAGCTTTAGCCATACACATACTACTTTTAATAATTTCACTAGACTCAGCAAGGGTAGTTATTAAATTTGAGAAAAAAAATTGATTATGTGATCACTCAGCAATATACAGTAGAGTAATATTAAGGAGGCAGAAATTGTATTGTTTTTTTTATATAAATCGGCCCCTAAATGGCCTTTTGCTCTGTGGACTACGCAAAGCTATGAGGTTCTGTCCCAATCGCCCAGATCCCACTCAATCCATGTCTTAACCGCCACAACTTAGAAGTGTAGATAAAACAAATACTAGTTTTCTATCAGTAATTTAAATAGTTATTGACTTTGCTTTGTTTTGATAGGAATGTATCATGTAAAAAAGTAATAGAATAATATATGCCACCTTTCAGCAAATCAGGTCTGGAAACCTGTCTCGGGTCCTGGGCCATACCGTAAGATACAACTGCTCCACAAGTGATATATTTATATATATTGAGTACCTTCGGCTAGATGGTATACAATCGGGAAGCCGGCTGCCTTAATACCGGCAGCCGGCTTCCCGACTGTCATATCCCAGCGAGGGTGAAATGCCGGGCGTCTATATCTAGACACCTGTCATTTCCCTGACGCCGGGAGACAGGCGCCCGGCATCCCGATCGTAGGGATGCCGGGCGCCGCGAGCGGACAGCCGCGGGGGGGGGAGGGTTAGGTTTAGGGCACCCGGGGGGGAGTCAGGGTTAGGCACCCCCCCGGGAGGGTTATGGTTAGGCTAGGGGGAGGGAGGGTTAGGGTTAGGCACCCCCGGGGGGGGGACTTAGGGTTAGGCACCCCCCTGCGGGACTTAGGTTTAGGCAGCGGGGAAGGGGGGGTTAGGGTTAGGCACTTAGAGAGGGGATTAGTGTTAGGCACAGGGGGGAGGTTAGGGTTAGGCACCCCTAAGGAGGGTTAGGGTTAGGGGGGTTAGGTTAGTAGATACTTACCTTAGGACGATCGGGATTTCCAGCGCTGTCGGGCTTCCGCTGCCGTGCTCTGTTGGTTTGTCGGGCTGCCGCTGCTGGGATTCGAACTCCCGGCCATGCGGCAGCCGGGATGTCATACCGATTCCGGCTAGACACATGGAAACGATACAAGCAAGACTCTTCTGTTTTCACTACAGTTATAAGAAAAATGCAAATAACTCCATTTGTTTTCTTTTCTACTACTGTCATTTCATATCCCCAGAGAGACTAAGTTCATGCAACTGATTTATTTCCTAGATTCTTGACTGGGAAGGGATGTATTATAATAGTATAAAGGAAGTCCATTTTGTGCTGTTTAAAGCTGTTCCAGCCTAGTGATGAATGCTCCGAGACAGCAGTTGTTACCATAGTAACACACACTAAGAATTAATCGGCAAATGCAAAACTTAACTTAGCAGGAAAGATAGAAGGATATATAAGTTCTGCAGACAACAGTGTAAGCAGCAATAAGGCCCTCATACATTATATACGTTTTTCTTGTATTATATTTATAATATATATATATATATATATATACATACATACACAGTATATAAGATGAAGCCCACACAGTTATTACAACAATTCATCTCAGAAAATCTGTAATGAGTCAACTTAAGACAGTGGGCAATGTCTCAACATGCAGTCGGCCTTTTTCAATTGAGAAAACCATTTGCAGGTTGAAAAGATGCAATTTGCAGGTTGACATTTTGCTGGGTCTTTGTAAGCTGCCTCAGTAAAGGATTTCCTGTAGTGACAAGTTCATATGTTGCTTCATACTTTAATCAAAAGTGTTGGGGTCTGAATTGATACTTCAGAATCGGATGGTGGTGACTTGAGCGGAGGGCATTTGGGCTGTGGTTAATTTATATTTTCTTGTATTTATTAATATTTTTTCATTATTTTGGTTATTGACACTGAAGGAGTCTATATAAGAAGTGTTGTCTCAGCAAATGTATGTGTTCTTTGTCCTCAGGTGACCTCGTGTCTCGGGCAATGCATCACCTACAGCCCCTCAACATAAAGCAACATAGCAACGGCACGCCAATGCACCACAAGCAAGGGCCACTGTATTGGGAGCCAGAGGCCTTGTACACCCTCTGTTACTTCATGCACTGCCCACAGATGGAGTGGGAAAATCCAAACGTGGAACCATCCAAAGTGACACTTCAGACAGAGAGGTAAGGCCTAGTCAGATCACCTGAGAAACTCGTACCTATAATAACTAAAGCAGACACAGTTATGGAAACTCATCCATAGCTACCAATCAGAGTTGGCGCTTTACAAAAATGGCCATGTCAGATGACCTAATTATGTTGAAATTTCAGGGTAATATAGTTGTTTACTACAGTAATCCACTTTTTTTCTAAACAGTGCTAGGAAAAATGACAAATGGGATTTGATTGGTTGTCTTGGGAACCAGCACCTTTCTCTATGAGCTACTTTTCTGTGTGAACTATTTTCAGCCAATATAATGCAATTAAGCTGGCCCTACACTGCATGATCATCCGCCTGTCGGGCAGTCAACTACCCGCCTGATCATGATCAGTGACAGGCGGGTAGCTGACTGCCCGATAGTTGCAGAACCATCATGTACTAAACAATTTATGGAGGACAAATGTTCGGGAGACTCACAAACTTTGTTTCTAGGAGAGTAAGCAACCCTTTAGATCTTTGTGTACTTTTGGCCCCACCCCCTGCAGTGTAAGGCTGCGATTCTCTTTGCCATGCACCCTGCACCTCCCTCTTGGTCCTCCCCCTCCCAATTGTCCTTAAGGTCTAAAAAGTATGTATGACCTTAAGTTATTTGTTTATGTGCGCCAGCTCAGCTGCAAAGTGTTACTACTTATTAAATGTCATTGGCCCATAAAAGTGGACAAATAACAGATTTGAGCACACCGATTCAAGAGATGTAATAGCCATAACCATGGCTGACCTGTAAGCAGACACTGCACCATTTGAAAGGTGGATCCACTACTCATGGTGACTAACGAACCCTGGTAGAAATGTATCACTCGTTTTGGTGATTAAAACTCATTAGTAAATGAGGCCCTTGATCTCTTTTCCAGTTATTTTGCATCTGTTTTATTCCAAAACATATTTTAAAATATGACATTTAAATCCACCCCTTTCGGTGAAAGTCCTGGCCCTGACGACTTCATTATCAATTATTACAAAGCCTTCAGGGAGAAACTGGCTCCTTCACTCTTGGAGACCTTTAATTTGGTTTCCGATAAGACCCCCTTCTCCCGCCAATCCCTTGAAGCCCATATAACGGTTATTCCCAAGGAAGGCAAAGATCCCACCCTCTGTCCCAGGTACCGCCCAATCTCCCTTCTCAACGTAGACGTTAAACTGTATGCGAAACTTCTAGCAAACAGATTAAAACATTTCCTACCTTCTCTGATTCGTAGTGACCAGGAAGGTTTGTTCCGGGCCCTGAAGCTAGGAACAATACCTCCAAAATTATTGCCCTCATCCACTATATCTCGTCTACGGATATCCCAGCTATTCTGCTGTCTACTGATGCCGCGAAGGCATTCGACAGGGTAGATTGGAGTTTTATATCTGGCGTACTGAGACACCTGGGACTGGGCCCCGTTTGCTTTCAACGCATCCTTGCTCTTTACCACTCCCCCTCTGCTCACATTATAGTTAATGGTTCCCTTTGTGACTCCTTCTCCATTAACAATGGGACTAGACAAGGTTGTCCTTTATCCCCCCTGATTTTTATTATTTGTATGGAAGCTCTGGCAAGGTCAATCAGGCTGATTCAGAATATAGCGGGCTTTAGGTTACATAGTGATGAATACAAATTAGCTCTCTTTGCCGATGATTTGCTGGCCACAATGACAAATCCTGTTATTCCATTACTGAATCTGTTAGAGGAATTCAAGATTTTTTGAGACCTCTCCAATTTTAAAGTTAATTACTCTAAGTCGGTTGCCCTGATTATTGCGGCACCTCCACCACAGATGGTTGCAAGCCTTAAATCAGTGTTCTTTTTCACTGCATTTTTCTCAGCTAAAATATCTGGGGGTTACTCTTACTAGAGACCTTTCCCGCCTGTTTAAGGCCAATTTCATTCCCCTCTTAGACAAGCCACGCTCAGATTTGAGGTTATGGAAATAGGGTCCCTTCTCATGGTTTGAGAGGCTGGGCATTCTCAAAATGAACTCTCTCCCTAAAATCCTCTACTAGATGGTTTATGGAAGTCCTGGCTCTAATTAGAGAATTTGTCTGGGGAGGTGGCAGGCCCTGTCTGAAGTTGGACTTTATGTTTCGCCACAAAGATAGAGGTGGTTTACGCCTCCCGAATATCAAAGGTTATTACAAGGCCTGTATCCTCCACAGAATTGTAGCTTGGTCCAGATCAGACATTTCTAAACAATGGGTGCAAATTGAGAATCAGGCATGAAGATTCCTTTATCAATAGCTTCATGGCTCCCTGTCCTCCCTAATATTTCTCATCCTACCATTGGTCCCACCTTAAGTTCTTGGAGAGCATTATGGAAGTCCCCCTCGATATCCTGTCCCCCCTAATATTTCTCACCCTACCATTGGTTCCACCTTAAGTTCTTGGAGAGCATTACGGAAGTCCCCCTCAATATCATTCCTTCCTTATGTCATTCCTTTTTAATTAACAATTTCTTCCAGGTATGGAAGTCAAGACTTTCCACTCCTGGTTTGCCGTAGGACTTTTTAGGGTCGGACAGCTGATGAGTGATGGTAGCTTTATGTCCTTTGTTGAGGTATGTGAGAAATGGAATCTACCCTGAAAAGAATACTGCCACTACTTTCAGTTATGTAATTTCCTGCAATCTCTTGGCCCCTCTAAGACCCTTTGTTTGCCTTATATTCCCTTCGAACAATTATGTACTAGCCCTACTCCCCCGACCCATACTATATCGCTGATTTATAAGTTTCTGTCAGCAGACGCTAGCCTCTCTGTCCCTAATTTTACTAAGGTCAGGGATCGGGAGCTTGGGGTCGGCCTAACTAAAGATGAGTGGGGGACAGTATTTACATTGGCTCATGCCTGCTCTTCTAGTGTTGGTGTCAGGGAGACCCAATATAAATTGCTTTCTCGTTGGTATAGATGTCCAGATACCCTCTCTAAAATGGGGATTGGTGTTCCGAACAAATGCTGGCGCTGTTCTGGGGCTCCAGGCATCCCATTCCATATTTGGTGGCAATGCCCTATTTTTCAGCCCTTTTTGGAACGAAGTCCTCAGCCTTTCTGCAAAAATTCTTGGCGAACCGGTCCCTACAGCCCCAACGTTCTGGTTGTTTCATTTATCATCCAGACCCCTTTCGAAATATAAGAAAACTTTGTTATGTCATTTGAACAATGCTGCTAAAGCAGTCATTCCGGTAAAATGGTGCTCCTCCTCTCCTCCAACGGTTATAGAATGGTTTACTAGGTTAGATTTATATATGGAAATAGATGATATACTGACTTCTGCTGATGGTTACTATGAGTCCTTTAGGGATACCTGTCTCTACTGGATAGATTTCAAGGACTCTGTGGTCTTCAAGAATATCCTATCCTCTACCTGCCCCTCAATTCCCTAGACCTGACCCAACCTGTGGTTGAACCTACGCCCTTGCACCTGGTTAATAGGTTGTATAACAGCAATACTTTACTTTTCTTATTATTTTTCCCTACACCCTTTCTAATGGGCACTTATGGATACGAGATTACATCATTTGATTTGAGGCGACTGCTTTCTGTTTTTTCCGATCTATTTCTATCTATTCCCTTCCCGCATCCTAATGTCTGGTTGTTTCTTTATTTTTCTTGTATGTGTTTTATATATTTTTTTTTCTTTCTATATTTGTGGGTCTTTTTTGATGCTCCATGATGTCACTGCGCATATCATCTGCAGGAAGCGTATGCAACCATCGGTACATCGGGTAACATCGGAAGCGAACGCAGCATTTGAGGTTGACTATACCCTACCTCAAGCACTGCGAGCACTTCAGTGTGAAATTAGGGGTGAGCGGGTTCGGATTTCTGAAATCCGAACCCCCCCGAGCCCCCCCGATCCGAGTCAGGCTCGACTTTTCCCGCCTGACTCGGATCTGACATCGAGGCAAAACGTCATCATCCCGCCTTCCGAGTCTCGCGGGTTTTGGATCCTATATAAGGTACCCGCGTCGGCGCCATTTTCTCACTCGGCTGTGGACAGTGAAGAGGGAGGGTGGGAGTTAGTGTAGTGTAGTGTAGTGCTGCTGTTGTCCACTACTTCAAAGTCCATAGGGGCTGGCTGTGTTGTGCTGTGCTGCTGTTGTTAATAGGGGCTGTGTCCACTACTTCAAAGTCCATAGGGGCTGGCTGGACTGTGTTGTGCAGTCAGTTCTCCATAGGGGCTGTGTCCACTCCAAAGTCCTGTGCAGTGTCCCAGTCCTAAAGGGGTGCTGTAGTGTTGTCCAGGGGGTGCTCTGTCCATCAGGGGTGCTCCCCCCAAGTGCTAAAAAAATAATATATTTTCTGTGTTTGTGAATTGTGTGCGCAGTAGCCGCACGTGCATCAACAAAGTAGTGCCAAGCGTGCGCCTGTGTCATAAGTAAAGGGCCGGCTGGCTTGACCGTTAAAGGGTGCTGTAACCCCCGAAAGTACACTCCAGTCCAAACCAAAAAAAAATTATTTTCTGTGTTTGTGAATTGTGTGCGCAGTAGCCGCACGTGCATCAACAAAGTAGTGCCAAGCGTGCGCCTGTGTCATAAGTAAAGGGCCGGCTGGCTTGACCGTTAAGGGTGCTGTAACCCCCGAAAGTACACTCCAGTCCAAACCAAAAAAAAAATTTTTTTCTGTGTTTGTGAATTGTGTGCGCAGTAGCCGCACGTGCATCAACAAAGTAGTGCCAAGCGTGCGCCTGTGTCCCATAAGTAAAAGGCCGGCTGGCTTGTCCGTTAAAGGGTGCTGTAACCCCCGAAAGTACACTCCAGTCCAAACCAAAAAAAAAATTATTTTCTGTGTTTGTGAATTGTGTGCGCAGTAGCCGCACGTGCATCAACAAAGTAGTGCCAAGCGTGCGCCTGTGTCATAAGTAAAGGGCCGGCTGGCTTGACCGTTAAGGGTGCTGTAACCCCCGAAAGTACACTCCAGTCCAAACCAAAAAAAAAATTATTTTCTGTGTTTGTGAATTGTGTGCGCAGTAGCCGCACGTGCATCAACAAAGTAGTGCCAAGCGTGCGCCTGTGTCATAAGTAAAGGGCCGGCTGGCTTGACCGTTAAAGGGTGCTGTAACCCCCGAAAGTACACTCCAGTCCAAACCAAAAAAAAAATTATTTTCTGTGTTTGTGAATTGTGTGCGCAGTAGCCGCACGTGCATCAACAAAGTAGTGCCAAGCGTGCGCCTGTGTCATAAGTAAAGGGCCGGCTGGCTTGACCGTTAAAGGGTGCTGTAACCCCCGAAAGTACACTCCAGTCCAAACCAAAAAAAAATTATTTTCTGTGTTTGTGAATTGTGTGCGCAGTAGCCGCACGTGCATCAACAAAGTAGTGCCAAGCGTGCGCCTGTGTCATAAGTAAAGGGCCGGCTGGCTTGACCGTTAAGGGTGCTGTAACCCCCGAGAGTACACTCCAGTCCAAACCAAAAAAAAAATTATTTTCTGTGTTTGTGAATTGTGTGCGCAGTAGCCACACGTGCATCAACAAAGTAGTGCCAAGCGTGCGCCTGTGTCATAAGTAAAGGGCCGGCTGGCTTGACCGTTAAAGGGTGCTGTAACCCCCGAAAGTACACTCCAGTCCAAACCAAAAAAAAATTATTTTCTGTGTTTGTGAATTGTGTGCGCCATAGCCGCACGTGCATCAACAAAGTAGTGCCAAGCGTGCGCCTGTGTCATAAGTAAAGGGCTGGCTGGCTTGACCGTTAAGGGTGCTGTAACCCCCGAAAGTACACTCCAGTCCAAACCAAAAAAAATAATATTTTCTGTGTTTGTGAATTGTGTGCGCAGTAGCCGCACGTGCATCAACAAAGTAGTGCCAAGCGTGCGCCTGTGTCATAAGTAAAGGGCCGGCTGGCTTGACCGTTAAGGGTGCTGTAACCCCCGAAAGTACACTCCAGTCCAAACCAAAAAAAAAATTTTTTTCTGTGTTTGTGAATTGTGTGCGCAGTAGCCGCACGTGCATCAACAAAGTAGTGCCAAGCGTGCGCCTGTGTCCCATAAGTAAAAGGCCGGCTGGCTTGTCCGTTAAAGGGTGCTGTAACCCCCGAAAGTACACTCCAGTCCAAACCAAAAAAAAAATTATTTTCTGTGTTTGTGAATTGTGTGCGCAGTAGCCGCACGTGCATCAACAAAGTAGTGCCAAGCGTGCGCCTGTGTCATAAGTAAAGGGCCGGCTGGCTTGACCGTTAAGGGTGCTGTAACCCCCGAGAGTACACTCCAGTCCAAACCAAAAAAAAAATTATTTTCTGTGTTTGTGAATTGTGTGCGCAGTAGCCGCACGTGCATCAACAAAGTAGTGCCAAGCGTGCGCCTGTGTCATAAGTAAAGGGCCGGCTGGCTTGACCGTTAAGGGTGCTGTAACCCCCGAAAGTACACTCCAGTCCAAACCAAAAAAAAAATTATTTTCTGTGTTTGTGAATTGTGTGTGCAGTAGCCGCACGTGCATCAACAAAGTAGTGCCAAGCGTGCGCCTGTGTCATAAGTAAAGGGCCGGCTGGCTTGACCGTTAAAGGGTGCTGTAACCCCCAAAGTACACTCCAGTCCAAACCAAAAAAAAAATTATTTTCTGTGTTTGTGAATTGTGTGCGCAGTAGCCGCACGTGCATCAACAAAGTAGTGCCAAGCGTGCGCCTGTGTCATAAGTAAAGGGCCGGCTGGCTTGACCGTTAAAGGGTGCTGTAACCCCCGAAAGTACACTCCAGTCCAAACCAAAAAAAAATTATTTTCTGTGTTTGTGAATTGTGTGCGCAGTAGCCGCACGTGCATCAACAAAGTAGTGCCAAGAGTGCGCCTGTGTCATAAGGGCCGGCTGGCTTGACCGTTAAAGGGTGCTGTAACCCCCAAAGTACACTCCAGTCCAAACCAAAAAAAAAATTATTTTCTGTGTTTAGCCGTACGTATATATCAAATCGATATAACATAAATGGAGGACCAAACTTTCTCCGATAAAAATAAAATAGAGAAAGATCAAGAACCACTTCCTCCTAGTGCTGAAGCTGCTGCCACTAGTCATGACATAGACGATAACATGCCATCAACGTCGTCTGCCAAGGCCGATGCCCAATGTCATAGTAGAGGGCACATACAATCCCAAATGGCAAAGTTCAGGAAAATGACCTTGAAAAAGACATTTAAATCAGCTGAAGAGAAACGTAAACTTGCCAATATGCCATTTACGACACGGAGTGGCAAGGAACGGCTAAGGTCGATCCCTAGTATGTTCATGACTAGTGGTTCAGCTTCACATGACGATGGAAGCCCTCCTCCCACTAAAAAAATCAAAAGAGTTAAGCTGGCAAAAGCACAGCGAAGAACTGTGCTTTCTAAGAAGATATCACAAATCCCCAAGGAGAGTCCAAGTGTGGTGGTGGTTGCGATGCCTGACCTTCCCAGCACTGGACGGGAAGAGGTGGCTCTTTCCACCATTTGCACGCCCCCTGCAAGTGCTGAAAGGAGCACCCACAGTCCACTTGCTGATATGCAAATTGAAGATGTCACTGTTGAAGTACAACAGGATGAGGATACTGGTGTAGCTGGCGCTGAGGAGGAAGTTGGCGAGGAGGATTCTGATGGTGATGTGGTTTGTTTAAATCAGGCTCCGGGGGAGACAGTTGTTGTCCGTGGGATGAAAAAGCCCATCACGGTCATGCCTGGGCAGAAGACCAAACATTCCACCTCTTTGGTCTGGCAATATTTCTATCCAAATCCGGACAACAACTGTCTTGCCATATGTACCATATGTAAAGGTGAAATAAGTAGGGGTAGGGACGTCAACCACCTAGGAACATCCTCCCTTATACGGCACCTGCAGCGCGTTCATAAAAAGTTACTGTCAAGTTCAGAAACTTTGGCTAAGACCGTAAGCAGTCCAGGGACACCTAAATCCCGTTGTCCTGTTGTATCCAAGCGCCTGCAAACCACACCGTCAACTCCCTCCTCGTCAATTTCCTCCTTAGTCAGGATCGGAAGTAGTCCTGCAGGCCATGTCACTGGCATGACTGACTCTCCTATCCGGGATTCCTCTGGAGGATCCTGCATTGCTACGCCTACTGCTGCCGCTGCTGCTGTTGCTGCTGCTGGGAGTCGTTCATCATCCCAGAGAGGAAGTAGGAACACCACTACTTTTACTAAACAATTGACCCTCCAACAGTCCTTAGCGAGGAGGATGAAGTACGACAGCAGTCATCCTGAAGCAAAACGTATAACTGAGGCCTTGACTGCTATGTTGGTGTTAGACGTGCGTCCGGTATCCGCCATTAGTGCAGTGGGATTTAGACAATTGATGGAGGTAGTGTTTCCCCGGTTCCAAATCCCGTCTAGATTCCACTTCACTAGGCAGGCGATACCGAGACTGTACAGAAACGTCAGAAAAAGTGTCCTCAGTGTCCTGAAAAATGCCGTTGTACACAATGTCCACTTAACCACGGACATGTGGACAAGTGGAACAGGGCAGACTAAGGACTATATGACTGTGACAGCCCACTGGGTAGATGTATCACCTTACGCAGCAACAGCAGCAGCGTCACCAGTAGCAGCATCTCAGAAACGCCAGCTCGTTACAAGGCAGGCTACGCTGTGTATCACCGGTTTCAGTAAGAGGCACACCGCCGACAACCTCTTAGAGAAACTGAGGGAAATCATCGCCCAGTGGCTTACCCCACTTAGACTCTCCTGGGGATTTGTGATATCTGACAACGCCACCAATATTGTGCGGGCATTACATCTGGGCAAATTCCAGCACGTCCCATGTTTTGCTCACACAATAAACTTGGTGGTGCAGAATTTTCTGAAAAGCGACAGGGGCGTGCAGGAGACGCTTTGGGTGGCCCGAAAAATTTCTGGCCACTTTCGCCATTCAGCGACTGCGTGCCGAAGACTGGAGCGCCAGCAAACACTCTTGAACCTGCCCCGCCATCACCTGAAGCAAGAGGTTGTGACGCGGTGGAACTCAACCCTCTATATGCTTCAGAGGATGGAGGAGCAGCAAAAGGCCATACAAGCCTATACATCCACCTATGACATAGGCAAAGGAGGGGGTATGCACCTGACTCAAGCGCAGTGGAGAATGATTTCCGTGTTGTGCAAGGTTCTCCAGCCCTTCGAACTTGCCACACGTGAAGTCAGTTCAGACACAGCCAGCTTGAGTCAGGTCATTCCCCTCATCAGGCTTTTGCAGAAGCAGCTGGAGAAAGTGAAGGAGGAGCTAAGACGGAGCGATTCCGCTCGGCATGTGGGACTTGTGGATGAAGCCCTTCATTCGCTTTGCCAGGATTCCAGGGTGGTCAATCTGTTGAAATCAGACCACTACATTTTGGCCACCGTGCTTGATCCTAGGTTTAAAGCCTATGTGGTGTCTCTCTTTCCGGCCGACACAAGCCTGCAGAGGTGCAAAGACCTGCTGGTGAACACACTGTCAGCTGAAGCGGAACGTGACACGTCAACGGCTCCTTCTTCATTTTCTCCCGCAACTGGGGCTGCCAGGAAAAAACTTAGGTATCCTAAGCAACCCGCTGGCGGTGATGCAGGGCAGGCAGGACCAAGTTTGGACATCTGGTCCGGACTGAAGGACCTGGCAACAATTTCTGACATGTCTACTGTCACTGCATATGATACTGTCACCATTGACAGAATGGTGGAGGATTACATCGGTGACAGCATCCAAGTAGGCATGTCAGACAGTCCATACCTGTACTGGCAGGAAAAAGAGGCAATTTGGAGGCCCCTGTACAAGCTGGCTCTATTTTACCTGAGTTGCCCCCCCTCCAGTGTGTACTCCGAAAGAGTGTTTAGTGCAGCCGGGAACCTTGTCAGCGAAAGGCGTAGGAGGTTGCTTCCACAGAATGTGGAGAAGATGATGTTCATCAAAATGAATTATCAGCTCTTCCAGGGAGACCAGCCTCCAGAAGGTACAGAGGGACCTGTGGTGGTGGATTCAAGTGGGGACGAGTTAATACTTTGTGAGGATGAGGATGTACACACTGAAGAGGGTGAGGAATCGGTGGATGAGGAGGATGAGGATGACATCTTGCCTCCGTAGAGCCAGTTTGTGCAGGGACACATTAATTGCCAGCTTGTTTTGTGGGGGCCCAAACGAACCAATCATTTCAGCCACAGTTGTGTGGCAGACCCTGGCGCTGAAATGATTGATTTGTTAAAGTGTGCATGTCCTGTTTATACAACATAAGGGTGGGTGGGAGGGCCCAAGGACAATTCCATCTTGCACTTCTTTTTTTTCTTTGCATTATGTACAGTTTGGGGCCTAGTTTTTCTAACTGCCATCCTGTCTGCCACTGCAGTGTCACTCCTAGATGGGTCACGTGTTTGTGCCGCCCACTCGTGTCGCTTAGCATAGTCATCCAGCTACCTCGGTGCAACCTTTTGGACATGAAAACACTATTGTGAGGTGTGAGGTGTTCAGAATAGACTGGAAATGATTGGAAATTAAGGTTATTGAGGTTAATAATAGCATAGGAGCAGAGAAACCAACAAATTCTGTGATTTTAGCTGTTTTTATGCTTTTTAAAAAAAAAATACAGATCCAAAACACAAAACCCAGAACCCAAAACACGGAAGGGTGGTTTTGGCAAAACCAATCCAGATCCAAAACACGAGGAAAGATCCAGATCCAAAACCAAAACACAAAACACGAAAAGTGGCCGGTGCACACCCCTATGTGAAATACAACCAGGTGACGTGTACAATGACGCTGCCTCTAAATTATGCACGCCTCTGAAACGGCATTGACACACTCAGACACGCCTGCATTCGCACCTCCACTCCCCCGTTTTTAATGGCCAGCACCTGTCACCACCCACAAACTGCTTCTCCTATCACTCACTCTGCTAGGCGGTCTATGCGCAACGAGTGACCGATTCCCGATCTTTCGCACTGGTTTGCGCACGCACACTGTGATGTATACACATACGAGAATGCTAACATCGGCCAGCTACGAGCGAACGCTTCTTAGCATCCGTGTCTGAATCGAGCCCTATGTCTTTTGACAATGACCCTGATATTGTCTCTAAGTATTTGTACTGTTATTTTATTGTTTCTGAAAATTTTATAATAATAATAATAATAAAAAATTATTTTGCACTAAAATATGACATTTAAACCTGGAATCGAGTACCCTGTAATAGTTTTCCAAGTCCTGTTTAACCTTATAAAACTGAATTCCAGCATAAATAACACAAATACTGTTCGGGCAGTCTTTGTTACCTGGCCAATAACAGCATGCTTTGATCGTCAGATGTCGGAGTACACTAACATTATCATAAAATGCTCAAGTCTCAAAGTTATGTTATTATATTATTTACATAAGTTGTGGATATTTCCGGACTGAGCGTTTTGTCAAAGACCAGGCAGCTAACTTCAGTGTTCTCACACATAGTAAGAATATTATTCCAAAGTACTGTAGCCGTTCAGTAGATGTTGATTATGTAATAAACACACATATTGTTTTTATTTCCCGCATAATGAAAACCGCATTTTTTTATGTTCAAGTCTTACTGAGTAAACAAATATATACAGAGAACAGGCAAGTTTAGGCAGATCCCAGAAATTTCTTCTCTATGGGACCTATTCATAAACAACGATGATTTTATTAATCGCTGCTTATAGCCGGGCCAGACTCTGCCGATATATGCAGGCATGAGCCATCTAGCCAGCTTGGGCTTACATGTCCACTTACAGTAGTGAAAAAAAAAAAAAGTTAAAAATAGCTTAAAAAAAACAACAGCAAAATTTGCTAAAAAAAACCCTAAAGAATATTCTCATAATTTTCCTCTGCGGCAATCCTTATCAAATACACTCAAGCTCACAATAGTCTGATGTCAGTCTACATATCTACGCTAATTTAAAAAAACAAAAACATATATATATATATATATATATATATATATATTAGGGATGTGCAGGCTCGGATAGGTACGAGTTTGCACGTGGAGTTCGGATTTTTCCCTCCAAAAAAACGCAACTCAGAAAGAGGCAAAACGTCATCTTGCACGGACGAACATCATCATTCCTGGACAAAGTCCCCTCCCAATGACACAAAAAAGATCTATCAGCACCGGTGGTGCCACTGACCCCAGTAGGGAAGAATCAGCCTAACCTGCGTATTGGTGGTGAGAGCACCTAAAGACCTATAGGCCCGTATTCAATTTGACCCGAGCCGCGTTAACTTAACGCGGCCCGGACTTAACGTCGACTTCGCCTGTTTTGTAGGCGTTAAAGTATCGCTCGTGTGCACGGTTTACCCTGTATTCATTTCAAAGTACGCGTAAACGGCACCCGGCGATACTGTAACAAGCAGAAAGTACTGCCATTTTTGGGGAAATCAGTCTGTCAACCCCCAAATGAAGCTCTGAAATGAGGGTTCACTATGGTACCCCCTCGATTTGGCTTGCTGAAGGTATTTGGTGTTTTTAAATGGGCTCAATACCTGCTAAATAGTTCTATACCTGATGAAGAATAGCATTCAGGAGTATTTTTTCCAGAAAATAAGTTATCCCAGCAAATTTGGGGTACTTGAAAATGGGGGTCAGCATATTTAAAGTTGCTAAAGTGAAGTTGAAAAATCATGAAAAATAGACCTGCAATCAAAAAAACACTTGGGGCATACTTGGGGACCCCAAACCCCAATTCTGCACTTTTTTCCGCCTGCTATTCATAGGCGATACTTTACCGCCTATTACATTGCATTGACTTTCATGTCTAGGCAGAAAGTCTTTCAAATTTAATACGGAGGAAAACCAAAACAGGCGATAATGACATAATCGGCAGTAACTTAACGCGGATCCGGACTCAATGCTTGAAATTGAATACGGACCGTAGCCTGACAACCACTGCTACCATTCTTTCCCACAAATAAAGCAGACAATCAAAAAACTCAGCTTGGGAGGGAGAAAATATTTACAAAAAAGCAAGAGACTTCCCCCAACACGATAAAACTATTGTAACATAACAGCCATACAGTGGCGGACTGGAGCATGAAGGGCCCACAGGAGAACGGAATAATAGAGGCCCACAAAGAGGTGTGGCCAGTCATTGGAGGGGGTGTGGCCAACTATACTAGGAAACGGTATTGGTATCATTTATGACTCTTCTATATACTAAAAATAGAATACTATAATTCTCTCTCTCTCTCTCTCTCTCTCTCTCTCTCTCTCTCTCTCTCTCTCTTTATATATATAATGTGTGTTATAGTATTATAAGTACACCAGTGGAAGCTGCATGCGGGGTAACCTGGACACATCTCTCAGATGGGACTATTCGGCCTATAAAAGGACAGCACAAACAGTGTGTAGTTCAGTGCAATGGTCTAGTTGATAAATGCTCACCAAAATATAGCAAGTTTACACTCAATGCTTAAATTGCAGTACAATTTCTGTGGACCATTTGGTGATCCAGTACTATTCTGTGCACCCTGGGTACCTGTCTCATTTTCAGTGTTTTCTTATTTTTTCTCTCATATCCATTTTCAATCTAGTAAGAGGTGACCACTAAAGAGGCAGGGAATCCTTCCACTATCAGAGCAATGTCACCGTCTTACAGCTGCTGATCACATTACAAGCCTGGGTGTCCTCTTGTCATATTCTGCATTATGGGCCTGGTGCAGAGTTGTACGTACCTCTATTCTATTTGTATCTTGCCTGTACACAATTGCGGACTGCTCATCGTACACATTTCGGTTGTATATCCACCTGTGACTTTGGTGTGGTAATTGGGGTTATTGGGCTGTAAGAAGGAGTTTGCATTGGGAAAGCTGTGAGGGCTCGTAGCTATGTAGACTTGGATGAAAGTGTTAATATTAAGTATATGCAGGACTGAGGATGATGACGTTGAGTAGAAAACCATGCGATGATCAGTGATAGAAATTCTTCCTTGAAGAGGGGTCATAAATGTATAGACCTGTTTGAGTGGATATTAAAGAGTTATACAATTTCATTTGATGAATAGATATTAATGGGATTGCATTAGGGGTGAGCGGGTTTGGATTTCTGAAATCCGAACCCCCCGAGCCCCCCCGATCCGAGTCAGGCTTGACTTTTCCCGCCTGACTTGGATCTGAAATCGAGGGAAAACGTCACGGGTTTTGGATTCTATATAAGGTACCCGCGTCGGCGCCATTTTCTCACTCGGCTGTGGACAGTGAAGAGGGAGGGTCGGAGTTAGGGCTGGCTCGGCTGTGTAGTGTAGTGTAGTGCAGTGTAGTGTTGTGCTGTGCTGCTGTTGTCAATAGGGGCTGTGTCCACTCCTCCAAAGTCCATAGGGGTTGGCTGTGTTGTGCTGTGCTGCTGTTGTCCATAGGGGCTGTGTCCACTCCTCCAAAGTCCATAGGGGCTGGCTGACTGTGTTGTGCAGTCAGTTGTCCATAGGGGCTGTGTCCACTCCAAAGTCCTGTGCAGTGTCCCAGTCCTAAAGGGGTGCTGTAGTGTTGTCCAGGGGGTGCTCTGTCCATCAGGGGTGCTCCACCCAAGTGCAAAAAAAATAAATATTTTTTCTGTGTTTGTGAATTGTGTGCGCAGTAGCCGCACGTGCATCAACAAAGTAGCGCCAAGCGTGCGCCTGTGTCATAAGTAAAGGGCCGGCTGACTTGACCGTTAAAGGGTGCTGTAACCCCCAAAGTGCACACCAAACAAAATAAAAAAATATTTTCTGTGTTTGTGAATTGTGTGCACTGTGGCTCCATGTTCATAAACAAAGGAGCAGCGCCAAGCGTGCGCCTGTGTCCCATAAGTAAAGGGCGGGCTGGCTTGTCTGTTAAAGGGTGCTGTAACCCCCAAAGTGCGCTCCACAAAAAATAAAAAATTCTCCTTTTTTTTTCTGTCTTTGTGAATTGTGTGGGCTGTAGCTGCACCTGCATCCTCAAAGCAGCAGCGACAAGCGTGCGTCTGTCTGTTAAAGGGTGGTGTAACCCCCAAAGTGCGCTCCAACAAATATAAAACATTTTCTTCTGTGTTTGTGAATTGTCTGCACTGTACGTGCATCCTCAAAGCAGCAGCGCCAAGCGTGTGTCTGTCTGTTAAAGGGTGGTGTAACTCCCAAAGTGGGCTCCAACCAAAATAAAATAATCTTCTTTTTTTCTGTTTGTGTGTGAAATGTATGCGCAGTAGCGCACCTGCATCCTCAAAGCGGCAGCGCCAAGCGTGCGTCTGTCTGTTAAAGGGTGGTGTAACCCTCAAAGTGCGCTCCACAAAGAATAATTTTTTTTTTTTTTTTTTTCTGTCTTTGTGAATTGTGTGGGTTATAGCCGCACCTGCATCCTCAAAGCAGCAGCGCCAAGCATGTGTCTGTCTGTTAAAGGGTGGTGTAACCCCCAAAGTGCGATCCAACAAAAATAAAACATTTTCTTCTGTGTTTGTGAATTGTCTGCACTGTACGTTCATCCTCAAAGCAGCAGCGACAAGCGTGCGTCTGTCTGTTAAAGGGTAGTGTAACCCTCAAAGTGCGCTCCACAAAGAATAAAAAATTCTTCCTTTTTTTTCTGTCTTTGTGAATTGTGTGCACTGTAGCTGCACGTGCATCAACAAAGGAGCAGCGCCAAGCGTGCGCCTGTGTCCCATAAGTAAAGAGCCGGCTGGCTCATTTCTTAAAGGGTGGTGTAACCCACAAAGTGCACTAGTCTCCAACAAAAATAAAAAAATATTTTCTGTGTTTGTGTGCGCCTTAGCCGCATGTATATATCAATATAACATAAATGGAGGACTTCCTCCTAGTGCTGAAGCTGCTGCCACTAGTCATGACATAGACGATAACATGCCATCAACGTCGTCTGCCAAGACCGATGCCCAATGTCATAGTAGAGGGCACATACAATCCCAAATGACAAAGTTCAGGAAAATGACCTTAAAAAAAACATTTAAATCATCTGAGGAGAAACGTAAACTTGCCAATATGCCATTTACGACACGGAGTGGCAAGGAACGGCTAAGGTCTTTCCCTATGTTCATGACTAGTGGTTCAGCTTCACATGACGATGGAAGCCCTCCTCCTGCTAAAAAAATCAAACGAGTTAAGCTGGCAAAAGCACAGCGAAGAACTGTGTGTTCTAAGAAGATATCACAAATCCCCAAGGAGATTCCAAGTGTGGTGACGGTTGCGATGCCTGACCTTCCCAGCACTGGACGGGAAGAGGTGGCTCTTTCCACCATTTGCACGCCCCCTGCAAGTGCTGAAAGGAGCACCCACAGTCCACTTGCTGATATGCAAATTGAAGATCTCACTGTTGAAGTGCAACAGGATGAGGATACTGGTGTAGCTGGCGCTGAGGAGGAAGTTGGCGAGGAGGATTCTGATGGTGATGTGGTTTGTTTAAATCAGGCTCCGGGGGACACAGTTGTTGTCCGTGGGATGAAAAAGCCCATCATGGTCATGCCTGGGCAGAAGACCAAATATTCCACCTCTTTGGGCTGGCAATATTTCTATCCAAATCCGGACAACAACTGTCTTGCCATATGTACCATATGTAAAGGTGAAATAAGTAGGGGTAGGGACGTTAACCACCTAGGAACATCTTCCCTTATACGGCACCTGCAGCGCGTTCATAAAAAGTTACTGTCAAGTTCAGGAACCTTAGCTAAGACCGTAAGCAGTCCAAGGACACCTAAATCCCGTTGTCCTGTTGTATCCAAGCGCCTGCAAACCACACCGTCAACTCCCTCCTCGTCAATTTCCTCCTTAGTCAGGATCGGAAGTAGTCCTGCAGGCCATGTCACTGGCATGACTGACTCTCCTATCCGGGATTCCTTCAGAGGATCCTATATTACTACGCCTACTGCTGCCGCTGCTGCTGTTGCTGCTGCTGGGAGTCGTTCATCATCCCAGAGAGGAAGTAGGAACACCACTACTTTTACTAAACAATTGACCCTCCAACAGTCCTTAGCGAGGAGGATGAAGTACGACAGCAGTAATCCTGAAGGAAAACGTATAACTGAGGCCTTGACTGCTATGTTTTTGTTAGACGTGCGTCCGGTATCCACCTTTAGTGCAGTGGGATTTAGACAATTGATGGAGGTAGTGTGTCCCCGGTTCCAAATTCCGTCTAGATTCCACTTCACTAGGCAGGCGATACCGAGACTGTACAGAAACATCAGAAAAAGTGTCCTCTGTCCTGAAAAATGCGGTTGTACCCAATGTCCACTTAACCACGGACATGTGGACAAGTGGAACAGGGTAAACTAAGGACTATATGACTGTGACAGCCCACTGGGTAGATGTATCACCTTACGCAGCAACAACAGCAGTAGCAGCATCTCAGAAACGCCAGCTCGTTCCAAGGCAGGCTACGCTGTGTATCACCGGTTTTAGTAAGAGGCACACTGCCGACAACCTCTTAGAGAAACTGAGGGAAATCATTGCCCAGTGGCTTACCCCACTTAGTCTCTCCTGGGGATTTGTGATATCTGACAACGCCACCAATATTGTGCGGGCATTACATCTGGGCAAATTCCAGCATGTCCCATGTTTTGCTCACACAATAAACTTGGTGGTGCAGAATTTTCAGAAAAGCGACAAGGGCGTGCAGGAGACGCTTTGGGTGGCCCGAAAAATTTCTGGCCACTTTCGCCATTCAGCGACTGCGTGCCGAAGACTGGAGCGCCAGCAAACACTCTTGAACCTGCCCCGCCAACACCTGAAGCAAGAGCTTGTGACGCGGTGGAACTCAACCCTCTATATGCTTCAGAGGATGGAGGAGCAGCAAAAGGCCATTGAAGCCTATACATCCACCTATGACATAGGCAAAGGAGGGGGTATGCATCTGACTCAAGCGCAGTGGAGAATGATTTCCGTGTTGTGCAAGGTTCTCCAGCCCTTCGGACTTGCCACATGTGAAGTCAGTTCAGACACTGCCAGCTTGAGTCAGGTCATTCCCTTCATCAGGCTTTTGCAGAAGCAGCTGGAGAAAGTGAAGGAGGAGCTAAGACGTAGTGATTCCGCTCGGCATGTGGGACTTGTGGATGAAGCCCTTCATTCGCTTTGCCAGGATTCCAGGGTGGTCAATCTGTTGAAATCAGACCACTACATTTTGGCCACCGTGCTCGATCCTAGGTTTAAAGCCTATGTGGTGACTCTCTTTCCGGCCGACACAAGCCTGCAGAGGTGCAAAGACCTGCTGGTGAAAACACTGTCAGCTGAAGCGGAACGTGACACGTCAACAGCTCCTTCTTCATTTTCTCCCGCAACTGGGGCTGCCAGAAAAAAACTTAGGTATCCTAAGCAACCCGCTGGCGGTGATGCAGGGCAGGCAGGACCAAGTTTGGATATCTGGTCCGGACTGAAGGACCTGGCAACAATTTCTGACATGTCTACTGTCACTGCATATGATACTGTCACCATTGACAGAATGGTGGAGGATTACATCGGTGACAGCATCCAAGTAGGCATGAGTTGCCCCCCCTCCAGTGTGTACTCCGAAAGAGTGTTTAGTGCAGCCGGGAACCTTGTCAGCGAAAGGCGTAGGAGGTTGCTTCCACAAAATGTGGAGAAGATGATGTTCATAAAAATGAATTATCAACTCTTCCAGGGAGACCAGCCTCCAGAACGTACAGAGGGACCTGTGGTGATGGATTCTAGCGGGGACAAATTAATACTCTGTGAGGATGAGGATGTACACAACACTGAAGAGGGTGAGGAATCGGTGGATGAGGAGGATGAGGACGACATCTTGCCTCCGTAGAGCCAGTTTGTTCACGGACAGATTAAGTGCCATCTTGTTTTGTGGGGGCCCAAACGAACCAATCATTTCAGCCACAGTCGTGTGGCAGACCCTGGCGCTGAAATGATTGGTTTGTTAAAGTGTGCATGTCCTGTTTATACAACATAAGGGTGGGTGGGAGGGCCAAAGGACAATTCCATCTTGCACCTCTTTTTTTTCTTTGCATTATGTACAGTTTGGGGCCTAGTTTTTCAAACTGCCATCCTGTCTGCCACTGCAGTGTCACTCCTAGATGGGTCACGTGTTTGTGCCACCCACTCGTGTCGCTTAGTATAGTCATCCAGCTACCTCGGTGCAACCTTTTGGACATAAAAACACTATTGTGAGGTGTGAGGTGTTCAGAATAGACTGGAAATGAGTGGAAATTAAGGTTATTGAGGTTAATAATAGCATAGGAGCAGAAAAACCCACAAATTCTGTGATTTTAGCTGTTTTTATGCATTTAAAAAAAAAAAATACAGATCCAAAACACAAAACCCAGAACCCAAAACACGGAAAGGTGGTTTTGGCAAAACCAATCCAGATCCAAAACACGAAGAAAGATCCAGATCCAAAACCAAAACACAAAACACGAAAAGTGGCCGGTGCACACCACTAGATTGCATAGTGGTTTAACCACTTTGACTAATTCTTTTTCCAAAAACCGCTCCAAAATTGTCGGTTTCTTTTATGATTGAATTAGGTCACGAACATAATTTTAAACTTATCCATCACTATTTTATTGGAAAAAATATATATTTTTTTTAAAACACAGTATAAAATATAAATCGCAATTTTTATGTTAATACTGTAATGACGGACATTGACGGCTGTAGCATCAATGGTTCAACCATTGTTAGAAGCTATCAATTGTTTCGCGATTGGTCGAGGAGATCTGTGTAGACCACAACTGCCGATGTTTCCTAAACATCGATTGAGGGTTACCATCGTTGGTGCAACATTGATGGCCACCAGCAATGGCAAACCACTTGTTTTTCAGCCAGACCATCAATGGTTTGTTAACCATCGATGGTCTGTTGCCATCCCTAATCAGAGGCTTTGCGATATCCATCGAGATATATATATATATATATATATATATCGAACATATATATATATATATATATAACTGCTGCTTACACACACACACACACACGTGTGTGTGTGTATATATATATATATGTGTATATATATGTATATATATATATATATATACACACGCATAACATATGTAACAAATGTAACATTTTACACCCTGATGACAAAGCCATACTGGTTTTCAAACGTCGACTTATTAAATATGCACTTTACTTTCTAAATGAGTCCGGATGAGTGCCACCTCCTTCTGTCTTTGGAAGACTCGCTTGTTATATATATATTTTTTACAACTGTTTATATATATTGCCCGATCACTGTGGCCAGCAGTGATCGGGACACATGGGCACTTGGGGAGGCGGAGCTGAGGCCGGAAAAGAGTGGGCAAGGGGCGGCAGGGAACAAGGCAGCAGCTGCGGCTATCAGAGCCTCTGCTGCTGCTCCTACACAGTGATCTCACTGATCACTGTGACTGTATTCCGGAGCGGGTGGGACACCCGATAGCGGCCCGGAGACATAGCAGCGGCGGCGGCTACCAGAGCTGCAGCTGCTGCTGCTGGTACACAGTGACCTCACTGATCACTGTTCCGGAGCCACCCGCTAGCGGCCCGGAGATATAGCAGCAGCGGCGGCTATCAGAGCCGCTGCTGCTCGTACACAGTGATCTCACTGATCACTGTGTTCCGGAGCCGCAGCGGGTGGGTGTCCCGCTAGTGGCCCGGAGACATAGCGGCGGCGGCTACTAGAGCCGCCGCTACTGCTTCCAACGGTCCGGCTGCCTGATCACTGCTGGCCACAGTGATCAGGTCACAGCAGCAGCCGCGGCTACATGAGCCGTGGCTGCTGCTTCTAGGGGGGTGCCGCTGGGGCTCGATCACTGTAGCCAGCAGTGATCGGGACACAAAGGAGGGGGAGCCGCAAGTGCAGAGGGACCAGCCCTGGAGTGATTTTGGCTCTATCAGAGCCAAAATCACTCCCACTGACATCACTAGTAATGTCAGTGGGGCCGGACCCAGACGGTACGCCTCCGTCTGGCAGCCACGCCCACCAAAGGGGGCGTGCTGTCAGTCACCATCGACAGCACGCCCCCTTTGGTGCGAGACCCGGAGCGACAGCTTGGCTGTCGCTGTCCGGGTCTCGCGCATGCGCACGACGGAGCTCCCTCCGTCGTGCGCATGCGCATTGGGGTAACATCGACCTGCTTGCGAGCGTCCTGCGCTCGCGAGCGGGTCTGAATGAGACCCAGAGAACAGATACTGCTGTCGGTGAGTGAAGTCTCCAGTTTTTTTGTGAATTGATAGACTGCAATCTCATGAATATTGGTACCACCCACAAATGACTGCCTCCATAGACTGTAATCTCATGAATATTGGTACCACCCACAAAATGGCTGCCTCCATAAACTGCAGTCTCATGAATATTGGTACCACCCACAAATTGGCTGTCTCCATAGACTGCAGTCTCATGAATATTGGTACCACCCACAAAATGGCTGCCTCCATAGACTGCAATCTCATGAATATTGGTACCACCCACAAAATGGCTGCCTCCATAGACTGCAATCTCATGAATATTGGTACCACCCACAAAATGGATGCCTCCACTGTGCAGTTGACAGGCATCAAGAAGGCAGAATTTAATACCTTTAAAATTATAGGTTAAGTCAAACACTTTTAAAAATATATACTGTACCATACCTGCCAACAGTCCTAATGGCCGAAAGGGATGAGGCCTAATGGTAAGGGCCATGGCTTAGAGATGGCAACATCAATGATTTTCCATCAATGATTCAATGGTTCTCCAACATTGATGGCAGAGAAGGTGCAGGGGGTACAGAGGTTAGTCCCGCTTCCCGACAAGGCCCTCTTACCCTCCTTTCCTGATTGGCCCGCCATATCCCTTCCACTATTTAATCAAAGACATTGATAATTCACCGATGGCACCGTCAATGGTGAATTCTGCAATGACCATCCCTGGCATGGTTTCACTAGAAATAACAGTATGGAGTGGGTTAGATGAATCCGAAGCATCGAATGATTACTGTAGAGCTTCCAATCTGGAATGTTGGGAAGTACTGTATATCTTTGCTGATAAGAAGCACAGAATAGGTTCCATTTATAAAGGGAGGGTGCAGTGCAGGGAAATTCTAAATAACATAGCTTTAATTAGGGATGTGTGCCGACCCCCGTGTTTTGGTATTGGATCTGTATCTCTTTGTGTTTTGGATCTGGATTTGGTTTTGCCAAAGCCACCCCTTGTGTGTTTTGTTTTTGGATCTGTATTTCTCAAAAAATGATAATAGGTAAAATCACATAATTTTTGTTTCTACAGTATTATTAACCTCAATAACAATAATTTCCACTAGTTTCCAGTCAATTTTGACCACCTCACAGCTCACATTATTGTTTTAATCTGGTTTAGGCCCAAAATTTGCACCAAGCTAGCTAGCTGGCTGACTAATGGGGGGCATCCACTAGACGATTTTAGCAGGCGATCGAACAATAATGATATCGTTCAATCGTTTAAAAATCGTTTGCAAATCGTGCAGTAATTGTTTCTAACGATGAACGATGCGCGCTCCAGCTGCTCGTTTGATCGTCCCCTCCATCAACTGAACATGCAGGTCAATTTCACTTGATTGCTTTTATATCGCTTGGAGATCACTTACAAATCGTTTACACATCGTTCACGCTGAACGATCAAACGATGAACCACTCCCTGACACTCCCAAACCTCCCAAACCCACTATAGCTGAAAGCTGGCAATCACAGATTGAAACGACATCGTCTATCGTTAGATCGTTTGCAAATCGTTCAGAGTGGAAGATCAGGTTGGACAGGGATAAAATCATCAAGTGGATGCCCCCCTTAAGCTAAGCGGCTGTTACAGTCGCGGTCACGACTTGTCTCCTTCAAGCAGATTACCCAGTCAGGACGGGGTTACTCCAGTTTCTTCTGTTGCTAGGCGATTGGCACGCCTCAGGAAGTGATATGTCATCCTCAGTGCAACATGATTGGTCCGTCCTCCTATTTGTACACACCTGACTGTTGCCACCTCGCCGACTATAGTGTACCTGTGGGTTCACTTGGCTCAGCGGCACGAGCAGTATCCTGTCGACTCTGCTGGAAAGATCTTCATCTCCTCAGTTCTATCTCCCGGCTGCCTCCGGCTCTTGTGGCCTCTCCTACGGCTCCCTATCCGCACCATCAACTCTCGTACTGTGCTCCGCCTTCCTTATCCCACCTGTGGCTTCCTAGCTGCACCGGCAGTGACGGCCCTCCAAGCTGAATCGGCATTCTCGGCAGGTCAGTGGACGCTAACTTGTACACAAACTTGCACAACTTGTGCACAAGCTTGTACACAAACCAGTACTCTAACTTATGCATTGTCCATCAGGACTTTGGATGCTAATTTGTACCAACGTGTACACAAACTTGTACTTAAAACTATGTAAATTCCATCAGAACTGTGGATGCTACTTTGTACACTAACTTGTACACAAACTTGCATTCAAATTTATGTACTGTCCGTCAGGACTTTGGACGCTTATATTGTACACTAACTTGTACACAAACCAGTACTCAAATCTGTGCTCTATATATCAGGACATTGTATCTGGTTCACTGCCCAAGCCATAACATTGGCTCTCAAAGCCAAATCAATTGTCAAACGCTTCAGCATAGGTTCTAAGCCGCACCATCTGCTCTCAAAGCCAAATCAATTGTCAAACTCTTCAGCATAGACTCCAAGCCGCACCATCGGCTCTCAAAGCCAAATTGATTGTCAAACTCTTCAGCATCGGACCCAAGCTGCACCATCGGCTCTCAAAGCCAACTCAAATATTTACCTCTTCTCCACTGTTGCTCTCACCATTGAATACTTTTGCTCCTCCATGTGAATTTCTACTACCTTGAGCTATAAGTCCAGGCGGCCGCCTAAGTACCGGTGAACATATCCCAGTTGTAAGGGAACAACGGGTGGTTGCTATTGGCAGAAGATCTCACTAGCCTGGTTCTAGACTTTTCACATGGAGTAAGAATTGGATATCATAACAGCAGCAGCAGTGGGGGGCACAAGCACGTGGCAGTTCAACTTCCAACATGGCACATAAGGAAACATATGTTTTCATTAATCAAGAGGCCTGAGGAGTATGTAGTTGTAGGCAAGGACAGGAAGGGTTGATTGGTAGTAAATTTAATTAAATTTTTTGATTCCGAAGCAAATTTATGAGGGAGGAGGAGATGGGTGAACAATATGTCCCATGTTTTGCCCAGAACATCAACTTGGTGGTTCAGAATATTTTTTTTAAATTAAAGGGGCATGCAGGAGATGCTGTATATGGCCATAAACATTTCTGGACATTTTTGCATTCAGTAACCGCATGTCAAAGATTGCAGCAGCAGTGGCAGTTCAACTTCCAACATGGCACATCAGGAAATAAATGTTTTTATTATTCAAGAGGCCTGAAGGAGTTGGATTATTTATGTAGTTGAAGGCAGGGAAAGGAAGATTTGATTAGTAGTAAACTTAATTGAATTTTTTAGGGAGCAGGGGAGGCATTTACAAAAAATGTTTTACTCATTCACATCAGTCCTTGCCCCAGAAAAATCCTCGAGCACTATGCCTGCTGCTGCTGCTGCGAGTGAATTTTCATCCCAGAAGGGGACCAGACAGACCACTAGTAGTCCTTTAAAAAAAAATTGACAGTTAAACAATCCTTTGCAAGGGGGAGAAAGTATAACAACAGTCACCCAGTTGAACAGCAGATCGCTGATGCCATAACATCTATGCTGGTCTATATGCTGGTTACTCCAGCCTATACCATCACCCCAGATTATACCAGCACCCAAGTCTATATCGTCATCCCATCCTGTGTTGTGTATAAATTACAGCTGCGCTCCCTGTTAGATTGGGGATTAAATGTCCGCTTTAGTGAATGTGAGCTCCATTCTCATCCATATCACCACAAGCCCTACACATCTGCTAACCTGGGCTACAGGAGGAGCAGCTGCACTCTGGAATATGGTTGCATGGAGTTTTCCCCCTGACACTATATCAGAGAAAGCAGTATTAGCAGCTTCATTCCTTTTTAAACCATATCCCTTAATGTCACCTTTTGAAAATGTTTATGTGAATCTTCTCAGCTGAGGCGTTTGTGATGTCATTATGTTTTATATATTAAGCACGTTATTTAGCACTGTTGTGGTCTTTTAGTCGGTGTGTACACTAATAATTTATTCATGATTAAGAAAAGAAGTAAAAAGTTGCAAGTTTTATTGCTAATTTTGTGTTATTAAATTGTAAAATTGTGAATATTGCACTGTGGTTCCACTTACAGTGTCACAAGATTTTTTATGAATAAGAAAAGAATAACACTATGTGCAACCACTTACAGTGTCACAAGATTATTTATGAATAAGAAAGAATAACACATTGCGCTACTACTTACAGTGTCTCAAGATTGTTTATGAATAAGAATAACACACTGCGATACCACTTACAGTTTTATATACAACGCATGTTATTTAGCACTTTGTTGTGGTCTTTTAGTCGGCGTGTAGAGTAATCATTTATTCACAATTGAGGAAAGAAGTGAAAACTTGAATATTAGACTGTGCTACCACTTACAGTGTCACGAGATTAATTATTTATGAATAAGAACCACACACTGCGCTGCCACTTACAATGTCACAAGATTAATTATTTCTGAATAAGAATAACACACTGCGCTACGACTTATAGTGCAAAACATACGTGGACGATAAACTGCGGACTGGCCGGCAGTGTCAAAAACAATAATAGTGCAGCTAGTTGCTAACACACACAAAAAAAATATTTTTTTTTTGTGGACTGATATTGATATTATTAATTTAATTTCACTTTTATTTTTTTCACACTGGGGAAGAGCACCCCTGAATGAATGGCCAGATTACTCCCCAGACCTTAATCCCATTGAGAACATGGTCAGTCCTCAAGAGGTGGGTGGACAAACAAAAACCCACAAATTCTGACAAACTCCATGCATTGATTAGGCAAGAATGGGCGGCCATCAGTCAGTATGTGGCCCAGAAGTTGATTGACAGCATGCCAGGGCGAATTGCAGAGGTCTTGAAAAATAAGGGTCAACACTGCAAATTTTGACTCTTTGCATAAACTTAATGTAATTGTCAATAAAAGCCTTTGACACTTATGAAATGCTTGTAATTTTACTTCACTATACCATAGTAACATCTGACAAAAAGGTCTAAAAACACAAAGGGCCCTATTTATTAACATTATTTTTACTAAAATAAAGTGAAAAAGGGTGTTTTCACACCCTTTTCACATTATTTTAGTTTCACCTGTAGTTACTATAGGGCAATTGGAGTAGAATTAGTAAAATTCTCTCCAGCCCCCAGTATCACTTATTTTTAGTAAAGCAGATCGCATTTCCCATAATTGTAATGGGAAATGTGATCCGACCATAGTTACTAAAAATAAATTGTAAAAAAATACCGGGGGAAGCCCTGTGATAATAACGCCACCTGGAGGTGGCGTTATCCAGGGTCTCCCCCGGTTACCGGGCTCCCACTCTGCTCTAACGGGGAGAGCAGAGGCGGGAGCCGGTACCAGTAATCAGCTATGTGGTCTAAGCAGACCGCAAGCTGATAACTGTAAAAAAAAGAAAAAAAAAATTAAACATTTTTTTTTTTACTTACCTGACTCCAGGGACCGGTGATCGGGCCTCCGGTGATGGCTCCTCTCCGGTCAGCTGGTCTCCCACAGTGCACTGGGGCCCGGTCATCAGGTGATCGGGCCCCAGTGCAGTATGGGAGATCACCTGATCGGGAAGCCCGGAGAAGATCACCGGAGGCCAGGAGGATGCAGGTAAGTGTAATGAAGGGAGGGGGGGTCGCGGGGGTCCGCGATCGCGGGGGTCCGCGATCGCGGGGGGAGGGGCTTAGCACCGGGGGGCGGGGCTTAGCGTCGGTGGGGGGGTGGTAGTAGCGGTGGCCGGTCGGCGCATGCGCGTGCTCTTAGTCGCGGTATTTTTACCGAAAATACCGCGACTAGAGTGCGGATGGTATCCACAGGGACAGAGCTTTATCGCAAGCTCTGTCCCTGCAAGGGATTTATAGTAAATCCCTGTGATATTGCCTGAATTCGCAATGCGAATTCACTCGGTAATATCACACTACAATCTGCATTCAATATGCGGATTGTAGTAAATAGAGCCCTAAAGCAGCAAACTTTGTGAAAACCAATATTTGTGTCATTCTCAAAACATTTAGCCATGGCTGTGTATAATATAATAACAGAGCAGCAGCCCCTTGATTGACAGGACAAGTGACACAGCACCTGCAGCACCCACTGAAGCCCACCTTTATATACTGCAGCCCCAGCCCCTTTATAGTAGGGGTGTGCACCGGCCACTTTTCGTGTTTTGTGTTTTGGTTTTGGATCTGGATCTTTCTTCGTGTTTTGGATCTGGATTGGTTTTGCCAAAACCACCCTTCCGTGTTTTGGGTTCTGGGTTTTTTGTTTTGGATCTGTATTTTTTTTAAAAAAAGCATAAAAACAGCTAAAATCACAGAATTTGTAGGTTTTTCTGCTCCTATGCTATTATTAACCTCAATAACCTTAATTTCCACTCATTTCCAGTCTATTCTGAACACCTCACACCTCACAATAGTGTTTTTATGTCCAAAAGGTTGCACCGAGGTAGCTGGATGACTATGCTAAGCGACACGAGTGGGTGGCACAAACACGTGACCCATCTAGGCGTGAAACTGCAGTGGCAGACAGGATGGCAGTTTGAAAAACTAGGCCCCAAACTGTACATAATGCAAAGAAAAAAAAGAGGTGCAAGATGGAATTGTCCTTGGGCCCTCCCACCCACCCTTATGTTGTATAAACAGGACATGCACACTTTAACAAACCAATCATTTCAGCGCCAGGGTCTGCCACACAACTGTGGCTGAAATGATTGGTTCGTTTGGGCCCCCACAAAACAAGCTGGCAATTAATCTGTCCCTGCACAAACTGGCTCTACGGAGGCAAGATCTCATCCTCATCCTCCTCATCCACTGATTCCTCACCCTCTTCAGTGTGTACATCCTCATCCTCACAGAGTATTAATTCGTCCCCGCTGGAACCACAGGTCCCTCTGTACATTCTGGAGGCTGGTCTCCCTGGAAGAGTTGATAATTCATTTTATGAACATCATCTTCTGCACATTTTGTGGAAGCAACCTCCTACACCTTTCGCTGACAAGGTTCCCGGCTGCACTAAACACTCTTTCGGAGTACACACTGGAGGGGGGGCAACTCAGGTAAAATAGACCCAGTTTGTACAGGGACCTCCAAATTGCTTCTTTTTCCTGCCAGTACAGGTACGGACTGTCTGACATGCCTACTTGGATGCTGTCACCGATGTAATCCTTTAACAGACAGACGCACGCTAGTCGCTGCTGCTTTGAGGATGCAAGTGCGGCTACAGCCCACACAATTCACAAAGACAGGAAAAAAAAAAAGAATATTTTTATTGATTGTGGAGTGCACTTTGAGGGTTACACCACCCTTTAACAGACAGACGCACGCTTGTCGCTGCTGCTTTGAGGATGCAAGTGCGGCTACAGCCCACACAATTCACAAAGACAGAAAAAAGAAGAAGAATATTTTTAATGTTTGTGTAGCACACTTTGAGGGTGTCACCACCCTTTAACAGACAGACGCACGCTTGTCGCTGCTGCTTTAAGGATGCAGGTGCGGCTACAGCCCACACATTTCACAAAGACCGAAAAAAAAAGAACAATATTTTAATTGTTTGTGTAGCACACTTTGAGAGTGTCACCACCCTTTAACAGACAAACGCACTCTTGTCGCTGCTGCTTTAAGGATGCAGGTGCGGCTACAGCCCACACATTTCACAAAGACCGAAAAAAAAAAGAAAAATATTTCTATTGTTTGTGTAGCACACTTTGAGGGTGTCACCACCCTTTAACAGACAGACGCACGCTTGTCGCTGCTGCTTTAAGGATGCAGGTGCGGCTACAGCCCACACATTTCACAAAGACCGAAAAAAAAGAACAATATTTTTATTGTTTGTGTAGCACACTTTGAGGGTGTCACCACCCTTTAACAGACAGATGCACGCTTGTCGCTGCTGCTTTGAGGATGCAAGTGCGGCTACAGCCCACACAATTCACAAAGACAGAAAAAAGAAGAAGAATATTTTTATTGTTTGTGTAGCACACTTTGAGGGTGTCACCACCCTTTAACAGACAGACGCACGCTTGTCGCTGCTGCTTTGAGGATGCAAGTGCGGCTACATCGCACACAAGTCACAAACACATTAAAAAAATAGTTTGGTTTTTTTGGAGCACTTTGAGAGTTACACCACCCTTTAACAGACAGACGCACGCTTGTCGCTGCTGCTTTGAGGATGCAAGTGCGGCTACAGCCCACACAATTCACAAAGACAGAAAAAAAAAGAATAATATTTTTATTGTTTGTGTAGCACACTTTGAGGGTGTCACCACCCTTTAACAGACAGACGCACGCTTGTCGCTGCTGCTTTGAGGACAGTATCATATGCAGTGACAGTAGACTTGTCAGAAATTGTTGGCACGTCCTTCAGTCCGGACCAGATGTCCAAACCAGCCCTTGACTTATGACACAGGCGCACGCTTGGCGCTGCTACTATGTTGATGCACGTGCGGCTACATCGCACACAAGTCACAAACACATTAAAAAAATAGTTTTTTATTTTTTGGAGCACTTTGAGGGTTACACCACCCTTTAACAGACAGACGCACGCTTGTCGCTGCTGCTTTGAGGATGCAAGTGCGGCTACAGCCCACACAATTCACAAAGACAGAAAAAAAAAAGAAAAATATTTCTATTGTTTGTGTAGCATGTATCACACTTTGAGAGTGTCACCACCCTTTAACAGACAGACGCACGCTTGTCGCTGCTGCTTTAAGGATGCAGGTGCGGCTACAGCTCACACATTTCACAAAGACCGAAAAAAAAGAACAATATTTTTATTGTTTGTGTAGCACACTTTGAGGGTGTCACCACCCTTCAACAGACAGACGCATGCTTGTCGCTGCTGCTTTGAGGATGCAAGTGCGGCTACAGCCCACACAATTCACAAAGACAGAAAAAAGAAGAAGAATATTTTTATTGTTTGTGTAGCACACTTTGAGGGTGTCACCACCCTTTAACAGACAGACGCACGCTTGTCGCTGCTGCTTTGAGGATGCAAGTGCGGCTACATCGCACACAAGTCACAAACACATTAAAAAATAGTTTTTTATTTTTTGGAGCACTTTGAGAGTTACACCACCCTTTAACAGACAGACGCACGCTTGTCGCTGCTGCTTTGAGGATGCAAGTGCGGCTACAGCCCACACATTTCACAAAGACCGAAAAAAAAAGAACAATATTTTTATTGTTTGTGTAGCACACTTTGAGGGTGTCACCACCCTTTAACAGACAGACGCACGCTTGTCGCTGCTGCTTTGAGGATGCAAGTGCGGCTACAGCCCACACAATTCACAAAGACAGAAAAAAGAAGAATATTTTTATTGTTTGTGTAGCACACTTTGAGGGTGTCACCACCCTTTAACAGACAGACGCACGCTTGTCGCTGCTGCTTTGAGGATGCAAGTGCGGCTACATCGCACACAAGTCACAAACACATTAAAAAAATAGTTTTTTATTTTTTGGAGCACTTTGAGAGTTACACCACCCTTTAACAGACAGACGCACGCTTGTCGCTGCTGCTTTGAGGATGCAAGTGCGGCTACAGCCCACACAATTCACAAAGACAGAAAAAAAAGAACAATATTTTTATTGTTTGTGTAGCACACTTAGAGGGTGTCACCACCCTTTAACAGACAGACGCACGCTTGTCGCTGCTGCTTTGAGGACAGTATCATATGCAGTGACAGTAGACTTGTCAGAAATTGTTGGCACGTCCTTCAGTCCGGACCAGATGTCCACCAGCCCTTGACTTATGACACAGGCGCACGCTTGGCGCTGCTGCTTTGCGGATGCAAGTGCGGCTACATCGTACACAAGTCACAAACACATTAAAAAAATAGTTTTTTATTTTTTGGAGCACTTTGAGAGTTACACCACCCTTTAACAGACAGACGCACGCTTGTCGCTGCTGCTTTGAGGATGCAAGTGCGGCTACAGCCCACACAATTCACAAAGACAGAAAAAAAAAGAACAATATTTTTATTGTTTGTGTAGCACACTTTGAGGGTGTCACCACCCTTTAACAGACAGACGCACGCTTGTCGCTGCTGCTTTAAGGATGCAGGTGCGGCTACAGCCCACACATTTCACAAAGACCGAAAAAAAAAGAACAATATTTTTATTGTTTGTGTAGCACACTTTGAGGGTGTCACCACCCTTTAACAGACAGACGCACGCTTGTCGCTGCTGCTTTGAGGATGCAAGTGCGGCTACAGCCCACACAATTCACAAAGACAGAAAAAAGAAGAAGAATATTTTTATTGTTTGTGTAGCACACTTTGAGGGTGTCACCACCCTTTAACAGACAGACGCACGCTTGTCGCTGCTGCTTTGAGGATGCAAGTGCGGCTACATCGCACACAAGTCACAAACACATTAAAAAAATAGTTTGTTTTTTTTGGAGCACTTTGAGAGTTACACCACCCTTTAACAGACAGACGCACGCTTGTCGCTGCTGCTTTGAGGATGCAAGTGCGGCTACAGCCCTCACAATTCACAAAGACAGAAAAAAAAAGAATAATATTTTTATTGTTTGTGTAGCACACTTTGAGGGTGTCACCACCCTTTAACAGACAGACGCACGCTTGTCGCTGATGCTTTGAGGACAGTATCATATGCAGTGACAGTACACTTGTCAGAAATTGTTGGCACGTCCTTCAGTCCGGACCAGATGTCCAAACCAGCCCTTGACTTATGACACAGGCGCACGCTTGGCGCTGCTACTATGTTGATGCACGTGCGGCTACATCGCACACAAGTCACAAACACATTAAAAAAATAGTTTTTTATTTTTTGGAGCACTTTGAGGGTTACACCACCCTTTAACAGACAGACGCACGCTTGTCGCTGCTGCTTTGAGGATGCAAGTGCGGCTACAGCCCACACAATTCACAAAGACAGAAAAAAGAACAATATTTTTATTGTTTGTGTAGCACACTTTGAGGGTGTCACCACCCTTTAACAGACAGACGCACGCTTGTCGCTGCTGCTTTAAGGATGCAGGTGCGGCTACAGCCCACACATTTCACAAAGACCGAAAAAAAAAGAACAATATTTTTATTGTTTGTGTAGCACACTTTGAGGGTGTCACCACCCTTTAACAGACAGAAGCACGCTTGTCGCTGCTGCTTTAAGGATGCAGGTACGGCTACAGCCCACACATTTCACAAAGACAGAAAAAAAAAGAACAATATTTTAATTGTTTGTGTAGCACACTTTGAGGGTGTCACCACCCTTTAACAGACAGACGCACGCTTGTCGCTGCTGCTTTAAGGTTGCAGGTGCGGCTACAGCCCACACATTTCACAAAGACCGAAAAAAAAAGAACAATATTTTTATTGTTTGTGTAGCACACTTTGAGGGTGTCACCACCCTTTAACAGACAGACGCACTCTTGTCGCTGCTGCTTTGAGGATGCAGGTGGAATCTAGACGGGATTTGGAACCGGGGACACACTACCTCCATCAATTGTCTAAATCCCACTGCACCAATGGCGGATACCGGACGCACGTCTAACACCAACATAGCAGTCAAGGCCTCAGTTATACGTTTTGCTTCAGGATGACTGCTGTCGTACTTCATCCTCATCGCTAGGGACTGTTGGAGGGTCAATTGTTTAGTAAAAGTAGTGATGTTCCTACTTCCTCTCTGGGATGATGAACAACTCCCAGCAGCAGCAATAGCACTAGGAGGAAGTGGTTCTTGATCTTTCCCTATTTTATTTTTATCGGAGAAAGTTTGGTCCTCCATTTATGTTATATTGATATATACGTGCGGCTAAAGCGCACACAAACACAGAAAATTATTTTTTATTTTTGCTGGAGAGTAGTGCACTTTGTGGGTTACACCACCCTTTAAGAAATGAGCCAGCCGGCTCTTTACTTATGGGACACAGGCGCACGCTTGGCGCTGCTCCTTTGTTGATGCATGTGCAGCCACAGTGCACACAAGTCACAAACACAGAAAATATTATTTTTTTTGGTTTGGAGTGTACTTTGGGGGTTACAGCACCCTTTAACGGTCAAGCCAGCCGTCCCTTTACTTATGACACAGGCGCACGCTTGGCACTACTTTGTTGATGCACGTGCGGCTACTGCGCACACAATTCACAAACACAGAAAATAATTTTTTTTTTGGTTTGGACTGGAGTGTACTTTGGGGGTTACAGCACCCTTTAACGGTCAAGCCAGCCGGCCCTTTACTTATGACACAGGCGCACGCTTGGCACTACTTTGTTGATGCACGTGCGGCTACTGCGCACACAATTCACAAACACAGAAAATTATTTTTTTTTGGTTTGGACTGGAGTGTACTTTGGGGGTTACAGCACCCTTTAACGGTCAAGCCAGCCGGCCCTTTACTTATGACACAGGCGCATGCTTGGCACTACTTTGTTGATGCACGTGCGGCTACTGCGCACACAATTCACAAACACAGAAAATTATTTTTTTTTTGGTTTGGACTGGAGTGTACTTTGGGGGTTACAGCACCCTTTAACGGTCAAGCCAGCCGGCCCTTTACTTATGACACAGGCGCACGCTTGTTACTACTTTGTTGATGCACGTGCGGCTACTGCGCACACAATTCACAAACACAGAAAATAATTTTTTTTTTGGTTTGGACTGGAGTGTACTTTGGGGGTTACAGCACCCTTTAACGGTCAAGCCAGCCGGCCCTTTACTTATGACACAGGCGCACGCTTGGCACTACTTTGTTGATGCACGTGCGGCTACTGCGCACACAATTCACAAACACAGAAAATAATTTTTTTTTTGGTTTGGACTGGAGTGTACTTTGGGGGTTACAGCACCCTTTAACGGTCAAGCCAGCCGGCCCTTTACTTATGACACAGGCGCACGCTTGGCACTTTGTTGATGCATGTGCGGCTACTGCGCACACAATTCACAAACACACAAAAAATATTATTTTTTTAGCACTTGGGGGGAGCACCCCTGATGGACAGAGCACCCCCTGGACAACACTACAGCACCCCTTTAGGACTGGGACACTGCACAGGACTTTGGAGTGGACACAGCCCCTATGGAGAACTGACTGCACAACACAGTCCAGCCAGCCCCTATGGACTTTGAAGTAGTGGACACAGCCCCTATTAACAACAGCAGCACAGCACAACACAGCCAGCCCCTATGGACTTTGAAGTAGTGGACAACAGCAGCGCAGCACAGCACAGCACAACACTACTCTGCACTACACTACACAGCCCAGCCAGCCCTAACTCCCACCCTCCCTCTTCACTGTCCACAGCCGAGTGAGAAAATGGCGCCGACGCGGGTACCTTATATAGGATCCAAAACCCGCAAGACTCGGAAGGCGGGATGATGACGTTTTGCCTCGATTTCAGATCCGAGTCAGGCGGGAAAAGTCGAGCCTGACTCGGATTGGCCTCGGATCGGGGGGGTTCGGATTTCAGAAATCCGAACCCGCTCACCCCTACTTTATAGACAACACAGCAGCAGCCTTCAGCCCCAAACCTCGACAGGACAAGCTGGTCAACTCACTGACACAGACAGTGACAGCAACACGTCTGTTCAGTTCACCTTCCACACCCGAAGTGAAAATGGCACCAATCACCGGGACCTTTATAGAATCCAAAACCCGCGAGAATCCGACAGCAGGAGGATGACGTTTTGCCTTGTTTTGAGATCTGAGCCACGCGGGAAAAGCCGAGCCTAGCTCGGTTCTCGCCTCGGATCTGGAAGTTCGGGTGGGTCCGGTCCCACTCATCTCTACTTTTAATATTGTCTTCCACCTGCGCCTTTCCCTCAGTATCTCCTGGAGTGCATTTCTAAAATCTACAGTAACAAGGACTATCCGATGTTATATACATTTTCATGGGAAAAAAATGTAGCACTTTGAAATGATATGTGTCCTACTTAGTCACTTCTCTACAGAGCAAGATTATTACGAGAAAAAAATCTTTAATATTAGGAATCAGAATTGAAAGCGTTTCCCTGTCTTCTCTGTAAATCCTATGACTTTGGTCTAGTTCCACACAGGAAATGAGCATGTTGTTGGCTTCAAGCCTCATAAAATTTAAGTGCTGATTTCTAGCGGGTAGCATTCTCCAATAAACTGGGAGGCGGATTACGACTATACAGCGCGTGGCTGCATTATAACAAGATAGAGTTGCTGGCCCCTATAGTATTGCTGTTAACCAAATAGGAAGCAACCACTGAATCAATATACTCGTTTATTATTGCACAGAGAAAAAAACAGGCTTTGTTAATCTTTTCTGCAGACTAACGTCTTTTCTAGCTGGATTTAAGATCAGTGTTGATAAAGTAAAGGTCATATGTTACTTGAACATGATGTCGGCAGCCATTTTGTGATCTAAATGAGTATGCAGCCTACTGTAACAATTCACCAGAAAATAAGTGACATCACTGAGGCAGAAGCCATTTAGTGTAGCTGTGCTGCTTGGGATCAAACTATTTATTATCATAGACCAGATTTCTAATTTTTATGGATTTTAAATTCCCATATGGGATTGCGCTGACTTGTTTAGTAATCACTATTTTTTTTTTTCAATTTCTTAATAGTTTCAAATCAGTTCTGCGTTTCAGTTTAGCGTGTTCCTCATGTTTTACTTACATGAAGTCACATTGTAGCTGTGGTACCACATATCTCTGAACTGCATGCATATCAGCTGTCCTGTTTTCTGCGAGACAGTCCTGATTGGAGAATTCTATCCCACCATCCCAATCATCGCTGCATTATCCTGTTGTCGCTGCTCTGTATAGCAGAGCCGCTGTCAGTGGGTGCCACGTGCATATGCCACTGGTGCAGTGAATGGGTGGCTAAAGAGGAGTCAAATGTGTAAGGGGAAGCCTTGTGCTCCTGCCCTGACGTGGCAACGCTCCCAGTGTGACGGGGACATACTCCCCATCGCGGCAGGGCCGTCTCCTGCCCCGATCCACTGAGCTGAGATATATGCATCTCTCCTAATTTAGGTGGGACAGTCCTGATTTCCGGTGGCTGTCCTGACAATCAGCACATTTATCTCAACGCATGTCCCTGCTCACCATGGTCATCTATGCTTTTGTGCTGCAGTTATACGCACATCCTTTATATTCCAGTTGATAAATGTAGAACCACTTTTCATCTGCTGAAAATATGTTTTATACTAGAAGAATTTATGTTTTTCCAAGCTGGGTGACAGCAAAGCAAATGGGGTCCAGGCACAGTATGACATCTTCAATTGGTTTGTTCTTTCTCAAAACTACGAACTTTAATAGTTTCAATGTTATTAAGCACTATATGGAATGCTTATTCAGCCACCTGAAGGACATAACAGTTAGGGCCTGATGCTGAGTTGTAGTGCCGGAGTAATAACTGCATTTTTATGCAATTGCCGCTACAAAACCGGGTGGGTCCCTCTACGTTGCCCCCCGGTGACGCATTCGCGGCGGAGATCCGAACCAGGATTAATAGCGATATGCTGCTTCCTGCTTCTTGCCAGGACTAACTCCTTTTGGAGGATTAGAGAATTTTAGTAAATTTGCATGAAGATATTCATCATCACTTTGTAAATGTACGATAAAAATATTTATCACATCTGCATTAAAAATGCGGATTGCTATTAAAATGCCCCAAAGACTTGGAGCTCAGCACTGCATAGCAGTAGGCAGGACTGCACTGAAGCAAAATGTGTAGGAACTTGCCCCTTAGTCCAGAAAGTAAACAGGCATGGTGTGCAGGGCCGGATTAAGAGGGGGCAACAGGGGTGGTCGTCCCAGGGCCTCCACACACAGAGGGCCCTCACACTGGTCGGTATGACCCTGTAATAATAGCCAAGAACAGATGCCCAGCTTCACCTGTTCCCGGATGGGGGCTTCTGTGCAGGGACGGGCTGGGATGGGGCAGGATGCCATGTGCCCCCAAGGCTGCAGCCACTTTGACGCTTTTTGGCTGGTATTAAACAAGCCCAATAGTACTTGATGCAGCTGTGCCGGGCCGCTATGAGGGGGAGTAGATCCTGGGGCCAATCAGGAGCATTGGTGAGCGGATAGTAGCGGAGGCGGGCCGAGCTGTGCTGACTTGGGAGTCGGGACAGCCAAAGCATGCAATTCATAATAGTTATGCAACTGACACTACCAGTCCTGCTGGCTCCACCCTTTGCTCAGGGCCGGTGCTTCCATTAGGTCTTAAACTTCCCCAGCACAAGTTACCAACCTGTGTGTGCACTGCTCCTCAGCAGATCTGCAGCACCCAAATGAGCCGCGTATTTAGGCTTCCTCCCTCCCAGGCTTCCTTCCTCCTCTTTCAGCCATAAGTACTGATTTCACACTCCACACTACCTCCATGGAGAAGGCAGATTCGCGCTATCTGGCCCCTGCTTCTGTTAGGGACAGTGTGATGTTATGTCCCCTGAGATATCCATGACCTCTGTGTCTGTTAGTGGTTCTGTGAAGCTGCACACAGCTGCTGCCCATATATACTGTAGATAGCTCATGTGGATTTATTTTAGGAGAGCCCTGGACACCCCTCTTTGATTGCAGCATGATCCTCTGAGGCCCTTCTCCCCATCCCTCCATGGCTGCCTAGTTCTCTTATGAGGGAAAGTGGCCAGCGGAGGTCTGATCAGGGCACGGGTCCAGACAATAGCAGCAGATCTTGTGTACAGTCACACTTGGTGAAGATGTAAGATAGGCAACAATCTAGGTACTGAATATAGTAGTTCTAAAAAGGCATTTGAGTGTGAGAAGCAGTGGTTTTGTCAAGCAAGGGAATTGTCTATTGGCATCCTAGTATGGGTGATTGGGTAAAGAGGTTCTGGGGGTTGAAGTGATGAATGGATACATGGGAATGCGTTGATGAGTAATGGGTTAATCAGTGTTGGATGGATTGAGGTTAATGGGTGCTGGAAATGGGTTTTAATCTATACAGCTGTGTGGTATTGCTGTTTAGCAAACAAGGGCACTGTGGGGTGGAGGCACTGTGGAGCATACAAGGGAGGGCACTGTGAGGTGTCAAATTTATTGGAAGGGGCCCCCACAACTTAGTTGCCCGGGGCCCCAAAAGCCTTCATCTGGCCTTGATGGTGTGTAGGCAGTGGTTAATTGCAGTTCTAGAGTTTGTTATTATAAATGTAATATATGATACAGCACATGTTCTACGCATACTGTACTTTTTCATATCACAAAATTGTTTTTTTAATGTGAAGGTAAACCACGGTGGGATGTAGTTGGTTACGGAGTAAGCACTTTTTATTTCATTTCCCTTAAATCTGTGGTTTACTGTGGAAAGCAGAGATTTGTTCGCATAAAATGTGCACGGATGCAAGTTAGCACAAGGAAAAAAATTTAATGATATTGGAAAGGTGCCCAAACAGATTTAAATTGTGCTCTATGACGGTGGTTTCCATACAACATCAGAGACTGAATTCCAATATGGGCATCCTTCTAACTTAATTTGATCAGTGGGTTTTTTTTAGACTGAGTCCTTGATTTTTCTCTTTTCAGTCTTAAATTACTTTTAGAGTCCCATTTTGAAACTATTATGTAGGAGCAGGATATAAAAAGCAGACTGATTGTTCTGTGACCAGACAACCCATTGGCACATCTTGTAGAGACTAACCTCCCAATTTGTGTATCCTTGTTTTACCACTTGACAGCAAGAGGGATGACTTGGCACAGTTAGCAAAAATCATCAAGAGCCCAAAGAGAGGCAGATTTATAGGTGTTTTATTTTATGAAAAGAACCCGGCACAGCAAGAACTGCTTCCAGTTGTGCTAAAGTGTAGACATCACATAAGCCCAACTTCCTACTACTTTAGAACCAACCCTTCCATTGGATAAAACTGTTTTCTCCTTAGATATAGTACTCATTTAATGAACCTGCTGAGTGTCTCTTCCTGATTAGTGGAGCCCTGGCGGTTTTCCTGCCACATTGCAGGTCATACTTGCCAAATTTTGAAAAGTCCCATCAGGGGAGTATTCCAGAGGGGGCAAGGGCAAACGTGTAAGTGGTGCCGGGGAGAGGAAGGGATCATGGTGTTGCTGTCACATTATCTCGACCCCGACTGGCCGTTCGCTTGGGAAGTGGGTGGCACAAGGAAGGATGGCCCACTATATCGGGAGTCCAGTAGAGTCCCTTGAATTCAGGAATTTCCCAGACATTCCAATACAGTTGGTAAGTATGGTGCAGGTAAGTGACCATAACTTACTTTTAATTATTGAAATAATATTCTTGCATAAACTACAAGGAAAAAAAGCTGCAACCTAAGACACTCACACTGTACTGTGCTTTAGTGTAGTAAAATTGAAGTACATAAATCATGCATAGATTATGACACAATACATGTTGTACAGTATTTAATATGAAACACAACACACCGGTCTATACTGTACATAGGGCCTGATTCAGCAAGGAATGCACGGATGCAGCCGTACGCAATCGGCCGCTGCGAGAATATGCTAATGAATGCATACGCACGGCAATCGCAGCAGCATAAGAAGACGCCCAACACTACATAATACCACCCACTTCCCTTTACTTGCGTCCTCTATACCTGGCAAGACAGCAGAACCATCGGTAACATCGAGAACCATTGGACCCATACGCACAATAGTGGTTGACCTGACCCACCCGCAGACATAGCGAGACTTCCTGTGCGCAACTAGACCTCAGGCTACGTCCGCCGCCGCAAGGGCTTAATTATGCCCTGAAACGCCATCCAAACGCACAAGCACCCCTGCATTTGCCCGATCACTCCCCTCACCACCCACAAACAGCACTTCCTGTCAATCTCTTGTCCCTGGGGCTGCGGACTCCCAGCGTACGCATACTCCATCACACTGCCCAGTTCGCGCATGCACACTGCGATGCATGCGCAGACCAAAACCATCAACCGATTGCGTGCGTCTGCATCCGTGCATTCCTTGCTGAATCAGGCCCATAGTGCACTACATTATTCAAACTTTGCTGAGAACAACAACATTAACGACCATTAAAGGAGAAGAGAAAGGAAGAGGGAAACACAGGCCTGAAGCTTTACTGAAGACAGGTACTCTACATAAGGAGAGATGGATCACTTTTCTTCCTTACTGTCTAGCACTGGTGTAACTACAGACCCCGCGGTGGCTTGGGGGCGCGGGAGCTTGTGGGGCACTGTGGCAGCAGATTCCATGCGGACTAGCCGTCTGCATGAAATCTGCAGAAAAAGGCCCTCCAAAAATGGCCTCCGCTTCGGAGGAGACAGATGCTAGGACCTCTAGCATCTGTTAGTCACCTAGGCAGGGCGGTAGTGCGGACAGTACATAAGTGCCGTCCGCACTACACTATTAGCATAACAAACACACAGCCGCCGGCGCCGGTGGTTGTGTGTTTGTTTTAGCAGCCGATGAGAGTCAAACAGACTCTCATCGGCTGCTGCGCCCACTGCCGGAGCTGGGCATCTTCTGGCTCCCGCAGTGGCTGATGGCAGAGCCCTCCCATCATGCAGAGTGGGCCAGCCCGGGAGGACGCCAGATGGAGGAGTTGATGCCGGAGCGGGATCAAGGTAAGTGGAGGTCTTTTTTTTTGTGTGTGTATGTGTCTGGCCGGAAGGGGGGGGGGGTTACTACTAATGGGCGGCATTGCTGGGGGGGGGGTTAACTACTGGTACTGCTGGGGGAGGGACTACTACTGGGGGGCATTGCTGGGGGGGTTACTACTACTGGTACTGCTGGGGGGGGCTACTACTGGGGGGCATTGCTGGAGGGGTTACTACTACTGGTACTGCTGGGGGGGACTACTGGGGGTATTGCTGGGGGGGTTATTACTACTGGTACTGCTGGGGGGGTCTACTGGGGGCATTGCTGGGGGGGGATTATTACTGCTGGGGGGACTACTGGGGGGGTTACTACTACTGGTACTGCTGGGGGGGGGACTACTGGGGGCATTGCTGGGAGGGTTACTACTACCGGTACTGCTGGGGGGGACTACTGGGGGCATTGCTGGGGGGGTTACTACTACTGGTACTGCTGGGGGGGGACTACTGGGGGGGGTTACTACTACTGGTACTGCTGGGGGGGGATTACTACTGGGGGGCACTGCTGGGGGGGACTACTGGGGGCACTGCTGGGTGGGACTACTACTGGGTGCACTGCTGGGTGGGACTGCTACTAGGGGTACTGCTGGGCGGACTGCTACTGGGTGCACTGCTGGGGGGGACTGCTCCTGGGGCATTGTTGGGGGGGACTACTACTGGGGGCATTGCTGTGGGGGAGGGGACTACTACTGGGGGTACTGCACTGGTGGGACTACTACTGGGGGCACTGAACTGGTTTGACTACTACTGGGGGAATTATATAAGGGGCACTGCATAGGGGGACCACTACCTGGGGCACTATATAAGGGGCACTGCATAGGGGGACCACTACTGGGGGCACTGTATAAGACCCCTGATAACGTGCAGGTAATTTAAAACTAATTAGAAGCCTTACTGTGGGATATAAAATGGTGTCAGGGGGCATATATGTAAGTGGCACTTTGGTAATAGGCATTACAGTGTGCGGCATAATGTGTAATGGGCATTATGGTGTGTAGAATAATGTGTAAGGTGCATTACGGTGTGTGGTATAATGTTTAAGGGGCATTACTACAAGGAGGAAAAATACTGCAAACTTTTGCTCTGGGAGCCAAATTGCGTATAAATGGACCTGTAATTATTTTACCAAAATGCCATGGGGGGGGGGGGGCGTCAGAAATATGTTTGGCAGGGGGGAGCAAAATTTATAGTTACGCCACTGCTGTCTAGGTTGTAGTATATTCTAGGTCCTTCTACCCCTTTTTTGTGTTTGTTTTTGGAGTTTTTTCTCTTCAAATTATATTTTTGGGTGGGATGCATGACGCATCGCATTTTGAATACAATGCATCCCGCCACTCATCACAAGCATAACGGACATCACAAAGGACAGCTATCATTTTAAACCAGTGATTCCCAAACATTCTTGAATCACGGCGCCCTAGATTATCAGCATTTTCTCATGGTACTCCTAGGTCAAAAGTTTTATATTGAGAAATTCAGGAAGTGATATTAAACTTTAGTCAGTGGGGTCACAAGGGGGGTGCGGGCCGCACCTGGGTGTCACCCACCGAGGGGTGACATGAAAGTGCAGACTACCCCCTCAGTGACAGGAGCCGGGTGCTGCACTGTTGTATTACATGCAGCACTCGGCTCCTGTCACAGTGAGGGAGCCGACACTACAAGTACTCTGGTCCCCAGGGGAAGCCTGCACCTCAAGGGAGCCCACCGGGACCCCCCCAGAGAGACTAACACCGGGGTTCGAGCACGTGGCCCTGCCCCCATCTGTGAGGCCATGCCCCTTTACACAATGACCCTTTTTTTGGTGCCGCGTGCACCGCTAAGTTACCACTGCACCACGTGCATCAACAGGTAGGGAGTAGGGACGCCACTGACTTTAGTAAATTCTGCTTACCTGTCTACCTTAGGTTCAGTTATGTGGTGGTGAACAGACTATTACATACAGTACTTTCAACTAAAGTAACCCAACATGTAGTCAGTAGTGCTATTGTTAGCCCCTGTTGTTACTGCCACACATGCTGTAGTTGGTGCTCACTCTAGCGCACGCGCTCCCAAAAAGGGGGTGTGGCCATTGAAATGGGGGCGCGTCTATAAGACGCGTTCCCTTTTCGCCACTCTTGGGGGCGTGCCCGGCACTTAGGGACCCACCGGGCAGCCCCCAAGCGCTGCCGACAGGGAGAATAGATGCCGGGCGCACATTTCCCCACCCGCAGGACACTGCTACCCGCGGGTGAAGAAGGCACCCGCAGGCTGTGAGGGCAGGGCGCTTTTTGCACTCCTTATGGAGGGCAGGGTGCTTTTTGCCCTCCAGAAGGAGGGCAGGGCGCCGTGCCGCGCTAAAACAGCCTAACGGAACGCTATGTAGTTATAAACCAGACTATGAAACCTCTTCAATCTTAGGGCTTTATCCAGTTAGCCCCGAACATTCAGGTGCTAATGGATCCTCGCGATTGGCGAATAAATTAAATAATAGGATATATCTCACGAAAACACAAAGCGTCCGCAATAAGCTCGCAGACCTATGTATTTTTGCTTTTTTGGGGAGAAAAAACAGCACTTATTGTGGATTATTTTTCGAGACACACCAGGTGTCGAAAAATATCCACGATAAGTGCCAACGTCGGATGGCACTTCAAGGGTAATAGGATAGCCCCGCCGTCATCAGTTAGCAGCGTGATATGTCAAGCAGTGAAAAGAGTAGAAAAGTGGACCCTGCGATTTTGCCCATAGCAACCAATCATCTTTGAGGCAGCATTTAGAAAGAACACTCTATAAAATGATAGGCAAATGCTGATTGGTTGCTATGGGCAACGTTTCCAGTAGTCCACTTCACTACTCTTTTCACTACTTGATACATCAACCCCCTTACTGCCTACATAATACAGCAGGCAATTATACATGCCCTGTTTCCCTGCCACCCTCACCATTGTGCCATACCTGTGTTCCTGCATGTGAGGTTGGCTATATGATATCTTTTTTAGCCATATGTTGGCATGTGAGTATATACAATGATTCCTAATGGGAACATTAGGTCTGATCTGATGTACATAATATTGAAGGTTTTCCTGTGCTATGCCCCTATAAGGGCCTTATATAGTGTTAGACACATTTTGCACCCCAAACATACGTGTAAACATTCTGTTTTAAAATAGCCGACTTACATGTGCATGTCACACGGATCTCAACTTATGTCCAGCTCAATATGATATGACAAGTAACCATATACCTAAGCCCAACAATAGCAGTGAGATGCAGTGCAACATGTATAACGTGTAGGCTCTGAAAATTTTTTTTCTTGGTTTTGCCCTTGAAATAAATTGCCACTTTAAATCCTCTGGCAAAATCGCATGAGAATCTGCACTTTTGATAAATCGCACCCTATCACGCTTGTCCGCTTGTCTCTGTGGATAATTCAGCAATGCAAGCAAGTGCACTGCTGATTGCAGAGTCCCAATTATCGGGTATCTGCGCATGCGCAGGACCCATTCTGCGAGTGTGCAGAATGGGTCATGCTAACATGCATGCTAGCTCTTGAATGCCTCTGCCCGATTGACAGGCAGAGGCATTTAAGGGGCGGTGTGGGGGCGGGGGTGGCTGGAGTTCCCGGAAACGGGATGTGTTTTCCGGGAGTGGCCAGCCCAGGGACTGCATGGATGTAAACATTCTGCTGGGCTCGCAAGCCGGCCAGCCGCCCTGCGCCATCCACCATCACGACCATCGACCACCAATGTTTGCGATGGTAATCCCAGCACTGCCACCTCCATCACAGTGCTGGGAATACAAATGCAGCAGGGGGTGTCATACACCTCCTGTTGCATTTGCATTATTTTAAGGATCGCAATTGGAAAGCTGCCTGCATGCACTACACACTACAGTATATGCCTCCATGCACTACACACTACTAGAGATGAGCGGTTCGGATTCTGTGGAATCCGAACCGCTCCGAACATTGGGGATCCGAGTCCACCCGAACCCTGTTCGGGTGTTCTCCGCCTGACTCGGATCCCCGTTCGGGGCCGAACGGCGGCCGCCTGATGTCGGATTCTCACTAGAGAATCCGACATCAGGCCTCCTCGCGTGTAGGGCAGAGTGCAGTGATAGCGCTTTGCCCTACACAGACACAGACACACAGCCGCCAGCGGCAGCTGTGTGTTTGTTACAGCAGCCAATGAGAGTCACACAGACTCTCATTGGCTGCTGCACGGAGGGAGCCGGCTGGAGCTCACACATGAGCTCCGTCTTCCGGCTCCCTCCTCAGCGTGTGACAGAGCGGACGGCGCGGGAGCGGGGATACAGGTAAGTTTTTATTTTTTTATTTGTGCAAGGGCCGGGGGCGCTACTGGGGGGCGGGGTCTGCTACTGGGGGTGCGGGGGGCCATACTACTGGGGGGGGTCTGCTACTGGGGGGGCTATACTACTGGGGGGGCCATACTACAGAGGGGCCTGCTACTGGGGGGGGCTATACTACTGGGGGGGGTCTGCTACTGGGGGGGCCATACTACTGAGGGGCCTGCTACTGGGGGGGGCCATACTACTGGGGGGGCCTGCTAATGGGGGGCATACTACTGGGTGGCATGCTAATGGGGGGCATACTACTGGGGGGCATTCTACTGGGGGCACTGCATAGTGGACCCTACTACTAAGGGGACTGCATAGGGGGCACCACTGCTGGGGGACATTGTGTAAGGGACACCGCTACTGTGGGCATTGTGTAAAAGGGTCACTACTGTGGGCATTGTGTAAAAGGGGCACTACTGTGTGTCGTAACATAAATAAGAGACACTACTTTATGGTGTAATGTGAATCAGGCCCTATGTGCGGTGTAATGCGAATAAGATTGTGCACTGTGACTCCTAGGGCCGTAGCCCACTTTGTAAACAAGTACTGTGACTCTGCTGGCCGTACCCCACTGGGTGGGTGCACTACTTTTAATTTCTGCCACTGCTGTGTGGCAATGTGTCATAGATGTGCTTTATACTGTGGTGTCTGTGTCGTTGTGCCGCTGCTTTGTCGCTTAGTAACCAGTCAGCTCACTGCAACCTTTGGCCAATAATGTTGAAAACAATATTATAAGCTGTGATATGGTCTAAATTGACTGGAAATTAATGTTATTGAGGTTAATAATACTCTAGGAAGAAAAAAAAGACCAATTTATGTGATTTTAGCTTTTTTTGTCAATTTTTGTAAAAAAATCCAAATCCAAATCCAAAGCCAGTCACCGCAGTTTGGCAAATCCAAATCCAAAGCCGGACGACGAATTAGAACTAGGGGTGAGCGGGTTCGGATTTCTGAAATCCGAACCCCCCCGAGCCCCCCCGATCCGAGTCCGATCCGAGTCAGGCTCGACTTTTCCCGCCTGACTCGGATCTGAAATCGAGGCAAAACGTCATCATCCCGCCTTCCGAGTCTCGCGGGTTTTGGATCCTATATAAGGTACCCGCGTCGGCGCCATTTTCTCACTCGGCTGTGGACAGTGAAGAGGGAGGGTGGGAGTTAGGGCTGTGTAGTGTAGTGTAGTGTAGTGTAGTGCTGCTGTTGTCCACTACTTCAAAGTCCATAGGGGCTGGCTGTGTTGTGCTGTGCTGCTGTTGTTAATAGGGGCTGTGTCCACTACTTCAAAGTCCATAGGGGCTGGCTGGACTGTGTTGTGCAGTCAGTTCTCCATAGGGGCTGTGTCCACTCCAAAGTCCTGTGCAGTGTCCCAGTCCTAAAGGAGTGCTGTAGTGTTGTCCAGGGGGTGCTCTGTCCATCAGGGGTGCTCCCCCCAAGTGCTAAAAAAATAATATATTTTCTGTGTTTGTGAATTGTGTGCGCAGTAGCCGCACGTGCATCAACAAAGTAGTGCCAAGCGTGCGCCTGTGTCATAAGTAAAGGGCCGGCTGGCTTGACCGTTAAAGGGTGCTGTAACCCCCGAAAGTACACTCCAGTCCAAACCAAAAAAAAATTATTTTCTGTGTTTGTGAATTGTGTGCGCAGTAGCCGCACGTGCATCAACAAAGTAGTGCCAAGCGTGCGCCTGTGTCATAAGTAAAGGGCCGGCTGGCTTGACCATTAAGGGTGCTGTAACCCCCGAAAGTACACTCCAGTCCAAACCAAAAAAAAAATTATTTTCTGTGTTTGTGAATTGTGTGCGCAGTAGCCGCACGTGCATCAACAAAGTAGTGCCAAGCGTGCGCCTGTGTCATAAGTAAAGGGCCGACTGGCTTGACCGTTAAGGGTGCTGTAACCCCCGAAAGTACACTCCAGTCCAAACCAAAAAAAAAATTATTTTCTGTGTTTGTGAATTGTGTGCGCAGTAGCCGCACGTGCATCAACAAAGTAGTGCCAAGCGTGCACCTGTGTCATAAGTAAAGGGCCGGCTGGCTTGACCGTTAAGGGTGCTGTAACCCCCGAAAGTACACTCCAGTCCAAACCAAAAAAAAAATTATTTTCTGTGTTTGTGAATTGTGTGCGCAGTAGCCGCACGTGCATCAACAAAGTAGTGCCAAGCGTGCGCCTGTGTCATAAGTAAAGGGCCGGCTGGCTTGACCGTTAAGGGTGCTGTAACCCCCGAAAGTACACTCCAGTCCAAACCAAAAAAAAATTATTTTCTGTGTTTGTGAATTGTGTGCGCAGTAGCCGCACGTGCATCAACAAAGTAGTGCCAAGCGTGCGCCTGTGTCATAAGTAAAGGGCCGGCTGGCTTGACCGTTAAGGGTGCTGTAACCCCCGAAAGTACACTCCAGTCCAAACCAAAAAAAAAATTATTTTCTGTGTTTGTGAATTGTGTGCGCAGTAGCCGCACGTGCATCAACAAAGTAGTGCCAAGCGTGCGCCTGTGTCATAAGTAAAGGGCCGGCTGGCTTGACCGTTAAGGGTGCTGTAACCCCCGAAAGTACACTCCAGTCCAAACCAAAAAAAAAATTATTTTCTGTGTTTGTGAATTGTGTGCGCAGTAGCCGCACGTGCATCAACAAAGTAGTGCCAAGCGTGCGCCTGTGTCATAAGTAAAGGGCCGGCTGGCTTGACCGTTAAAGGGTGCTGTAACCCCCAAAGTACACTCCAGTCCAAACCAAAAAAAAAATTATTTTCTGTGTTTGTGAATTGTGTGCGCAGTAGCCGCACGTGCATCAACAAAGTAGTGCCAAGCGTGCGCCTGTGTCATAAGTAAAGGGCCGGCTGGCTTGACCGTTAAATGGTGCTGTAACCCCCGAAAGTACACTCCAGTCCAAACCAAAAAAAAATTATTTTCTGTGTTTGTGAATTGTGTGCGCAGTAGCCGCACGTGCATCAACAAAGTAGTGCCAAGCGTGCGCCTGTGTCATAAGTAAAGGGCCGGCTGGCTTGACCGTTAAGGGTGCTGTAACCCCCGAAAGTACACTCCAGTCCAAACCAAAAAAAAAATTATTTTCTGTGTTTGTGAATTGTGTGCGCAGTAGCCGCACGTGCATCAACAAAGTAGTGCCAAGCGTGCGCCTGTGTCATAAGTAAAGGGCCGGCTGGCTTGACCGTTAAGGGTGCTGTAACCCCCGAAAGTACACTCCAGTCCAAACCAAAAAAAAAATTATTTTCTGTGTTTGTGAATTGTGTGCGCAGTAGCCGCACGTGCATCAACAAAGTAGTGCCAAGCGTGCGCCTGTGTCATAAGTAAAGGGCCGGCTGGCTTGACCGTTAAAGGGTGCTGTAACCCCCAAAGTACACTCCAGTCCAAACCAAAAAAAAAATTATTTTCTGTGTTTGTGAATTGTGTGCGCAGTAGCCGCACGTGCATCAACAAAGTAGTGCCAAGCGTGCGCCTGTGTCATAAGTAAAGGGCCGGCTGGCTTGACCGTTAAAGGGTGCTGTAACCCCCAAAGTACACTCCAGTCCAAACCAAAATAAAAATTATTTTCTGTGTTTGTGAATTGTGTGCGCAGTAGCCGCACGTGCATCAACAAAGTAGTGCCAAGCGTGCGCCTGTGTCATAAGTAAAGGGCCGGCTGGCTTGACCGTTAAAGGGTGCTGTAACCCCCGAAAGTACACTCCAGTCCAAACCAAAAAAAAATTATTTTCTGTGTTTGTGAATTGTGTGCGCAGTAGCCGCACGTGCATCAACAAAGTAGTGCCAAGCGTGCGCCTGTGTCATAAGTAAAGGGCCGGCTGGCTTGACCGTTAAAGGGTGCTGTAACCCCCGAAAGTACACTCCAGTCCAAACCAAAAAAAAATTATTTTCTGTGTTTGTGAATTGTGTGCGCAGTAGCCGCACGTGCATCAACAAAGTAGTGCCAAGCGTGCGCCTGTGTCATAAGTAAAGGGCCGGCTGGCTTGACCGTTAAGGGTGCTGTAACCCCCGAAAGTACACTCCAGTCCAAACCAAAAAAAAAATTATTTTCTGTGTTTGTGAATTGTGTGCGCAGTAGCCGCACGTGCATCAACAAAGTAGTGCCAAGCGTGCGCCTGTGTCATAAGTAAAGGGCCGGCTGGCTTGACCGTTAAAGGGTGCTGTAACCCCCAAAGTACACTCCAGTCCAAACCAAAAAAAAAATTATTTTCTGTGTTTGTGAATTGTGTGCGCAGTAGCCGCACGTGCATCAACAAAGTAGTGCCAAGCGTGCGCCTGTGTCATAAGTAAAGGGCCGGCTGGCTTGACCGTTAAAGGGTGCTGTAACCCCCGAAAGTACACTCCAGTCCAAACCAAAAAAAAATTATTTTCTGTGTTTGTGAATTGTGTGCGCAGTAGCCGCACGTGCATCAACAAAGTAGTGCCAAGCGTGCGCCTGTGTCATAAGTAAAGGGCCGGCTGGCTTGACCGTTAAGGGTGCTGTAACCCCCGAAAGTACACTCCAGTCCAAACCAAAAAAAAAATTATTTTCTGTGTTTGTGAATTGTGTGCGCAGTAGCCGCACGTGCATCAACAAAGTAGTGCCAAGCGTGCGCCTGTGTCATAAGTAAAGGGCCGGCTGGCTTGACCGTTAAAGGGTGCTGTAACCCACAAAGTACACTCCAGTCCAAACCCAAAAAAAAATTATTTTCTGTGTTTAGCCGCACGTATATATCAAATCGATATAACATAAATGGAGGACCAAACTTTCTCCGATAAAAATAAAATAGAGAAAGATCAAGAACCACTTCCTCCTAGTGCTGAAGCTGCTGCCACTAGTCATGACATAGACGATAACATGCCATCAACGTCGTCTGCCAAGGCCGATGCCCAATGTCATAGTAGAGGGCACATACAATCCCAAATGGCAAAGTTCAGGAAAATGACCTTGAAAAAGACATTTAAATCAGCTGAAGAGAAACGTAAACTTGCCAATATGCCATTTACGACACGGAGTGGCAAGGAACGGCTAAGGTCGATCCCTAGTATGTTCATGACTAGTGGTTCAGCTTCACATGACGATGGAAGCCCTCCTCCCACTAAAAAAATCAAAAGAGTTAAGCTGGCAAAAGCACAGCGAAGAACTGTGCTTTCTAAGAAGATATCACAAATCCCCAAGGAGAGTCCAAGTGTGGTGGTGGTTGCGATGCCTGACCTTCCCAGCACTGGACGGGAAGAGGTGGCTCTTTCCACCATTTGCACGCCCCCTGCAAGTGCTGAAAGGAGCACCCACAGTCCACTTGCTGATATGCAAATTGAAGATGTCACTGTTGAAGTACAACAGGATGAGGATACTGGTGTAGCTGGCGCTGAGGAGGAAGTTGGCGAGGAGGATTCTGATGGTGATGTGGTTTGTTTAAATCAGGCTCCGGGGGAGACAGTTGTTGTCCGTGGGATGAAAAAGCCCATCACGGTCATGCCTGGGCAGAAGACCAAACATTCCACCTCTTTGGTCTGGCAATATTTCTATCCAAATCCGGACAACAACTGTCTTGCCATATGTACCATATGTAAAGGTGAAATAAGTAGGGGTAGGGACGTCAACCACCTAGGAACATCCTCCCTTATACGGCACCTGCAGCGCGTTCATAAAAAGTTACTGTCAAGTTCAGAAACTTTGGCTAAGACCGTAAGCAGTCCAGGGACACCTAAATCCCGTTGTCCTGTTGTATCCAAGCGCCTGCAAACCACACCGTCAACTCCCTCTTCGTCAATTTCCTCCTTAGTTAGGATCGGAAGTAGTCCTGCAGGCCATGTCACTGGCATGACTGACTCTCCTATCCGGGATTCCTCCGGAGGATCCTGCATTGCTACGCCTACTGCTGCCGCTGCTGCTGTTGCTGCTGCTGGGAGTCGTTCATCATCCCAGAGAGGAAGTAGGAACACCACTACTTTTACTAAACAATTGACCCTCCAACAGTCCTTAGCGAGGAGGATGAAGTACGACAGCAGTCATCCTGAAGCAAAACGTATAACTGAGGCCTTGACTGCTATGTTGGTGTTAGACGTGCGTCCGGTATCCGCCATTAGTGCAGTGGGATTTAGACAATTGATGGAGGTAGTGTGTCCCCGGTTCCAAATCCCGTCTAGATTCCACTTCACTAGGCAGGCGATACCGAGACTGTACAGAAACGTCAGAAAAAGTGTCCTCAGTGTCCTAAAAAATGCCGTTGTACACAATGTCCACTTAACCACGGACATGTGGACAAGTGGAACAGGGCAGACTAAGGACTATATGACTGTGACAGCCCACTGGGTAGATGTATCACCTTACGCAGCAACAGCAGCAGCGTCACCAGTAGCAGCATCTCAGAAATGCCAGCTCGTTACAAGGCAGGCTACGCTGTGTATCACCGGTTTCAGTAAGAGGCACACCGCCGACAACCTCTTAGAGAAACTGAGGGAAATCATCGCCCAGTGGCTTACCCCACTTAGACTCTCCTGGGGATTTGTGATATCTGACAACGCCACCAATATTGTGCGGGCATTACATCTGGGCAAATTCCAGCACGTCCCATGTTTTGCTCACACAATAAACTTGGTGGTGCAGAATTTTCTGAAAAGCGACAGGGGCGTGCAGGAGACGCTTTGGGTGGCCCGAAAAATTTCTGCCCACTTTCGCCATTCAGCGACTGCGTGCCGAAGACTGGAGCGCCAGCAAACACTCTTGAACCTGCCCCGCCATCACCTGAAGCAAGAGGTTGTGACGCGGTGGAACTCAACCCTCTATATGCTTCAGAGGATGGAGGAGCAGCAAAAGGCCATACAAGCCTATACATCCACCTATGACATAGGCAAAGGAGGGGGTATGCACCTGACTCAAGCGCAGTGGAGAATGATTTCCGTGTTGTGCAAGGTTCTCCAGCCCTTCGAACTTGCCACACGTGAAGTCAGTTCAGACACTGCCAGCTTGAGTCAGGTCATTCCCCTCATCAGGCTTTTGCAGAAGCAGCTGGAGAAAGTGAAGGAGGAGCTAAGACGGAGCGATTCCGCTCGGCATGTGGGACTTGTGGATGAAGCCCTTCATTCGCTTTGCCAGGATTCCAGGGTGGTCAATCTGTTGAAATCAGACCACTACGTTTTGGCCACCGTGCTCGATCCTAGGTTTAAAGCCTATGTGGTGTCTCTCTTTCCGGCCGACACAAGCCTGCAGAGGTGCAAAGACCTGCTGGTGAACACACTGTCAGCTGAAGCGGAACGTGACACGTCAACGGCTCCTTCTTCATTTTCTCCTGCAACTGGGGCTGCCAGGAAAAAACTTAGGTATCCTAAGCAACCCGCTGGCGGTGATGCAGGGCAGGCAGGACCAAGTTTGGACATCTGGTCCGGACTGAAGGACCTGGCAACAATTTCTGACATGTCTACTGTCACTGCATATGATACTGTCACCATTGACAGAATGGTGGAGGATTACATCGGTGACAGCATCCAAGTAGGCATGGCAGACAGTCCATACCTGTACTGGCAGGAAAAAGAGGCAATTTGGAGGCCCCTGTACAAACTGGCTCTATTTTACCTGAGTTGCCCCCCCTCCAGTGTGTACTCCGAAAGAGTGTTTAGTGCAGCCGGGAACCTTGTCAGCGAAAGGCGTAGGAGGTTGCTTCCACAGAATGTGGAGAAGATGATGTTCATCAAAATGAATTATCAGCTCTTCCAGGGAGACCAGCCTCCAGAAGGTACAGAGGGACCTGTGGTGGTGGATTCAAGTGGGGACGAGTTAATACTTTGTGAGGATGAGGATGTACACACTGAAGAGGGTGAGGAATCGGTGGATGAGGAGGATGAGGATGACATCTTGCCTCCATAGAGCCAGTTTGTGCAGGGACACATTAATTGCCAGCTTGTTTTGTGGGGGCCCAAACGAACCAATCATTTCAGCCACAGTTGTGTGGCAGACCCTGGCGCTGAAATGATTGGTTTGTTAAAGTGTGCATGTCCTGTTTATACAACATAAGGGTGGGTGGGAGGGCCCAAGGACAATTCCATCTTGCACCTCTTTTTTTTCTTTGCATTATGTACAGTTTGGGGCCTAGTTTTTCAAACTGCCATCCTGTCTGCCACTGCAGTTTCACGCCTAGATGGGTCACGTGTTTGTGCCGCCCACTCGTGTCGCTTAGCATAGTCATCCAGCTACCTCGGTGCAACGTTTTGGACATAAAAACACTATTGTGAGGTGTGAGGTGTTCAGAATAGACTGGAAATGAGTGGAAATTAAGGTTATTGAGGTTAATAATAGCATAGGAGCAGAAAAACCTACAAATTCTGTGATTTTAGCTGTTTTTATGCTTTTTTAAAAAAAAATACAGATCCAAAACACAAAACCCAGAACCCAAAACACGGAAGGGTGGTTTTGGCAAAACCAATCCAGATCCAAAACACGAAGAAAGATCCAGATCCAAAACCAAAACACAAAACACGAAAAGTGGCCGGTGCACACCCCTAATTAGAACCAAATCCAAATCCGGCAAAAATGGTCCGGCGCACATCCCTACACACTACAGTATATGTCTCCTTGCACTACACACTACAATATATGCCTGCATGCACTACACACTACAGTATATGCCTCCATGCACTACACACTACAGTATATGCCTCCTTGCACTACACACTACAATATATGCCTGCATGCACTACACACTACAGTATATGCCTCCTTGCACTACACACTACAGTATATGCCTCCTTGCACTACACACTACAATATATGCCTGCATGCACTACACACTACAGTATATGCCTCCTTGCACTACACACTACAGTATATGCCTCCTTGCACTACACACTACAATATATGCCTGCATGCACTACACACTACAGTATATGCCTCCATGCACTACACACTACAGTGTATGCCTCCTTGCACTACACACTACAGTATATGCCTCCATGCACTACACACTACAGTATGGGCCTCATTCAGAGGCGGTCAGAGGATGCAAGCGGTCGCTCAGAAACTGGGCGGCCACTTGCATCCTGACCGCCCGCCTCTGTTGCGGTCGTTAGGTTGTGGGTTAACACCCACAGCTCTAACGACCGCTCGGGTGATGGTCGCGATGGTCAGAGACCATCGCGAACATCGGGGCTTACGACGAGACCCTAGGGTAGGGTCTCACTTGTCGTAAGCCCCGGAGAGCTTCTAGCTCTGTCAGAGCCGGAAGCTCTCCACTGACATCACTAGTGATGTTAGTGGGGCCTCCCCCAAACGGCAGGCGTTCCCATGGGAACGCCTCCGTTTGGGCTGCCACCCCCCCGGCCCGCCTTCCAAATGGGGCGAGCTGTCAGTCAACATCGACAGCTCGCCCCCTTTGGAAAGAGACCCGCTACGACCAGCGCTGTCGGTTGTAGCGGGTCTCACGCATGCGCACGAGGGAGCCGGCTCCCTCGTGCGCATGCGCACTGGCAAAACATCGAGGCGGCCGTGCGGTCATAGACCGTACGGCCGCCTCTGAATAAGGTCCTATATGCCTGCATGCACTACACACTACAGTATATGCCTCCTTGCACTACTCACTACAGTATATGCCTGCATGCACTACTCACTACAGTATATGCCTGCATGCACTACTCACTACAGTATATGCCTGCATGCACTACACTACAGTATATGCCTGCATGCACTACTCACTACAGTATATGCCTGCATGCACTACTCACTACAGTATATGCCTGCATGCACTACACACTACAGTATATGCCTGCATGCACTACACACTACAGTATATGCCTGCATGGACTACACACTACGGTATATGCCTCCATGCACTACTCACTACGGTATATGCCTCCTTGCACTACACACTACGGTATATGCCTGCATGCACTACTCACTACGGTATATGCCTGCATGCACTACTCACTACGGTATATGCCTGCATGCACTACATACTACGGTATATGCCTGCATGCACTACTCACTACAGTATATGCCTGCATGCACTACACTACAGTATATGCCTGCATGCACTACTCACTACAGTATATGCCTGCATGCAGTACTCACTACAGTATATGCCTGCATGCACTACACACTACAGTATATGCCTGCATGGACTACACACTACGGTATATGCCTCCATGCACTACTCACTACAGTATATGCCTGCATGCACTACACACTACGGTATATGCCTGCATGCACTACACACTACAGTATATGCCTGCATGGACTACACACTACGGTATATGCCTCCATGCACTACTCACTACGGTATATGCCTGCATGCACTACACACTACGGTATATGCCTGCATGCACTACACACTACAGTACATGCCTCCATGCACTACACACTACAGTACATGCCTCCTTGCACTACACACTACAGTATATGCCTGCATGCACTACTCACTACAGTATATGCCTGCATGCACTACTCACTACAGTATATGCCTGTATGTACTACACACTACAGTATATGCCTGCATGCACTACTCACTACAGTATATGCCTGCATGCAGTACTCACTACAGTATATGCCTGCATGTACTACACACTACAGTATATGCCTGCATGCACTACACACTACAGTATATGCCTCCTTGCACTACACACTACAGTATATGCCTGCATGCACTACTCACTACAGTATATGCCTGCATGCACTACTCACTACAGTATATGCCTGCATGCACTACACACTACAGTATATGCCTCCTTGCACTACACACTACAGTATATGCCTGCATGCACTACTCACTACAGTATATGCCTGCATGCACTACTCACTACAGTATATGCCTGCATGCACTACACACTACAGTATATGCCTCCATGCACTACACACTACAGTATATGCCTGCATGCACTACTCACTACAGTATATGCCTGCATGCACTACTCACTACAGTATATGCCTGCATGCACTACACACTACAGTATATGCCTGCATGCACTACTCACTACAGTATATGCCTGCATGCACTACACACTACAGTATATGCCTGCATGCACTACACACTACAGTATATGCCTGCATGCACTACACACTACAGTATATGGCTCCATGCACTACTCACTACAGTATATGCCTGCATGCACTACTCACTACAGTAAATGCCTGAAGCACTACACATTACAGTATATGCCTGCATGCACTACTCACTACAGTATATGCCTGCATGCACTACTCACTTCAGTATATGCCTGCATGCACTACACACTACAGTATATGCCTGCATGCACTACACACTACAGTATATGGCTGCATGCACTACTCACTACAGTATATGCCTGCATGCACTACACACTACAGTATATGCCTGCATGCACTACACACTACAGTATATGCCTGCATGCACTACACACTACAGTATATGACTCCATGCACTACTCACTATAGTATATGCCTGCATGCACTACTCACTACAGTATATGCCTGCATGCACTACTCACTACAGTAAATGCCTGAAGCACTACACACTACAGTATATGCCTGCATGCACTACTCACTACAGTATATGCCTGCATGCACTACTCACTACAGTATATGCCTGCATGCAGCTTTGCAATTGCGATCCTTGCTGAATCAGGCCCTCTGTTCCTTATATCAATTTCCAGTATTTTTATCTGTCTGTATCCACTGCAGATGTCTAGGTGTGTATGGCGAGGAATGAATGCCAGAGAGATACGTTCTCGAGTTAAAGTAGGTGTTTTATGTCCTCCTGACAAGTCCCAAGGCCTCAGCACAATTGTACAGAAGCTATTGCTGAGTGGTGTCTGATAAGCCCATTTATTGGTGAAAATAAAAAAATTTCCTTGTAGTTTTTGCCTGAACCCTAGACATCACATGATTGCTGTTACACACTGCACGATTTAATGAACGACGGAACGATTACTGGTTCTGTCCTTCAAAATATGTATGGCGCCGCATGCGATACCGTGTGATTGGCCATGCAGCACAGCCAATCACATGATATCGCATGTGACCGCGGGAGCGCGCAAATTGGGCCGATATCGTGCAGGTGTGTATTCACCCTTAGTCACCCATAAGTTTTATTATTTTCACATCACTTAAGCTTAAACTAAATAATAAATAAAACCACTGGGCCTGATTCATTACCGATCGCAAATGCGATTGCAATAGCGATTAGGCACGCAGTCTCACTGCGATAATATGCTAATCCTCTGCAATCACTATGCCATCGCAGCACAACATAAGGACGCCCACTTTACCGTACACACATCCGTAATCTTTAGCAAGGCTGTGAAACCATCGGTAACATCGAGTACCATCGCAGCCTCTTGCACAAGCTCTGACTCAGGAATTGCTAACCTTGTCGCACGCTGTGACTACACAAGCTGCGTACCTCATCGTAGTGGATAATTTATGCACGCCCATGCAACGTCGTTTAAAAGCACTGGCACGCTTATGCTTTGCCGACCCCCCCCTCCGTCACCACCCCCAAACATTACTCCCTGTCAATCACTCTGCAATGGGTCTGCATTGTGACTGCTATTGCAGTCCCGGTCGCAGTGCAGTGTTCGCGCACTGCGATGCATACGCGTGCGCAGAACGCAACAATCAGCTGATTGCGTGCTTTATTGCAGTTGTGATCCGTAGTGAATCAGGCCCACTGACAACTGTATAGATTTTGAAAAAAAAGGTCACAGCCAAACTTATTGAATTGAATTAGAATTGAAATTAAGCATGGTGGCGAAAAAGCAGTTCTACCTTGGCTACAGCCCATATAAAGATTTATTTACTAACACAAACCACCTCCTCTTAACTAGCACAGTGCTGATCCCTCCATAGGATGGAGACCTGGACCCTCCTAAAGTGACCGACTCGCCTCTTTCAAAGGGGAAATGCTAGCCAAGCTCTGCTGCGCTAAAGTGAGCCACGGAGGAGCACTGCTTTCCGCCAGCTGTGCCTCACCTGTTGGAAAAGAAGCATAATAACAACACGTTCCAACGATAAACTTGCTGCAAACCAATTGACAATATGTCTGTATCACAATCTGGAAAAAGGAAGCTGACTCCTCCTCCAGCATTATTATAATGTAACTGAACCTGCCTACACTGAACCACTGATAGGTTAACTAATTTTGATTGACATCACACAGCAACCACTTCTAAAATATCAACCAAATATCAGCTCCCAACTGTCATTATTCAAACACAGCCTGTGAGATGACAGTTGGGAGCTGATTGTCTGGCACCTTATCACTTTCTTATCACTTTTCACTCTGTCTCCTAACACTGCTTAGTAAATAGACCCCTTGGGGTTGTGTATGTAGAGTAGGAAAGACAACCTCCTCCACCTCAGGGGCCATATTGAGCGGCCCTTTAAATTCAAAAATGCCACATTTTACTCAAAGGGCAGAATTCAATTGTTTACGCAGTCCGGATCTCCCTTCTAAAGTGACAGGAGATCGTGGGCCGCTATTCAATTGTTGCCGTTTTTGGCGCTGATCGTGCCCAAAGTGGTCGGGTTTAGCCGCGTAAAGCAGCTACCCCCGACCGAAGTACTGGGCACGACCGCGAAAAGTGATGTTTGGGCGCCCAAACATGTCACTTTTCGGAACATTTCAGTTCGCACCCCGCTGGGGCTGCGAGCTGAAATGGAGCGCTGGCAGCTGATCGCGCCTGACAGGAGCAACAATTGAATAGGTCCCTCGGCGCGAAGGGGGCTCAAAACAATTGAATTCCGTCCTTAATCTCAGTAAATATTAAATTGATACATTAAGCCAGTGGCAGCTCCAGAGGTGGGGTTGTATGCGCAGAAGGACGCCAGAAGGACTCCTGGGTCATAAAACAGGGAGTCCCTCTATTACAAAGGACAGCTCTTACTGGTAGAGCTGTCCTTTGTTATCTACTAGGTACATACCAGCCATATTATCACCGGTATACACCCGATAACTGGCGGAATGTACAGCATCGCGGAAGCGATGCTTAGTACATCCCGCCCAATGAGAGATTCATTACTTGATGCTTATTAGCGATCCCTTGGTCGAAGTGTGGTATGTAATGTCGACTCTCAGAATGTTTACACCAGAATGTTAAAATGGACGATATGTTAACATGTGACATTATATAACTCCATTGTGCATGTCGACAGAGCATAACTGCAGCCTGACCCTAAACCTAACAATGGTACATTCATCATTGTGACTGTCGACAATCACAATGTCAACACAATGACCATGTCAATTTTATGAGTTTAGAATTTTTGCTGTCAACGTTCAAAACATGTCGGTATCCTGGTGTTGACATTCTGAATGTCGACATAATGATTACACACCTTTGGTCGTTGGGTGGAAATAATGGGCAATAAATTTGCTAATTATGATAACAGGCAAAGGAAATACATACTATTCACGTTCATTTATAACATAACTGCAGTTTAAAATCATGAGGGAGCTGAATATTAGACATCTCAGCACTTTATATTATAAACATTTAACTTTTAAGATCAGTTCCCCTTTAAAGGATTTGACTCAAATGCATTTAGGGAGCGTAGTCTGCGTCGTCCTGTCGAGAAAAAAAAAAAGTTGAAGACATTGCTATTCCTGTGAGGCCAGACTTCAATAACTGAGCATTTCAGGCACATACTGTGGAAAATGCATTTCTGCCTGTGTATCCATGTAATTATATATGTAGTTCTTGAATATTTCAGCAAGGTTGCCTTGAAGGTGTTTGTAACCGATCTGAAATGTACATGAGTGACATATAAAACATCAGCGTCTGTGGTCTAGGGAATAAAATGATGTTGCATTAAATACTGTAGACTGATTTAGTATTGACTGCTGTAATTCAATCTCGGAAGGGATCCCTGCTCGGTTTTTCCAGTTCTGGCTCTTAATGAAGGGCAAAGCTGTAGTACATATTTCAGGCTTGATTCCTAATAGGCTTTGGAAATTGTGCCCGGGGAATATTAAACCATATTTTTAATGATTTGAATGACCGATATTTACAAATATGTCTGTATGGCACCTGGTGTGATACCTCCGAAAATCTATATTATTGTATGAAATTGCTTTCTCAAAGATTGGCCATACTACTGCAGTGTAAACAGCATGAAGAAAATCAGCTATTTTTGTTCAAGTAGAATGGGGTTCACTAAGATTACCCCCTAAAAATAAATAAAATTTAACTCATCTTTGTTCCAGCATTTGGATCATCTCTTGTGTTTTTTTTTATTGATACAGTATATTCAGCCATGTTGTCAGTGATCTCCCTTGTTAGCATCCCATTCCTATACGATGAGAAGTGTGTGCGTGAAGGGCACCAATATGCTAGTCAGGGCTGCCATGAAATACTTAGGCCTTTGTTCCTTAGGAGGTCAATGCCAAAATGTCATCCAAATTATTATTTAAAAATAAAGATAATTAAGTTAAAAACATGTTTTAAAATGTATTTACATTTTTTGAGTGAACAAAATATGCATAATGGGTGTCTTGTACCCCATTGTGTCCAAAAGTACCCATTAAAAGATGAACTCTCCCTCCCCCTCCCCAGTGGCATTATGCCCCACCCAGCAGTGTCTACCCCTCCCCCAAGTGTCATGTGCCACCATGTATTTATAATACCCCCCAGGCATCGCCCTATGTCTAATACTACTTTACAGTGTCCCTAGCAGATATGAGTAAGTTTTGTGCGTTTGATTCCACCTGCCGTATTGGGGCCACAGGAAAGCAAAACTTTTATTTATGTGATCAATTTACTTTATTATTGTATTAATTTTGTTTCATGGTGGCAAAAACAGACAAAGCACTGTACTAACGCACATTTGTCAATAAATTGTATCTTTGTAATAATTACTTGTTATCATTGTGACAGGAGAATGTAATTTTTTATTTTAAGGTTAGGAAATCAATGTTAGCAAAGTGACAAAGGAATGGAGAGAGAGAGAGAAGAGAGAGAGAGAGAGAGATAATGTAGTAATCTGCTATTCTGTCCATCAGTGTAAATGATAGCGAACTGGCACAGGGTAATCAGTCATGCCATCTATGTTCCCTGTATTTTGCAGACATACTGTACATCTCCTTTTAAAAATTGATATCTCAGTTGCCCACAGATATATATAAATGATGTTTAATTGGATAAATACATGTGCAGATGATGCATTACAGTAGGCAGTGTGAAATGGGGTGGTATAATATGTTAGGAGTTTGGCATATATCCATGAGGAAATATTATGTGTTTGTTTTTTGGAGGAAATTTTGTAGTTATATTTCTAAGCAAAATCAGGAATGCAATGCATTTTATACAATAATTGATAAGGCTGCAAATTGTTTTGGAATAGCATTGATGGGGTAAATAGCTGAATTATCTCTTTAAAATTAAACAACAACTTAAGATACCATTTAACACGTCATACTGTAGCTAACATAGTATGACTGACAGCTTTGTAGTCTTGCTTTGCAGCAGTGACGTGCGGTAAGGATAATAGTTGGGGAGGCCACATGGAGATTGGTCTGAATGCTGGGAGCCTGTCTCACCCCCTACTCACTGTAACTCTCCCCTCACTACACTAAACTTCAGTGTCCATTGATTCTCCTGCCTGCATCACTGTCTTCTCTTGCTGCTGCTGACTGAGATATGATCTCTAAACACTGCAGTGCACTTCCTTGTCACATGACACATCCAAGTGATGAAGGCACGCCCCCCCCCCCCCATACTCAGAGGAATGCCTCTATTAGCTCTGTTTCTGTGCAGCTTAGTGCCTGTGGTGTGGCCCCGCTCCCAGCTCTGCAATCAGTGTCTGACTATACAGAAGTGAGGCTGAGCTGGTTCTGCTTCATCTCTTATCTCCCTGCAGTCCTAGGGAGCTCCACAAAGCTGGTTTTTATAACTATAAAAATTATTACAATAAACAAAGAAGATGTTTATAAGTTATAAATATTAATATAATCTTTGAATTAGTCTCATATTTTTTATATCAAATCTCAGGAGTATGGCTCTGCCTCCCCTGACTTGCACGTTCTTACTTTAAAGAAAGATACAACACAGGTGCAGTTGCAGAAATGGCTTTTTGACCTATATCTGTTCTCATAAGAACACTGGGTAGATCGTCAAGTGGTTATAATGGATTGTAGAGTACTTTACATTTTTTAAGGGGCTACAGTACAGTATATTGACAGGTTAGCACTGAACAATGTAATTCACCATCATGTATTCATATTTGTGAATATCAATTGTTAGCTTTAATGGTCCTGCAAGAAAGTCAATTCCTGTGACACACTGGTAATACAAATATAAATTAAACATATAAAACACATGTTTATTCATTCTATTCTTATATTTTAAAACCAGCAAAATATAACAAGAAACAGAAACATTGTTTAGTAAGTAATGTGTTTAAAAAGTTGCTTATGCTATTTCATATTGTAGATTAATTTTTCTTGTAATGCAATATATATTATATTCATCAGACTCCACAATCAATGGTAAATCCTGGATACAGTTAGTCACAATTAGTTTAGACTTTACAACCATCTGTATAATATCTCTCAGACTGTACCAGGATAGACCATTTAGGAAGTGAATGAGGGCCTGATTCAGCAAAGATCGCAGTTGCTAATATGCACACAATCGGGCAGTTGTTACGTTCTGCGTATGCATCAGAACTGCGATCACAGAGGCTATGCAGACTCATTGCAAAGTGATTGACAGGAAGCGCCGTTTGTGGGTGGTGAAGGGGGGGGTCTTCCAAACGCAGGCATTCCAGTGCATTTCAATGCCGTTGCAGGGGCGTGCATAAATTAGCCACTGCGATACCATATGCAGCCTGAGGCCTCATTAGTGTGCGCTGAAGTAAGCAATTCCTGAGTGAGGTCTGACCTGCCTTAACTTTGCGTATGGGTTCGATGGTACTCGATTGTACCGATGTTTTTGCAGACTTGGTAATCATTACGGATGTGGGAGTAGGTGAAGTGGGCGTCCTTATGTAGTTGTGCGGCAGCATTGTGATTGCTGTGGATTAGCATACTATTGTAGTTGAACTGCATGCGTACACGATATTGCGATCCGTAGTGAATTAGGCCTTTATTTCCGTCTTTTTGTGTATGGTAGTGTGGTACAGTAGCTTTCATGATTGTGCCACATATTTTCCAATGTCAAAAACCATTGGGCAAAATGTACTAAGCGGCATGTTATAAACACCGGGGGTTTGGTAGTGGTTTGACGTTGGTTTCTAAATGGCAGCCCTGTTCTATTCTATTCTAAAATTTGTTTTGACTGTGGTTTTGCAGTGGTTTTGGCCTTAGTAAATCTGTGGATAGCAAAACCACTGCAAAACCACAGTCAAAACAAATTTTAGAATAGAATAGAACAGGGCTGCCATTTAGAAACTGCCACCAAACCCCCGGGTTTAGAACCCGCCTCTTAGTAAATTTTGCCCATTGTATTTCCATTTGAAAGACTATGGAAATAGCATGTACCGACTATATGCATATATCATACATACCAACATTCAAAGTGAGAGAATTAGGTCACTAGGCATGGCCATGTCCCGAGTGGCGTGACCACACCGCTGAGGCAAACAGCTCTGGTCTCCTCTAATCATCCTTTCATTGGCAAAGGTGCCTGGTTGGGATGGCCATTGAGCAGTTAACCATCGATGGTCAATAGTTTGGAGGAAACCATTGAAGAATCATTGTTGGCCCATGATCCAGCATGCACGAAACTATTCCGCCAATGTTCACCGTCAGTGAACATCCATCGATTGTGAAACCATTTATCATCCGTGTCAGATGGTCGTTGGCAATCCTTAGGGCAAAATTTACTAAGCAGAGGGTTCTAAATTCAGACGGTTTGGCTATCTGCAGATTTACTAAGGCCAAAACTGCTTCAAAACCTCCGCAGTCAAAACACATTTTAGAATAGAATAGAACAGGGCTAGGGCTAAAATTACTAATCAGTGGTTTTGGTGTCATTTAGAAACTGCCACTAAACCACCGGGGTTTAGCTCCCTCTGTCAAACCTCCACCAGACCGATGGTGTTTAGAACCCGCTGCTTAGTAAATTTTGCCCTTACTGTCTGATGCATGCAATACCCATTCACCTTTGCTCTGTTCTGACAAACAGGGGTGAATGGGACTTATCACCTAGCTACCAGGCTTAACAGTACTATGTAGTCACGACGGTGAGCCAAAGACCTCAAATCGGGACTTTCCCAACTAAATCGGGACTCAGTATATTCAGGAATTTAATTTTTTCTTTTAATTCTATTATTTCTAAATAATGATAAATTCCTCCACATTAGCATCTCTGGTTGAAACAAAAGTCAAGTTGAATTATGTTATGAATCATACCCGACAAGGGAATTCAGGGGAGAATGAACAAAAGCCAAGTAGATCTGTTTTAATCTGTTTTAATAGCTGAAGGTATGAGCAGCAAAGTTATCTTTAATCAGGACACGTGTATTGTGTTACACATATGGGGAAATTATACATAGTGTACACAGTTTGTCAGTCGTGTCAGCTGGAACACACTCGGGATGTGGTCTGGGAGAATGGCCAAACCCCGTAGGACTGTCCGTGGACTCCATTTATATTTCACAATGAAAAAAGACATAAGTTTGATGACAGGAGAATATTCGGGAATCCTGAAGCTGACCGCCTGATTCTTTGTTTTTCAGACCATTCCTGATGCTCCCACCCTTAATGGAATGGATACGTGTCGCAGTAGCTCACGCAGGATACCGCCGCAGTTTTTCCGTGGATAGTGATGATGTGCGACAAGCTGCCCGTCTTCTACTCCCTGGTGTGGACTGTGAGCCACGACAATTAAAGTACGTATGGTAACTAAGCATGTGTACGGTACTTGCAGAAAATGCTACAGGTTTCAGTACATAAATAGGTTTATTATAAAAAAAAATATCCTAGGCCGCTTTTTCATCCATTACATCATCCTTTAGAACTTTTTTACGAAGTTTTCAATTAATATTGACATTCCTTTTAATAACAACTGTTGCATGCAAATGAAGTATGCTAGTTCTAAAAATGTAATAAATAATATATTAGATATTAGATGTCAGTACAGGAGGGGCTTGCAAACAGGGGAATGAGGCATGACATTCCCATAACCCATAATAAGCCCAGTAAGACGCAAATTGTGCTATTAAATATATTAAAAGTTAATTTACTGTATTTAAGCGAGGACATAAGTAACAAGAGCAACAGTGATTCAGGGCCTGATTCAGAGATGTAAGCAAAACCCGTCGCTGCTGCGATGCCGTGCGCAGTGGACGAAAATATGCAACAATAAGAACATCGGCCGCACCATAGTACTTCTGAGCAATACGGTGTCTCAGAATGTCTGTCTCAACTAAGATGCCAGGACCAGTCCAGCTACGATCAAATTTGCAGTGGCTGACAAGGAGACACCCAGACAACAATGGCGACTTACCTGCGTTTTGAAGCCCCCCCCCCCCCAAACGTTCACTACCTGTCACTTGTTTTGTGCATAAATCCTCCCTGCATCTGCCTTTGCTAGCCAATCATTGTGCAGTGCGGCTGTGACACATGAGCAGTGGCAAAAAGAAAATCGCCCCACTGCGTCCGACTTCGCGTCCACTTCTGAATCAGAAAATAATCGCATCTGCTGCAGTGACCTCGTGTTGTTCTTTTCTCCAAGAAATCGAATGAGGTAAGGGGACTAGAGCATCAGCCAGGCCCAGTGATAGTTTTGTTCCAGCTCTGAGGCAGCAAGGATTCTACTGGTGTCAGTAAGCTAAGGTGTGAGCATCATAAATACTGGCTATAAAGGGCCACAGTGATGTCACAATTATTTACTGAATATATATTATATTTTTGTATATATACTGTATGTGCCAAGATTAAAAAAAAGTCTTTGGGACTGATTCAGAGGTGCATGTAAAGCCGATGTTTGCGGATCTGAGCGTTTTTTTTTTATTCTGCGCATGCATATGAGTCGCACGGCACTTGCGCCAATTTAGATTACAGATGGTGGTCGCAGTGAGGACTCGGAAACAGTGTGATTGACAGACAAGTAGTGTTGGCATAGGCGTCTTTATAATGGGTGCAAGGTGTGCGGTGCACACGGGCCCCTGGGTCCAGGGGGGCCCACACTGCACACCCTGCACCCATAGTTAATAAATACTTACCTCTCCGCAGATTGCAATGTGCTGGACCCTTGCTGCAGAGCAGCAAAAAATCACTGGGAAAATGGTGGCGGCCATTTTCCCGGTGACCTGCACATGCGCAGAAAAGATGTCCCCGGGAAAGTAGACGCAGGCGCCATTTTCCTGGGGACCCACGCTTGCGCAGTAGATCCTGGCACGAAGCCAGAATCTACCACTCCCAGTGTGCCGATAGAGAGGAGGGGGCCCAAACGAAGGCTGCACACGGGCCCCCTCCTCTCTTAAAACACCCCTGAGTGTTACGGGGGTAGCGTTCCCGCTGGGCTGTTTTAGTGGGGCGCTGCGCCCTGTCCGACTTCAGAAGGTCAAAATGCACCCTGTCCTTTTGGCGGCCTACCACTAAAACAATTTGCCGGGTGCCGTCCCCACCCGGGTGCCGCAGAGTCCCGTGAGTGAGGAAAAATTGTGGTGCAACGCTCACCACGGGCGAATAGAGGGGGGATCTTGGGGGAAGCCCAGCATGTACATAAGTGCTTGGCAGGCCCCCAGAAGTAATGAAAAGGGGGCGCATCTTAAAGACATGCCACCATTTCTCGTGGTCGCGCCCGCTTTTCTCGTGGGCGCTACAGTGCCCTTTTTACTGTTTGGCGCCCTGCCTCGCGCCAGACCTAGAGTGAACACTACTTTACGTAATGGTAAAGTCTTCGGCAGCTCACTTGCAATGTATGTTCTGACCAACCACAGGGCTGCTCAGAAGATCGATAGTGCAACCTATGGTGCCTCTTTGTATGCAAGCGGCGGATTTGAGACGGCACTAGTGGGCGCCTCAGTACAAATCCCCACAGCTGTGACATTTACATATTTCCACAGAACCGCTGCGTATTGGATCGCAGGGCTTCATTCAGGGATGCATACAATGTCGATGTTGGACACAGTGGAGCAATTGGTTAGCGACGGCACTCGCAGAGAGGATTTACCCACAAAATGAGTGACATGTAGTCAGCATTTGGGGGAGGTAACTTGGGGTGGCTAAGAAAATGCAGGCGTGTGGAGAACGTTTTATGGGCGTGCTTTAGTGAGCCGCTGTGAACTTGTGTGCAGTTGGAGAGTCCTCGGTGTGAGACGCTCATTCTAAGACTGCATAGGCTTGTTCGGGGGTTTGGTGTGTGACCAGTGTTTCCGATGTTTTCGCTTTTGTACGTAAACGGTGGGTGTGAAATGCTGGCAGTGGTCGTCTCTGTGCACAAGACGGCAGCTGAATCATTAGCATTAGCATGGGATCACCGCAGCTATGGACATGGTTTGCATCTCTGAATTAAGCCCTTTGTCACTAAATAGAAGCTGGATATAGATATTAGGGGTATTAGGTTATATGATGTATCAAATTTTAGAACTGTAACAGAAAGTACAGGATGTTCTCATGTTCAATTGTCATCTAATACTATCTCCTTATATGTAACAAATAACAATATAGATTGCAACCCTGTAACCACTAACGATCACACACAAAAATAGATTTATCATTAAGTGATACTGTGGAAGGAACTGTGAAAAGCCCTCTTGAAAATTACCCTTTGACATCAATAACCAAGACTGTCCTCTCTAACGTCAGTATTCCCATATATTGGCAATCAAGCTGTAAGAGTCCAATTACACAGAAATGCATAATGCATTGATTCGTATTTGTGGAATTAATACGACCAATAGGGCTGCATGTTAGGCCAATTCGCAGCTAGTCATTTCTTTCTTCTGCAGGGCCGATGACTGTTTTTGTGCGTCCCGCAAATTGGACGCTGTGGCCACAGAAGCTAAGTTTAAGCAAGACCTTGGATTTAGGATGTTGAACTGTGGGAGGACAGACTTGGTCAAACAAGCTGTGACTTTGCTGGGTCCCGAAGGAATCAACAGCATGAGCGAACAAGTAAGGATATGTCATCTACTGCATTTAAATGATATGACATGATAGAAGCAGTTGAGTATCTATCATGGGTTCTGGATTTGCAGCCATGGGTCATGGGGGCCCACCCTGCACCTAGGCTTCTCCCACGGCGACATCCTTCTAGTGATGTGTTCCGAAAGATGATGCCGCAGAAGAGCTAACAAAAGTTCTGTTACAGTGCCAGAGCCTTTGCGCTCTTTTGCGTAAGCGCCATCTTTCCATCAAAGATGGAACAGAAGGACAAACATAGGGAGATGGCACATAGCAAAGGTAGGCACAGTGGTCAGCACACCACATGGGAGAAGCAATAAGGGAGATGTGTATTCAAACTAGGGGTGAGCGGGTTCGGTTTTACTCGGTTCTTATCGCCACTTTACCGCAAATTCGGCTCGATTTTATTCGCTATCCAAAACACGTGTTCGGCGATAGCCAATAAAAAGATCCGAGTAAAACCGAGTAAAACCGAACCCGCTCACCCCTAATTCAAACAGGTACAGGAGTGGCCACTTCATGGTAGAGGTGGGGGGAGATGGTTGGAGCACTGCGCTCAGGCCCTCCCATTTCTTTATACGCCCTTGGATATAAGTTATATCATTATTATTGGCAGTGACGAGTCCTGTCAACTGAGTCCTGTTATTTAGCTCTTTAAGATATAGACGTTATGTTACTTTAATTTACCCTTGCCAGGATCTAATGGAGTAAGCCACTGTTAGGGTTAGGTAGATTTATGAAATCTTGGAGAGAGATAAAGTGGAGATAAAATACCAACCAATCAGTTTGTAAAGCCGCATACACACTAGACGATGTGTGTATGCAGCGACATCATCAGTGGCGGTCCCGGCACAGGGTGCCACCATTGACAAGTGTATACACAGTTGCCGAGGCCGACCTGTGTCAAACGAGGGCGGGGGGGATTTAGCAGGGCTTCACTCACGATATCCCCAGATTGGGTTGCATGTACAGCCGACTGGGGATATCGTTAAAGACACATGGGAGTGTGCATCATTGTTCGTTCAGACCATATACACTAGACTATATGAGCGATATATCGTGGAACGATATCGTTATCATTCATAGCGTTCATTTTTATCATCTAGTGTGTACGCGGCATAACTGTCACTTTACAGTGCTAGAAAAGTGACAGTTAGAAGCTGGCTGGTTACTATGAGCAACTTTTTCCGTTTAACTTTCTCCAAGTTTTGATAACTCTCCCCCTCATTATGGCTTCCCCTCTGTTTATCTCCTTCTCTTTATTCTTAATGTGGGACCTATATTATTGTCTTATACTACGTATCTTCAAAAACAAACCAGGGCTTTGGTGCCGATGTATTAAATTTTCTAATAAGGACAAATGTAGATGTTGCCTAAAACAACCAATCACATTCCAGCTATCGTTTTATTTAATGTACTAGATAAATTATAGCTTACAACTGATTGATTGCTATGGGTAACTTCTCCATTTATCCTCTTTAGATTTCATATAATCTAAGGTCTTCTTAATTTCAGTTACCAGTTGTGTATAAGGTTTTATCGTTTGTTCAGTTCAGTTGAGTTACAGTATTGAAATAAAGAACTAAAAAATAGAAGTCATATCATATTCATCCGACCCCAGGGGCATCTTAAGAGAGGTGGGGGCCCGTGTGCACTCTCTGTGCGGGGCCCCCTCCTCTCTCCCCGGTGGCCGGCAGCCAACTGACGCGACTAGCCAGCCACTGGAGCCTTAGTAGACTCCGGGCACTAGAGTGTGCCCAGAGTCTACTGCGCATGCACAGAATGCCGGAAAATGGCTGTGGCGGACATTTTTCCGGTGTTCTGTGCATGCGCAGTAGACTCCGGGCACACTCTAGTGCCCAGAGTCTACTGCGCATGCGCAGAACACCGGAAAAATGGCCGCGGCGGCCATTTTCCAGTGTTCTGAGCAGCGCAGACACCCGACGTGGGACCACGGACAGGTAAGTCTAAAATAATATGTGTGCAGTGTGTGCGGGGCCCCCCTTTATAGAAATGCCACTGTCCCACCGTTACCTCACCCTCACCTTGCTGAATACAGTAGGTATCAGTTAGTCTGGACATTATACTCCGCCAGTGGCATCACAGGGGCTTGCAGGGGGTGCGGTCCACACTCGGGTGTCAAGAGAGTCGGCACTACACACATGGCAATCCGGGGATACCCCCCGCCCCCATAATAAGAACAAGGGTTCGGACCGTGAGGTGAGGCCACACCCCCTGCCCACGATGCCACCTTTTTGGCTGTGGCACAGTTGGAAGCCACTGTAGATGAGTGGTTCGGTCTTCCTGAAAACTGACCACACACGAACTTTGGCATTGTGAGTAGAACCAAGTCCCGGCTCAGGTCTTCCCACAAGTCAGATCTCGGATCTATAAACCAGATCTCGTGTATTTTGGATTGCATGTAAGTCCCTTCCTCATGATTTCAGGTGCCAAAATTGTTCAAAATTTACCAGAAATAACTGGAATGAATGTTATTGATAATACTGTAGGAACAAAATCAGGCCCAAGTTACATGATTCTAGCTGTTTTTATAAATTTTTTAAAGAATCCAAAACCGAACCAAAACACCTGAGAGTGATTTTTCCAAAAACAAAACCTTTGAGGGTGGTTCTGCCAAAACCAAAACACAAGGGTCCAAAGCATCTATTGTATAAAAACAGGCTGCAAGTGACACTGAGGGTTTGCCCTGACTGTTCTGTTGTATGCACTATTGACATCTCAATCAATGTTAAATTCGTCAACAAGGCAGACGCAACAATTTTCTGCAAGAAAATATTTTTAATAAACTAAATTTTGCCACCATTTGAATTTACCTGTTTTTCTCAGCAAATAAATAATGTTTTATAGCCAAGAATACATATCAATTGTGAAGTGAATTCACACTTATCCTCTCATGTTTGCAAAATAATCAAGGGAGCTGAAAATCTCAGCAGAAAACCTGGGACAGGACGCAAATCACGTGACCTGAAACCATGTGACTAAAAAAAGACTGAAATATTAAATAGAGTTGATATTTACGTTATTGAATGTTGGTTTCCTCTAGGGAATGACTCCACTGATGTACGCCTGTGTTAGGGGTGATGAAGCAATGGTACAAATGCTTTTGGATGCTGGGGCAGAACTCAATGTTGAGGTGAGAAAACCAAAATACAATTAGCAATTCTTACTGATTACTTCTGTTCAAATACAATCGGGCATTTTCAGTGCTGAAGACACCTAATCAGTGGAGGCTGCCATTTTGTATCTGAATCAGCATTCAGCTAATTCATTAACTGTGAACTAGTGGCTTCACCAATTATGAGGTGCAAAGCTATTTTTAAGTGTATAGACAACAATAGGTTGCTCACAAAATGGCTGCCTCACCTGAGCGTAGGCTATGGTAATTCTTGAATGCACAATAGTCTATTGATCATTTATGTATTTATGACACAGTAACCAGGTCTCTGCTTGTTCATTGTAGAATTACATGAACCAAAATAATTTGACTCACAACTGTATGAATAATTTTTTTAATTGAGGTCCCAAGCACGGCGCACAAGTTTCCGTCTGTTCATCCAGAAACCTATCACTGGACTGCACTGACATTCGCTGTCCTCCAGGGGCATATTCCAGTTGTGCAGGTAGTATATATTTATTCTACATGCTCTCTGTCTATATAATATTGTGTCTGTTGAAGTAGGGAGAGTGGGATGTGGTATTATAGTAGTTATAATAACTGATTATTGAGGTGTATTGGCTGTGTGACTTTCCCCAGGTTTTTTTGAACAATAATTTTTATTGGATTTTTGTTTTTGTTTTTTTTGCAATTAAAAAAGAAGGGGTGCAGAAAAAAAAAGGAATGGGAAGAAAAAAACATGGGGGGTACAGGCAAATATCATTCAAGAAAAATAAAACATTGCATTGAACCAAAAAAAAAATCAAAATCAGTGTATGACATACACAAATAGTAGAGGACACTCCACAACTGCATTAGACAAACCAAAATACAGAACACATCAAAACCTTGAAATATCAGTTTGTGTTTATTGGAAGGCATGGACCCACCATGATGAATTCATGCCAGCTGAACCACTTTATCATTGGTGAGTTAGCAGAAGAAGAATATGGGCAGTTCAAAGTTTCCATCAGGAAGCTATAATTTATTTTGGACTTTATCAAAGAAAGGGGGGGGATGTTTATCCTGCTTCCAGAACTGAGCAATGGCTGCCTTGGTAGCAATAAGTACATGACCTATAAAATACCTGTTGTTAACTGGGACATCATCCTGGAATATATGTAAAAGAGCAGTGGAGGGGGACAAAGACAGCCACAGTCCGGGAACCTTCAGGATCAAAACCTCTACTTCCAGCCAAAGGGGGCGTATAACAGGGCAATTCCAGAAAATATGGAAGATCTCACCAATTTGACCACATGCACGCTAACATAAACTAGATTGGGAAGGCCAAATTTTGTGTAATCTATCTGGGGTCAAATAAATGCGATAGAGTAATTTCATATACATTTCAATATGTGAAATACATCTAGACATTTTAAATATAGAAAAATATATTTGGGACCATACATGTGGATCTAGACATATATTTAGGTGGTGTTCCCATTTAATAATAGCTGGTAATTTATCTGGTTCTTCCACTGTAAGTATTAGAGAGTACCAAAAAGATATACAGTACCTCTTTTTCGGGAGATTGAAGATATAAAAAACATGGGGAGGAATCATACCAGTTGAGCCTATCAAGTGTGGAAAGGATTGAATCCAGTGCCTGACTTGAAGGAATTTATAGAAATCTCTAGAGGGGATGGAGAAGCTAGCTTGTAATTGGGGAAGGAAAGGAGGGTATTATTTATAAAGAGGTCACGGAGGGTATAGATACCAACCATTGAGGTGCCAGGAGAATAAATTTACATTTGGGATTAAATATGATAAGCCCTGAATAGAAAGGTAGGGAGATGGCAGGTTAAATTGTAGAAGGGTAGATAGGCCATTCTACGCTTTGAGAGAAGCTAGTGTTGCCCTGGACATAGATTTTAAAGAGACTCTAGAGCTGGATGGAATCCAGAGTAAGTCGCAGAGTGGGAATTTACCTAGTATATCGCTTTCCAGCCTAACCCAAGGTTTAGGGTTAAGAACATTTGACCAATCACTAAGCTGATCGACCAAGCACGCAGCTTGATAGAGTGCTAGATTGGGGTAAGTCAAGCCTCCTGATGATCTAGACATCATTAGATATTTCTTAGCAATCCTGGCTCTCTTATTATTCCAAATATATTTATTCAGCACTGCATAAAATCTATTTAACCATGAGGGAGGGAGGGTCCTGGGAATTTACCTAAATAAGTACATGAGTTTAGGAAGAAGAGTCATCTTGACGGCCGCCATTCTGCCCATCCAGAAGACCTCATGGTTCATCCAATCTTTTGTGAAGGCACTAAATTGGTTCAACAGAGGGCCATAATTATATTCAAGAAGAGTGTATTCTTTAGCTGACAAAGAGATACCCAGATAACGGAGAGACAGGGTTTGCCAGTTATAATTATAACGAGATTTAAAGGAATACAGGAGCTGGGGTGGAACATTTATTGCTAATACTTCCGTTTTAGATGCGTTTAATTTATAATATGAGGCCGCAGAATAATCATGAAGCAACTGTTGTAAATTTGGGAGAGAGGTTTCCGGATGTGTTACAAACAGAAGGACGTCGTCCGCAAAAAGGCAAATTCTATGTTGTGACCCATTTATGAGAACACCATGAAGGAGGGGGGTGGTGCAGATATTTTCTGCTAAAGGTTCTATTGCTAAAACAAAAATTAAGGGAGATAAGGGGCAACCCTGTCTGGTGCTATTGCTTATGGGGAACAAAGAAGACAGGAAACCATTGCAACATACACGTGCTCCAGGTAAACTATAAAGTGCAAGAATGGCATCTAAGAACCATCCTGAAAAAAACAAATTTGGAAAGTACAGCCTTCATGTATCCCCAGTGTAACCTATCGAAGGCTTTCTCGGCGTTTAATGAAAGCACCAGAAGCGGGTCCCTTACCTGTGTAAAATGCTCAGTAATATTCAAGGCTCTTCGTGTGTTGTCTGGAACTTGTCGGCCCAACACAAAGCCCACCTGGTCTGGGTTGATTAAATCAGGGAGCAACGGATTCAATCTATTGGCTACCATTTTTGCATATAATTTAATATCAGTGTTCAGTAGGGCTATGGGCCTATAATTTTGGGCATGTGTGGGGTCCTTGCCTAGTTTGAGGATGGTAATAATTCAAGCCTCAAGCATTTTTTAGGAGGGAATGAGCCTGAATTGGTCCCCGCTTCAAACACCTGCACCAGTGCCAAAATGAGATCTGACTGAAACTCCATATAAAAAGTTGTTAGAGAAGCCATCAGGCACAGGTGTTTTATCACGTTTCAAGGATTTGATGGCATCTCTCACTTCTCCCTCTGTCCAGGGAGTGTTTAAGGATGTCTAAAGACTGGTCGGTAAGGGAGGGCAGGGAAGATCTGAAAGAAAAGCAGAGATTTTCTCTGATGTGGGTTGAGCTGTGTGTACATCATCTTTCAGATTATCAAGGCGAGAATAATATTCTGCAAAAGTCTTAGAGAGGTCTAGTGGATTGGTCAGTTTGGCTCCAGAACAATTATACAAGGCCCGAACTGAACATGAGCCTCTTTTCATCTCAGCTTCCGGGCTAGGAGGCGGGATGCCCTATTACCATCAACATAGAATCTTTGATTCATCCTATCAATAGTGAATTTGATCTTTTTCAAACTCTTCCCTAACTTTTAAAATTTCTTGTAAGAGTATGGAATTGGAAGGGTCAGATTTATGTTGATCTTCTAGGGTCCAAAGTCTAGCTTCTACTTCATTTTGCTTTTGAGCTTCTTGGCGCTTAATTCTAGATGCTACCTGAATTACCGATCCTCTAAAGAACTACCTTAAGGGCGCACCAAAAATTAGAGGGTGTAGTATCCATGGGCTTATTATATTGGAGATAATCTGAAAGAGCGGACTGGATGGCCTGATTCGCCTCCACAGAGGCTAGAAGAAAGTTATTGAATCTCCATGGTCTGGTGGAGGGGAAAGACCCACTACAGTCCCATTGAAGTGTCAAGGGGGCATGGTCAGACCATGTGATAGGAAGGACATTTGAACCTCTAACCTGTTGTAGTGACCAATTTATCCATAAGGGCAAGATCGATCCTGGAATATGATCCATGCACATGAAAGAGAAAGGTGTAATCACGGGTCGTAGGGTGTATAGCTCGCCATTCATCATACAGACCATACTCCAGGACCAACCGACTAAAGACCCCTGAAGCACCAGTAGGATCAGCAAAAGCACCACCACCTGCATTATTAGATTTATCCAATCGAAGGATCTATGACTAGATTAAAGTCACCAAGTAGAATAATCTGACCTGAACACACCTTCTGGATAACCCTGAAAAATAATAAAGGACATTTGACCAATATTTGGGGCATATACAGATGCTATAGTAACAGCTTTCCCCTCTAACTCCCCTATCAGAACAAGATATCTACCCAGGGGATCGGCTACTTGGGATTTTAAAACAAAGTTACAGTTGCGGTGACAAAGGATTGCCACTCCTTTTTTTTTAGTGGGGCCAGAAGCAGAATAGCCAGACGGGTAATAAGGGTCGGAAAAGGTAGGAGAGGCATCTTTGGGGAACTGGTTTTTTTTTTGAATCGCTATAACATACATTTTGTGGGTTCTAAAATAGCAGAGGGCAATCCTACGTTTCTGAGGGGAGTTTAATCCCTTAGCGTTACTAGACATGAAATTCACTATCTTAACAAATCTAAAGAAATGCTGAGGCAAAGCAAGAACATCCTATCTATACTGGGTTGATCAACACTGACATAGAGAAATGCAAAAAAGATAAACATCATATAGCCTGTAGACATAATGGGGGGGAGGGAAAGGACACAAAGGGGGGAAAAGGGGTGAAAGGGGACATAAACATAAATGACTCCACGGCGGGAGTCAGAGGGGCCACAAAATAAAGTGGCGAAAATGGTAGAACAACGGGGGTAGTGACACAGTAACAATAGTATAAAACGCACCATATATACTGTACCTAAAATGGCATATATTACTTGAAATGAAGAAATTAAGCCTGTTATGGCAATAGTAAACATAGAAAACGGCAATACAAATACACATTGCATCAATCAACATTGAAAACAAATATAATTATAAATATAGTTACGTTGATCTATATCTTAGAGGCTTGTAAAAAAGGCAATTGGAGTTGTAAGGAACTGTATGAACTATAAGGACTCAAAGAGATGTCCAACAGCCACTATAGGTGAAACACTGCAAACATAGAAACAAGAACTAAGCTGGAGTGAGGAAGTGCAGGCAGTAAAACAATCAGCCATTATTGCCCGCTGTGGACCAATCTGAACTAATTGTAGGAATGTGTTCAGTAGATTTAATTTTGGTAGCATACGGGATCCGCCAAAGGTCCAGTGCTTTCATACCGTCTTCCAAGGAGCTTAGCACTTTTGTAGAGCCATCATGAGTGACAATAAGTATCGTTGGGAATCCCCATCTATATGGAATTTGAGCTTGGCGTAAAGCTGATGTGATGCTAAAGAAGGATCTTCTTTTATTTAATGTAGCTGGGGAAAGATCCCCAAGTATTTGTAAGTTGCCCAATGCAGCGGAGGAGGGTCCAGCATCTCTAGATGTTCGAAATAGGCGCTCCTTCACATGGAAGTAGTGCATCCTCATGATAGTGTCTCGCGGAGAGGCCTCAGGGGCATTGCGAGCCTTAGGGAGGCAGTGAATGCGGTCTAAGAGGAATTGTGTGGGAGGCAAGTCCGAGAGTAATTTCTGAAATAGAGCAACAGCAAACTCAGTTTTTCTTAGGCCCCATGCTTTCTGGGTATAGATCTAATTGGAGAATTAGCATTTGAGTAATCGATGAAGAAATGGGGATATGTTATGCGGTGTGTAGCTGCGATGGTGGTGGGAAAATAGTCACATTATAGAGGAATTAGAGCCATGGGGGCATACTGAAACGTAGGAGATTCCTTGTGGAGTAATGTATCACATTAGCCACACAATGGCAGTAGAGTTTCACTGTTGGAGACCATTAAGAGATAAATGCACTCATAGCCAAATGGAGCAGATAAATAAAGTAGAAAAATACTACTTCTTATTCACTGCAAGGAGGTAGCATGAAGGGTACCCATATGCAGAGTGAAGGGGAGATAGGGCTGAAAGGGCAGCAAGTAAATGGATGCTCCAGGCCAGCTGTGACAGGCAGGGAGAGTGTGCTGTGGCTCCAATAACTGTGAAAGCGCCGCTTTGCACCCTAACACCCAGCACAACGGAGGAGGCAGAGCAGAGACCCCAGACCAGCCGACAGGTCACTCACCGCAGTCGTTGAGGAGAGGAGTGCAGGGAGCAGGTAGTGAAGAGCCGAGATGGCAGCCGCAGACGCACCAGCAGCAGTCAGGCCCTTGTTAAGGAGGCAAGCAGCCCGGGAGCACAGCGGAGATGTCCCGCTGCCACACCCAGGGTAAGAGGCTTCTCGGCTGTACCGCTGGAGGCAGGTCCGGAGGCCTCGCTGTAGCGCCCGGCGGGAGTCAGCGGGACTTCCGGTCCTGGACTCCAGTCCCCGGATTCAGTTGTGGCACTATGCCTGAATAGAGAAAGGGGGCGTCCAGGTAGCTCAGGGGGTCCCCAAGCACAGGGCACTCAGTAGTGCTACAATGAAGAGATCGGTCTCCACTAAGAGGGGTTCTGGGTAGTCCAGATACAGACTAAAAGGGGCTCTTTTTCAGGGAGAGATCCCAAAGGTGCTTCCTCTCTGTTTCACAGTCAGGCCACGTCCCAGAGTTTCCCCAGGTTTTATCGCAAATAGGAAATAACAATGAGGTAATTGGAACAAAGCTATTCCATCCTCGTACCTGTTTGCTCCTAGTAAAACCATGATTTTTAATGCAAGTGGGAATTGGCCTCATGCATGCCTTTATAAAGCCTCATGAAGCGGTAAATCCAGTCAGGGCCGGCTCTAGGGGTGTTCGACCAGTGCGGTCGAAACTGGGGTGCCACCCATAGAGGGCGCACCCCTCCCCAACATCCCGATTCCAGTACTGTCCCGCTATTCCACCCGTGGGCCAAAGAGGCCGCGGCGGGTGGTCAAATCTAGAGGTTGGGTACCCCCCCCCAACGCGCGCGGCATCCATTTAGTGACAGGAGAGGGCTGGGGGAAGCCCAGCTAGTGAGGCTCCCCCCCCAGCCTGACGTTGTTTGGGGGCACACCTTCAAATAACGTCACATAGGAGGCGTGGCCTATGGTAATTAGGTCATGCCCCCATTTATAGGGGGCGCAATGTAGGGGCGTTCTAGAGAGAGCCCGGCACAGGGTGCTGCGACCCCTGGAGCAGGCCCTGATTCCAGTCCATTGGCATTCTTCTGTACCTTCCTCACCCTGGGAATGGTTCCAACGCATAGATTTCTTTATGTCAATGGATTACATTTTTCACTCGACCCCTGAAAAGCACTCTGCGTATGTGACACTATGGTTTAGTTGGATGGACTTTAAAACTTCCTCCTCCTACAAGGATCTGATACCCCGGGATCAAGTATAAGTATTGGTTTTGATAGGTTATAATATGTAGCTTTGGTTATACATTTGCCAACTAGATCTTGAATGGCCACATACTTTTATTATATACAGGTTGAGTCTCCCATATCCAAATATTCCGAAATACGGAATATTTTCAGCATGACTGAGATAATGAAACCTTTGATTTTTGATGGTTTAATGTACATAAACTTTGTCTAAGGCACAAATTATTAAAAATATTGTATAAAATAACCTTCAGGCTGTGTGTATAAGGTGTATAAGAAACATAAATGGATTTCATGTATGTACACAAACTTTTTTTGATGCACAAAATTATAAAAAATATTGTCTAAAATGACCTGCAGGCTGTGTGTATAAGGTGTATATAACACATAAATGCATTCTGTGTGTATATTTGGGTCCCATTTCCAAGACATTTAATTATAACATGCAATTATCCCAAGCATTTTGGATATGGGAGACTCAACCTGTAGTAGATATCTTCGTTCTGCCCTATATCATTCCTTATGTCCCCCCCCCCCTTCCCTGTTGTGTCTGTTTTGTACTAAGTTATTATGTTTTTTATTGTATTATTTTTCTGCAATTTACTGGATATATGCAAATTGTATTTGAAAATAAAGAATTTATAAAGCCTCGTGAAGGTGTGTTCCACTGACTGACGTGGCACATTTATTACCTCCATGACGTGTCTAACAAACTGAAATAAAGGGAGAGGCCTTTTTCGTGGAAGCCATTTTGTACATCCTCCCAATACTCAAGGAGGAAGAGTTATAAAAAAAATTCCTCTGGATAAGGGAAAAGTTAGAACTATTTAATTGAAAACCGACACTTTTAAAAAGTTGGTGACTTGTAATGACCCCAAATTTTTACTTTGCACTCTTCATATTATATGACAGATTGTTGTTGTAAATTCATTTTCTCATCAGATTATGGGCCTGATTCAGCAAGGAACGCAGTTGCTTATACGCATGCAATCGGCCGATTGTTGCGTACTGCGCATGCATATGCATCACAGTGCGCGTACTAGGCATTGCGATCGGGACTGCGATCGCAGAGGCTACACAGACCCATCGCGGAGTGATTGACAGGAAGTGCCGTTTGCGGGTGGTAACGCGGGGTGGTCGGGCGAACACAGGCTTGCCAGTGCATTTCATTGGCGTTACAGGGGCGTGCATAAATTAGCCACTGCGATACCAGACGCAGCCTGAGGCCTCATATCGTGCACTGAAAGAGCAATTCCTGAGTAAGGTCTGACCTGCCTTAACTGTGCGTCTGGGTCCGTTGTTACTCGATTGTACCGATGTTTTCGCAGTCTTTGCTAAACATTACGAATGTGCGTGTAAGGTAAAGTGGGCGTCCTTATGTAGTGCTGCAGCGGCACTGCGATCGCTATGGATTGGCATATTATCGCAGTGAAACTGCATGCGTACACAATATTGCGTTCCGTAGTGATTCAGGCCTTATATACAAAACTTGTGGTACTTTATTCACACTGCATTTACTTATTATAACCAGAACTATTAACCATGCCTGCATGGTTAATATCATGCTAATTTCACTTCTAATATACACCTCGTATATGTGTTTCTGCCCACAGTTACTCTTGGATGCAGGTGCTAACGTGGAAGGATCTTTAGAAGCCAGGGAGGAGAATTATTCAGAAACTCCGTTGCAATTGGCAGCAGCCGCAGGTATATTAAGTAGGACTCTGAATAATGGAGAACATTGTGGGTATACACCATATTGAACTGCAGATCAGACACCTAAAGACTTGACTCTAATAATCTGGAATTAAAAATTATGCGATTGTGTGTAAGTGCATCCGCCACCTACACACGCAGGCGGCAGACATTTTGTGTGCTGAATCAATATTCAGTCTGTCATCTCTCTAGAAACTAGTGACATCACTGAAGTATTCTTTTATTGTGTATGTGAATCTTGTAATATTTAATCACAAGTGTTCCACTTCTCAGTTGTGTCACTGGTACTTAGTAAACCTGTAATCTGCTCAGTCATCCCACAAAATGGCTGCCTCAGAAGCCTGCCACTAAGTTTCTGAGGGGTTGTTGTATCAAGCCTTTGAGAGAGATAAAGTTGAGAAGTGGCCCAAAGCAACCAGTCAGCTTCTAAGTGTCATTTCATAGACTGTGCTAGATAAATGATAGAAGCTGATTGGTTGCTTTGGGCAACTTCTCCACTTTATCTCACCCCGTGGCTTGATACATCTCCCCCTTAGTGATTGGAATGGCTGCATTTTCTTGAACCTTTTAGTAGCCCACAAGATGGCTGCCTATACTGTGTATATAGTCAACAGGTACAGTTAAAGGCATGTTATAAATGCAAAACATTAATTGAACATTAACTTCTTCTCCGATGACTGCAGGAAACTTTGAGCTTGTGAGTTTACTGCTGGAACGCGGAGGAGATCCAATGATAGGGACAATGTACCGAAATGGGATTTCTACGGCACCTCAAGGAGATATGAACTCTTTCAGCCAAGCGGCTGCACACGGGCACAGGTAATTTATAAATAGACTGGCGCAGAGTGTCTTACTCATAATGTTTGTTGTTCTCTAAATGTTTGTAGCTGTATCTGCTTCAGTGGCGCCAAGTGACAGCGCTCAGTCCCTCACTGACAGGGACTGAGCTATTTACTGAAACAATTATATAAATACAGTAACACTGCTAAAATATTATGCAAATCATTTGAGGTTAGTGGGTCTTTGCACTAGTTTTTTGGGGTTTGTTGCTACCCTCTTGAAATGAGGAGGGCAGACTAGATGGGACAAGTTGTTCTTATCTGCTGTCAAATTCTATCTTTCTATATGTTTCTATGAGGAACATTAGCATTAGAAGATTTATTCTTGGGGTTTCTACTTGCTTTTATTTAAAGCCACATATCAGTCACATAGCAGTACTTTCTAGGCACAGAGAATTTGGTATAAAAGATCTACCTTAAAAAGATAGACAGTGTCTATATAGACCCCACATGGTAGACAGTCAATAGGTAGACAGGGACAAAAGTTCAACTCACAAAAGGTTGACAGTGATGAAGATAGTTGGCACACAAATGGTCGACACATTTTTATTTTTTTTTCTAACCCTAATCTTCACCCTAACCCTCCCCATGGTGCCTAACCCTAACACTCCCTCCTTGTGCCTAATCCTAGCACCGTCGGTGTAAGTGCCTAACCCTAACCGTCCCTCCAAGTGCCTAACCCGAACCCTCCGGTAAGTGCTTAACCCTAACCCCAAAAAAAGGTGTCAACCAATTTTGTGTAGACTTTTTGACCCTGTTGACCTTTTCATCCATGTCAATCTTTTGTGTATCGAACTTTTGTACCGATCAACCTGTCAACCTTTTGTACCTGTCTACCTATTGACTGTCTACCTTGTGGTGTCTATCTAGACATTGTCAACCTTTTTAGTGTAGATCTATTGACTGGAACCCCAGAGGAACAGGGGCCTGGGTTTCAGCCTCATATGTTGCCAGTCTACGACAGCTGAGATGCCAGGTGCATCTTTCCCTAGCTCCACTGTCACACAAAGTTCCTTCCATAATTGGATCACTCTCCCTTACTTTGACTGCTGTAAATTTAGGGAGCAAGGCCCAGTGGACAGTCCTATGTCTACGTCTGCCCTGAATCTCTTATCTGGCTGCTGAGTCAAAGCCCATTAAAGCTGGGAGGCACTTTTTATTATCTCTCTGATTGTTCAATTATTCTCAAAGCAGTTATAATTTTTCCAACAAATCTCAATAAATTAATTTATATTGAGGGATAATAACTACGTCCAATGGGAAGATCTGCAGCCGTGGTTTTAATCTGCTTATGTTCTAATTTTTTTTCTATAAACTTAGGAATGTGATTGATCGTGTATTTCTTTAGGAATGTATTTCGGAAGCTACTGTCCCAGCCTGAGAAAGACAAGGGTGACATTTTATCATTGGAAGAGATTCTAGCAGAAGGGACAGATTTGCCTGAAACAACCAACACCTTGTGCCCGAGCCGCAACAGCAAAGCCAAACTAAAGGCGCTGAAGGAGGCCATGTATCATAGCGCTGAACATGGATATGTGGACGTGACCATCGATATAAGAAGCTTAGGTAAATATATGAGTGGCTTGCTGCCTTTACAATATAATGACTATTCATGCAAGAAATAGGGACTATGGGGTTTATGTAAACTATCAAGCAGTGAAAAGCTTGCAGAAGTGGACCAGTGGAGACGTTGCCCATAACAACCAATCAGCTCCTACCTATTATTTTATAGACTGTACTTGATAAATGCTACTTCACAGCTCATTGGTTGCTATGGCAACTGATCCACTGGTCTACTTCTCTAAGCATTTCACTGCTTGATACATAAACCCCTATATTAGGGATGTGCGCCGGACCATTTTTGCCGGATTTGGATTTGGTTCTAATTCGTCGTCCGGCTTTGGATTTGGATTTGGATTTGCCAAACTGCGGTGACTGGCTTTGGATTTGGATTTGGATTTGGATTTTTTTACAAAAATTGACAAAAAAAGCTAAAATCACATAAATTGGTCTTTTTTTTCTTCCTAGAGTATTATTAACCTCAATAACATTAATTTCCAGTCAATTTAGACCATATCACAGCTTATAATATTGTTTTCAACATTATTGGCCAAAGGTTGCAGTGAGCTGACTGGTTACTAAGCGACAAAGCAGCGGCACAACGACACAGACACCACAGTATAAAGCACATCTATGACACATTGCCACACAGCAGTGGCAGAAATTAAAAGTAGTGCACCCACCCAGTGGGGTACGGCCAGCAGAGTCACAGTACTTGTTTACAAAGTGGGCTACGGCCCTAGGAGTCACAGTGCACAATCTTATTCGCATTACACCGCACATAGGGCCTGATTCACATTACACCATAAAGTAGTGTCTCTTATTTATGTTACGACACACAGTAGTGCCCCTTTTACACAATGCCCACAGTAGTGACCCTTTTACACAATGCCCACAGTAGCGGTGTCCCTTACACAATGTCCCCCAGCAGTGGTGCCCCCTATGCAGTCCCCTTAGTAGTAGGGTCCACTATGCAGTGCCCCCAGTAGAATGCCCCCCAGTAGTATGCCCCCCCATTAGCAGGCCCCCCCCAGTAGTATGCCCCCCATTAGCAGGCCCCCCCAGTAGTATGCCCCCCATTAGCATGCCACCCAGTAGTATGCCCCCCCAGTAGTATGGCTCCCCCAGTAGTAGGCTGCCCCAGTAGCAGGCCCCCCCAGTAGTAGGCTGCCCCAGTAGTAGCCCCCCCTGTAGTATGGGCCCCCCCTGCAGTATGGCCCCCCCTGTAGTAGGCTGCCCCAGTAGCAGCCCCCCCCAGTAGTAGTAAGCCCCCCCAGCAGTATGGCCCCCCCCAGTAGCAGGCCCCTCAGTAGTATGGCCCCCCCAGTAGCAGACCCCCCCCAGTAGTATAGCCCCCCCCAGTAGCAGGCCCCTCTGTAGTATGGCCCCCCCAGTAGTATAGCCCCGCCCAGTAGCAGACCCCCCCCAGTAGTGCAGACCCCCCAGTAGTATAGCCCCCCCAGTAGCAGGCCCCTCTGTAGTATGGCCCCCCAATAGAGCAGATCCCCCCCAGTAGTATGGCCCCCCCAGTAGCAGACCCCCCCCCCCAGTAGTATAGCCCCCCCCCCAGTAGCAGGCCCCACTGTAGTATGGCCCCCCCAGTAGTATTGCCCCCCCCAGTAGTGCAGACCCCCCCCCCAGTAGTATAGCCCCCCCCAGTAGCAGGCCCCTCTGTAGTATGGCCCCCCCAGTAGTATAGCCCCCCCCAGTAGCAGACCCCCCCAGTAGTGCAGACCCCCCCCCAGTAGCGCCCCCGGACCTTTGACAAGTAAAAAAATAAAAAAAATAAAACTTACCTGATTCCCCGCTCCCGCACCGTCCGCTCTGTCACACGCTGAGGAGGGAGCCGGAAGACGGAGCTCATGTGTGAGCTCCAGCCGGCTCCCTCCGTGCAGCAGCCAATGAGAGTCTGTGTGACTCTCATTGGCTGCTGTAACAAACACACAGCTGCCGCTGGCGGCTGTGTGTCTGTGTCTGTGTAGGGCAGAGCGCTATCACTGCGCTCTGCCCTACACGCGAGGAGACCTGATGTCGGATTCTCTAGTGAGAATCCGACATCAGGCGGCCGCCGTTCGGCCCCGAACGGGGATCCGAGTCAGGCGGTGAACACCCGAACAGGGTTCGGGTGGACTCGGATCCCCAATGTTCGGAGCGGTTCGGATTCCACAGAATCCGAACCGCTCATCTCTACCCTATATATTTAAAAGTTATGGGGTACAACTCTTATTTGGGTAGCTGGGAAATAGTTATCTGTAAGGCCACTAAGATCAATCAGAAACAAGGTGAGGGTCATGACCAAGGTTGGTGTGCGGCTATGCCGAATTGCGGGCTATCTGCAGAACCTGTGCACTGCTAGTTACAGTGGACATAGGCACACCATCTTGGGGGAGTGGTTATGCTTACCTGGCAGGCCCCCACAGTGGCGCAAGTAGTTAGTACCCACCCATCCCTCTCTGTGCTTCTGGTTATCTGTATCATATATCTGGATTTCACATATCTATTTTATTAATGTTTTCGTAAAACAGTCTCTCTTATGGCTGATAGCTCTGAGGTTGTTATCTCTTTTCCAGCTGCTCCAACCAGTTTCTGAGTGCTACATAGTTTATGATGGGAAAATAAATGTATGGCAAAGAGATAGTTGTTATTGTTTTTTATTTATATGGTACCACACAGGTTACACATATAAGGGTAAAACTTACCAGAAACGTAACTTTCCGTATGTACTGTGCAGAGGTGAGATGGCCTTGCTTGTGGGAGCCTACAATCTACAGGGGCTGTGGATGGAAACAGAGGGTGAGGTCACTAATTACAATACAATATCTCACAGTGATATCTGTTATACATAATCAAGTCAGATGTATAAACTACACTATATGTAGAGGTGTGAAGAGTGAAAGCCAGTATATGGCAGTTCTGTGGATACAATCTTTGAGTCCCCCTCCCTAAATGGCCTTTGCACTGTGGGCCTGATTCAGAGCCGCTGAAAGCTGCTGGAAGCTCACCACTGACATCACTCGTGACGTCAGTGGGGCTGCCCCAAACGGCAGGCATTCCTTCGGGAACGCCTCCATTTGGCAAGCCAACCACCCCCCCACCCAACCCAGCTACCAAAAGGGCGAGCTGTTGATCAACATCAACAGCCGCCCCTTTTGGATGCGAGCGCCGGAGTGAGTGATTTCTCGCTCGCGCACGCGCGGCGTGCGCACTGCCTAACACTCGACCCTCATGCGAGCAGGTCTGAATCAGGCCCATTATTCGTAAGCTTGCATTTTGTGGGAGTTTTGCCTATGAATAGGGCTGAGACACTGCTAATAGATCACCCTATATATGCTTTTGCAATATCCCAAACAAATTGGTCTAAGTAAGGTGCTAATTTGTTGCAGTAGCATATAGATGGACATTTGTTCCATCATTTCACTTGCATGCTGTTTACATTGTCCAGCCAATAGAGAGTCTTCTTCCAGTGAGGTCTACTCCCAGGCATGACATGCCAAACGCCAACCAGGGAGATTAGACTCTGGGAAGTCAGGTGTTGTGTGTTCTAGATCAAATTAGCGATCATTGGGATTTATGAATCGTCAGACATCATACAGACCTAATTCCAATACAACTGGGATGTCTATATTGGGGTTATATCTATTTATAGCCATGTACATTGTGACATTAAAATCTCCAATGTATAAAATTGACATATTAGAGTTAAATCAAGGGGGAACATACATCACGATAAGGACCAGTTCAGTGTTATCAGTCTCCCAATAAATAATAATATACTGTATCTGACTTTATCATTAAGTTTCACAGAGTTTCATGAGAAATTCATTGATTTGCTGACTAGTATTGAGAAACTAAGAGAATGTATGCCTAGCTAAGAGTGGTATGCCCAGCCCCCCATGATTTCCATAGGGCACACGGTAATTCCCGCTAGGCGCCTCTCCTTTGGCATAGTATAGAGTATACTAAGGTGAAAGTTGCTCTACTTCATCAGACCCCATTATTCTCTTTATTTTGTCGCCCAGTCCTTTTCCAGGACACTTCTACAGAGTCCTTAGGACAGTGATTTTCAGCCTTTTCAAATCGAGGCACACTACACAAGATTTTAAAATTGCCAAGGCACACTATCCAGCTATGCGGTGTGCGTGACCAATGAAAAAACATACACATTGGCTCCCACATAAAAAAATACACACACATTGGCTTCCACAGGAATAAAACACACTACATTTGCCTCCACAGGAATAAAACACACTACATTTGCCTCCACAGGAATAAAACACACTACATTGGCTTTCACAGGAATAAAGTACACTACATTGGCCTCCACAGGAATAAAATACACTACATTGGCCTCCACGGGAATAAAACACACTACATTGGCCTCCACAGGAATAAAACACACTACATTGGCTTTCACAGGAATAAAATAAACTACATTGGCCTCCACGGGAATAAAACACACTACATTAGCCTCCACAGGAATAAAATACACTACATTGGCCTCCACGGGAATAAAACACACTACATTGGCCTCCACAGGAATAAAGCACACTACATTGGCTTTCACAGGAATAAAATACACTACATTGGCCTCCACGGGAATAAAACACACTACATTAGCCTCCACAGGAATAAAATACACTACATTGGCCTCCACTGGAATAAAACAAACTACATTGGCCTCCACAGGAATAAAACACACTACATTGGCCTCCACGGGAATATAACACAGTACATTGGCCTCCACGGGAATAAAACACACTACATTGGCCTACACAGGAATAAAACACACTACATTGGCCTCCACGGGAATATAACACACTACATTGGCCTCCACGGGAATAAAACACACTACATTGGCCTCCACAGGATTAAAACACACTACATTGGCCTCCACAGGAATAAAACACACTACATTGGCCTCCACAGGAATAAAACACACTACATTGGCCTCCACGGGAATATAACACACTACATTGGCCTCCACGGGAATAAAACACACTACATTGGCCTCCACAGGATTAAAACACACTACATTGGCCTCCACAGAAATAAAACACACTACATTGGCCTCCACGGGAATAAAACACACTACATTGGCCTCCACCGGAATAAAACACACTACATTGGCCTCCTCAGGAATAAAACACACTACAGTACAAGTGCGCCGAGCTAACCACCGCGGCACACTAGTGTGCCATGGCGCAGTGGCTGAAAAACGCTGCCTTAGGATATACTGTATCTAGTCATCTATCATTTCCTCATGACCGGATCCAGTGCTTTCAGGAGAAACATGCTTTTATTGTACATATATCAGTTCACAATTATATTATAATATTATTATTAGAAAAACAAAAAGTACCCGCCAACATGCTTTTTAGTTCACCAAAACCAATGGCACCTGTTACCCAAACCACACCAACAGTAGATAGCCTATTTGGTTATAGCCAGCCCATGCCTAATTAGGCTACATGTTATTTTGTTGCTGAAATTCGGGACTGTCCCAGTGAGAATCAAACCTCATTTGGTGTGCGTTTGCTGAGCGTATCTTGTGTGTTTTCCCTCTGCGCATGTGCTGGAACCAAGCGTACACACAGAGTTCTATACAAACCAAATGCATTTCCACTTGCACCAGGAGAGCAATTGTGAAAGCAATTACAGCTGACTTGTGTTCTGCTTTGTGTTAGTCCCAGTGTGATTACACAATGGTCCCAAGGAAATTCTCCACCAGGTATTGCAATAAAGTGTACAGATGTCCCCCATTCATCCATCCTCTCTGTGTGATCTTCCGTGTGACGCATGGTGTGACTAAGATGCTCCGCCATGGGTAGCATTTCCCAGACATTCCTACCTATTTCTTAATTTAGCGCCTGTCTAGCGTCGTAGCTGCATCCAAGTCGCACAATCTGCGGAGTGCCAGACGCACTTTGGTGCGATTTGTGTATAACTGTATGTGGACACATCTGTAAATCAAGTGGAAATCAGTCTCATGTAAGCAATACTTTCATTATTTTTAGTTAGCAAATATACGCAATGTGAGAAACAGTGGACATCGTAGAAACAATGGGTGAGCCAATTGATTTTGTATGCAAGTATATAAGTGCACCAACAAATCAATACCATAAATGTCTATGCTCAGAGGCATGTCACTGTGTACACAGTACAAGAGACGGAGAATATCAATCTCTTTCCCCTGTGAAACACTGTAATTAAGATTATGCCCATACTCAAAGAAAGGTCAATAGAGGTGAGTTGTAATGGAAAAGAGAAAGAACAATAGCTTTGTATAACGGCAGATAGATGCATCTAATAGCATAGCAGTACGAGAGGCTGATATGGAAAAAACAGTAATAAGATTACAACTTGTGTTTAGGAAATTAAATGAAAAGAGGGCACGGCTGAAACAAGAGGAGCAAGTATGGCGAGTATGGGGCTGTTATAGGGGGACATTAGTGTGGTTAGTATAGATGGGAGTAGGGTAAGCACTACTAAACATATGTGTTTTTTCAGATTGCATTTAATTATTTGAAGGCTGTGGAAGAGTCTGATCGGACATGGTAGGGAATTATATAAGGGGTTAGTAGCGCAAGGGAAGTCTGCGGGAGTCAGAGGTGGTCACTAGAGATGAAGCAATGTGTAGGCCAGAGGTAGTTGTGGAGAGTATTTTGATACGAGCTTGAGATGTATGAAGGGCTGGCGTTGCTTAGGGCATTGTAGGTGAGGCTGGAGTCATTCAGATTGGAGTCTGGTGGACACAGGGAGACAGTGTAGGGATTTGCAGATGTGGTGCAGCAGATGTGACAGAAGAAGACGTCTTACTGCAGCATTTAAGGTGGATGGAAGCGGGATTATATACGAGTTAGGGGAATGCCGGATAGCAGGAGGTTGCAGTGGTCAAGGCTGGAAATGACCGGAGACTGGATAAGTTTTGGCAGCATCTTGGGTAGGTAAAAGCAATATTTATAAGGTGGAGGCGACGGGATTGGGAGAGAGAGTGGAAGCGAGGAAGAAAGCAGAGGGCAGAGTCAAGATCGCCAAGACAGCACTAATATCCACTCATATGGCTATGTGTACTTAAATACCACTAATATGCTCATCGCTAGTAAATTGCCACCTGTATACCTTACTAGCATAATACTACAGGTATGACCATAACTGGTAAAATACCACTCATGTGCCCATTACTGGTTACATGTCATTCATGACCCTTGCCAGCAATACCCGGATGTGCCATAGCAACAGATGTAGAACAACCACAAATGCCCAAATCTCAGCGATTTTGCCCCATGCGTGTATTTTTGTTCATAGCCCCAGTGCGGTGTGTGCCATAAGTGCGGCATAGGTGTGCACTAAGTCGTGAACATCGCCCATAACTGAATTGACGCCTCACAGTCTCTCTGCAACTGAATAAGATCTTATAGTACAGCTATTTACCATTACAACAGCTCATAACATTTCCTCATGCATTCAGTATATTTGAACTATTGTCCTCCCCACTGTACATTATAAGAATATTACTAGTCACTGCAGAGTCCATTATTACTCACCTGGGACATCATATATCATCTCTGCATCACACTCAGCTTTTTCTGTGATACTAAACAGCCGCTATGGATTCTGGCAGTTACAGTACATTGACTTGAGTCCAAATAACTCTACATGCATAAGGAAACATTGACTACATTACAAAAACTTACTGTGATGGAGGAACAAATTTAAATCCGTAATATTCTTTTAAGACTTAACTAATTCATTCCCTCTATGCTTAGAAACAGCAACAATTATTCAATTCCAGTAACATGCTTCTTTGGAGACAGGACGCAAGGCTTCTAGCTACAAATGAGGCATAGACTTCATTAGCCACAGGGGGACCATGAGTAAAGCAATGCACACCACAAAATAAGCTACGGGCATGTCCTTCCAATTTGCCTTGTTTAAGGTCTATAAATTACCATTATGCTCATTTTCTGCACTGAGATATATAAAATGCTGGTGGCGGATGAACAATTTGCCAGTCTAGAAGCCGATGCAGAGTAGGCCGCAAATTGTTCCCCAAGTCACAGGCGCAATTTGTGTTAATTAAGAAAAACACAATTCGGACCATATGCAAAGCTGCAACTATTTTAAGGTGGTTACAGGTTGGCAACAGAAGCATACCGGATGTGCCAAGATTACGACATATGCCACATAATATGCGGGCGCTCGCTCTGAATGAGGGCGGCCGCATCTAAAAAATTATCCGGCCTCCTGGTCGCTACCCACAGCCACAGTCTTAACGAGCGGCCAGGATGATGGTCGCGATGGTCAAGACCATCGCGACCATTGGTGCTTGCGACGAGACCCTTGTGATAGGGTCTCATCTGCCGCAAGCCCCAGAGAGCTTTCGGCTCTTATAGAGCCGGAAACTCTCGCACTGACATCACTGGTGATGTCAGTGGGGCCGCCCACAAACGGCAGGCGTTCACTTGGGAACGCTTGCGTTTGTGAAGCCACCCCCCCACCAAGCCTACAAAATGGGTCGAGCTGTCGATCAACATCGACAGCCGCCCCTTTTGTAGTGAGCCACGGAGCAAGAGAATTTCTCTCTCACTCCAGGGCTTACACACGTGCAGTGCAGCCGCTGCGTGTGCGCACAGCCAAAGATCGACCCGCTTGCGAGCGCTCAGGCGCTTGCGAGCGGGTCTGAATGAGACCCTATGTCTGCACCCCTGTGGTTTACTTCATGGTCCATTACGAAAGTGCAAAGTGTAGCACAAATCCTGTTTTGTTACCTATATTTCAGTGGTAGCACCTATTTTTACGTGGAATCACAGGGACGCTCAGGGAAAGTCTGCAGTGTCTGGGTGATGCAAAGTTTTGCATCTTTATATGGTAGATCAATGGCGTTCCTTTTTAAATGCAACCTAGGTCATACAGTACTTGATTACTTTTCATTGCAGAGTGGAGGTATGAAAGTAGAGGCGAGTGTGAGAGAGGGGAGTGTGGCTTGATTTTTAAGCTGCCTAATTTGGGAATAGACAACTATGGGGTAGTTTCATCAATGTGCAAACTTAGGAACTCAGGTGCACAGTAAGATTTATTTTCTGAGAAAAATATTATTTAAATAAGATCCAAGAAGGGGAAAAAGTTGCATATATTTGAGAAGGAGGAAGGGGGTTGATCCCTATTTAGCAGGGTGCTGCACATACAGTAAGTTTCCGCCCCACTAATGGACTGCATTTTCCGGCTGTCAGTTGGAGTTTTTTCTAGGCACATTACAGGCAATGTAATAAAAATATATATTAAATCACACACAATGGTGATGGTGAAACTAATGAAGACGGTGAAGTTTGAAGTATCATTGTGTCATTTTCTCCGTGTGGAAATCTAGTAATTTCCCCAGTGTGGCAAAAGTAGGTGCAGATTAAGTTTCCTTGGGGAACTCCCAAAAAACCAGGATGTGGGTGTGCTGGTGTTGGTAAGTATGTGCACATTTGGGCAAATAGTAGAACCTTGCCTGGCTGCATATTTTGCACCTTATTAACTTATCTTTGCCCTGGAGCTATAAGAAATGATCTAGAATCTAATCTCTGGGTTCTCCCGTCTTACATAAATAACCCTCATTGCTCTTCTTTGGCTGTTGATGGATGATTCTTAAATATCCACTAAATATTTCAATACTAGTCAAAAGACAGCGGCAGTGCAACCGTCCAAGCCTTTGTAATGGTTAATGAAGCGATACATTATAATTTAATTCCACTAACTGAGTTACATTTATAGTTTAAAATCCCCTTGCTAGATGTAAATTGCTTTTTCAGTACAATCTCCAAACCTTCGTAATTGAAGGTTTCAGAATTAAAAGGAAAACTGCGCTGTTGTCACAGGTGTTTAAATCAGCCCCCAGCTGTGCAGGATGGAACTTCCCGGCAGCTGATGAGACATTTTATTCAGATGATGAGACCGGAGTCAGTGGAGGGATGCGAACAATGAACTCCTTGGCCTGTATATTTAGAGACCTATTTACAGGTGAAGCAGGGTCTATTGCTCCCATGTACATAATGTTATTTACACGTAACTGAAATATCCATAGCTACTCATAGCTCATAAGTCGGTGTGCAGTCGGGATGCCGACTGTCTAATCCCGGCAAGTGTCTAATGACAGGCATCAAAATCCTGACACCTGTCTTGAGACCTACGCCGGGAGCCCGACACCCGGCTTACCGATCGAAGGTAAGCCGGGCGCCGAGTGCGGACAGCCACGGGTGGGGGGAGGGTTAGGTTAGGGGTTCCCGGGGGGGGACTTAGGGTTAGGCACCCCCCTGGCGAGATTAGGGTTTGGGCACCCCCGGGGGGAGGTTAGCGTTAGGCACCGCCTGGGGGAGACTTAGGGTTTAGGCTGCGGGGAAGGGGGGGTTAGGTTTAAGCACTTAGAGGGGGGTTAGGGTTAGGCACTTGGGGGGGGAGGGTTAGGTTAAGGGCTCCCAGGGGGACTTAGGGTTAGGCACCCCCCTGGAAGGTTAGGGTTAGGCTAGGGGAAGGGGGGATTAGGGTTAGGCACCCCCGGGGGGAGGTTAGGATTAGGCACCCCCCTGGGAGACTTAGGGTTTACGGGGAAGGGGGGGTTAGGTTTAAGCACTTAGAGGGGGGTTAGGGTTAGGCACTTGGGGGGGAGGTTAGGGTTAGGCACCCCTAAGGAGGGTTAGGGTTAGGCACTTGGAGGGGAGGTTAGGCACCCCTAAGGGAGGGTTAGGGGAGGGAGGTTAGGTTAGTAAATAGAAAAAATACTCACCTGTCGGGATCTTCACTGCCGAGCTTCCGTTGTCGGGATTTGAACCATAAGTTAATCAGAGACCTGTCACAACATGGCACATAGGGCCTGATTCAGATTTGTGTGTTCTGCCGCTGTTGGATGTGGTTTAGCAATATTTTGTCAAAACCGTGCATGCTGATTGTGTCCATCCAGAGTGGCAGTTCTAAGCCCAGGCGCACACAGGGAGACGTTTAATGAGAATGTAGTGCGTGGTGACAGGAAGTTATTAACATGGTGGTCCGTCTCAGGGTGTGTTATGGGATTGTTGTGGGTGTGTTGATGAAATGATTGCGTACACAGGCGTTACATCGCTCACATAGGAGGCCATACACAGACAGAGAAACTGCACAACTAATCGGTATTACTGCGTGTACGGGCGCTGATATCAATGAGTGATGTTCTTGTTCTCACTCGTTACTAATCTTAAATGGTGTTCCAACCAATCAGCTCCTAACTGTCATTTTTCCAACACGTGACCGTTAGGAGCTGATTGGTTGGAGCACCATTAAAGATCAGTAACGAGTGAGAACAACAATACCCCTCGTTGATAAATAAGGCCCTCAGTGTTTGCACATTCAGACGCGCAGATGTACACCAGGGAAGGGCTTTGTAGCGCCATTCGCATTAAGTCGCAGACGAGCGACCGCCAATAGACGCAGCTGGGTAGGCTTCTGCGTCCCCCTCTGAATCCAACCCATATTCTCCACAGGATAAGTAGCTTACAGCTTGCTGTAATAAATTCTGCTCCATCTGTATATGTGAACACATGACATCTAGTATCCATTATATAATAAACGGTCCTGTAATCCATATTCAGGTGGTGATAGCTTATCATAGCTTGCTGTAATAAATTCTGCTCCATCTGTATATGAGAACACATGACATCTAGTATCCATTATGTAATGAACGGTCCTGTAATCCATATTCAGGTGGTGATGGCTTATCATAGCTTGCTGTAATACATTCTGCTCCATCTGTATAAGTACACACATCACATCTAGTATCCATTATGTAATGAACGGTCCTGTAATCCATATTCAGGTGGTGATGGGTTATCATAGCTTGCTGTAATAAATACTGCTCCATCTGTATATGTACACAGATCACATCTAGTATCCATTATGTAATGAACGGTCCTGTAATCCATATTCAGGTGGTGATGGGTTATCATAGCTTGCTGTAATAAATACTGCTCCATCTGTATATGTACACAGATCACATCTAGTATCCATTATGTAATGAACGGTCCTGTAATCCATATTCAGGTGGTGATGGGTTATCATAGCTTGCTGTAATAAATTCTGCTCCATCTGTATATGTACACAGATCACATCTAGTATCCATTATGTAATGAACGGTCCTGTAATCCATATTCAGGTGGTGATAAATTATCATAGCTTGATATGCAGGACACAGATTAAACTCTCATTTGGGTGATATTAACATTTAATGTGGTGACCTTATAGTATGATTAATAGTCTGTGTGGAAATGTGGTTTTGTCTTGTTGGGGAATAATGACTGGCTAATCCATATTCAGGTGGTGATACCTTATCATAGCTTGCTGTAATAAATTCTGCTCCGTCTGTATATGTACACACATCACATATAGTATCCATTATGTAATGAACGGTCCTGTAATCCATATTCAGGTGGTGATGGGTTATCATAGCTTGTTGTAATACATTCTGCTCCATCTGTATATGTACACACATCACATCTAGTATCCATTATGTACTGAACGGTCCTGTAATCCATATTCAGGTGGTGATGGGTTATCATAGCTTGCTGTAATAAATTATGCTCCATCTGTATATGTACACACATCACATCTAGTATCCATTATGTAATGAACGGTTCTGTAATCCATATTCAGGTGGTGATGGGTTATCATAGCTTGTTGTAATAAATTCTGCTCCATCTGTATATGTACACACATCACATCTAGTATCCATTATGTAATGAACGGTCCTGTAATCCATATTCAGGTGGTGATGGGTTATCATAGCTTGCTGTAATAAATTCTGCTCCATCTGTATATGTACACACATCACATCTAGTATCCATTATGTAATGAACGGTCCTGTAATCCATATTTAGGTGGTGATGGGTTATCATAGCTTGCTGTAATAAATTCTGCTCCATCTGTATATGTACACACATCACATCTAGTATCCATTATGTAATGAACGGTCCTGTAATCCATATTCAGGTGGTGATGGGTTATCATAGCTTGCTGTAATAAATTCTGCTCCATCTGTATATGTACACACATCACATCTAGTATCCATTATGTAATGAACGGTCCTGTAATCCATATTCAGGTGGTGATGGGTTATCGTAGCTTGCTGTAATAAATTCTGCTCCATCTGTATATGTACACACATCACATCTAATATCCATTATGTAATGAACGGTCCTGTAATCCATATTCAGGTGGTGATGGGTTATCATAGCTTGCTGTAATACATTCTGCTCCATCTGTATAAGTACACACATCACATCTAGTATCCATTATGTAATGAACGGTCCTGTAATCCATATTCAGGTGGTGATGGGTTATCATAGCTTGCTGTAATACATTCTGCTCCATCTGTATAAGTACACACATCACATCTAATATCCATTATGTAATGAACGGTCCTGTAATCCATATTCAGGTGGTGATGGGTTATCATAGCTTGATTTGCAGGACACAGATTAAACTCTCATTTGGGTGATATGAACATTTAATGTGGTGACATTATAGTATGATAGTCTGTGTGGAAATGTGGTTTTGTCTTGTTGGGGAATAATGACTGGCTATGGTAACCCTCTATGTAAGGTGACAGTACCCGTATAATTCATAGTCTTTCATTTCTAGGTGTCCCGTGGACCCTGCACACGTGGCTGGAATCCCTGCGCATCTCCTTTCACCAGCACAGGCGACCTCTCATTCAGTGTCTGCTCAAAGAATTCAAGTCCATTCAGGAGGAGGAATATACAGAGGAGCTGATCACACAAGGGCTGCCCCTGATGTTTGACATATTAAAAGCTAGCAAGGTACGGATGTCTGCCACAATCCCTCTGTCCCCTCTGTACTGTATATGGTGTCATGCGTTTTCTTTGCATCCATCTATATAGTTAACAGTTTCTTTGTGGCATTTAGGTACAAGACTCAGGGACTGTATTTAGTTTTCTGTACTCATTGGTACAAATGTTCAGCTATGTTTTGGGGTGAAGACATGTACAGATTGGGGTATAGCTTGGGATTCTTCCTTACCCTACTCAGGGGCCCATTTATCAATATTCTCATACTAAATCCGATCTGGGCGTGATATTAGCACCCATGATTGCATTGCCGTATACGATGTTAGCGCTGGGATGTATTGAATAGCAGCCGCAAGATGACTTCCGGTATGCGGGCCATCCAGCATGGCTGCTTTTTAGCTTTGCTCCTACCAGTGTGAACAGGATCCTTTATAATCCTAATAATTTGCCTATTTTTTCGAGGCATCAGACATCTCCTACTGGTTCCTTGCACCTAGGGAATCTGGGGATAGTCTTATTTTTGGGGAGCGTGCTTTATTTCCACCGGAGTCTGGCCATCGACCCTGACAGCCTGTATGACCACCAACGCCTTGCTTGGCGCAAAAACTGCGGGACGCTGCTGAAGTTGGAGTTTCTCCTTCTCCCCCCCCCCCCCCCTTACTCACCTGTCTCTGTGGCGGTTCTGCTCTCTGTCCATCTGTGCTGCCGGTGTGTAGTGTTGTCCCTGGAGGGTGAGGCCGCTTTTACTCTGCGGCACGTGTTGGCTGTGATTGCGGGATGCTGTGACTCCTTGCCCGCTGCTCTTTGTTGGCCTCCTTGCGGTGCATCGTACTAGGGGCCGCTCCCTGTGTCCCTGCGCTGCCGGTGTGCTGCGCTGTCCCTGGAGGATGTAGCCGCTTCTACTCCGCAGCACGTGCTGGCTGTGACTGCGGACTGCTGTGACTCATCACCCGCTGCTCATTTTGCCTCCTTGCTGTGCATCATTATTATTATTATTATCATTTATTTATATGGCGCCACAAGTGTTCCGCAGCGCCTTACATAGTACATAGACAAAGAAGTAACCATTGACTTACAATACAATACAGGACATGGATAAACATTGCTATATTAGCGACCTTTACGCCCGCATAAGCAGCCAAGTATTAGTTGCCCTAGTGGGGAGTAAGAGATAAATTAAATTACAGTAGGGAGAAGCACAAGAGGGTAGAGGGCCCTGCTCGAAAGAGCTTACATTCTTTAAGGGAGGGGAAGACAAACAGGAGTGACACAGAATGGGGCAGGCGGAGAGGAAGGAAGATGTAGCAGCAAGTTAGGACGAGAGCTGGATGGCTTTAATGAAGTAGTGGGTCTTAAGAGCTTGTTTAAAACACTGTAGAGAGGTGCAGAGTCTGATGGGGAGAGGGAGGGAGTTCCAAAGGTGAGGAGCAGCACGGGCAAAATCTTGGAGGCGGGAGTGGGAGGAAGTAATCAATTGGCATGAAAGGAGGCATGTATTAAGCGAACGAAGAGGGCGGACAGATCAGAGATGTAAATGGGAGAGGAATGGGTGAGGGCTTGAGTGTGAGAGCCTTGAATTGGGTTCTGAAAGGGAAGGGGAGCCAGTGGAAGGCTTGCAAAAGAGGGGAGGCAGATGTAGAGTGTTTGGAGAGGAAGAGAAGCCGAGCAGCAGCATTGAGCACAGACTGGAGAGGAGAGAGATGGGATTTGGGGAGGCCAGCTAGCATCATCTTCAGAACCGCTCCTTATACCTGTGTGCTGCCGGTGTGCTCCGCTGTTCTTGGGGGTTGAGGAGCATCGTCTTCAGGATCGGAGGTGGTGTCTATCGCACAGTCTGCTCGGCTGAGGGACTGACTGCAGTGGTGGTGCCTCGCAGCTTGGATATCGCTGGGTTCTCTCCTCTCTGCCGGACCTGTCCCTGCAGTTGTCCCTTGAGGCTGGTGTCTCTGCTCCTTCTCTGGGCCGGATCCTGGATCTGAATGCTGGTGGCGTCGGGAGTCCGGATTACCTGAAGCAAGCAGTGCTGACCAAGAGGATTTCTGCCTTGGAGCTGCATGCTGGGGGACCCCCCAACCCACTGGTATTAATCTTGTCTGTGTTACTCCCATCCCCTTTATCTACTAACCAAATACTAATTCTCTCCCCCTCTTTGTTCCTTTCTCTCCCTGGGTGTTACCCTCTCTCCTCCCCAATATATCTTTCCCATCACCATTGCATTATCCCCTACCCTTCTTCTCCCTTCTTTATATATATGGTATTGGTGGTTTGAGTTAAGCTGTGTAGTGTTGGACATACTTGAACACTGAAGAAGTAGCAGAACTGCACCTGATATCTCTGTTCCTTTTATCTACAAAAAAGGTTCCTGATTTTTTTAAGTTCTTTCACTTTTAATATATGTATATGTGCTTCTATTTATGTGATATATCGCAAATGATCTAATGTTGATAATATCATCAGGCAGGGCCGTAGCTAGGCTAGAGCGGCCGGTGCCATCGCACAGGTCAGGGGGCACTGTTTGGGCCTGTCAAATTTCTGTTTATTATCATTCTTGCTTGTAGTTTCCTCTTATTTCATCCCCAGCATCTCCTGGCCTCTCCTATCTCTTCCCTGGCTCTTCCCCATGAGGCCATGGCCCTTTTTTGGGTGCATTCCTTTGAAAAATGAGGGGGGCACCAATGCTCTTTCTGGCAAAGGGCACCAAAAAGTCTAGTTACGGCTCTGCCATCAGTGACCATCCATTCTTATATTTTGTTCTACTCCTTATTCTCTTTATAATAATTGTATCTGGAGTCGATTAAGCTTGTATTACTTCATTGATAGTACTCTGCTGCCATCTTGTGGCTAATTGTTGAATGTGGCTCTCTATACCAGTCACTTATCTGTATTTTGACATTTCTGCCAATGGTTTTGCTATTCAGTTCTGTGATTTATTTTTTCATAAGAAGTATTGTGTGTAGATATGTAAGACGATTATTGGCACCATGTCTATGGTTTTCTGATTATTATATGTGCCGACAAGTATTTTTAAAATATAGTTTATATTTCACAAAGCTTAGGTGACTCCACACCATTTATGTGAATACTGTAAATTGTAACCAACATTTTCTGAACAGGAGGGTAATAGCTAGGTGTTTGTTATAGCTATTTGAATTAGGCCTTCTTTGCAACTGAGAAGAGTAGGGCTGGGTATGGACAGATACATCCAAAAAAATTCATCTAATGAAGCTTCTCAATCAGCTGCAGCACCTAGAATGAGTAGATCTGGTAAAATTGCTGGGAAATCAAATCCCCCTTCCCCTCCTTGTCCTCTGTCACCAAATATTTCCGAGGTTGATACTCAGAGCACTGAAACACGTTCTGATGGAATCGGTATGATATCCCGGCTGCCGCATGGCCGGCAGTTCGATTCCCGGCAGCGGCAGCCCGACAGATCAGCAGAGCCCGACAGCGATGGAAATCCCGATCGTCCCTAAGGTAAGTATAAACTAACCCTCCTTAGGGGTGCCTAACCCTAACCTCCCCCCCAAATGCCTAACCCTAATCCCCCCTCTAAGTGCCTAACCCTAACCCCCCCCCCCTTCCCCACTGCCTAAACCCTCGTGGGGTGCCTAACCCTAACCTCCCCCCGGGGGTGCCTAACCCCCCCCCACGGGAGCCCTAAACCTAACCCTCCCCCCCCCCGTGGCTGTCCGTTCGCGGCGCCCGGCGTCGGGTAAATGACAGGCGTCTAGATATAGATGCCAGTCATTTATCCCACTCCGGGATAAAGCAGCCGGGAAGCCAGGTGTGTGTATTTAAGGCAGCCGGTTTCCCGACTGCATACCGTTCTGATCCTTCCTCAGCTATTAATATGGCACGTGAGATCTCTAAAATTATTATGCCACAGATTGATCAAAAATTGAGAATATACAAGCTATGTTTGACACGGCTTTGGCTAAAATTGAGAATAACTCTTCTAGATTGGCTTCTATGGAACAGAGAGTCAGTGATACAGAAGATTGGGTAATCACTCTCCAAGGTTCCTCCGATGACCAGGCCAGTTCTATTCAGGCATTACAAGCCAAAATTGATCATTTAGAAAATCGACACAGAAGAAGTAATCTCCGGTTTATAGGCATTCCTGAAACTATTAGGGACTCTCAACTATCGGTTAGGAGCTCTGAATATTTCGGACTCCTCACTACTTCCACGCATTGAAAGGGCACATCGTATTGGCCCCGATCGATCTGAGGCTACTGGGAGGTCTAGACCGGTTATTGCAAAATTTTTACGATTTTCATATGAAAGAGCAAGTCTTACATGCCTACCGTAAATTACCACAGTTGTTGATTGCTGGGACACGTATTTTGATTTTTCACGATTTTTCAGCTTGTGTGACTCCAAAAGCGAAAAGATATTTTGAATGCATACAAATTGTTCCATGACAGTAACACTAGATTTGCTCTTATATACCCAGCCAAGCTGAGGTTTCAGGATAATGGCTGCACATTGATATTTACTGACCATGCTCAAGCAAACATGCATGTCATGCAAATGTTAGGCCAGGGGGTTCGCCTCATCTCTGAATGTTTTCAACTGTTTCACAATGTAACAAAATATTTCTAAAGGTTACGATACTCACTAAAGAGTCGCCTAGGGAAATTAGGTAATTTCTTTCTTTTATATTTGTTCAAGAATTAAGATCGCCATTATATAAAATGGCGCTTGTTCAGGTTTCTAAATGGTTGGGAAATTAAAGAAAATGTGGTTTGAACCAATATATATTATTTTGTGTGTGCTTAATGTTGATTGTAGTGCTCACGTCTCTCCTTTGCATAGGTATCAAGGATTTGTTGATTTCCTTTGCCTGAATCTCCCCACTTGCTGAGATGGGGGTTAGCAATTCAGAAGTTTGTATTCTTAGTTTACTTTTTACCCTAGTACAGGTATTGGCTGATACCCAGATACTATTGAATTCTGTCACTACACCCTCCATAGGCGCATATTTCAAGTTGATTTCATGGAATGTTGATGGTTTGAACTCTCCAGTTAAAAGGAAAAGGGTGGGACAATTTATTTTAGCAGATTTTGAAAGTAAGTCTCGTTGGGTTGCTATACTACGTATTTCACAAAGATTTACAATATACCATACTGCAATCAGTAATTGATCCTAACGGTCGCTATGTGATAATGGACGTAGATATTTGGGGAGCTAACTATAAACTAGTCAACATCTACGCCCCAAATAATGAAACAACTGAATTTTTACAAAATATTACACATATACTAGCACAACGTTCTCACTTCCCTCTTATAGTGGGAGGTGACTTCAATTCCAGTAGCGATCCCCTTCTAGACAGACAACCGGTGCCCAGATCCCCAGGATCTTCCTGGAAGCATATACAATTTCTCAAAGCCACTCTACAGCTTATGGATATTTGGCGACTTTTAAATCCATCAGACAAGACGTTTACTTTTTTTTTCAGGGGTTCACCATTCTTGGTCCTGCATAGATAATATTCTGACTAGTGATTCCTTGGTACATAAGACGAATATTCATGATATTTTGATGTCAGACCATGCTCCAATTCTCTGTCTTTAACTAGATTGATTCGGTCAGGTGGCACGAAAATATGGCGTTTTCCAAGTTATTTATATCACTCTGACCAATTTCGTTATTTTCTTGTTCAGCAATGGCCGAATTATTTAGATGATAATATTGAAGCGTGGGATACACCCACATTATTCTGGGGCGCATCAAAAGCGCTACTCTGGGGATATATCATTAAATTTGTAGCTAGAAAAAAAAACAGACTTTGTCTGAAGATTTAAAAAGAATGTTACAGGGTCACCTGACCCTTCAAACAGAGGATGATTCATTGAATTTCTATATAAACAATTTCCTGCTATCTCAAGCCAAAACGTGATTTCATATTTTCTAAACATATTTTAAATGGGGAACAAAACCGGTAAATTGTTATCCACAATGGCCAAAAAGGGGACATCCCGCTGCTTTATTACTGTTATTAAAACCCCACAAACTGGTGATATCACAGTGGAATCATCTGAGATCTTAGAACATTTGGAGTCTTACTATACCAGTGTATATTCTGATTCTCCATTTGATGGGGCTAAACTTGATAAATGAATGCAAGATGCTAATGTCCCACTGCTTTCTGACGAGCAGTCGGACTCCCTTGGAACGAATATCATGCTTGAGGAAGTTGTAGCAGCAATATCAATACTATACTTATGTAAATCTCCTGGTCCAGATGGATTTTCCAATGAATATTACAAAATATTTCAGACACATATAGCTCCAACTTTGGTTGAGCTTTGTAATGAAATTATAAATAAAAAAACTCCATTTCCATACATTAATTCGGCCCATACCATACTACTCCCCAAGCCTCAGCGTGACCCTCAATTATTAGAATCGTACTGTCCTATTACGTTATTAAACACTGACATCAAATTATTGTCCAAAATTATGGCGGATAGACTTCAATTGATCCTTCCCCAACTCCTCAGCTCCCTAGGTTTTGTACATAGTCGAAACTCTGTTAAAGGAGTTAGATCGGCTATAGCAGCAGTATTGGAATTGCATCAGAATTCCCCTTCCCATAACATGCTTTTAAGTCTTGACACGGTCCTTTGATCACATCTGTACTCAACTCTAGGTTTCAGGAGCTTCCATCCTGTATTTATAGATTTTGTTAAATATATTTACACGCTCCCCGCAACTTCAGTGTTACTTAATGGATATTGTGGGGACTCTGGGCCTGATTCAGGCCCGGACGCTATTTGCGGACGGTCGTTCCAAAAAAGGGGCCGGCTATTTAAATTGAGCGCTTGCTCTTTGCGGTTTGTTGACGCCTCTATGTCTGAACGAGCGAACGAAAAATGCACTCGCTGTTTTGTAAAGACGCCCCTTTGCCGTTCGCATCACACGTCATCTCCGGTATTTATTTGATTAATCGGGAACATCGAAAGGCATCAGACCTGCTCACAGTGCTTGTGGTAGGTTTTTCTGACCGCAATCACTGCGAGCAGTTCAGGCTAAAAAACAACCAAGTGACGTGGTCGATGACGCTCCCTTACTAATTATGCACTCCCATTAAACGCCCTTTTTACCGTTAGGCACGCCTGCGTTCGGCTCTCCACTCCCCCGTTTTCAAGCACCTTCTCCTGTTACCACCCACAAACGGTACATTCTGTCAATCAAATTAGCAGCCCCTCGCTGTTTTGCGAGCGCACGATTTCCGACCGCAATGACTGGTTTGCACATGCTCATTACGACCCATACGCATGCGCAGTTGTGCGAACATCGTTCAGAGCAAACGAGCGGCTCTGAATCAGGCCCTCTGTTACCATGCATAGAGGCACACGTAAGGGATGTCCTCTTTCTCCGCTTTTGTTTAATTTAGCTATAGACCCCTTGTTACATCTATTACAAAATTATATTTTATTTAAAGGTATTAAAATAGGATCTAGGGAAATGAAACTTTGCCTTTGCGGATGACAATTAACACAATCCCCTTGACCTGGAGATCTGATAGCTTTACCCATTTAGGTGTTAAGATTCCTCGGAATCCAAACTTCCTTTATTCTTTAAATTATATACGTATAATACGTGAAATAACAGCAGAATTAGATAGCTGGAAAAATCTCCCTCTGTCGTACACACGTAGAGCTAACCTTATTAAAATGATTACTTTCCCTCGCCTTATGTATCTTGTCCAAGTGTTACCTGTTACTATTACTCCTAAGGATATACAATATATTCATTACTTATTTAGATGTTTTATTTGGAAGGGTAAGAGGCCGTGTATAGGTTTAATTAAGGAAAATGGAGGCATACATTTCCCCAATGTCCAATGGTATTCTGAGGCAGCCACATTACGCTATCGTAAAGATTGGTTGCACAACCAGGAAAATTATACAAATACAAGTTTGGAAAGAGAATTTCTTTCCCCAAAGGATCTTGTTTCTTTTTTACACTTACATGACCAAGAGAACCCAGTTCATATTAAGGAAAATCCGCTACTCTGGCCAGTTAGAAACCTATGGCATACCCCACGTCATAACACAACTTAACGTCACATAAATCACTATACCTCCCTTTCATGTTGAATCCAGAATTTCAGGATGGACGGGCTGTACATTCTTTCTATATATGGAAAGCAGGAGGTATAACGGGTTGGCTGTCTAGTTAATGTTTCAGGAAAAAGACCTCTAAACCTTCTATCGGATGAGGTGTTGTCATGTGTGCAAACCACTTATCATACTAACATAAAATAAAGACACTGAGACGTGGATTTGGCAGATAACTTGATGGCGATTTATTGGAGAAATTAATATTATTTATTAATTCTTAAATTAATTAAGGATGTATGGTGGCAAAGAAAGGACGGCCAGAAATCAGCCAGATCTGCTATGCCCACACACAAACAACAAAAGACATAGCAGGCGTAGATCGCCCAGAGTGCATACACATAACCATGTAAACCATGTCAAACACAAAAGGTAACGCTCACCCTCCAACTTGACTACCCACCCGTTTAGGTGATGATACTGCCCCCCGTTAGGTTGGTACAGCCAACTACCAGTCAACGAAGGGAACGCCCTTAACTCATAATTGCACCTGGACTGGTGAACTGCCGTTCTTTCCCGCCACAGCAAGGTTCAGCTTATAGAACCGCCGCACCGCCACCATACCAAGTACTACCCCAATAACGCCAACTCCTCAAAAAGATCCCCAATAAACAATGACACACCCTCCTCTGTTAAATGAACTCCATCAGGTCTATACATATAACTAAATCGAAATTGAATGTTATTATGGTAAATGAAACGGCCATAATTGGCCATCACAAATTTGGCAACTGCGAAATTAAGTTTCTTCCTAGCTTCGTCATTAGCAGGAAAACTCCTAACCCCACGCCAGACCTGTCGAGGTACAATGCAAGACCAAATTAATTTACACAAGGGCCAGGCCGATAGCACCCTCGCCAAATCGTTGACAATATCAACTCGTAATTCTACAGTGGACCTCTGCCCTAAGTCGTTGCCTCCTAAATAAGCCACCAAAATACGTGGCCTACCAAAAAGCCTTGCATACTCTAACAGTTTAGGACAAAAGGAATGCCATCTCATACCTCTGGAACCTATCCATCGGACCCTAGCTGAATATTCAAAAATTGGAGCTTGATCTGAACTCAAACCTAGCAGCCCAGAAAATATATGAGTGGCCTATAACCCAAATGTCCTGCGTGTCAAAGAGCAATCCTAAAGGTGGAGGAAAGCAGTAAATAAAAAATTAGTAATTGTCATAAAACAATAAAATTTTATGGTGTATTAGTGGGATCTGATAGAACATAAGTGAGTATCTGCCAAAAAGAAAAATTTTCTATTGGTCGCCGACTTTACTATTTGAAGTGGCTGAGACAAACAGAAGACACAAAGGGGAAGAATGGGTGGGGGGGAATTGGGAAAAAACAGGTGAACTCGGCAAGAGGTAAAATAAAAACCTGCTGAGGGATGGACTATGGCCTAATTAAATGATTGAGAATAGCCGAATTGAATCCGTCAGTTCAGGTAAAAATTGTAAAATCCCTCAAGACTCCCATTGCCAGCAATGGCGAGTAGCTAATCCCGAGTAGGACGGACAGGGGTAACAGACAAGACAGGACAGTACATGAGACAAGACAAAAACCAGGCAAGCATAAAATATAAACGTAACCGGAACAGACTGTGAAATGACTTTAAACAAAGGGCCTTCATGCCTAGGTCGAATGTAACCTTTATAACTATCCGATTTCCAATGTCCTAGGGCCTTAATTTCTGATGCCGAGAAACCCGCAGCTGCCGCCGAAGTTGCGGCTCCGATCAGAAACGAGTGTGTACCAGAATCTTGAGGCGGGAGGCCTAAAACTGATACACACCTCTTCAAAAACCAACCAAACTGGTATTTGGTAAGCGGAGTCCTGTCCATATGCATGAGTCATGAACCAGGAACATCCGGCCGCAATAACTCATACCGCATAGCTAGTGCCACGGGGCAGATCTGTTCGTCCCTAGATGGACCCAACGAGATCCACCTACCCCTACCAGTCTGGTCGGTCTTCGACTGCCGAATCCTACAGAGAACAGACCTCTCACTGACCAGGATATCCGAGAGGAGCATGGCGGCATCAACCCATTTGGATGATGCCACCAGCTCCGATACCCTCAAGGTGCCGTGAAAAGCCTCCGAAAACACCACTTGAATCAGGATCGCCTCATACGCAGTAAGAGCCACTCCGAGAACCGCCCCTAATACTGCCGGAAGCAGATGAGCGTCCACAGGTCTCCTACGGTCTGCTACTGGCCGGGAGACCCGTGCCCAACCCTTTAAAGCCTTCACTATCAGAAAACTTTTAGTAAAGTCAGGTTGGCCCTTCAATTTACAATAAAATGCAATGCCCCCCAAAGAGCGCGCAACAGAAGCCCTGGATCTGCCAGCCAAACGGAGACTCCAAATAAAAGAAAGCATCGAACGATGCTGACTCTTACCTGCCTGTTTGCTGCTACGGGAATAATCTTCCCATACATTCCATGCCTGCCGATATGCTCGCAACGTGGAGGGGGCTAAAGACTGTTCTGCTTAGCCCTCCATGCCGGCTCGATCACCTGCCAAACATAAGAGGGGCAAAGCACAACGTCAGCACCAGGGCCACAGATCGGGACCTAGCCCACTGGAAACGTGATAACGCATCGTCTATCTCATTCTCCACCCCAGGAACGTGTCTTGCCTTAAACATGATGTTACAGCGCAAACATGTGAGCACAGCTGCGCTAGCAAGCGCAAAACCAGCAGGGAAGCCGCATGTTGCTGATTGTATCGCATGGACCATGCCCAGGTTGTCACACCTGATAATGATGCTGCGATTGCGTAACCATTCCCCCCAGATTTCCAAGGAAACCATTATGGGAAAGAGTTTGAGAAGGAGTAAGTCCTTAGTCAAACCCTTTCCCACCCATTCTTCCAGCCAACGGCCAACGCACCAGGAGCCATCAAGGTAACATCCGAACCCCGTGGTGCCTGCTGCGTCGGTGAACAGCTGCAGCTGCAAATTGTCAGCGGCTGGAGACATCCACAACCGAACGCCATTAAAATCCCGAAGAAACGAGACCCAGACAGAGAGGTCCTGCTTAATCTCTGAGGATAAACGTAGCAAATGTCTCGGTTAGTGACACCAGCCGTGGCCCTTTCCAATTTACGTGAAAAAGCTCTGCCCATTGGAATTACTTTACAGGCCCAGGAGGGATTGCGCCTGCCGCAGGGTAATTCTACTGGAAGCCGTGCATTCCGCTATGGCATTACTTGACAGGCTTATCGAGAGGAATGCGACAAGAACCCACCGAGGTACAGATCTCGATACCCAGGAATGACAAGGGGAAGGGCCCTCCGTTTTGTCCACAGCAACGGGAACTCCAAATGAAAAAACAGCGCTCGTAAAGAAAACAAAAGATAACTGCATCTGCCTGAACCGGAAGGGCCGACACACAGAAAGTCATCGAGATAGTGGGCTATTCCATGACTACCGCAAAAATTAAATAAATAAATTCCGCGCACCAGTGTAGGAAGGTGCTAAAATGCTCGAAAAACGCACAGGACACAGAACACCCCATAGGCAAGCATTTGTCTATGCAATATCCGTTGTCCAAGCTAAAAACCCATAAACTGGAATGACTCTGGGTGCAAAGGAAGTAGACGAAAAGCTGACTCAACATCTATCTTAGCCATCAGTGCGCCCGGACCATAACACCTAATGACGTCCAAAGCATCGTCAAAAGACTGGTACACCACCGAGGAAACCTCAACTGGTATGGCATAATTTACTGACGAGCCTGGCGGATAAGACAGATGTTGCATGAGCCCTTATTTTCCTGGAATTTTCTTGGGAACCACTCCCACCGGGGAATTCACAAGATCCCTAATGGGGGTTCTGCAAAAGGCCCAGCAATGCGCCTGCGCTAACCTCGCCAGCCACTTTTTCCCTAAGAATGTGAGGCAATTCAAAGGCAGACTTCAAATTTCTAGGCGAATATGTGTCGACATCCCTGCAAATAGGTAAACGAAAACCAAAACTGAAGCCTTTTAACGAAAATTCTGCGTCCTGCAGAACCGGGTACCAACTCAACCATTTTGCTATCGCTGTGACACGGACAGGGGATGGAACTTTACTTAGCGCTTGTGCCTTTTGCTGGCTGTGCAGGCTGCTGCTGGGCACCCCCCTTGAAACACTTGGCAACTGGGTGATTGCCACCACATCGCAAGCAGAGGTGACGAAAACGACATTTTAATGTGGAATTATTAAAGGCGAAGCATTTTCCCCAGACGCCTGCTGTTAGCCCTGACGAACTGAACTAGCTGCTTTGCACGCGTTGTACCCCTCATAGGCAGGACGCGAAGGCTGCGTGACCTCCAGCAATGTATATTTGTCGAAGTAGGAGCATAGCTGAGAATGGAGCTTCCCGATGATAGCTGCTTGGGGCAGTGATTGCAATAATAAGCTGTGCACCCTGTAGAAATTCACTGTAGCACATGTATTCTGTCTATTTTGTAAGTTAAATGCTCAGAATACAGTATATAATACAATCTCCTCTATTGGCTGATAATAATGATTCAAAGGAGATAAAAGCTAGATCTTAGGTGCTATAGATAAATAAAGCAGTGTCAAAGCCATTACCCCTTACTGTCATATAACGCATCACTAAAGCATTCTATTCCCCCAATGATACCTCAATGCCCAGCATAATACTGACACTGTTTGCTGCAACTGTTTTCTACCATTAAGAGGGCATAATCAGCACTTAGACCATCTATAAAATACATCATACGAATGTACTGAATGATATAATTCTGGCATATACAGGACCAGCAAACACAGTAAGTAATTATATGTAGAAGTAGAGCCATCCTGTCTGAGCTGAATCTTTTTATTTCATGTGCCGGCTCCTTTACAGATCATATGAGCAAGTTGGGGAATCTGGGAGAGGGCAGAAAAAGAAACCATGCACTGTCCTGGAAACAGATGCACAGATTGGTCCCCCTATGTACTGGATGGTGTATTATCCAGTATTAATAATTGATCCAATAGGTGATCCATATCAGTGCACCCCGTACAGTGCATGTTTTCCAGATCTAGTTGGTGCACAACAATATTCATTACTGGCTTTTTAACTTTTTCTACTGGCTGACACATTTAAAAGATCAACAGGGACTGTAGTGCTAGTTATTTCATTTGTGACACTGAGGGGATCCTAAAAAACATGCAACTTTAGTATTATATGCTATTTCTATTGTAGTCATCATGGTGTGGGCTGAGGGGGGGTTCAGGCAAGGCACTCATAAACCCCTCCTGCATTTGCCTATGGTGCTGGCCATTGCAGCCACAAAGATAATATTGACCAGGGGCATTAAGGACTAAAGGGAAGCACCCCTCCCCCACACTGGCACACCTTCCACAAAGCTGCTGCAGCCTGAGGGGGGATAGAACTATCAATAGGGGAACCACACCTGCAGCTCCTAATAACATGGGGACACTGTGGAACCAGGGTCTGGGGAGGCTCATTACTAGGCAGGACATAGCTACACCCACCCCCAGCAGAACAAGAAATCAGAAAAGACACTGATTGAGGACAGAAAGGAAAAGTAAAAGCAATGATATGAAGTAAATGAAAAGAGACTAAATACAATAAGGAAAAGGAGGAGAGAAGAAGGAGAAGCACTAAGAGAGTTTTATTAAGGAAAATGACAACTGACAAAATGCACTTCCCTGTCCTGGAGCAATCTGGAACCAAGAGGCTTTGGCCCTCACTTCTAGCCCCTTATATAATGTCTCTATTGAAAACCCGCCCCTGCTAACGATAGGCTAACTCTAAACAGTAATTTGCATACATGCCGGCCCCCATCCTAGAGGTTTAACACACCTCTTTTCTTATGCAATCTTTCGGTTTCACTTACTTTGGTGAGGCTGTTACTCTAGAAGCTACTGAGAAATTTCCTGTGATTTTGCCATATCCGGTGGCATTTGTCTTGGTCCAAGTTTGGTTATCAGATATTCTCTTCAGCGCATTGGCAAAATTCAGTTGATAACTTGCTTCAAGTTCCGCCATCAGGAAAGGAGATATCTTGCTAGCTTACAGACATTTTCAAATCCATTTAGACCATTCAGTGATAACAGGGGAATGAGTACTTGGATATCACAATTCCCAGGCTTGCAGGTAGAAGATATTTTAAAGGCGCATGATAGTATACATACTTATCTCCGCATAGACGACTTCTTATAGGTCTTTCAGATAATAGTAATTGTTTTAAATGTGGTTTACCGAACGCTGATTTATTCCATTGTTTATGGTCATGTCCGTTGCTTCATGGATTCTGGTTACAGGTTCGTAATTATGCTCAGGAGCACTTAGTAAATTATCTACATCTGTCCCCTGAATGGGCGATGTTTGGTATCATTCCGAGTACTTTAAGATTCTCAAAGGGAGGCAGATGTTTATTGCTGGCAATTAGTGCGGCAGCTCGCAAATCAATTTAGCAGGTGTGGATTCACCGAGAACCCCCTGCTCTGTCTCTTTTTAAAATAAAACTGTTATATCTTTTCCATATGGAGTGGGTGGCAGTCACTTTGGAAAGGAAGTTAAGACCAAAAAGTTCTTTGAAATGTGGGAGAGCTTTATACTAACGTTATCACCAACTATACAATCACAGGTCTGTAATTCACTATGTAATACATCGTGGTATTTACTGCGTATAGTGGAGGGTAATCCACCTAATCCGATTGATGCTTAGGGGGGAGAGACGAGCACAAAAGATATATTCCGTTTATATTTATATATTTATTTACGTTTATATATATATTTCAATGTGGAAAGACAGCATATTTGTACAATGCTATATGACAAAGTATTGTTTTATTGTACAATGAAAATAATTTTTTTCTTGCTGTGTGACAATTAATATGCTTATCTATGTATTGCTTCAATAAAAATATTTAATAAAAAATAAATAAATAGTACCTGCAAGGACAGGGACTCTGGGGGTCATTCAGACCCGGTCGTTAGCGCCGATGCGCTCCGACCGGGTCGATGGCCCCCCACAGAGCATGCGCACGACGGCGCCGGCGCCGGCGTTTGCATGCGTGAGACCCGCTACGACCGACAGCGCCGGTCGTAGCGGGTCTCGATCCAAAGGGGGCGAGCTGTCGATGTTAATTGACAACTCGCCCCGTTTGGAAGGCGGGCCGGGGGGTGGCAGCCCAAACGGGGGCGTTCCCATGGGAACGCCTACCGTTTGGGGGCGGCCCCACTGACATTACTAGTGATGTCAGTGGAGAGCTTCCGGCTCAGACAGAGCCGAAAGCTCTCCGGGGCTTACGACAAGGGAGACCCTACCCTAGGGTCTCGTCGTAAGCTGCGATGGTCTTGACCATCGCGACCATCACCTTATGCGGTCGTAAGGCTGTGGGTGTTAACCCACAGCCTTACCACCGCAAAGGAGGACGTCTTGAAAATTCAAGATGTCCTCCCCTTATTCAGACCGACCGCACGCTCTGTGCGACCGGCTCTGAATGAGGTCCTCTGAGAGGATCCCGTCCCTGCAATGTGCTCGGAGTGAAGTCACCGCATTAGCACTCCTCTCTCAGGACTTCTGCTCATGCGCAGTCTACAGACCACGCATGTGTGGCGTCCATTGCCCGGGTGGGTTCTGGACGAACTCTCTCCTGGTAACTTTTGCGAAGTGTAAGCCATAGGCTACAGCAGCACAATGCCCTCTTCAGATGATGTAATCTGCGAGGACCAAATCTGACAGCATCGCATCACCCATAGAAGCCTATGGAACTTGCGGCTGCCATAGGAAATGCGGGGGCTGCAGCAGATATGGGAGATATCCCTGCATAATACATCTAGGGATACTTAATATTTGCGGGTATCCGGGAATATGCAACGGCTAATGGTGAGGCTGTTACTCTAGAGCTTCACTTGCTGACTAGAACAATCTGTTCTGCACTGATGAAGCTAATCTAGACTGAAAGAGGTCTGTCTGCAGTTGGGTGTCCTGTATCAGCACAGGCAAGACCCCATGGAGTTCCAGGCAACATATCAGTTTAGGCCCATGCACCACCAAAAATAAAAACATGAAAATACCCTGTAGGTTAGAGTAATCTGAGCCCTAGGTTTACTAGATGGTCCATCTATGGCACAATCCTGATATTAGACATGGAATCCCTAGCAAGCGTCTGCAGGGTATGTCAGCGGAATATAATATATATTAGTTTATATGACAAGCATAGTGATACCTATTTATGTAAGATAGAAAGTACTGTTTGTGTATGGGGTTGTTATGCTGGGTTTGTAAATGTAGTTGTTGGGCATTTGGGGACTGTATGGGATTGTGATGAGGCTGCTATAATGGGCATGTAAATCTGTGAGGTGCGCATGGGGTACCGCGGTGCTCTAGGAATATTATCTTTTATCATATTAGTTCTTCACCACATCTGGCTTCATTCTATACACAGTGAGCCTGATTCAGAGACGGACAGGATTGCAATCGCAACTACATTCTTTCACGGATCGCAGTTGTTAAACTATGCTCATGCCTTCCAAAGCACAGCCGAGCATAGGGACGCTCACCACTGCCTTCTCATATCTGTACGACGATGTGCAACAGTGTAAACGTCGGTAACATGGACGCACAGGAGGCAGTCAGGCTGGTGTGACCAGACGGAAATACTGCAGCTCTCCTGACACGCTGAGAGCTCTCATACTGCTCAGGAGATCGCAATGACTAATTTATGCACACCCATGCTAACGGCCAGACACCTCTGCGTTCTTCTAACCACCCCCCAGTTACCACCCCCAAACGCTGACTGCCTGTCACTCACTTTGCAAATGATTGCTCTGCACAAACGTAGTCTCAAAACAATCGCTGCGTGCGTGCGTCCGTGCGTGCAGTGTGGCGTTCCTGCATGCGCACTAGCAAACAATCGCTCGTTCTGCATAAATATCGGCATTGCGTCCTTCTCTGAATCAGGCCCAGTGTCCTAAGTACTGTATACCTTCTCTTGGTAACATGATCCATACTGTACATAGCATGGCTTACCCAATGAATGCTGTGTGGGCATAGCACGGCTTACCCAATGAATGCTGTGTGGGCGTAGCACGGCTTACCCAATAAATGCTGTGTGGGCGTAGCATGGCTTACCCAATAAATGCTGTGTGGGCGTAGCACGGCTTACCCAATGAATGCTGTGTGGGCATAGCACGGCTTACCCAATGAATGCTGTGTGGGCGTAGCACGGCTTACCCAATAAATGCTGTGTGGGCGTAGCATGGCTTACCCAATAAATGCTGTGTGGGCGCAGCATGGCTTACCCGATGAATGCTGTGTGGGCGCAGCATGGCTTACCCGATGAATGCTGTGTGGGCGTAGCATGGCTTACCCAATAAATGCTGTGTGGGCGTAGCATGGCTTACCCAATGAATGCTGTGTGGGCGTAGCACGGTTTACCCAATGAATGCTGTGTGGGCGTGCCAGGCGACATGACTCATACCTTGTGAAAATGGATCAGTGTATAAATATTTTTGAAGTTGGCAGTAGCGGAGACAGATATAACAATATAGCAATTTATTGCTATTTGCAGGCAAATGCTAATGGCGGTCACTGTTGGAGATACAGTAGGTGCAGTAATAATAACACTTGCAGAGCTCATTAATGGATCCTGCCTTGCACATATGTTGCATGAGCTAGGTAGGCAGACCGGATTCATTTCACTTATGTGCATAATATCCACGCCACTGATCATGATCTTGTGTAGCTGGTATATCGTCATTCCTGCAATCGTTTCATTAGTGGCCTCCAGGGAAGTAACTTTCCGTCTCGCCCAGGGTTTCCCAGAGTTCACATCACAGCTGTGGTTTTAGATGCAATTTCCAACTTTATCCTTGGCAGTTATCCCAGTGTTTAGTCTGGTGGGGCCTTTTATACTTTCCTTCATTTCATTCTGGTCTACTGAGAAAAAGCCTTCATCTACTTTAAAGGAAACAGGCTTTGTAGTGCAGCCTCTTAGCACCGATGTACCAACCTAGTGCCTCACCAAGATGCTGCTTGTTTGTAATTACGGCAGCTACAGTGGTAGCGAATAGCGGTACTCTGGAGTGAAATTTAATCAGTTTTACTATAGCTGACAATGAGAATTACACTGGAGAGCCGGAAAGGGACTTTAAGCATATGAGAGGCTGACAGTGGTTGAACAATTTTATTACTTTAGTGAGTTTGAAATTATAGAAAGAGAAAAAAAGAAAAAGTTTCCTTCCATTGTAAATAACACAAAGGAGAAGAGAAAGGAGGCTGACGCCAAAAAATGTAAATTGCAATGGGAGTTAAAGGGGACAAACATCACTGGCTTCATCACGGGTGTGGGTTAAAAGATAGACCAGTGGTTCCCAAACTGTATTGAACCACGGCGCCCTAGAGTATCAGCATTGTTTTCATGGCACCCCTTAGCCAAAAGTTTGTTATTGTGAAATTCAGAAATGTAGTAAAGTAGTAAAGGGAAGTAAATTGTGCTCCTGTCATCCATATGCTCAGTTATGTGGTGTGGCCAGGTTTGCGCTTCTGTTTGTCCACATATTACACATATTTACATTACTTTGACCATAAAAAATTTGATTTGGTGCTGAACCACGAACTTGAGGCACCCCTGCAAATGTCCCGAGGCACCCCAGGGTGCCATGACGCACCGTTTGGGAACCACTGAGATAGACATTAAAAAGGTTGACAGTGTTTAGATAAACACCGTATGTTAGACAGTCAATAGGTCGACAGGGACAAAGGGTCGACACACTAAATGTCGACATATAAGGTCGACAGGGTCAACAGGTCGACATATTTTTAATATGTTTTTTAGCCCTAATCTTCACTCTAACCCTCCCCTTGGTGCCTAACCCTAACAGTCAGCGTAGGTGCCTGACCCTAACCGTACCTTCTAGTGCCTAACCGTAACCCTCCGGTAAGTGCCTATCCCTAACCGTTGGGGTAAGTGCCTAACCCTCCGGTAAGTGCCTAACCCTAGTAACAATGAAAAATCATGCGTCAACCTTTTGACCATGGCGACCATTTGCACCTGTCGACCTTCTTACATGTCGACCTTTAGTGTGTCAACATATTGTCCCTGTCAACGTTTTGTCCCTGTGGACCTATTGACTGTCTAACATCTGGTGTCTATCTAGACATTGTTGCTTTAGGATTGTATGCGTGGTACAAAATGTGTATATTCTCCCGTATACAGAGTTGTACTAAACTCTGTGGTCAGAACACCGTTATCTGTAACCTTGGTTTGATGCTGGATATCGCGATGGTTGCTCCTTTGGCCAGGCTAGTCCCTCCCGGAAAACAGATGGCACGTTTCCGGGAACGGTGACCAGCTATTCCCCCGCTCCATCCCCCAAGCGCCACAGTATGTCAGTCATGCTGTGGCTTTTAGGGTCTGCGGGCAAGATCGCACATGCGCAGGATTTGACCTGTGCGTGCGCAGACCACTCACCATCGGAGATGTACGCTAACCACCACGTTAGCGTACATGGGATGGGTACGAGATGTCAGCGTTCGAGATCCCGGCTTTCAAAATCCCGACACTGGCATCCCTACAGAGTTAGGATACTGACACCTGTCAGTCAGTATCCTAACCCTCCCCCTCTCCCTACCCTAACCCTCCCTTCTCGGGGCCTGACCCTAACCTCCCCCCTAGTACCTAAACCTAAGCATCCCTCTCCCCGCACCCTAGACCTAACACTCTCCCTAGTGCCTAACCCTCACCCTAACCCCGCTACTTACCTTTGGGTTTCCGGTGGTCGGGATGCTGGCACCGAGATTCTGACAGGTGTTTGGCTATTGAACGTATCCGAGCATATATCTCTGAATCGGGCCATCAGTTGCACCAAATAGCCCCTCTCGGTGCCCCAGGTCGATTCGGCTGTGCCAAATGTCTACCTCGCTTAAAATGTGCATCATATTTGCATAAAATAAAACAACTGGGAGTGACAGAACTACTCGATGACACTGATGAATTTGAGATGCTAAATTTGTACATCTGTGTGCGACTGAGTCTGAATCTGTATACAGAGCGCTATGATGCAGCGTCTGCGGCTTTTTCTCATGCCGAGTTCCGTTGTGCTTAATCTGCAACTTGTACAGTACGTGGTTAAAACTAATTTCTGTGCAGTTAAAGTCACAGCTCAGCGTCTCTAGTACACTGTGAGGGGTGTTTTGCTGCGTCTGGTACGAGAATAAGCCACTAAATTTAAAGAAAAATATGCTACACCTTTCGGAGCTGCTCAGTCACACTGGCGTCTTGCACCCTATGGCATATTGGCGCTAGGTGTATGAGGACACATCTGTTCATGATGTCAGAACATGCAAATAGACTAGAATTCAATTCTGTTTCAGTCCCCCTGTAAGTGACTTCACACAAAAAACATACTGGGCAAAATTTACTAAGCTGCGGGTTCTAAACCCCGGCGGTTTGGTGGCGGTTTGACGGTGGTATATAAACCCCGGGCGTTTGGTGGTGGTTTGATGGCGGGTTCTAAACCCCATGGGTTTGGTGGCAGTTTTGCACCGGTTTCTAAATCATAGTCCTGTTCTGTTCTATTCTATTCTAAAATGTGTTTTTCGACGGCAGTTTTGCAGCGGTTTTGGCCTTAGTAAATCTGCGTATAGCAAAACCGTCGCCAAACCGCCAGGGTTTAGAACCCGCCACTTAGTAAATTTTGCCCACTGTATGACTTTCGCAGAATCATTTGGAACAAAAAAAAACATAGAAGTGAATTGAATCTGGTCACAGGTAGAGAGCAGTATTTGAAAAATGTGTGATTGATACAAGCTAATCTGAGACACTTGTGTACTGACTTGTTGCAGTATCATGTCATCTTCATAGCGGTTAATTGCTGACAGGCCATCAAATAACACATAGGGGCAGATGTACTTATCCTTGGAGAGTGATAAAGTGGATGGAGATAAAGTACCAACCAATCAGCTCCTAGCTGTCATTTTTTAAAAATAGCCTGTAATATGACAGTTAGGAGCTGATTGGCTGGTAATTTCCCTCTCTCCGCTTTATCACTCTCCAAGCCTTAGTACTTCTCCCCCTTAATGAGTTAGGTGGTAGTGAAAAATTATTTTGATGTCATAAAAAAGGTACAGATGCACCCAGGTATGTTGTAGCTGATCGCGTCACAAATGTGCGCGCGCATCGTGTTATGCACCACGAAATGCTATGGCACATCCCTGATCATGGGAGGGCGTCACCATTCAATCCTATGGAGACGCGATGCAGGGCGCAATTCGCTGCGCTACAAGCAAGTATATAGCTGGGCATGTCTGTACAACGGAAAATGCATGTATGGATAAACCTTATGGTACATCTGTATGATGTGGAAGGGGACAAGGGCTCAGCCTTTTTTTTAGCAGCAGACTATTGATAAGATGTCAATCATATCAATCATAAATCAATATATAAATTCTAAACATAATATCAATCACATAAATGACAAAGTTCCATATAATGTTTTATGCTGTCTTTAACACTGTATAGTGTCTAAACCTTCATAGACAGCAACAGTGAAGCCTAAAACACCTCTAGACCTTAAAACATATTTCTACAACAGGAAGAGTTTTGTCTTTATTACAGAACGAAGTCATCAGCCAGCAGTTGACTGTAATATTCAGCCAGTGCTACGGTCCTTACCCCATCCCAAAGCTGACGGAGATAAAACGCAAACAGACGTCTCGCCTGGGTGAGTGTTCTCAAAATTGCCATGTAAATTGTGCTTTATTCATTCATTTACTTCTGCAGGCCGGAAATGGAAAGTTGCACAGACTCCAATGAACTGTCTACTGTCAGCCCCTTGCAGCTCATTATTAGTCAATGGCGTGATGCTACAGTAGCTACACCAGGGGGATACATTCACTGCGCAGTGCAGATCTCATTATACTGATTGGCTGCACTGTCAAACTCCTCTCAATGGCAGGCGCCCTTTAATTTACTAACTCACTCCAGAACTGGCGCTGATAAACGTAGCTTCAAAATACAGGTGGATATTGCAGGCTTGATGAGCATTTATCATGATCACCATATTTAAAGGTGTATCGCTGTAGAGAGTTTTCTCACACTACGTTCCAATGAGACCACAACATGAACAAGCTGCTCTGAATATCATGCAGACATTAGGATCTTTCAGATTATTTTCTGTAGTTCTCTGCTTTGCAGACAGGTGGCAGTGTAGTCTGCTAGTAAACCCACAGGGCAGCAAAAAATATATATATGCACCAAATGTCTATAGTTTTGCTGTAACCTGTGGTCTCCAGCACCACTCACGTGAACAGCAGACGGTGTAGGAAACACCCAAGCCCTCCGTTGCTCCGTTGTAGTGTTCATTTATCCAACTGCAGTTTTTGCTAATAAACATAACGCCATCTCAGGATGGCATTATGAGGGCTTACCTTGTCTTCTGTGCCTGAAATCTTCGAAACGAAGAACTTTGCATGCGCGTCCGGCACATCAAACGCATGCACAGCACGGACTTCAAGTGTTACTGGGCATATGCAGTCTTATAGGCTCACAAGTGCCCAGTGTGGAGATAACAGCATTTTTGTCTGGCAAGCGGGCGCTCTCCGTCCCAGTCATGCGTCATGCATCATGTTTAGTACCACTGCTGGAGAGAGATAAATAATAACTAGACCTTTAGTGCGACCACACTGCACAAGCGGGTGTGTGTTCAACTCCCAATTAGGCCTTAAACATCTGTTAGAAGTGCAAATGTAGAATAATATGTCTTGTTTCTTGGCAGATCCGCATTTTCTGAACAATAAAGAAATGTCAGATGTCACCTTTATTGTTGAAGGACGACCCTTTTATGCACACAAAGTGTTGTTATTCACAGCGTCGCCAAGGTACGCATCCATCCTTACCATTGATAAAGCATGTCCAACGCTTTTTGAAATATAAGGACTTCCAAAATATTATTCCATTAATGTATTGGATATTGTAAACTATAAGGATATTTTGCCGGAATTGAAGTCCCCAGTTATTCGGGATGTCCAGCTGCGCTTATCGTCGAGCATTATGGTACCGCAACATTGCAGATCTTCCTGCGCACCTTTCATAGGGTGCGAATAAAAATCTGCCATATTGGTGGCTGCGAGATGTCGATGTCCCGACTGTTTCTTCGGAACTCTGCGGCCATTGATATTAATTGATTAATTCTCTCCTGTCAGTCACTGGGCAGTTGAGTGACCAAAGGTATGAGGTTGCTGATTGCTTTTGTCCGACGCGATTTAAAATATCCATAATAGTTTACAGTAACGGGATACATTATCGCTTATAATACACAGGTTCTTCTAAACACTGTGATGACATCAGAACTCACCATTAATACAGATATTATATACAGAAGCTAATACACATATTAGAGCAGCATTTGTGTTTTATAACACCATAGTCAGTGACTATTCTCCATACTGTGACAGAACGAATGGCAAGCACTAAAGGGGGCTACTTGTAGGGTATAATTGCCGATTAGAGACAGGGAGTAACATTTATTTATATACTGTAGCACCAGCATATTCTGCTGTGCTTTACAATTCAATCAGAGTAATCAACAACACGTACTATGGGGGACTATAGCGACAAGTATTGATAATTAAGTAACCATCACGATTAATCCTGCAACATCATCTAGGGGGAGATGTTTCAAACCTTGGAGAAATATAAAAGTTACCCAAAGCAGCCAATCAGCATCTGGCTGTCATTTCATAGACAAGAGGTTCCCAAACTCGGTCCTCAAGGCTCCCCAAAAGCTCAGGTTTTAGAGATATCCATGGTTGAGCACAGATGACTTAATTAGTATCTCAGTCAATTTGATTTAACCACCTGTGCTCAACCATGGAAATCTCTAAAACCTGAGCTGTTGGGAAGACTTGAGGACCGCATTTGGGAACCTCTGTCATAGACTGTGCTAGATACATGACAGTTCAAAGATGATTGGTTGCTTTGGGCAAATTCTCCACTTTATCTCTCTCCAATGCTTGATACATCTCCCCTCAAATCTCTTTCAATACTTTGAAATCACCAGGTGACAGTTACTCAATTACATCTACTGGCCAATTCCCCAATCGGACTGGAACCGCCGATCTGCAAATCTGACCATGCATGATCAACGATCCGTCAGGGAATTGGATAAATTCCGCAATTTGCTCATCCCAATTATATTTTGGTCGGGATCTGCAAATTTGAGAAGTCCAACATGTTGGATTTCACCAATGCTCCGCGGCATCTGGGGACCTGGGAATTGTCTCAATCCATCACAGATATATGGGCCCTTCAGCTCTGTCTGGTAATGATAGTAGGATTAAGTGCTGAGTGGCTACCTGGACGTTCATCCAATCAGAGCTCTTTACACAGCTGTTTCGCAATTTGGCGGATTGTGTGTAACAGGTCTCAGAAAAGCTCTTTCTTATTGGATGGTCTTGCTATGTAACGGCAAAATAAAACTACTAAAAATAAAGTAATGAGTAAATGCAAGGACTTTTGGAAGTTCAGCAACTTATCTAACCACGTAACTAACTGAACTGCTTAAATGAAAACAGACTATGCGCTAAGTAACAGAAAACCTGTGAAGTCACTATAGTACAATTCATACTACATGTCTGTTATCATTACTTTCTTTTTGGTTATTATGCAATTTCTAATTAAAACACTGTAAATTGTTTTGTTTTGTTTTTTTGAAGGTTTAAATCTCTTCTTACTAACAAGCCTACTGCAGAAAATAGCTGCATTGAGATCAATTATGTGAAATATCACATCTTTCAGGTACAGTAAATGTGTAAAACTTGTAATCATGTAAAATTATAATACACTCTGAATAAGAGGACCACCAAACCATGAAGATAAATACATTGTGCAGTATTTTCCTGACTGTGACAACATTTCTATATATTATATTTTTTTTATGTGGCTGTTATGTTTATTAACTGATCTGGGACAAGTCAAGGAATTAAGTTTATATGTTTGGAAATTATTGGGCAAGGGGGAGCGACTTGCCTGGGGGTGCTGCTGTATGCATCACCAGCTAAATACTCATGTACAGATGCGACACCATATAACATATGGTGCGAGACTCATGGCGCGACTTTTGTACTTAGTTTTGAAGTTAGTGTGTGTGTTGCACTGTAGCAGCATCTAAAGTCGCTTATAGTGTCCTGGATTGGTATTTTTGTCGCATTGGAGTTGCTATAAAGTCGCTGATAAAGCACAATGCTGTGTAGCAGGATACATGGCGCGGCCACTCATATTGGTTCTCAGACTTTTGCCCTTTTGCCCAGATTAGTGTCTGAGCCGTACACACCACCTGCATGCATTGCCAGCGCCAGTGCCCAGGGGACCAATTGGAGAATATGTGTATGTGGGCACATCAGTATACTAGTAAGCTTTGTTGCTGGAGACAGAAAAGTGAGACTGCAGACTACCAATTCACTAGAATGTACTGATACCAGTTTAAGCGTCAGAGATATTACTAGTGAAGTAAGAGGCTGCATGCCATTAAGTGCTGGATCAGGCCACAGAACATGAACACTGCTTTATGAATAGTTTTTATTACAGATGAATTGTCATTATCCTTTAATATACAGGATTCTAAACTCCGTAATGTGATTAAAGACCTAATGTAGTGAGGGTTCCACCCTACAGAGCTGTATTGCTGCTGAGTGGAACCCTCCATACTGGTTTTTACCTATAGGCTAAGATCTTGCTGAGAAATGAAAAGATAGAAAAAGCTGTGTACCACTAAACGATATGGAATACTGTAGCTGAGGTGTTTACACCTATACCCCTTTTCCTCTGCCGCAATAACCCGGGTTATTTGCCGGGTCTATCTGGGTCGTGGCTCATTGGAAAAGGGTCCCTGTAAACGGCATGACCCGGGTCACGATGCCTAAAACCAGTGTATTGGCTGGCTTCAGTAGTGCTTGGAGATGACATATCCTCTTTTCTATGTCTTGCAAAGATCAGACTTTTCAAACAGTCACTGTATTTATCTTTCAGAACACTTTGTGCTTTTATGATTGCCTTGCAAGTCTCCTAGGTAACACAAACACTTTGCACAGATGACAGATTAGATAATTGATATACAGGAACAGGCATGCCACAGTAGACATAACTGACCTTTTATTTTTGTCCAATATTACAATAATTATTATTATTATTATTATCATCATTTATTTATAAAGATATCATGATACTGATAAATAACATACAGTTACATGAAACAGAATGTGCAGCTGGGCCTGCCCAAATAAGATCACAATCTAAGAGATAACAGCAGCACCACTTTACATCTGGGGATGGCTATATAGCTGGTTGTGATAGCAGGGCGCTGAAATACTTAGAATTTACTTTTCAACAGATCTGCAATGGAAAATCATTAAAAGGCTGAACAGTCTTCTTTTACTGGGGTGTATTTGTCATTGCTGTAGAGCAGGGGTCTTCAACCTTTAAGACAGTGTGGGCCACTAAGCTATACGCCACTCAGTAGCACAATCTTGATTCCCCCCTGATTCATGTATGACACACAGCAGTGCCCGTTTTACACAATGCCCACATTTGTGCCCCTGATACACAATGGCCACAGTTAGTAATGTTCCTTATATTACAATGCCCACAGCAGTAGTGCTCCTTACACATAATGCCCACAGCAGTGGTGCCCCTTATGCAATGCCCCCAGTAGTGGTAGTGCCCCTTATGCAATGCCCCCAGTAGTGGTAGTGCCCCTTAAGCAGTATCCCCAGTAGTGGTAGCGCCCCTTATGCAATGTCCCCAGTAGTGGTAGCACCCCTTATGCAGTGCCCCCAGTAGTGTTAGTGCCCCTTCAGCAGGTTCCGCAGTAGTGGTAGCGCCCCTTATGCAATGCCCCCAGTAGTGGTAGCGCCCCTTATGCAATGTCCCCAGTAGTGGTAGCGCCCCTTATGCAGTGCCCCCAGTAGTGGTAGTGCCTCTTATGCAGTGTCCCCAGTAGTGGTAGCGCGCCTTATGCAGTGTCCCCAGTAGTGGTAGCGCCCCTTATGCAGTGTCCCCAGTAGTGGTAGGGCCCCTTATGCAGTGTCCCCAGTAGTGGTAGTGCCCCTTATGCAGTGTCCCCAGTAGTGGTAGCGCCCCTTATGCAGTGTCCCCAGTAGTGGCAGCGCCTCTTATGCAGTGTCCCCAGTAGTGGTAGCGCCCATTACGCAGTGTCCCCAGTAGTGGTAGCGCCCCTTACGCAGTGTCCCCAGTAGTGGTAGCGCCCCTTATGCAGTGTCCCCAGTAGTGGTAGCGCCCCTTATGCAGTGTCCCCAGTAGTGGCAGCGCCTCTTATGCAGTGTCCCCAGTAGTGGTAGCGCCCATTACGCAGTGTCCCCAGTAGTGGTAGCGCCCCTTACGCAGTGTCCCCAGTAGTGGTAGCGCCCCTTATGCAGTGTCCCCAGTAGTGGTAGCGCCCCTTATGCAGTGTCCCCAGTAGTGGTAGCGCCCCTTATGCAGTGTCCCCAGTAGTGGTAACGCCCCTTATGCAGTGCCCCCAGTAGTGGTAGCGCCCCTTATGACATATCGCCCTGGGACACATTGTGTAGTGTGTACCCAGCATAAGAGACTCCTGAGCTTCAGGGCTTTATCAGTAAATCCCGGGAGATAATTCGCTCACTTACCTAAGTCTGAATCACAACATTGTACAGTGGGGAGGGGCTGCCGTGACCCAAATTGCTTTGCCACAACCACCATATCCCCGCACTTCCAACATTGCAACACTCTTACGGGATATCTCGGAGAGGAGGTATAACAATTAGGCATAGGTGGAAAAAAACAAAGAGTCCATAGTGCATCCTCCACATAGAAAGTGCCAGATGCAATCAATACATGAAATAATATGTATGAAGGTACTATAATAACACCAGCTACATTGCGGTAATCTCTGTCTGCCAGGGTGCCATTATGTAGGCATGATCCTGACATTTTTAATGTAGGATTTACTTTAACTTAATTTGACATACCAGGTTACAGTGGTTTATGAATTATGCACATCATATTAATAGAACCGCATAGTCAATGCAGATGGCATAAATTATATATTATGCAATACTCAGACTATCCCCAATGAAGGGAAGCATTAATAAAGCCCCATGCAGAATCCTTATCACCAGACCTTTCTTCTTGACAGTTTATTCAACACATAGAAAGACTGCAGCAATTTATATATCCCGGCCACAATCTGTATAGAGTCTGTCCCATTGTCTGTATGTGTGCAGAGTATAGACCAGTAATAAGGACTCTTATCAGTTACAATTCCACTAACTGTGTACATACAAAGTACGGCTGTGCATTCATAATGGGCCTAATTCAGAATTGTATGCAATTCCGCCTGCCTGAGGCCCATACATCTACGGCCCCGATTACGCATTTTGCTGATTCGCAGATCGACAGCTATCGATGATTGGCATTCTGTCTGCGGACTGGGGACATTCTTGTAAAAAAATCCCAGACTCGCTGATTCCAACCATTTTCGGGTCGGGATCAGGGAGTTGAGATTTTCCAACATGTTTAGTATCTCCGAATACCTGACTCCGCCGTTAACAGAACAGGGAATTGCAGAAATTAGTCGCAAATGTATGGGTTCCATTAGCCAGACAGACAGACAGTCACAATAATATACTGTACAAGGGGCCAGAAGAGAAAAAAAATGTACCAATGTTTACTGAAAGTGGAAAATCCCTTTAATGGTGATCTATACCTTCTCCTCCGCTACCTCTCTCCCTGTGCCTGTTCCCATCTTGCCCACCTCATCAATCTCTCCCTCTCATCTTGCACTGTCCCTTCTGCATTCAAACATGCCCTTGTCTCCCCCATTCTTAAAAAACTTAGCCTTGATCCTAACACTCTCGCCAACTACCGACCCATCTCTCTCCTCCCTTTTGCATCCAAACTCCTTGAGCGTATTGTTTACAACTGCCTTACCACCTTTCTTTCCTCTCACTCCCTCCTTGACCCTTTTCAGTCTGGCTTCCGTTCCCTCCACTCCACAGAAACTGCCCTCACTAAAGTCAGCAACGACCTCCTTGCTACCAAATCCAAAGGCGACTACTCTCTACTCATTCTCCTTGACCTTTCTGCTGCTTTTGACAATGTGGACCACCCTCTCCTGCTGCAAATCCTTCACTCCCTTGGTCTACGTGACACTGCCCTCTCCTGGCTATCCTCCTACCTCTCTGACCGATCCTTCTCTGTCTCCTCTCATGGCTTATCTCCCCCCCCCACATCCTCTCACAGTAGGTGTTCCCCAAGGTTCTGTTCTTGGTCCACTCCTTTTCTCCCTCTATACATCCTCTCTAGGTGAACTCCTCAGCTCTTTTGACCTCCATTATCATCTCTATGCTGATGACTCTCAGATCTACCTTTCCTCCCCTGACATCTCTCCCTCTCTCCTCACTCGTATCTCCAACTGTCTTTCTGCTATATCTTCCTGGATGTCCCAGCGATTTCTTAAAGTTAATATGTCTAAGACTGAGATGATCATCTTCCCACCCTCCCACATAACCTCACCTCCCACTATTTCTTTATCAGTTGATGGCACAACTATCTCCTCTAGCCCCAAAGTGCGCTGTCTTGGAGTTATCCTGGACTCCTCCCTCTCCTTCAAACCACATATCCATAACCTCACACAGTCCTGTCATTTCCATCTTAAAAATATTTCCAGGATCAGACCCTTTCTCACCCAGGATGCTACTAAGAACTTAATACACTCACTGGTCATCTCCACATTGGATTACTGTAACCTTCTCCTATCTGGCCACCCCAACTCTCATCTCTCTCCGCTCCAGTCTGTCCTCATTGCTGCTGCTCGACTCATCTTTCTCTCCAAACGCTCTTCATCTGCCTCCCCTCGCTTACAAGCCCTCCACTGGCTCCCCTTCCCCTTCAGAACCCAATTCAAGGTTCTCATATTCTCTTACAAAGCCCTCACACACTCCTCTCCTATTTACATCTCTGACCTCATCTCCCTTCACTCTCCTGTCCGCCCTGTTCGTTCAACAAATGCATGCTGCCTCTCATGCCAACTGATTACTTCCTCCCACTCCCGACTCCAAGACTTTGCCCGTGCTGCTCCCCATCTTTGGAACTCTCTCCCTCTCCCCATCAGACTCTCCACCTCTCTACAATTCTTCAGACGGGCTCTCAAGACCCACTACTTCATCAATGCTTTCCAGCTTTCATCCTAACTTGCTACTACATGCTCCCTCCTCCCTGTCTTCCCCATCTGTATCATGCCCGTCTGTCTGCCCCTCCCCTTGAGAATGTAAGCTCTTGTGAGCAGGACCCTCTACCATCTTGTGCTTCTCCTTACTTAATGTTCATCTACTTCTTACTCACCACTAGAACACCTAACACCTGGTGCCTATGCTTTGTTGCTTAATTGGGTGTTATGGCCACCTATGTATCAATGTATATTATCCATGTTCTTGTCCTTCATTGTATTGTATTTTACTGTATGTCAGTTTTTGGTTATGTACCTTGTAAAGCGCTGTGAAACACTTGTGGCGCCATATAAATAAACGATAATAATAATAATAATAATAATATATCTACTTTTAGGGATGCAGTTTGGAAGCCGACTGTCAAAATGCTGACCGCCGGCTTCCAAACTTTCTAATCCCGGCGTGGTACTAATGACAGACGTTGAAAAACTCGACGCCTGTCATTAACCAGATGCCGGAAGACCGACGCCCGGCATACCAAACGAAGGTAAGCCGGGCGCGGACACCGCGGGGGGGAGGGTTAGGTTTGGGGCTCCCGGGGGGACTTAGGGATAGGCACCCCCCCCCGGGAGGGTTTAGGCTAGGGGAAGGGGGGTTAGGGTTAGGCACCCCGTGGGGAGGTTAGGGTTAGGCACCCCCCCGGGGGACTTAGGTTTAAGCAGCGTGGAAGGGGGGGTTATGTTTAGGCACTTAGAGGGGGGATTATGGTTAGACACTTGGGGGGGAGGTTAGGGTTAGGCACCCCTAAGGGAGGCTAGGGTTAGGGGGTAGAATTAGGTTATCGATACTTACCCTAGGGACGATCAGGATTTTCACCCATCGGCCGGCGGTAATACCTACTGCACCCTTACTTTTATGTCCCTCAAACTCAATGTATTGCATGGTTTCTATTGACATAATTAATTATAGGTATCTTACCAAGGTCCATTAGCCAGGACTTCTCCAAAATGTCTGCTTTATTTACAATGCATATCACTTTCTTCTTTCCTTTCTAGCTGGTCATGCAGTACCTATACTGTGGAGGAACAGAATCACTTCTCATTAAAAATAATGAAATCATGGAGGTAAGATGCAGATTGCGGAAGTCTTCAGTAAATTAGATGCTCTGGCTTAACCAGCCGCAGATGTTTAGAAAAGAATCCATTTACTGTTTGCTGCGGACGAGGCAGATACGTTACTCGTATGCCAATTTCTTAAGATTGGATAATCCAGTACTGAAAGTGTATTTAGAATATTTATTATCAGTTCTGTGCTTTAGATTACATTATTATTAATGCGGGTAATACAGTATGCCGCTGTGATCGTGAATGTAGTATACTCACAATTTCTTTCTTTGCAGCTGTTGTCTGCCAGTAAGTTTTTTCACCTGGAAGCTTTGCAACGCCACTGTGAAATCATCTGTGCGAAGAGCATTAATACAGAAAACTGCGTGGACATTTATAACCATGCCAAGGTGATCTTATGATACTCTGGAGTACACATTGATTCTGAAAAGTGTTGTTAAAAAATATATATACTGTTATACAGTCAGGTCCATAAATATTGGGACATTGACAGAATTTTCATATTTTGTTCTCTATTCACCACCACAATGGCTTTGCAATTAAACAAACAAGATGTGCTTTAACTGCAGACTTTCAGATTTAATTTGAGGGTTATTACATCCAAATCAGGTGAACGGTGTAGGAATTACAACGGTTTCTATATGTGCCTCCCACTTTTTAAGGGGCCAAAAGTAACGGGAAAAACTAAACAGTCCTAAATCTAACTTTCACTTTTTAATGCTTTGTTGCAAATCCTTTGCAGGCAATTACAGCCTGAAGCCTGGAACGCATAGACATCACCAGATGCTGAGTTTCATCCCTGTTGATGCTCTGCCAGGCCTCTACTGCAAATGTCTTCAGGTCCTGCTTGTTCTTGGGGCATTTTCCCTTCAGTTTTGTCTTCATCAAGTGAAATGCATGCTCAATCGGATTCAGGTCAGGGGATTGACTTGGCCATTGCATAACATTCCACTTTTTAGCCTTAAAAAACTCTTTGGTTGCTTTTGCAGTATGCTTCGGGTCTTTGTCCATCTGCACTGTGAAGCACTGCCCAATGAGTTCTGAAGCATTTGACTGAATATGAGCACATAATATTGCCCAAAACACTTCAGAATTCATTCTGCTGCTTTTGTCAGCAGTCACATCATCAATAAATACAAGGGAACCAGTTCCATTGGCAGCCATACATGCCCACGCCATGACACTACCACCACCATGCTTCACTGATGAGGTGGTATGTTTTGGATCATGAGCAGTTCCTTTCCTTCTCTTCTCTTCCCATCACTCTGGTACAAGTTGATCTTTGTCTCATCTGTCAATAGGATGTTGTTCCAGAACTGTAATGGCTTTTTTAGATGTTGTTTGGCAAACTCTAATCTGGTCTTCCTGTTTTTGTGGCTCACCAATGGTTTGCATCTTGTGGTGAACCCTCTATATTCACTCTTGTGAAGTCTTCTTTTGATTGTTGACTTTGACACATATACATCTACCTCCTGGAGAGTGTTCTTGATTTGGCCAACTGTTGTGAAGGGGTTTTTCTTCACCAGGTTAATAATTATTTTGTCATCCACCACAGTTGTTTTCCGTGGTCTTCCGGGTCTTTTGGTGTTGTTTTTTGTTCCGGTGCGTTCTTTCTTTTTAAGAATGTTCCAAACAGTTGATTTGGCCACACCTAATGTTTTTGCAATCTCTCTGGTGGGTTTGTTTTCATTTTTCAGCCTAATGATGGCTTGCTTCACTGATAGTGTCAGCTCTTTGGATCTCATATTGAGAGTTGACAGCAACTGATTCCAAATGCAAATGTCACACCTAGAATCAACTCCAGACCTTTTACCTGCTTAATTGATAATGAAATAACGAGGGAATAGCCCACACCTGTCCATGAAATAGCTTTTGAGTTGATAGTCCCATTACTTTTGGCCCCTTAAAAAGTGGGAGGCACGTATTGAAACTGTTGTCATTCCTACACCGTTCACCCGATTTGGATGTAATTACACTCAAATTAAATCTGAAAGTCTGCAGTTAAAGCACATCTTGTTTGTTTCATTTCAAAACCATTGTGGTGGTGAATAGAGGCCAAAATCTGAAAATTCTGTCAATGTCCCAATATTTATGGACCTGACTGTATATAGAGAGAGAGAGCTATTTCATTTATTCTATACTATTATTTGCACTGTGGAAATGATCTCTACATAACACTAGTCATATCTGTGTGATATTCTGTTTCCTTGTGATATATACATTACATCGCTGATATGGATAATTTACCATTTTGCCTTCTATATGCATAAAGCTTTTGAGGACTTAGGACCTCATTCAGAGTCGGTCGTTGCGGCCGCACGGTCGTAAGGGAAAAGGGGCCGGATATGCAAATGATGCACTCGCAAGTTGCGTCCTTAGGATCGGATCGTTAGCTGGTCGACCAAGGGGAGGATGCGGCCGTAAGACAAAAAATACGCCCCCTTCTCGTACGCATTACACGTCATCTCCGGCCATATAAGGATTAATCGAGACCATCGGTAACCATCGGAACTGGTCGTAGAGCTTAAGGTTGACCATACCCTATCTTAAGCAATACGATCAGGTCAGTGTACAAACCACCCATGTCACGTGTGCCATGAAACTACTTTGTTAATTATGCACTCCCATAAAACGCCGTTCGCATAATTAGGCACGCCTGTGTTCGGATCTCCACTCCCCCGTTTTCAAGCACCTTCCCCTGTTACCACCCACAAACGCCTCATCCTGTCACTCAAACTACCGACCTGGCTGTGTTCAAGGAGAGAGAAATTTCTGATCGTAGCAGCTAGTTTGCGCACGTGCCTTGCGAACTTTACGCATGCGCAGTTTAGCGAACATCGGTGGCGTATGACCGTGCGGCCGCAACGACCGACTCTGAATGAGGTCCTTAGGGCCATATCCAATTAGCCGCGATAAATTACTGCGGCTAATTAGCTTACTCGGGGCTATCCAATTAGCCTATTAGTCAGCCTGACGACGGAATTTATCTGGGGTTTTCTCCCGAAAAATAATCCACGATAAATCCAGTTTTTCCGCCCAAAAAAAGGCGAGAACACATAAGGCCGCGAGCTTGTCGCGGCTCCTATGTGTTAACGGGCAAACTATCCTATTAATTTGTCCGAATTAATAGGATAGGGAGAAAAAAAATATATGGGGGCATTACTACTAGGGGCAATACAACAGTGGCCACTACAAATGGGGGCATTAATATATGCTACTGGAAGCACTACAATAGGGGGCATTACTACAGTGGACACTACTTATGGGGGCATTCATATAGGGGGCATTACTACTGAAGGCACTACAATAGGGGGCATTACTACAGTGGACACTACTAATGTGGGCATTAATATAGGGGGCATTACTACTTTGGGCACTACTATAGGGGGCATTCTTACTGTGGGCACTACTATAGGGGGCATTACTGGGGGCACTACTAATGTGGGCATTACAACTGTGGGCACTATTATAGAGGCATTACTACTGTGGGCACTACTAATGTGGGCATTACAACTGTGGGCACTATTATAGAGGCATTACTACTATGGGCACTACTATTGGGGGCATTACCAATGGGGGCACTACTACTGGGGGCCTTAACACTGTGGGGATTACCAATGGCAGCATTACCACTGCGGGCACTACTAATTAGGGCACTATATGGGGGCACCACTTGTTGGGCCATTGTGTAAGGGGCACCACTGCTGTGGGCATTGTATAAGGGGCACTACTACCGTGGGCATTGTATTAGGGGCACTACTACTGTGGGCCTTGTGTATAAGGGGCACTAATTTGGGCATTGTGTAAAAGGGGCACCACTGTGTGTCATAACATGAATAAGGGACTACTGTGTGGCGTAACTTGAATTGAGGATAATGTATTATAAAGGGAATTACTGTGTGTGGCACAATGTATTATACAGGGCATTACTGTGTGTGGCATAATGTATTATACAGGGCATTACTGTGTGTGGCATAATGTATTATACAGGGCATTACTGCGTATGGCATAATGTATTATACAGGGCATTACTGCATGTGGCATAATGTGTTATAAAGGCCATTACTGCGTTTGGCATAATGTGTTATAAAGGGCATTACTGCATGTGGCATAATGTGTTATAAAGGGCATTACTGCATGTGGCATAATGTGTTATAAAGGGCATTACTGTGTGTGGCGTAATGTGTTATAAAGGCCTTTACTGCGTGTGGCATAATGTGTTATAAAGGGCATTACTGTGTAAGGAGCATTACTGCACATGGCAATTATTCGCCACGAGGGGAGAGCTTGGGGGAAGCCCAGCACCTTCATAAGTTCTGGGCATGCCCCACAGTGTGAGGAATTGGGGGTGTTCTGCAAGGACATGCCCCCTTTCCAGAAGCGCGCGCACAGAGGAACGAAATCTAAATTTTTATTTTTGGGGGGGGGGGGCGCCACTGGGAACTTTCGCCCTTTCGCAATGTCTGGAATCGGTCCTGGGTGCTGCACAGTATGACGGCCACCTGTTAGTTTTATCTCGGTTTGTATGCTCTGTATCCTAAATAAGTTATGGATCTGAGATCCATTTCTACATTTCATCTCCCTCAAGCTGCCCAGATTTCCTCCTATCCGGCCCTCCCTCCTCTGTGATCATCTTCTGTCATCTCCCCTTTCCTGTCAGATTGATTACATTCACTTTTCACCTCTTTAATTCCCTCCCCTCTCTACCCTGTGATCGACTCTATGCCTCTCCCCTCTCCGTTCTTATTGGCTTCTGTCACCACCCCTCTCCTCTCCGTTCTTATTGGCTTCTGTCACCACCCCTCTCCTCTCCTTTCTTATTGGCTTTTGTCACCACCCCTCTTCTCTCCTTTTCTTACTGGCTTCTGTCACCACCCCTCCCCTTTCTTATTGGCTTCTGTCACCACCCCTCTCCTCTCCTTTTCTTACTGGCTTCTGTCACCACCCCTCTTCTCTCCTTTCTTATTGGCTTCTGTCACCACCCCTCTTCTCTCCTTTTCTTACTGGCTTCTGTCACCACCCCTCCCCTTTCTTATTGGCTTCTGTCACCACCCCTCTCCTCTCCTTTTCTTACTGGCTTCTGTCACCACCCCTCTCCTTTCTTATTGGCTTCTGTCACCACCCCTCTCCTCTCCTTTTCTTATTGGCTTCTGTCACCACCCCTTTCCTCTCCTTTCTTATTGACTTCTGTCACCACCCCTCTCCTCTCCTTTTCTTATTGGCTTCTGTCACCACCCCTCTCCTCTCCTTTCTTATTGGCTTCTGTCACCACCCCTCTCCTTTCTTATTGGCTTCTGTCACCACCCCTCTCCTCTCCTTTTCTTATTGACTTCTGTCACCACCCCTCTCCTCTCCTTTTCTTATTGGCTTCTGTCACCACCCCTCTCCTCTCCTTTTCTTATTGGCTTCTGTCACCACCCCTCTCCTCTCCTTTCTTACTGGCTTCTGTCACCACCCCCTCTTCTCTCCTTTTCTTACTGGCTTCTGTCACCACCCCTCTCCTCTCCTTTCTTATTGGCTTCTGTCACCACCCCTCTCCTCTCCTTTTCTTACTGGCTTCTGTCACCACCCCTCTCCTTTCTTATTGGTTTCTGTCACCACCCCTCTCCTCTCCTTTTCTTATTGGCTTCTGTCACCACCCCTTTCCTCTCCTTTCTTATTGACTTCTGTCACCACCCCTCTCCTCTCCTTTTCTTATTGGCTTCTGTCACCACCCCTCTCCTCTCCTTTCTTATTGGCTTCTGTCACCACCCCTCTCCTTTCTTATTGGCTTCTGTCACCACCCCTCTCCTCTCCTTTTCTTATTGGCTTCTGTCACCACCCCTCTCCTCTCCTTTTCTTATTGACTTCTGTCACCACCCCTCTCCTCTCCTTTTCTTATTGGCTTCTGTCACCACCCCTCTCCTCTCCTTTTCTTATTGGCTTCTGTCACCACCCCTCTCCTCTCCTTTCTTATTGGCTTCTGTCACCACCCCTCTCCTTTCTTATTGGCTTCTGTCACCACCCCTCTCCTCTCCTTTTCTTATTGGCTTCTGTCACCACCCCTCTCCTCTCCTTTTCTTATTGACTTCTGTCACCACCCCTCTCCTCTCCTTTTCTTATTGGCTTCTGTCACCACCCCTCTCCTTTCTTACTGGCTTCTGTCACCACCCCCTCTTCTCTCCTTTTCTTACTGGCTTCTGTCACCACCCCTCTCCTCTCCTTTTCTTACTGGCTTCTGTCACCACCCCTCTCCTCTCCTTTTCTTATTGGCTTCTGTCACCACCCCTTTCCTCTCCTTTCTTATTGACTTCTGTCACCACCCCTCTCCTCTCCTTTTCTTATTGGCTTCTGTCACCACCCCTCTACTCTCCTTTCTTATTGGCTTCTGTCACCACCCCTCTCCTTTCTTATTGGCTTCTGTCACCACCCCTCTCCTCTCCTTTTCTTATTGGCTTCTGTCACCACCCCTCTCCTCTCCTTTTCTTATTGACTTCTGTCACCACCCCTCTCCTTTTCTTATTGGCTTCTGTCACCACCCCTCTCCTCTCCTTTTCTTATTGGCTTCTGTCACCACCCCTCTCCTCTCCTTTCTTACTGGCTTCTGTCACCACCCCCTCTTCTCTCCTTTTCTTACTGGCTTCTGTCACCACCCCTCTCCTCTCCTTTTCTTACTGGCTTCTGTCACCACCCCTCTCCTCTCCTTTCTTATTGGCTTCTGTCACCACCCCTCTCCTCTCCTTTCTTATTGGCTTCTGTCACCAGCCCTCTCCTCTCCTTTCTTATTGGCTTCTGTCACCACCCCTCTCCTCTCCTTTTCTTATTGGCAGGTTTGAGTTTTAAAAAGTGCTGCGCTCTCCTTCTCTAATCAGTCATACTTTAAGAACCTCATCTCCTCTCAGTCCTCTAAACCTCCGGCGTCTCTTCACCACTTTCAACTCCCTCCTTCGCCCACTCCCTCCTTGACTCCCCTCTTTGCTCACTGCCCTTAATCCTATCCCCTTCCGCCTCCTCCGCTTCCTCTCTCTCTCTGCCTGCTCCCATCTTGCCCACCTCATTAACCTCTCCCTCTCATCAGGCACTGTTCCTTCTGCATTCAAGCATGCCCTTGTCTCCCCCATTCTTAAAAAATCTACCCTTGATCCTAACCTTCTTTCTAACTATCGACCCATCTCTCTCCTCCCCTTTGCCTCCAAACTCCTTGAGCGGATTGTCTACCACCGCCTTACCGCTTTTCTTTCCTCCCACTCCCTCCTTGAACCTTTTCAGTGTGGCTTCCGTTCTCTCCACTCAAACTGCCCTCACAAAAGTCAGCAATGACCTCCTTGCTGCCAAATCCCAAGGCCACTACTCTCTACTCATTCTCCTTGAACTCTCTGCTGCTTTTGACACTGTGGACCGCCCTCTCCTGCTGAATATCCTTCACTCCCTTGGTCTACGTGAAACTGCCCTCTCCTGGCTGTCGTCCTACCTCTCTGACCGATCTTTCTCAGTTTCCTCTCATGACTCCTCTTCCCCCCCACAGCCTCTTACAGTAGGTGTTCCCCAAGGTTCTGTTCTTGGTCCTCTCCTATTCTCCCTCTATACTTCCTCTCTAGGTGAACTCATCAGCTCTTTTGACCTCCATTATCATCTCTATGCTGATGATATTCAAATCTGCTATCTCTTCCTGGATGTCCCAGCGATTTCTTAAACTTAATATGATCGTCTTCCCACCCTCCCACATCACCTCACTTCCCACTATTTCTTTATCAATTGATGGAATAACTATCTCATCTAGTCCCAAGGAGCGCTGTCTTGGAGTTATCCTGGACTCATCCCTCTCCTTCAAACCACATATCCAGTACCTTTCACAGTCCTGTCGTTTCCATCTCAAAAATATTTCTAAGATCAGACCCTATCTCACCCAGGATGCTACTAAAACATACACTCACTAGTCAACTCCAGATTGGACTACTGTAACCTCCTCCTATCTGGCCTCCCCAAATCCCATCTCTCTCCTCTCCAGTCTATCCTTGATGCTGCTGCACGGCTTATCTTCCTTTCCAAACACTCTACATCTGCCTCCCCTCTCCTACAAGCCCTCCACTGGCTCCCCTTCCCTTTTAGAACCCAATTTAAGGTTTTCACGCTCGCTCACAAAGCCCTCACCCAATCTTCTCCCATATACATCTATGATATCATCTCCCTTCACGCTCCTCTCCGCTCTCTTCATTCAACTAATGCACGCCGCCTTTCATGCCAGCTGATAACTTCCTCCCACTCCTGCCTCCAAGATTTTGCCCGTACTGCTCCCCACCTCTGGAACTCTCTCCCACTCCCCATCAGACACTCCACCTCTTTGCAATCCTTCAAACGGGCTCTCAAGACCCACTTCAACAAAGCCTTCCAGCTATCATTCTAACTCCCTGCTACATGCTCCTTCCTCCCCATCTACCCCATCTGTGTCACCCCAGTTTGTCTTCCCCCACCTTTTTAGAATGTAAGCTCTCACGAGCACGGCCATCTACCCTCTTGTGCTTCTCCTTACTATAGTGTAATTTACTTCTTACTCACCACTAGGGCACCTAACGCTTGGTTGCTTATGCTCTGTTGCTTATCTGGGTGATATGGTCGCAATATATATTATCCATGTCCTGTATTGTATTGTTCTGTAAGTCACTTGTCTACAATTTGTTTATGTACTTTGTAAGGCGCTGCGGAACACTTGTGGCGCCATATAAATAAATGATAATAATAATAAAAAAGTCACTGCATTGCTATATAAAGTAATGAGGTGTTCCTAGGCATGACCACAAAGTGTTATTTGAAAGGTCTTTTAAAAAATACCGTATTAGGAGACCTGAAATAATAATAATGGTGGTAGACAGAACATGATTAGTAGTACTCACATTAATATAGGTGCAATGTATATTTGTGAAGTAGGAGCATAGCTGAGAATGGAGCTTCCCATACGGGTTCTCACTCCAGTGATAGCTGCTTGGGGCAGTAATTGCAGTAATAAGCTGTGCACCCTGTGGAATCTCACTCTAGCACATGTATTCTGTCAATTTAAGTTAAATGATCAGAATATATAATATAATCTCCTCTATTGATTTATAACAATAATTCAAATTAGATAAAAGTCAGATCATAGGTCCTGTACATATATAAAGCAGTGGCAAGGAGCTACCTCTTAATGTGCATTACCGAAGCTTTCTATTCCCCTAATGGGACCTCAATGCCCCGCGTGATACTGTCACTGTTTGCTGTTTTTCTCTTAATTTCAGTATTCCCCTGCAGGCTAGGCATTCCCCACTGGCATAGTTGAGTACAGGGAGGGGGGCGCTAGGACATGCACTTTCTCCGGGCGCCATGGTTCCACGCTACTCCTCTGTGTTTAGTGTATGTGATAGCATGTAATAAGGTGTGTGTTTAGTGTATGTGATAGCATGTAATAAGGCATGTGTTTAGTGTATGTGATAGCATGTAATAAGATGTGTGTTTAGTGTATGTGATAGCATGTAATAGGATGTGTGTTTAGTGTATGTGATAGCATGTAATAAGGTGTGTGTTTAGTGTATGTGATAGCATGTAATAAGGTGTGTGTTTAGTGTAATGTGATAGCATGTAATAGGGTGTGTGTTTAGTGTAATGTGATAGCATGTAATAGGGTGTGTGTTTAGTGTATGTGATAGCATGTAATAAGGTGTGTGTTTAGTGTATGTGATAATATGCAATAAGGCGTGTGTTTAGTGTATGTGATAGCATGTAATAGGATGTGTGTTTAGTGTAATGTGATAGCATGTAATAGGGTGTGTGTTTGTTTAGTGTAATGTGATAGCATGTAATAAGGTGTGTGTTTAGTGTATGTGATAGCATGTAATAAGGTGTGTGTTTAGTGTATGTTATAGCATGTAATAGGATGTGTTTAGTGTATGTGATAGCATGTAATAAGGCATATGTTTAATGTATGAGATAGTATGCAATAAGGCGTGTGTTTAGTGTATGTGATAGCATGTAATAAGATGTGTGTTTAGTGTATCTGATAGCATGTAATAAGGTGTGTGTTTAGTGTATGTGATAGCATGTAATAAGGTGTATGTTTAGTGTAATGTGATAGCATGTAATAGGGTGTGTGTTTAGTGTATGAGATAGTATGCAATAAGGCGTGTTTTTAGTGTATGTGATAGCATGTAATAAGATGTGTGTTTAGTGTATGTGATAGCATGTAATAAGGTGTGTGTTTAGTGTAATGTGATAGCATGTAATAGGGTGCGTGTTTAGTGTATGTGATAGCATGTAATAAGGTGTGTGTTTAGTGTATGTGATAGCATGTAATAAGGTGTGTGTTCAGTGTATGTGATAGCATGTAATAAGACATATGTTTAGTGTATGTGATAGTACGCAATAAGGTGTGTGTTTAGTGTATGTGATAGCATGTAATAAGGCGTATGTTTAGTGTATGTGATAGTATGCAATAAGGCGTGTGTTTAGTGTATGGCAGAGGTGTAACTCAATCAACGGGCAACATACCAGTGCTGGACCTTTCAATCTGGAAACTGCTGATCCACCATTCTGGGCTTGTGAGGGGTGCAGAGCAGACATGGAGGTTGGTGAACGTATAGCAAAGCCCTGTTTTGGCTTTCAGAGCTGGCTTGTGTACATACAGCATCTCATGTGCTTAACTCATTAAGCAGATAGCAAGGAAGGCTCTGGAGGAAGTCATACTTTGTGCCAAGTTTAATATGCTAACCTAGGGGGGATTTGAATTTGGCACAATATGCCCCCCACTAGTATACAGACATATATCTGGTGCCCATATATCTGGTGCCAACACTTCTTGAAAAAAAACACTTGTGTTTTCATATTCAGGGCAAAAACTACTGTGCAGATCTGTACTTGATGCTAAGATTAGATGCTATAAGACTGATGTATAGAGTTATTGGTATTTACAGAGTGATATAAGAAGGGTCAATGCTGTTATTGCATAGTATCTTGTGGAGTGACACTAAACCCAACCTCTTCGCTATCAGCTTACTGGTGTTTATATATACGGGAATGGGGTGGCTGGTAAGGGCAGATATTCTGATTTTGGTTGGGTAATTCAAATTAATATCAATTACCCAGCCATCTATTACATGGCGCCAGGCTTTGCTTTACTATACAGGAGATTAGAGATAACATAGGACTGTAAAATCCTAATGAATTTGACACCAATATTTCCATCCTAGGAAGTACAGTTAACTTGGTGTAACATTTTTTTAATTAAGTTGAAGATTTAATTTAAAGCAGGTATAGAGTAGCTGGACTGAAGGAGCCGAGCAGAAAGGTTTGTGAGCATGGCTAACGGTTTAAAGCCTCTTGTATGTTAAAAATGGACAAATTCTTATTTATTACCATGGGGCCAAACGTTACAAATCAAATGTATTTTTATTATCCTAACATGTACTAAAGAAGAGTTCAGAAATGGGATTAAATAACTTTCTCATATCTCCTAAAAAACAGAATCCAAGTTGTATAGAAACTTTTAGTCGTCTTGTTTCGTTACACTTCAGAATAATCCAATTCTAATCATTATAACTCTTTGTCTGCAGTTTCTAGGTGTGCCGGAGTTGTCATCATATTGTGAAGGATACTTCTTGAAAAATATGATGCTTCTTATTGAAAACGAAGCCTTTAAGCAACTTTTGTATGATAAGAACTGCGAGACAACAGGCCAGGATGTTCTAGGGGATTTACAAAGGACGTTGGCAACGCGAGTACAGTCTATTCATCTATCTTCTTCAAAAGGATCTATAGTATAGAGTCGGTGGCTTGTCTGGTGGACTGTGTACAGTGTTTACTCGCAAAGGCTTAAATGCAGATTACAGGCCTTTAACTCGACCGGATTTCCTATTTTGCTGATGGCTTAAGGCAAGGACTTTGGATCTTTCCAGCTTGGAAAAAAAATATATAAAATTATAGTTCCTATTTTTGTTATAAAAGACATTTACCTAAAAAGAGGAGTACTCATCATTTTCCAAAAAGAAAACCAACATGATGGCATCAACATAGAAATGAGCAAATGAAGCTACTTAACAAGAAAATATATAATAAAATATATATATATATATATATATATATATGTATATATATATATATATATGTATATATATATATATATTTAAAATATGTTCTTAGATGTCAGTCTAAATGCCCTATTTAAAAATTATATTTTGATTTTCTTGAGCATTTATGAAGCTCTTTATTTTCTCCTATGTTAATGAAAAAGGAGAGAAACAATATATAGATCTGAATACCAGTATGGAACTATTAAAAAAAACAACAACAATCAATTGATCATTGTGACCGTATCGTCCGATGGACTTAAGTTGGAAGCTTTTTACGGTGAGACTTTTTAAAGATTTCTAAAAAAAAAATTAAAAAAATTGGGGTGGCCTTGTTGGAAACAAAAATCACAAACAAAAAAAACATACATTTTATTATCTTATACTTTTCATTTCTCAAAAATGTTTAATATGTACGACCTGTGACTTTTCTCTTTGTCAAAGGACTTGGTACCAATTTCTGTGAACTCTACAAGTCAAAAAAAGAAAGAAAATCTCCTTTATTTAGATTGTTGCCTTTTTGCCAGGATGGAACAGATTGCAAAAACAGTTGTACTGTTGTTAATTCTCATAGGTGCAGAAAAAAAAGTTTTAAAAAGCTAGAAAATTGGCATGTCTGTAGTTATGTTGAACAAATTTAGCAAACTCAGATTTGCATGGTGTTATTGTATATAATTTTGCCAAGAATTCCGCAGTTAATCGCTCCATTTGTGAAGTACAAGACTACCCACAAAATTCAGTTTCACTGTGAATATGTTAAATTGATTGTAGGTGTTAGATTTTACATCACATAGTAAAAATGGTGCAAAAGGTTTTTGTTTTTCTTTATTCTTGTAATATAAGGTCATTATTTTTACTGCATTGCTGAGATAACCAGTGCCTGGCAGTATTTGGGTACTGAAAGCCACGAGGATCACCATTTTCATTCAAGTATACAGCGTTATCTCTTGTTTAATCTGATATTGTAAAAAGACATCTCAGAAGACAAAAAATTTCCATGTCTTTACATGTATGTTTTGTTACGTGTCAAAACTTACTTTAGTGCGTGCCGAAAACAAAAACCACACAGATTTGTTAAGTGCCACATTTTCCCAGGCTCTTTTTGCTTAGCAATCAATTTGCATGACCAATTAAATGTAAAAATTAAAAAGAAAAAAAAAACTTTTGTGAGACAATGACTGATGTTAATAAAATAACATATTTTTTTTCCACGTTGAAGGAAATAGAGCATTGTCTATGTAGGTCAGCATGACACTTTCCATTAAAGCGTTGATCACTGGTAGATATCATAGACCCTTCACTTGACAATGCAATGTAATTTTTGGAACATTGTACGAATATAAATGTGTGATGTTGTTTGATGTATATGGCTTTTTTTGAAAATCAAGTCACACTATCAAATACAAAGCTGTTCTATAGCTTTGCCCAGCAGTGCCAGGTTTATATTGTAGGTGCCTATAGGTACTCTGAATTGCATTAACCATTTTCCAGTGCTTGGCATTTCCAAACAGAATTATATTAAGTTAGACGTTTTATAAGTGAAATTACTTATTAAGTGCATAACTAGAATAATTTGGGTTTCCATTGAAACGGTGACCTATAGGCACGTGCCTTGTGTGTTCAATGATAAAACTGGTTCTGTTGACAGATAAAACACTATTCTGTAATGCTTTAAACACTTTTGTTAACTATCCAAAAATCACAAATAACTGCCTAACGTGAATTCTATTTATAATGAATATACTAAAACATTTATTTTTTTTTAGCATGATAACTTGACAATGAATTTATGTATAGATGATTTGTCAACATCTGGTCTGTCCTAATATATTGTCTGAAGTATTTGACTAACATTGTATGTAAATATTGTTCAATGCGTAAAAAAGTCAGATCTGATTTCAGGGTGAAGACAGACGTCTGGTTGTTCAGAAAATGGTGTCTGCTATGTTTTGTCATCCATTTTTAAGATTAAAAAAAAAAGTATTCATATACAGTATGTTCAGTTAACTGTTGCTAGAATGGAAACAGAAAAACAAATTGAAGGGAATTTGTCATTTCAAATGTAAAAAAAAAAAATAAGAATAAAACAAACACCAAGAGCATGAAAATATATTTATTTGGAAAAAGAGATATGTTCATTAAAATACATTTTAGCTAAATCATAAGGTTCTCCTGTATAAGTATGTTTTGCAATATAGAATATGTTAAATTGATTGTAGGTGATCTCTATAGCTTTACCACTCAAAGGTGATTAGTGAAGGAGAAAGCTCTCAGTGAAGTGTGAGAAAGGATTATCACTGCCAGGTACCTTTGAGTGCCAGGGACCCTCACAACTGTACATCCATGCCCCCAAAATGGTGGCCCTGTACACGAATACTGGGGACGTAGTTGAACAACCACTGGATTGTACAGGTTGTCTAATCAGTACTGAATAAATCATTTTGTCAGTCTGTGTCTTTCTTTCTGGAATGGAACTACAAGGTCTATAATGTTGAGACTTGTAGTAGTTTCACAATAGCTGGAGATCCACGTGTTGGCTGTATGATGTTGGCCCGGTCACTGGTTTCCCTTTTCTCTGAATAAGTAGAACACTTGGTGCAATCTACTTCAGATCAAGTATATTTTAAAAATATATATATTTTAAAGGGATAAGAGGAGAGCGTGTGTACTTTTTTAGTTTTGATTAAAAATATTTAATAAAATGTTTAATGTCATTATATTCAACATTATTTTTTGGAGGACAGGACCTCTCCATATTAGTTTGCCTATTCTGCAAGTCCGGGAGAACCACCCTAAATTTTGGATTTTACTGGACATGCCAGGAGAGTAAGTATGGTTCATAGGTATACTGATCTGTTCATTTTATTATTTATCATCATCATTATTATTAGGTGCACTGATCATCCTTCTGTTGAAGAAACTCATTTTCATGTTCAGCTTCATATTGATATAGGACCAGTCTCGTAAACCAGTCCACAGATCATACGTGAAGGAGCTTCCAAATACTTTTTCACCTTACAGATGTGTCCACATACACCAATCCTCAAATCGTGGCAAATAGCCCCATTTACCTAATCCTAAGTGCCTAGTACACTATTTGTGAACTGAGACATACAATTGAGGACAGGGTAGCAGAATGAAGGGAAAAAAAAGGAGCAAAATTGAGGAAAAAAATCTATTAGACAGCAAACAAACGTATAGCAATATTTGGAAATCATTTTATTATAAATTTGGGATATGACTTTAATAAACAAAAGTGAATATATGGAAAGATTTTGTGTAAAGTGTAAACAGATTTATTTTTATTCATTCAAAATAAATAAAAATGCCATAATCAAAAATTGGGAAAATGGTTTAAATGTGTTAAAACTAGGGGTGTGCACCGGCCACTTTTCGTGTTTTGGTTTTGGATCTGGATCTTTCTTCGTGTTTTGGATCTGGATTGGTTTTGCCAAAACCACCCTTCCGTGTTTTGGGTTCTGGGTTTTGTGTTTTGGATCTGTATTTTTTTTAAAAAAAGCATAAAAACAGCTAAAATCACAGAATTTGTAGGTTTTTCTGCTCCTATGCTATTATTAACCTCAATAACCTTAATTTCCACTCATTTCCAGTCTATTCTGAACACCTCACACCTCACAATAGTGTTTTTATGTCCAAAACGTTGCACCGAGGTAGCTGGATGACTATGCTAAGCGACACGAGTGGGCGGCACAAACACGTGACCCATCTAGGCGTGAAACTGCAGTGGCAGACAGGATGGCAGTTTGAAAAACTAGGCCCCAAACTGTACATAATGCAAAGAAAAAAAAGAGGTGCAAGATGGAATTGTCCTTGGGCCCTCCCACCCACCCTTATGTTGTATAAACAGGACATGCACACTTTAACAAACCAATCATTTCAGCGCCAGGGTCTGCCACACAACTGTGGCTGAAATGATTGGTTCGTTTGGGCCCCCACAAAACAAGCTGGCAATTAATGTGTCCCTGCACAAACTGGCTCTATGGAGGCAAGATGTCATCATCCTCCTCATCCACCGATTCCTCACCCTCTTCAGTGTGTACATCCTCATCCTCACAAAGTATTAACTCGTCCCCACTTGAATCCACCACCACAGGTCCCTCTGTACCTTCTGGAGGCTGGTCTCCCTGGAAGAGCTGATAATTCATTTTGATGAACATCATCTTCTCCACATTCTGTGGAAGCAACCTCCTACGCCTTTCGCTGACAAGGTTCCCGGCTGCACTAAACACTCTTTCGGAGTACACACTGGAGGGGGGGCAACTCAGGTAAAATAGAGCCAGTTTGTACAGGGGCCTCCAAATTGCCTCTTTTTCCTGCCAGTACAGGTATGGACTGTCTGCCATGCCTACTTGGATGCTGTCACCGATGTAATCCTCCACCATTCTGTCAATGGTGACAGTATCATATGCAGTGACAGTAGACATGTCAGAAATTGTTGCCAGGTCCTTCAGTCCGGACCAGATGTCCAAACTTGGTCCTGCCTGCCCTGCATCACCGCCAGCGGGTTGCTTAGGATACCTAAGTTTTTTCCTGGCAGCCCCAGTTGCAGGAGAAAATGAAGAAGGAGCCGTTGACGTGTCACGTTCCGCTTCAGCTGACAGTGTGTTCACCAGCAGGTCTTTGCACCTCTGCAGGCTTGTGTCGGCCGGAAAGAGAGACACCACATAGGCTTTAAACCTAGGATCGAGCACGGTGGCCAAAACGTAGTGGTCTGATTTCAACAGATTGACCACCCTGGAATCCTGGCAAAGCGAATGAAGGGCTTCATCCACAAGTCCCACATGCCGAGCGGAATCGCTCCGTCTTAGCTCCTCCTTCACTTTCTCCAGCTGCTTCTGCAAAAGCCTGATGAGGGGAATGACCTGACTCAAGCTGGCAGTGTCTGAACTGACTTCACGTGTGGCAAGTTCGAAGGGCTGGAGAACCTTGCACAACACGGAAATCATTCTCCACTGCGCTTGAGTCAGGTGCATACCCCCTCCTTTGCCTATGTCATAGGTGGATGTATAGGCTTGTATGGCCTTTTGCTGCTCCTCCATCCTCTGAAGCATATAGAGGGTTGAGTTCCACCGCGTCACAACCTCTTGCTTCAGGTGATGGCGGGGCAGGTTCAAGAGTGTTTGCTGGCGCTCCAGTCTTCGGCACGCAGTCGCTGAATGGCGAAAGTGGCCAGAAATTTTTCGGGCCACCCAAAGCGTCTCCTGCACGCCCCTGTCGCTTTTCAGAAAATTCTGCACCACCAAGTTTATTGTGTGAGCAAAACATGGGACGTGCTGGAATTTGCCCAGATGTAATGCCCGCACAATATTGGTGGCGTTGTCAGATATCACAAATCCCCAGGAGAGTCTAAGTGGGGTAAGCCACTGGGCGATGATTTCCCTCAGTTTCTCTAAGAGGTTGTCGGCGGTGTGCCTCTTACTGAAACCGGTGATACACAGCGTAGCCTGCCTTGTAACGAGCTGGCATTTCTGAGATGCTGCTACTGGTGACGCTGCTGCTGTTGCTGCGTAAGGTGATACATCTACCCAGTGGGCTGTCACAGTCATATAGTCCTTAGTCTGCCCTGTTCCACTTGTCCACATGTCCGTGGTTAAGTGGACATTGTGTACAACGGCATTTTTCAGGACACTGAGGACACTTTTTCTGACGTTTCTGTACAGTCTCGGTATCGCCTGCCTAGTGAAGTGGAATCTAGACGGGATTTGGAACCGGGGACACACTACCTCCATCAATTGTCTAAATCCCACTGCACTAATGGCGGATACCGGACGCACGTCTAACACCAACATAGCAGTCAAGGCCTCAGTTATACGTTTTGCTTCAGGATGACTGCTGTCGTACTTCATCCTCCTCGCTAAGGACTGTTGGAGGGTCAATTGTTTAGTAAAAGTAGTGGTGTTCCTACTTCCTCTCTGGGATGATGAACGACTCCCAGCAGCAGCAGCAGTGGCAGCAGTAGGCGTAGCAATGCAGGATCCTCCAGAGGAATCCCGGATAGGAGAGTCAGTCATGCCAGTGACATGGCCTGCAGGACTACTTCCGATCCTGACTAAGGAGGAAATTGACGAGGAGGGAGTTGACGGTGTGGTTTGCAGGCGCTTGGATACAACAGGACAACGGGATTTAGGTGTCCCTGGACTGCTTACGGTCTTAGCCAAAGTTTCTGAACTTGACAGTAACTTTTTATGAACGCGCTGCAGGTGCCGTATAAGGGAGGATGTTCCTAGGTGGTTGACGTCCCTACCCCTACTTATTTCACCTTTACATATGGTACATATGGCAAGACAGTTGTTGTCCGGATTTGGATAGAAATATTGCCAGACCAAAGAGGTGGAATGTTTGGTCTTCTGCCCAGGCATGACCGTGATGGGCTTTTTCATCCCACGGACAACAACTGTCTCCCCCGGAGCCTGATTTAAACAAACCACATCACCATCAGAATCCTCCTCGCCAACTTCCTCCTCAGCGCCAGCTACACCAGTATCCTCATCCTGTTGTACTTCAACAGTGACATCTTCAATTTGCATATCAGCAAGTGGACTGTGGGTGCTCCTTTCAGCACTTGCAGGGGGCGTGCAAATGGTGGAAAGAGCCACCTCTTCCCGTCCAGTGCTGGGAAGGTCAGGCATCGCAACCACCACCACACTTGGACTCTCCTTGGGGATTTGTGATATCTTCTTAGAAAGCACAGTTCTTCGCTGTGCTTTTGCCAGCTTAACTCTTTTGATTTTTTTAGTGGGAGGAGGGCTTCCATCGTCATGTGAAGCTGAACCACTAGTCATGAACATACTAGGGATCGACCTTAGCCGTTCCTTGCCACTCCGTGTCGTAAATGGCATATTGGCAAGTTTACGTTTCTCTTCAGCTGATTTAAATGTCTTTTTCAAGGTCATTTTCCTGAACTTTGCCATTTGGGATTGTATGTGCCCTCTACTATGACATTGGGCATCGGCCTTGGCAGACGACGTTGATGGCATGTTATCATCTATGTCATGACTAGTGGCAGCAGCTTCAGCACTAGGAGGAAGTGGTTCTTGATCTTTCTCTATTTTATTTTTATCGGAGAAAGTTTGGTCCTCCATTTATGTTATATCGATTTGATATATACGTGCGGCTAAACACAGAAAATAATTTTTTTTTTGGTTTGGACTGGAGTGTACTTTGTGGGTTACAGCACCCTTTAACGGTCAAGCCAGCCGGCCCATTACTTATGACACAGGCGCACGCTTGGCACTACTTTGTTGATGCACGTGCGGCTACTGCGCACACAATTCACAAACACAGAAAATATTTTTTTTTTGGTTTGGACTGGAGTGTACTTTCGGGGGTTACAGCACCCTTAACGGTCAAGCCAGCCGGCCCTTTACTTATGACACGAGCGCACGCTTGGCACTACTTTGTTGATGCACGTGCGGCTACTGCGCACACAATTCACAAACACAGAAAATAATTTTTTTTTTGGTTTGGACTGGAGTGTACTTTCGGGGGTTACAGCACCCTTAACGGTCAAGCCAGCCGGCCCTTTACTTATGACACAGGCGCACGCTTGGCACTACTTTGTTGATGCACGTGCGGCTACTGCGCACACAATTCACAAACACAGAAAATATATTATTTTTTTAGCACTTGGGGGGAGCACCCCTGATGGACAGAGCACCCCCTGGACAACACTACAGCACTCCTTTAGGACTGGGACACTGCACAGGACTTTGGAGTGGACACAGCCCCTATGGAGAACTGACTGCACAACACAGTCCAGCCAGCCCCTATGGACTTTGAAGTAGTGGACACAGCCCCTATTAACAACAGCAGCACAGCACAACACAGCCAGCCCCTATGGACTTTGAAGTAGTGGACAACAGCAGCACTACACTACACTACACTACACAGCCCTAACTCCCACCCTCCCTCTTCACTGTCCACAGCCGAGTGAGAAAATGGCGCCGACGTGTGTACCTTATATAGGATCCAAAACCCGCGAGACTCGGAAGGCGGGAAGATGACGTTTTGCCTCGATTTCAGATCCGAGTCAGGCGGGAAAAGTCGAGCCTGACTCGGATCGGACTCGGATCGGGGGGGTTCGGATTTCAGAAATCCGAACCCGCTCACCCCTAGTTAAAACTAACGCATAATTTACATGGGGATGGGTACGGGATGCCGATGCTTGGGATCCCGGCGGTCAGAATTCCTACGCCGGCATCTCAACAGGGTTAGTCCTGTCAGTCGGTATCCTCGTAACCCTCCCCCTCTCCCTACCACTAACCCTCCCGGTGCCTGAATCTAATCTTTCCACCTAGTACCTAAACCTAACCTCCCACCCCCCGCATTCTAAACCTAACCCACCTCCCTTAGTGCCTAACCGCTAACGCTAACCCTCCGGCTAACCTCGCTACTTACCTTCGGTATTCCGGCAGTCGGGATGCCGGCACGGATCCTGACAGCTGTTGGGATTCTGGCACTGGCATTCTGAGCGGCAGAATCACTGCGGTCAATATCCCTTTACATGTGTATTAGAGATTCATTTTTACTTTGACGCATTGCATTTTTACAAATACAATTTATTGTATTAGTAGCTCGCATTAACTCATGACATTGAGTCCATAAGAAACTGTTCATCATCCTAATTTTATGTGTTTTTCCAGGCATAAGCTAGTGTCTGAAAGGCAAAGTAATAGATACATGAGACCGTGCCCTAGGGATCATGCGCTCTATAATACTGTATGGTCCAGAGCCTTGAGTCACATTGTCCATGGACTAGGGATGACCCTTGACAGGTTAACCATAAATGGTTGATAGTTCCGGTTTGGGCATGCACAAAAGAATGGACACTGCACCTGCGTATTTGCAATACTTAAAATTGATGGGATTTTGCCATTGAAACGCCATCATTCCATCAGGAGGAAACCATTGATGGTTACGAGCCATTAATGCTCGATGGCCATCCCTGCCATGGACTGCAGGTCTTTGCAATTGTTAGGCAAATGGAAAAATAGATCAACACAGCACAGAACTGCATTCATTGAGTTTAAAGTATTAGAAAATTTTTATCATCGGGTGCAATGTTAATCATAAATGTTTATTTGGGGCAATTTACTATCTCTGATTTTTATCACTACTATTAGGACCCATCTACAAGTTCCGTTTCAGAAGAACACAGCTTCAGAAGCTGCTGGGGACTAGCATAGGCCAGAGACCCCTTAATTATTCTCCTTAACTTGCTGGTTTGGGACTAAGGACCTCATTCAGAGTCGGTCGTTGCGGCCGCACGGTCGTACGCCACCGATGTTCGCTAAACTGTGCATGCGTAAAGTTCGCAATGCGCGTGCGCAAATTAGCTGATACGATCAGAAATTTCTCTCTCCTTGAATACTGCCAGGTCGGTAGTTTGAGTGACAGAATGAGGCGTTTGTGGGTGGTAACAGGGGAAGGTGCTTGAAAACGGGGGAGTGGAGATCCGAACGCAGGCGTGCCTAATTATGCGAACAGCGTTTTATGGGAGTGCATAATTAACAAAGTAGTGTCATGGCACACGTGACATGGGTGGTTTGTACACTGACCTGATCGTAGTGCTTAAGAGAGAGTATGGTCAACCTTAAGCTCTACGACCAGTTCCGATGGTCTCGATTGATCCTTATATGGCCGGAGATGACGTGTAATGTTACGAGAAGGGGGCGTATTTTTGTCTTACGGCCGCATCCTCCCCTTGGTCGGCCAGCTAACGATCCGATCTTAAGGACGCAACTTGCAAGTGCATCATTTGCATATCCGGCCCCTTTTCCCTTACGACCGTGCGGCCGCAATGACCGAGTCTGAATGAGGTCCTAATTTTCTTTAGAAGTAAGGGCCAAAACAGTTATCATTTTATTCATGTGTCAGGTAATTGAGCTTTATGTGAGCATTTATATATTCCTGAAACAATAAGTGTTATATATTTGACTGATATATTTATCACGCTTGGTGATAAGGTTGCCTTCACAATAGAAAACAGTGAAAAACTGGCGTACAACGGAAGTCAAGTGTATGAGTCTTTTTTTTGCTCAGTTTAAGGTCCCTTTCTTTGGTTTAAATCTCATTTTCATTGCAAAAATATCACAAAAACTCTCTAGCAGAGGTCAGATAAAAACATAAATGAACCAAAATGTGACATTCAATGGAAAGCTTTATTTATAACAAATGTATGGTGGCAGAAGAAAGAACGGGCAGCTACACAGCGTCCACTTGACTTAGGCAAGTAACACTATAATTTGCAAGGACCAACTATCCCTTTCTAAGCAAGTGGGAGGTATCTGTCACCTATTCCAATACACTAACCAGGCCCGCTCAGATGAGGTGCTGCTAACCCCAATAGGGTGAAATCAGGATACCCAGTGAATTGAAGGAGAGTGCACCCGAACAGGGTCGGACTGGTCTTCCGGGGAGGCGGAGGAATCCCCGATAGGCCCGGCTGATTCAGAGCCACGCCCACTACTGTGGGAAAGATTAAGGGACTGGACTGAGGCACAACTGTTTAAGCGCCACCCTCCCGGGCTCATGAAGGCAAGCTGCACAGGCTGGAGACACTGCATCAACTTAACCCATCCCCGGTAAGAGAGATAAGCTGTGCATGACTGCAGACTCTTCAGTGAGTAGGAGAAGTTGAGTCAGTGCCAATGAGAATCTTAGCTGACAGCCAACACAGCTGAGATCAGAGGAGAGGTCAGTCCACTGTCTGCATGTCAGCAGTGTGTGAAATATGCAAATCTGTGTCAAGCAGTGTAATTACACTACAGACATCACGCATGGAATGCATTCAGTGATTTATAGTGCTGCACGAAGGGGGAGAGCTTGGTTCAGTCTGGACAGTTGGAGAGACGAGTATCAGTGTCTAGACATTTGACAGCTAGAGAAAGATAATCACAAACTTTTTAAATCACAGTCCCTTATAGCACTGTTTGGTGCTAGGATTCAGTCCTCAAATAAATGATTAATATATAATAGTAATAATTTATATCAATATAGAAAGCATAAGAAATAAGGAGCCTGGACATTTAGTAGTGGATGTGCCCTTTATAATTACACTACACTTTTCATGCAGTGGTTGAAGTGGGAATTTTGAAGTAAGGTTGTACTTAAGCGCGTTCTGGAAAAAGGGGGCATGGCCACTGAAAAGGGGGCATGCCTTAAGACACCCCTTTTTCATCTGTGTAGTGTACAACATCATAGTACCCCTTATACACATGACACACAAAGGTAGAGCTGCTTATACAATGCCCACAGTAAAAGTGCCCCTATGCAATGTCCACAGAAGTGCCTCCCTATATAATGCCCACATTAGTAGTGCCCTCTATACATTGCCCACAGTAGTAGTGCCCCTTTTAGTAGAACCCCCTATACAATGCCCACACTAGTAGTGCCCCCTATACAATTCCCACAGTAGTACCCCCCATACATTACCCACAGTAGTAGTACCCCCTATACATTGCCCACAGTAGTAGTGCCCCCTATACAATGTACACAATAGTGCTCCATATACAATGTCCACAGTAGTAGTGCCCCCTATACCTTGCCAACGTTAGTAGTGCTCCTATACAATGGCCACAGTCGTACTGCCCTCTATACATTGTCCACAGTAGTAGTTCCCCCTATACAATGGCCGCAATAGTAGTGCCCCTATAAAATGCCCACAGTAGTAGTGCCCCTTATACATTGCCCACAGTAGTAGTGCCCCCTATACATTGCCCACAGTAGTAGTTCCCCCCTATACATTGCCAACAGTAGTAGTGCCCCCTATACATTGCCCACAGTAGTAGTTCCCCCTATACAATGTCCACAATAGTAGTGCTCCCTATACAATACCCACATTAGTAGTGCCCCTATACAATGCCCACAGTAGTAGTGCCCCCTATACATTGCCCACGTTAGTAGTGTCCCTTATACAGTGCCCACAATAGTAGTGCTCCCTATACAATGCCCACAGTAGTAGTGCTCCTATACATTGCCCACAGTAGTAGTGCCCCTGGTAGTAGTTTCCCCCTATGCAATGCCCACTTTAGTAGTGCCCCCTATACATTGCCCACAGTAGTAGTGCTTCCCTATACAATGCCCACAGTAGTATTGCCCCTATATATTGCCCACACTAGTAGTTCCCCTATGTAGTAGTGCCCCCTATATAATTACCACAGTAGTGCCCCTATTCAATGCCCATAGTTGTAGTACCCCCATATATTACCCACAGTAGTAGTGCCCCTATACAATGCCCACAGTAGTAGTGCCCCCTATACAATGCCCACAATAGTAGTGCTCCCTATACAATGCCCACAGTAGTATTGCCCACACTAGTAGTTCCCCCTATGTAGTAGTAGTAGTTCCCCCTATGTAGTAGTGCCCCCTATATAATTACCACAGTAGTAGTGCCCCTATTCAATGCCCATAGTTGTAGTACCCCCATATATTACCCACAGTAGTAGTGCCCCTATACAATGCCCACAGTAGTAGTGCCCCTTATACATTGCCCACAGTAGTAGTGCCCCTTATACTGTACATTGCCCACAGTAGTAGTGCCCCCTATACATTACCCACAGTAGTAGTTCCTCCTATACAATGTCCACAATAGTAGTGCTCTCTATACAAGGCCCACAGTAGTAGTGTCCCCTATGCAATGCCCACAATAGTGCTCCCTATACAATGCCCACAGTAGTAGTGCCCCTATACATTGCCCACAGTAGTAGTGCCCCTGGTAGTAGTTCCCCCTATGCAATGCCCACAGTGGTAGTGCCCCTATACATTGCCCACAGTAGTAGTTCCCCTATACAGTGCCACCAATAGTAGTGCCCCTATACAGTGCCACCAATAGTAGTGCCCCTTACACATACTGACATACAGACACACACAAACAGTGCTTACATGAAGCTCTGCTCCTGTGCCCGCTGCCATCCTCGCTCAGGACTGTGGGAGAGATATCATGACGTCTCTCCAAGCACCCACTGCAGGAGCCAGAAGGAGGAGTTCAGGAGTGAGCTCCAGTCTCCGGCTGCAGGGAGGAAGCTGCCGGGCGCCTGCTGGTAACAAAATCTCAGCGGGCACCCAGCATATGGTGGCACCTCTCCAGGCCGGCTGAGTGCTGGCACCAGATTTCCGTACCGTTGTATAACAGCACACTTTCAGTACTGCTTCCATGTCACTATATTACTGAGCAACTGTTTTAAATAATCTCTCATCCATTGAGTATATGGCATCTCCATGCCAATAAATTGCTGAACCACTCCATCAATATAACACTGCTCAGTCTATTAGATTATTGCTGGTTTGTCATTAATAATGACCCCTTATATAATATATCTGCATATGGGAGTAGCCTTAAATAGCTATACTGTACCTAGTTGAAATTAAGTAGACCCATAGACCGGTTACATACAGTTTATCAGGGATTATGATTATACTGCTGTGATACTATTTCTTACAAACATGCACTTCACATGTTCTTTACACGTTTTGTTTTTATTATTTAATCTCTTCCACTTATTGGAGAATTATGGGACAACTTCTGAAATGTTTTATTGCCTATCTAATAAAAGATCAATTAATGCAGTTATTAATATGTAATAAGTATCCCTGGGATTCTGAGCAATAAAGGGTGATTAGCCCAGAGTTCCCTCTCTTGGGGGTTTATTTATGAACCATTGGATTGTAAAACCGTCCACTTCTGATCATGTTTATATCCGATAGTTAAAAGGGCAATGCTTTTAATAGCCTTGTCTTGCTAGTAAAAACGTTGCTCTTTTAAATATCAGACATACAGTAAACAGGATTAGAAGCATTGGGTGCTTCTTAAATAAACCCCTCAGAGCATCTACTGTATGGTCTGTGAGGCTGTATGTGTATAAAATTAATAATCTGGGTAACATAATTTAAAATAAAGTGCAGAGCTAAAGGGGAGTACTCCCTTTGCAAGCCTGGTGTACATGATGTCTGCCTCTTGTCTCCCTTCACTACCAATTGTATTACAGCTTTTGATTGCACCAGTGGGTCGCATGCTTGATGATTATATGATAAAAGCATAGTCCAGTAGCAGAACTTCTTATGATGTAGAAGTAGCAGAACTTCCTATGATGGTACCAAAGTGGGGAAAGGGGCTCATGTAAAAATGCTTTCAACTAGAGTTAAGATCACGGCTGCTTGATTCGCATCTAATCAGCCATGTGGACTATGGTTTTATCATATAATCATCAAGTATGCGACCCACTGGTGCAATCAAAAGCTGTAATACAACTGGTAGTGAAGGGAGACAAGAGGCAGACATCATGTACACCAGGCTTGCAAACTCGGTCCTCAGGACCCCAAACAGTGCATGTTTTCCATGTCTCGCAGAATCGCAAGTGAAATAATTAGCTCCACCTGTGGCTCTTTTAAAATATGTCAGTGAGCAATGAATACACCTGTGCACCTGCTGGGTGACCTGGAAAACGTGAACTGTGTGGGGTCCTGAAGACCGAGTTTGAGAACCGCTGTTCTAGACGTTTCCATGTAACAAAAACAGCCCCTACAGGTGACCGGGGGCAGCTCTAACAGGGCAGACATTGCACAAAGTAACTTATAGGAAAAGTGTCATCCTTGTGCTCTTTAGGACGGAGTGCATTTCATATGCAATGAGTTAAAGTAAACACCCGAGCCTGTGGGTGCCGGCCTCTAGACAAGAAGGGGCTAGTTGTTTAGTGAGGTAGTGTTGTATGGTGGGGTTAGGTTTGGTTAGCCTATAGGATTGGCAGAGGGTGGGTCAGTGCTATTTCAGAGATGCTGCTTTGCAGCCATTTTATAGAAATTTCTCTGGTCGGCTGTTTGAGCAGGTGCTGTGCTAGTGACAGGAAAACTTCACTTTATGTAACTTATACTTCTATTTATTATCTCCTGCTACTTCTATTTCTTCTCTCTGTCTTGTCATCTCCTTCTCTCTGCCCCTCTGCCTGTTTTCACTGTTCTTATACCCTGTATTCTGCCTTTTTCTTTTCCCATTTATTTATATATCTGCCTCCATTTCTGTCCTGTCTTCCTTCTTTCCATTGTGTATATATAAGCACGCGAATGCTAGCATAAGCATGAGAGGAGATAAGCACCCTGTTTTTTATTGTAGCAGTACTGGTTAGAACTGGGTTTTTGGTCGCAGTCATGTTATTGGTATTTTTATTGAGTCAATCAGAGTTTGACAGCCTATCAGGGACCTATTTAGGCAGGCTCTGTTTAGAGTTATCAGTGCACTGGGAGGAGTCAGCTTCCTCTTTTCCAGTTGTGATCCCACCCACCCACCCTGCAATTTAAATCGGCTTGGGCCGATGTTATTCGTTGGAGTGTTATTCTTTGTTTTCTTCCAACAGGTGAGGCGCAGCTGGCGGAAAGCAGTGCTCCTCGGCGGCTCAATTTAGTGCAGCTGAACTTGGCTAGCATCCCCCCTTTGAGGAGGCGAGTCGGTCGTTGCCTTAGGGGAGGACCAGGTCTCCATCTTATGGAGGGATCAGCACTTTGCTAGATTAAGGGGAGATGGTACTACTCGAGATAGCTCGCACTTGGGGGTGGAATCTCCACCCCCATCTTAGTAATACATTCCGCTTATGGGCTGTAGCCGAGTTAGCACTGCTTTTTCGCCACCATGCTCGATGCTATTACAGATCAATTACAATCCAATTAAATAAATTTGGCTGCAACTTCTTTATTGCAAATCTATTCAGTTGTCAGTGTCGTTATTTTAGATGTTAAGTTTAAGTTAAGTATGGTGAAAATAATAAAACTTTGGGTGACTTATTAATTATCCTCACTGAGGTGATCTCTGATGATAAACACTCTGCTGTGTATAATAGTACAGTATAATCACAGTGTGTAGTGATAACATTGAGCTGTACACACTGCCATGTATAATAGTACAGTATATACACAGTGTGTAGTGATAACATGGAGGTGTACACACTACCATGTATAATAGTACAGTATATACATAGTGCGTAGTGATAACATTGAGCTGAACACACTGCCATGTATAATAGTACAGTATATACACAGTGTGTAGTGATAACATTGAGGTGTGCATTCTGCTGTGTATAATAGTACACAGTGTGTAGTGATAACATTGAGGTGTACACACTACTATGTATAATGGTACAGAGTATACACAGTGCGTAGTGATTACATTGAGGTATGCATACTGCTGAGTATTATAGTACAGGGTATACACAGTGTGTAGTGATAACATTGAGGTGTACACACTACTATGTATAATGGTACAGAGTATACACAGTGTGTAGTGATTACATTGAGGTATGCATACTGCTGTGTATTATAGTACAGAGTATACACATTATAAATACACACTTGTGCACTCACACTGAAGGAAGGCTGCTTAATACCTAAGTGATAAACACCAGATCACAAGATACAAATTCTTAAAAAATAAAAAGGTCCAAGTGCTCTACCTTAAAAAGTTACACCACAACCCAGATTTAACGGGAAAGGATAAATACATATAGTTTCAAAGATATGAATATAACATATTTGATATATAGTCACGTTTTTCATAGGAAGATAATTTCCTTCGGATAGTGATGTCATCAATACTTCAATATGATCCAGAAAGTCATAAAGTAATCCAAACTTGAATCCTCCAAAAAAGCAGTTTTCAATACAATGTGTCCCTTAATATTCTATTGTCCCTCGTAAAGATGTCATAAAAAATATAAGGGGAACACATCCATAGTGTTAAGCAGTAAATAATTTATTGCAACATAAAATACACATGATAAATGGCTGCATACCATATAAGTCCTTTTTAGAAAAGGTACAAATCAATACATATAGGGGAACTTTTCATTAGCTCCCCCTACTGAGCTGTACCAAAATACTCCACCAATGCGTTTCAACCTATAGGTCTTTTTCTAGGTGTGTTTGTATATCAGACCAGGATCAGGTCTTGATAGGGATTCAAGTCTCCACCCAATTCCTGTCTCGTGTGCGGATATAGGTATAAATAAAAATAAACCTCTACACATCCAAAGTACTAATATATAAGCTCACCGCTAATTAGGTACGCTGTATCCTCATCTACTGCGTTATATAGCAAGCTATAGTGCCCTTTTGTTAGTGATCATCATCACTTCCTGTAACTCGAGGACACTTCCTTCGTGCCTAGTAATGGAACACATACTGCCGGCCACGTGACCCACGGACATGAAGTGGTGGCGGGGGACTCGGTGTGTGTGCAACGCCATGGAGCACATGACGCAAACCACAGGACCACTAGGTCTAACATTACGGCAAAGTACTGGACAAGTCAGGGTGTACTTCTGCGTGCCAGCACTTGTCCTTCCACCGGAAATAACTACCCTGGAGACATCATTGTATAACATGAGTTCACTATTTTGATAAAAATGCAAAATAGGTAATTCTCTAATATAATTAGTATATAGCAAGTGGCTTTAGTATTATAGACAATAAATATAAAACTGCATATCAATTATAATAAAAGTACATATATGTATGTAAACAGTAATAAGACACACTAAAATAACCAGCATAAAAACACAATATAAAAATAATTTTAAATCATGTTATTATATGAATCAAAACCATTTAAAAATGTTAAAAACTATAAAAACCACTTTAGTTCGAAATCTGTATTTAAACCCCACGGCTGTAGTGTTTTAATTTCGTAAATGGATTTCATTTCTGCCTTTGCTAAAAATGTATCAGTACCTTTTGTACGCCAATTGCCTTCAATCCTTTTAATCCCTATAATGCTTTTGATATTTTTGAGGGAATGGTTGGCAACACCTTTTTTAATATTCCGCAGGGGTTCTGCCTATCTGTCTCGGAATCTCCTTATGGTTTTTCAAATATATTGGAGGCCACAAACATTCGATTACATAATACAATTGGTACTGTTGCTCGTAATAAAATCTTATATTTTTAAACATTTGTGTAGTGGTATAAGATGTGATTTCTAAAATTTTTCTGGCTTGATTGCTAGGAGAAATACATACATTACAGGACCCACAGCGGAGTATCGAATACTGTGGTAAAATATCTCATAAATGGGATCTTATAGAACATATTACAAATAGTTTTTTTATATATAGTTATTTATATAGCTATCGGTATAGTGATAACACTGAGGTGAGCGCTCTGTATAAGAGCACTGAGTATACACAGTGTGTAGTTATAACACTGCTCTGTATAGTAGTACTGAGTTAACACGGTTTATAGTTGTAACACAGAGGTGTGCACACTGCTCTGTATGATGGTACTGAGTATAAAAATGCTGAGTATGCACATTGTATAGTTACACCGCTAAGGTAAGATACACTGCTCTGTATAATAGTGCTGAGTATAGACAGGGTATAGTCTATTACTGATATTACTGAGTATGCACAGTGTATAGTGATAACACTGATGATGAACACAACACTCTCTACACAATGCACTCCGTATAATGATACTCAGTATGCACGGTTTGTAGTTATAACACTGAGGTGAGAACTGATGGTGAGCACACCCCTCTGTATGGTAATACTAAGTATACACGGATAATGGTCACACACAGGGCTATGTGTGTGTTTATAATTAATTTCTTTAGCTCCTCCCCCAGTAGCACCACTCACAGTTCCTGAACCTACTTTTCTCGGAAAATTGCATGGTCACACCACACCGTATAATACACTTTGACCCCGTTGGCAGTAGCGGTAACCGCAGCCCCCCCTTACGATATTCCATGAAGGGAGCCCTAATACTGCTACAAATGCGGGCAATTTTCCTACACTCCTTTGTAGGATAGTGCAAGGTCTACAATGGCTGGTTCTGTTGTTCTTTTGGTTTCTGTTTCTCTTTCAGAGGCTGCGGTTCCAGAGAATGGTGCTCCCGCTCGGGATGGAGATATAACTGCAGTTTCTGGACATAGCGAACAGATGGTCAGCTCTGATAAGACAACTTTTGCGCTTTATGCAGATTCAGTGGCGTAGTTGGTCAAAGCGACGGCGAAGGCATAAGCCTAGCAGCCATAGTTTTTCCATATTGGAGGACCTGGATGAAGCCGTACATTGTTCTAATAGTCTATTTCGGGCCAGGCATACCCCTGGTGTTAGAACATGCTTGCGTATGTCTTATCACATTTTGATTAGTTGCATATTTGCGATTTGGCCCTGCTAGCCTAGTTAGATCAGCGATTTTTGCCCTTCTGCTGTACAGCATATCATCAAGCCAGCATGGAGGGGCTAGCATATCAGTCCTTAGCTCCCAGGACCATGAAATTTATCAGGTTGCTTGGTGGGCATGGCGTTGCATTTTGGCCCATGGAGGGAGCCGAGGTAAGACCAGTTGAAAGCTTATTCTTGGTTTTGCGTAGAGCTTGTTTTCATTGGGACAGGTCCAGTGCTATAGTGGTAATGATGTTAGCAATTTTTTCTGTGTCTTGGGCCTGGAGGACCTTTCAAAGTGTTTCTTGATCAAGAGAGCTTTGAAGGGGGTGGGACAAGTTGGTCCCTGCTCCTCCTGTTGGTCAGCGCCCACTCTATTTGGGTCTTCCTGCATGGGTATTACAAGTTTTTTCGGTTTTAGAGTCCAGATCAGTGCAGCTGCATTGACTATTGCGTCGTTTTTTTTTCTGTTGATCAGAGTTAGGCCATGGGCTGAGGAAAGTCTAGTGCTTAAAAATGTACCTTAGACTTCAGTAAAAATTTTACTTTACATCCTAATTTGAGGACTAGCTACTCGTCATATTTGGGGGTCCTGAGGAATTTTGTTTTACCACTAGTTTATAACTTTGGCTGCATGCCGGCTGGTGGACGTTTTGTGTTTTTCCTCAGGTCAAGTTAGGATCACCCCTCCCCTCCCCGCCCTCCCTCTCTCTCCCTGTATTAGGCTTCTGTCTTTGCTACTCTTTTCTTTCCTATTTGTATTTTTGTTGTGTATTTATTTAATATACAGAATTTATTCCAGTTTTGGAGAGGTTTAGATGGTTTAGGGATTTTGGAGTGTTCCATTTCAGCTCATTTGGGGACGATCATTGCCATGTGCCCCCTATTGCAGAGTTTTGTGGTTTGATATCATTCCACAGCAGGTTTGGAGAACTGGTTTTGTCTCCTGGGACCCTGTAGGTGGTCAGAAGATGGAAAAACCTGGCTGTGAGTTGGAGAACTGGTTTTGTCTCCTGGGACCCTGTAGGTGGTCAGAAGATGGCTAAACCTGGCTGTGAGTTGCAGTGTCCAGGGTTTTGGAGGAGTGGTCCTTTTACATGCTTTGATTAGGTCCACTGATGTCCTCTTTAAGGATGGATGGTGCATTGGAATGGAGTTATTGAGAAGTTAGTTAGAAGAAGTCAAGGTGTTGTAGATTAGGGTATGGTGGCGGTGCGGTTTTTAGCTGGGAACCGCTGTTGGCGGGAAAGAATGGTAGCAGTTGCCATCTGTCTTTGGAGCTTGAGTTGCTCTCCCTTCCAATACATGGCTTAGGCTGATTGTACCCTACTGGGGTCAGCGGCAACCACCTAACCAGGTGGGCCTCACGTCGTGTCATTGGGGTGGGAGGTGGATACCTTGAGCATGGTAATGGGCTGGCTGCTCGCCTACCATTTAGAAGATCGATGTGAGTATGCAGCTGGTGATCTTGCATTGTGGGGCCGTTCTTTCTGCACCACCATACTTTGTCTGTCTTTCTTTCTTATTCTATTAGTTAGTTCAGTTATACATTAAATAGTTTAATTAGTTTAAAATTAAATAAAGCTGACCTTCCTTTCCCCTTATATAAGTCTCTGTGTCATTATTTCATTATGACTATGGTTGATGATTTACCCTGCACTGCTAGAAGAGAACACTCATCAGGCGATGGGGAGTTTATCCATATGACCCATTATATTACTATTGTTTGACTATGGAGACTGGATGGCTGTATACCTGTAATCTGTTTAATTTATTACCCAAAATGGCTGCACCATACTTGCCTACTCTCTTGATTCGGCCTGGTGCCTCCCGAAAATCGGATGGGGCTCCCGGCTTCCCCGGAAAAGTAGACAAGACCCTCGGCCAGCTGCTGACCCCCCGGAGATTCCCTGACAAACGGTCAAACCCCAGCAGCAGGGGGGTTATGACGCGATTCGCGCTGAATCGCTTCATCATGACCCCACCCCCTGCTTCACAATGTCGGTAATCTCAGCATTGTGTAGTGGGGGTGGGGCCAAAATTGCACGTTCATATGGCTACGCCTCCACTCCACCCTATTGCCGGGTAATATTCCGGGCCATGCCTCCCCTGCTTGGCTGACCCGGCGGGGGCTGCCAGAATGTCGGCAAGCATGGGCTGCACCAACCCTGCATTAAGTTCATTGTCCCCATTCACTATGTTCATTGTTTTTCGGGTTTTTTTTCTTATTGCCATAATACTAGACTTCTGTGCTATGCTTTTGATGCATTTAAAGTGACTTTGTGTCCTGCTGGTGAAAAGCGCTATATAAATAAAGTTATTATTATACTTAATTTTATACACATATTAGTAATGGATGTGGCTGACATGGTCAAACACATTATTCACTAAGACCTAGGGGGTAAATTTACTAAAGTGAGAGTTTTTAGAAGTGGAGATGTTGCCCATTGCAACCAATCAGGTTCTAGCTATTATCTTCTAGAAGGTGCTAGTTAAATGTTAAGTAGAATCTGACTGGTTGCTATGGGCAACATCTCCACTTCTAAAAACTCTCACTTTAGTAAATTTACCTCCTAGTATATTTCAAGGTCAACGAATGATGGTGCACAATGTCAGCAGGTGAGAAGAACGTGACACACAAAATGGCGCAGGAAACGCCTTACGGTTAGCGCTGTCCTATATCTGCTTTGTCTGCAGGTTGCAGCCGCCTGTTGTAATGTAATGTGGTTGGGGGTGTATAGCCTATTCATTTAATGGTGAAGGTTAGTACTAGTTATTTAAAAAGTACAAGAAATGAAATGTATTGATGCAGGCCATTTATTTGATGGTTTGAGGATAAAAATTAAATGTGGTGCTGAGTTTGTGCAGAAGGATCACTATTACTAAATGTGAATGCTATATATTAAGTATAAGGCTGTTTGGGGGGTTTATTTATAAAATGTAAAAGCTGCTCAGTGTCAGAGATGGTTGCAAGCATTAGAGCTCTAACATTCCCGGATCCTGACATGAAACAGCAGGTAATGAAATTAGCAGGAATAGGTAGGAGAGGGGGACAGTCCCAATTTTGGGTGACTGCTCTGCTCAGTGAGGATTTTGGGCCTGATTTAACACAGAACGCGTCTGTATTCGCATGCTCCCGGGCAGCTGCAAAAATATGCTAATGAATGCAGTCACAATCCACCGCAGCACAAAATGCAGACGCCAAGCACTACATAATGCCACCCCACTAATTTTACTCACATCCACAATACTGTACCACGCTATACAGGAAAAACATCGGTAACATCGAGAACCATCAAACCCATTGGCATAATAGTGGTTGACCTGACCTCACTCAGGATTTGGGCTGCTTCCTGTATGCACCTGGAGCTCTGGCTGCGTCTTCCGTCGCAGGGGCTTAATTTTGCACGTCCCTGTAACGGTGTTAAAATGCACTGGCACGCCTGCGTTTCACTGACCATCCCCCGTCACCACCCCCAAACGGTCACTTTCTGTCAATAAATGTGTGCTTAGACTGCGTGCTCCCTGCGATCGCTTCCCGATCGCAGTGGAGTATTCGCGCACTGCAATGCTTGCGCAGAATGCAAACATCGCCCAGGTGCGTGCAAATTCGCGACTACGTTCCTTGCTGAATCAGGCCCTTTGTCCTCACTGTGCCAGAAGGAAAGAAAGATCATTCAGGTGAGGTGCCTGGGGCAGTTTGTTCTTTCGTTTTACCACTTGTACCCCCTCAAGCTTTTTGCAGCCACCACCTCAAGTGGGCACCTACTGTACCATTGCATTCCCCCTGTGGGCCCTTCATGCTCCAGTCCGACACTCCTGTAGCGCATGTGCAAAGCTGACACAGCAGCTCCCCCCACAAGCCTTTGCGGAGCCTGTCAGTCACCACTGACGGCTCCGCCTCCGTTCATCCCCTCTGCAGCCCGGCGCCCACCTCCAGGCAGCAGTGCACACTGTGAAGCCGCGCCACAAGCAGTGGGCAGACAGAGGAGCTGGGGGGGGGCAAGGTTAAGAAAAACACTGGGGCTGTTGAGAATGTGCATGACACCCATGCTGGGGCACACAGGGGCTGCTGAGACTCACATGAGCTGTGGGGAATGAGACTGAGACACACTGTGGTTGAGACACACACTGGGGCTGGGGAATGGGGTTGAGACAGACACTGGAGCTGGGGGGAATGAGGCTGACACACACTGGGATTGGGGAATGGGGTTGACACACTGGGGCTGGGGGAATGAGGCTGAGAGCTACAGGTGGGCCTGGGTATGGAAAGGCGCAGGGGGTCCTGAGAGACATATGGGGTCCTGGAGAGAGACATGGAGGCCTGGAGATGGAGAAACACAGAGAGCCTAGAGAACCACATGGGGCCTGAGGATGGAGAGACGTAAGAGGGTCTGGAGTAACACTGGGGCCTGGAAAGACACAAATTGTTTGATCAGGGAAATTCATATTTTGCCCTGCACAAAAACTTCTGTTACTATACATTATCTGGTTATGATGATGACATTGGTTACATTTCTATGTAAACAGGCATCTTCCAGACAGTGTGATCCACATGAGAGTGAATACCGGCTGAAGACGCTGCCCAGAAAGGCTCAAATTCTTCAGAGTTTCCCCGTTGCAGAGAAACCACAATATAGGTAAGAAAATAGACTTCCAAACTGATTGGCCTGTACCTAGTTCAGAGGGATGGGGGTCCCAAAAAAGAGTGCATCATTCACCAAGATTTCTGTTGCCGACCCTGCTCCCCTCATGGCTTGCAAAAGCCCCTCCGGGTCCTAAGAGGAGGGAGTATCCTGCCCTCCTCCACAGACCCCGCCCCCTCAACAGACCCGTCCCCATAAGGGCTGCTTCCAGAAATTTCCCGGGCTCATTTTCCATCCCAATCCGCCCCTGCTTGAGTCTTAAGGTGCGTATCCACTTATATAGATATAGAAACGACAGCACGATTACGACATTGTAATCGTGCTGTCCTTTCTATGTCTGTGATGTGCCTAAATTGAACGTTCAGTTTAAGCACATCCATAATCCCCACACATGCTGAACCTGACGTGATCCTCAGGTTGTCCAGCATGTACGGGCGATGATAGATGTCGGAAACGACCAGCGGGCGCGAGCATAGCTGGTCGTTTCCGACCAAAATCAGCCCAATACATGAGCGATATGTAAGCGATTGCACAATAACGTTGTTATTATCGTGCAATCGCTTGCATCTATCGCTATGTGGATACGCACCATTAGTTGGTGGCAAACGTGCAGAAAATGCATCTTAACTTAATTTCACACTATCAAAATCTGTAAAAGCGTCGTGGGGGCCTTGGCGGCCCCCAGCCAATTACTTTCAGTTTACATACCAGCACTTATATTTACTCACGTCAACTACTGTTGAAAATATAAGTGGAATATTCAATTGCTATAACATTTGGCACAACACCTTTAGGTGAACACCATGTATTTGCAGCGCACATGTAGGGCTACATCCCCACTCCCACACCTGTCTACACCCCCATCTACGCTCCCCCAATCATGGTGCCACCCCTGTAATGTTTTTCTGGATCCGGCCTTGCTGTCTAAAGTCAGCAGTGTGTATGTCGCCATGTAGCCCACTCCCCCACCAGCAGTGTGTATGTCTCCATGTAGCCCACTCCCCCACCAGCAGTGTGTATGTCTCCATGTCCCCTCCCCCCACCAGCAGTGTGTATGTCTCCATGTCCCCTCCCCCCACCAGCAGTGTGTGTCTCCATGTTCCCTCTCCCCACCAGTAGTGTGCATGTCTCCATGTCCCCCACCAGCAGTGTGTATGTCTCCATGTCCCTTCCCCCCACCAGCAGTGTGTCTCCATGTCCCCTCCCCCTTCCAGCAGTGTGTATGTCTCCATGTCCCCTCCCCCCACCAGCAGTGTGTGTCTTCATGTCCCTTCCCCCCACCAGCAGTGTGTATGTCTCCATGTCCCCTCCCCCCACCAGCAGTGTGTGTCTTCATGTCCCTTCCCCCCACCAGCAGTGTGTATGTCTCCATGTCCCCCACCAGTGTGTATTTTCTCATGTCTTCTTTCCCCCCAGTCACAGATGTATGTCTCCATGTATTCCCAGGCCCCAGTGTGTCTCTGTATCATCTTTGTGTGTTTGGCCTTTGTGTTTCCTCCTTTATTTGCCTGTATCTTCCATTACTCCTTTTATATCTGTCCCCCCACCTAATTCTATCATTTATCCCCCACCAATCTTTATTCCTGTGCCCCATCACCCACCTTTCCATTGTGCCCCTCACAAATCATTGTACCTCTTACCCTGCTCCTCCTTCCCCCACCCCCTTTCTTCTGTCACTTGTCCCTCCTTCACCCCCTTACCTTCCGCCTCCTTTTCTACAGAAGGTGATGGAGTCCTGTTGGCCGACGATCAGAACTGGCGTGGGGGCACCTGAGCATGGTGGGTCAGCACAATCTTCTGCATTATTGTATTTCTTCTCTATAACACTGCTGTCACTGGTGAGAACCCTGACGGCAGTAATATATGCCAGCTGTCACCAGTGACACTTCCCCTTATGGACAGCACAGGTATTATGGCGGTACTTGTATCACCACAATACCTCTTCTTTCAGCAGATTACATTTATTTAAAAAATGCTTTATTCCTTGCAGAATATTTTTAGTTTATGTTAAATTTTTATTATTTCTTTTCTTGTGGGCCCCAGACCAGTAACTTGCATAGGGCCCCATGAAGTGTAAATCCGGCTCTGGACAGGAGCCAGGTTATATTATGTATGTGAGTGGTGGCTGGGACTGATGATGAGAGACTGATATACTACAGCTTATGTCAGGGAAACCACCAGCCACTCTCCTTCATTGGTTTGTGTAAGAACCACGTATGTGATCCCCGGGCGCCTCCACTACAGACATCTGGGAAATGCTCTCTGATCTTGGAATGGGATTGAAATACCGGCGGCTGCGGAAGCCCGAAGGCTGAAGATACTGACAAGGGAGGTAAGTACCCTAACTAGGGATGTGCGCCGGACCATTTTTGCCGGATTTGGATTTGGTTCTAATTCGTCGTCCGGCTTTGGATTTGGATTTGCCAAACTGCAGTGACTGGCTTTGGATTTGGATTTTTTTACAAAAATTTACAAAAAAAAAGCTAAAATCACATAAATTGGTCTTTTTTTTCTTCCTAGAGTATTATTAACCTCAATAACATTAATTTCCAGTCAATTTAGACCATATCACAGCTTATAATATTGTTTTTAACATTATTGGCCTAAGGTTACAGTGAGCTGACTGGTTACTAAGCGACAAAGCAGTGGCACAACGACACAGACACCACAGTATAAAGCACATCAGTGGCGGGCTGGGCCGGGGGGCAGGGTGCCATGTGCCCCCCGGGCCACAGCGTCATGCGGGTCGCGGGCAGTCTGTGTCACTGTGACACAGACTGCACCGCGTGTGTAGCGCTGACCGGACGGAGTTCAGTCAGCGCTACACAGCACAAACACACAGCCGCCGGAGCCGGCAGCTGCGTGTTTGCTGTAATCAGCAGCCGCTGAGAGTCTGTCAGACTCTCATCGGCTGCTGCTGCTCCCACTGCGGGAGCCATCTTCCGGCTCCTGCAGTGGGTAATGGGAGAGACGTCGTCATGACGACGTCTCTCCCATAATGCAAAGCAGCCGGAGGAGCCGGTAGAAGCGTCGGAACCAGGAGCAGGAGTTTCAGGTAAGTGTTTTTTAATTTTTTTATTAAGTCTCTCTCTACTGGGGGGGGACTACTTGGGGCACTACCAGGGGGGATTACTGTGGGGGCACTACCAGGGGGGGATTACTACTGGGGGCACTACCAGGGGGGTGGATTACTACTGGGGGCACTACAAGGGGGGGACTACTACTACTGGGGGCACTACAAGGGGGGGAGATCTACGTCTGGGGGCACTACAAGGGGGGGCTACAACTACTGGGGGCACTACAAAGGGGGGGACTACTACTGGGGGCACTACAAAGGGGGGGACTACTACTACTGGGGGCACTACAAGGGGGGGACTACTGGGGGCACTACAAGGGGGGGACTACTACTACTGGCGGCACTACAAGGGGGGAACACTACTACTGGGGGCACTACAAGGGGGGGCTACTACTGGGGGCACTACAAGGGGGGCTACTACTGGGGGCACTACAAGTGGGTACTACTACTACTGGGGGCACTACAAGGGGGGGACTACTACTAGGGGAACTACAAGGGGAGGGGACTACTACTAGGTGCACTGCATAGGGGGGAGGGGACTACTACTAGGGGCACTAAATAGGGGAGGGGACTACCACTGGGGGCACTGCATCGAGGGACCACTGCTGGAGGTTCTATATAAAGGGCAATACTGGGGGTACTGCATATGGGGGAGACTACAACTGGGGCCACTATTTAAGGGGCATTGCATAAGGGTTACCACTATTGGGGGCACTGCATGGGGGGTGGACTGCTACTGGGGGCACTATATAAGGGGCACTGCATAGGGGGTACAACTATTGGGGGCACTATATAAGGGGCTTATTACTGGGGCACAAGGGGCACTGCACAGCGGGGACCACTACTGGGGGCACTATATAAGGGGCTTACTACTGGGGGCACAAGGGGCACTGCATAGGGGGGGATCACTACTGGGGGCACTACTGGAGGCCTGCATAAGGGTGTTCTCTCCTGTGGCACACAGGGGCACTACGACAGGGGGCTGCCCCTAATCTTTATTTTTACCTTACATTAATCCCATATGGACCCGCCTCCTCCCTGAAACACTTGAAGGGGTTTGGTGGCGAAGTAGCACGCACGTTCTTCGGTCACCCTGGCTACACGCTACTCCTCTGCCAGGGCCGCCTGCATGCATTTGCCCCCCAGGCTAAAAGTTGCCAGCCAGCCCCTGAAGCACATCTATGACACATTGCCACACAGCAGTGGCAGAAATGAAAAGTAGTGCACCCACCCAGTGGGGTACGGCCAGCAGAGTCACAGTACTTGTTTACATAGTGGGCTATGGCCCAAGGAGTCACAGTGCACAATCTTATTCACATTACACCGCACATAGGGCCTGATTCACATTACACCATAAAGTAGTGTCTCTTATTTATGTTACGACACACAGTAGTGCCCCTTTTACACAATGCCCACAGTAGTGCCCCTTTTACACAATGCCCCCAGCAGTGGTGCCCCCTATGCAGTCCCCTTAGTAGTAGGGTCCCCTATGCAGTGCCCCCCAGTAGTATGCCCCCCCAGTAGTATGCCCCCCATTAGCAGGCCCCCCCAGTAGTATGCCCCCCATTAGCATGCCCCCCAGTAGCATGCCCTCCCAGTAGTATGCCCCCCATTAGCCGCCGCCCCAGTAGTAGGCCCCCCCCAGTAGTATGGCCCCCCCAGTAGTAGGCTGCCCCAGTAGCAGGCCCCCCCAGTAGTAGGCTGCCCCAGTAGTAGGCTGCCCCAGTAGTAGGCCCCCCCAGTAGTATGGCCCCCCCAGTAGCAGGCCCCCCCAGTAGCAGGCCCCCCACAGTAGTAGGCCCCCTGTAGTATGGCCCCCCCAGTAGTATGGCCCCCCCAGTAGCAGGCCCCTCAGTAGTATGCCCCCCCCAGTAGCAGGACCCCCCCAGTAGTGTGGCCCCCCCAGCAGCAGGCCCCCCCCAGTAGTATGGCCCCCCGCACCCCCAGCAGCAGACCCCCCAGTAGCAGACCACCCCCCAGTAGCGCCCCCGGCCCTTACACAAGTTAAAAAAAAACAACTTACCTGTATCCCGGCTCCCGCGCCGTCCGCTCTGCATCCACGAGGAGGGAGCCGGAAGACGGAGCTCCTGAGTGAGCTCCAGCTGGCTCCCTCCGTGCAGCAGCCAATGAGAGTTCTGTGTAGGGCAGACCGCTATCACAGCGGTCTGCCCTACACAATAGCAGCCCTGATGTCGGATTCTCTAGCGAGAGAATCCGACATGAGGCGGCTGCCGTTCGGCCCCGAACGGGGATCCGAGTCAGGCGGTGAACACCCGTACAGAGTTCGGGTATACTCGGATCCCCAATGTTCGGAGCGGTTCGGATTCCACAGAATCCGAACCGCTCATACCTAAACCTACCCCTCTCCCCCCCCTAACCCTCCCTTAGTGGTGCCTAACCCTAAATCCCCCGGGGGTGCCTAAACATAACCCCCCCATTCCCCACACCCTAAACCTAACTCTCCCGGGGGGGTTGCCTACCCCTAACCTCCCCCCCAGTAGTGCCTAACCACACCTATCCTTCCCTGGGAGTGTGTCTAACCCTGTCCCCCCAGGACGTGCCTAAACCTAACCCCCCCACCCGCGTTGTGGCTCATACTTAGCTCCCTCCTCCCTCTTCTACGATCGGGATGCCGGCTGTTGGGATTCCGACGCCGGTATCCTGATTCGTGTAGAGATAGCGATGTCAGCATTTTGCCTGGTGGCGCCGCATGCGCAGTGGGGGACCATCGACCCGCTTGCGAGTGCATATCGCTCACAAGCGGGTCTGAATCAGCCCCATAGCTCACTAAACATTTAGGAACATAAGAGCAAGAGTATGTTCATTTTCATAGCCATGATCCTTCCCAGCCATGAGATTACCCAGGGCTCCCATCAGTATATATCCCATGAGACTCTATGTATGAGAGGGGGACGTTCTCTTGGTATAATCCATGAAATACAATGTGACAGAGCTCCCAGGTGCTTTATATTATTACCAATCAATGATCTGAGCATAAGAAAGATAACAATGTAACTGTGATAACTAATCAGCACTGGTAACACATATACCATAATGGGACTTCCCATCCATAATAATGTATATAATATTCTCTGCAACAGGTGGTCCATTTGTATATCAGCCACTCATGCTATAATGGCAGATGAGATGCCGTCATTATGTCCACAGTGATGTTCTCGGCAAAGTAACTGTTGCAGCATTATGCCGACACCATCATGCTGACACTGTTATTCTAAATACTAAATAGATATAGATAGCAACTATATTTTTTTTTTCTGTCACAAAGAAGACTCAGCACCAACATCCCCAGTGCAGATCTTTATTATGGGAAAAGGATGTAATAATATATTTCAGTCCCTTGGAGATGTTATATTTAGGGATGGCGATGGTGGTGGTGGGTAGGCCGGGTGTAAGGGGGGCGGCAGCTTTCTTTTGTTCTTTATTGTTGGTTACTCATCCGCCTCTGAAAATAGACAATCCCACAATTAGTAGCCCATAGACAATCTGCAGTAACTAATAACTGTGTGGGGGGTGGAGGAGGGGGGAGGGGGACAGTCATGTGGCACTTACCTTGTACCGCAGCTCCTCATTCTCCTTCTGTAAGCTGCTGATTGTTCTCTCCAGATGTGTGTTGGTTTCCATCTGCCATAAGGAAAGAAAGAAGGAAATGATCACGTTAGTAGAAGGACAACGGCCAGATCACATATAGTGAGACTGTGTATAACCATGATCAGGCCGACATCAGCATGAGGGGTTGGGTATATGATCCCAGCGTTCGGGATGCTGCCAGTCAGAATACTGACAGCGGCATTCCGACATAATCCCGACACCACAAGGTAAGCTCCCTAACGCTAACCTTTACCCCTAACCCTAGCTATAGGGTCATCACTAGGCAGCTGGTATGTAACATTACAGTGCGTCATTCTGTTATTCAGGATTCTAACCACAGGCATATTACATAGTGATTTACAGCATACTCTGATTAGTACCCGTCCTCTATATTATATAATACACTTCCTCTATATTCAATATTATATAATGCACTTTCTCTATATTATACATTATATTATGCACTTCCTCTATATTATATAATACACTTCCTCTATATTATACATTATATTATGCACTTCCTCTATATTATATAATACACTTCCTCTATATTCGATAATATATAATGCACTTCCTCTATATTATACATTATATTATGCACTTCCTCTATATTATATAATGCACTTCCTCTATGTTAGATATTATATTATGCACTTCCTCTATGTTAGATATTATATAATGCACTTTCTCTATATTAGATATTATATAATACACTTCCTCTATATTATACATTATATTATGCACTTCCTCTATATTATATAATGCACTTCCTCTTTGTTAGATATTATATTATGCACTTCCTGTATGTTAGATATTATATAATGCACTTCATCTAGGTTAGATATTATATTATACACTTCCTCTATGTTAGATATTATATTATGCACTTTCTCTACATTAGATATTATGTAATGCACTTCCTCTATGCTAGATATTATATTATGCACTTTCTCTATATTATATAATGCACTTCCTCTTTGTTAGATATTATATTATGCACTTCCTGTATGTTAGATATTATATAATGCACTTCATCTAGGTTAGATATTATATTATACACTTCCTCTATGTTAGATATTATATTATGCACTTTCTCTACATTAGATATTATGTAATGCACTTCCTCAAAGTTAGATATTATATTATGCACTTTCTCTATATTATATAATGCACTTCCTCTATGTTAGATATTATATTATGCACTTTCTCTATATTATATAATGCACTTCCTCTATGCTAGATATTATATTATGCACTTCCTGTATGTTAGATATTATATAATGCACTTCATCTAGGTTAGATATTATATTATACACTTCCTCTATGTTAGATATTATATTATGCACTTTCTCTACATTAGATATTATGTAATGCACTTCCTCTATGTTAGATATTATATTATGCACTTTCTCTATATTATATAATGCACTTCCTCTTTGTTAGATATTATATAATGCACTTTCTCTATATTAGATATTATATAATGCTCCAAACAAATTGGATTATTTTGCTATAATAAAGATATTAGTATTTCGATAACTGGGCCTGATTCATAGCTGTCACTGGTTTGCATACATCTATGATGGTGGGTGGTCTGCGCATGTGCAAAACACTATAGCAGGGGGACGTAAAGCGTGGGGTCCCCCTGCCATAATGGCAACCAGCCCCAAACTGGTGAGCCTAGGCCTGGAATAAAGGCCCCAAACATAAAATGGCATGTTCCCCTTCCATGTAACTCCCAGGCCTAGGCTGAAAGCAAAGTCCAACCAGCGGCACTCACGGACCATATAAGAAAAGGATCACAGAGACCTCAAATCGATTCTACGTTTCAGTTTTATCAAACCTTTGTCAGTAATACAAATACATAAATGATCTTACCTTATATAAACATAATAATCAGTCATAGCAGCAGCAGAGATGTCACTGGGACCTCAAGCAGAATGTGATGATAAACCATAATGCCATGATGACTACCAAGATCTGAAGGGAATAAGTTAGAACATAATTAAACTTAGCAATAACTACCTATAAACATTTTACAGATAGCATGCCAGAGAAAAAGAATCATTCAACCCATAAGGTGTAACTGTATTTAGTGTATCCACCATGCCTCCTTCTGTAATAAAGATTTTGCATGATCACCACCTCTCTTATTATCTGGCACAAAGTCTATCACCTTATACCTGAGGGTCGCTAAGAAATGCCCACATTCTTTATAATTCCAGGCAGCAGGTTGTTCATTAATAGTACCTTCCAAACAGGATCTGATGGCACTCCTATGGAGCGCCATCCTCTCCTTAAACATGCCGGTTGTCTTGTCTATGTATAGAAGTCCGCACGGACATCTAATAAAATAAATGACAAATTTAGATGTGTATGTCAAAGGGAACTTAATATTTATTTTTTTACCTGAATGTGGATGTGGGAAAAAAATCACCTGTTTGGCGATAACTACAGGTGATACAACCTAAACATTTATAGTTGCCATTTTTTTTACTTCAAAAATTTTATTTTACTGGAACTGATTTAGATTCACTGACATCTGAGTGGACAACCCAGTCCCGGATATTCTTACCCCATCGATAACATGGTAATAGGTTTTTATTACTTAATGAAGGTAATTAGGGATCGGTATTAATAAGTGGCCAGTATTTGTTTGCATTATTTACAATATTTTGACTGTCGTGTAGTTGTTCACCCAAACTAATGAATTGTCCATTTTTTTAGTAGATTATTTTTTTTCAATGTTTCTTCTGGTGCTTATGTGCAAAAAAAGTAAGTGATATTGTTCTTTACAGGCACCAGCCATGTCTGCAGTGGAGGCAGCCATTTTGGAGACTGAAATAATATCCATGAGAATGCAGCCAATCAATTCACAAGAAATTGCAGGTATGGGGACTATTTTCCAGAATCCTTATTGTACATAAGACAACCTACATAGACTTCCATTAGCTGTCATATGAGTTAGTACCTGTATGTGTGTCTTTAGTTCTTCCACCAATGGTGTAGGTGATGCCGCCACTGCTGGAGCAGCTGATGAGGCCCCGGCTGTTTCCTCTGGCTTCTCTGGTGCTGCTGCCGCTTCCACCTGCAGGGCTGTCACGGTCTCCTACATAGAGAAGCAGATACTGTGTCACAAGCTCTCAGTCACATCATGGCGTCCAGGGGGGTAGAATCAGGGCCAGATTAAAAATGATGCGGATGGAGCAACAGCTCCAGGCCTCCACTTAAAAATAGGCCCATCAACATGACAGAATGATTACCAGCTGCCTAACTGGCCATAAATTTTAAGTATTTAAATAGAGTTTCTAGTCCCCCCCCCAAAAAAACCCCAAAACAACAGTTGGCAATCTTTCTATTTCTCTGTAGTTAGGGAGACATTGTGGTTATAGTTTAGGGGGTGTATACAACAAGGTGACTGACCACACCCATACAGCACTGATCACAGCTCTTCCCCTTCTCAGTATAGACCCTTGAACATTTTCAGCTCCAGGCCCATGTGGGCCTTAATCCGGCCCTGGGTAGACAGCTGTGACTCTCATATAATCTGTATTATGAGAAATCCCTATAGCCAAGCACAGCTACAATACAAGCTTCTCCTTGTACAAAGTACACTATAATATATTGTGGCCTATGTGGCCCCAAACCAGTCATTTGTCTTTCAGATGCTCATCATCTTTACAGTCAGATATAAAAGGATTACAGGGCACCCGGCAACCACATACCAACCTAATTAACTACTCCCAGACTGGTACTGGTGCCAGGAATGGTCACAGACTTACACACTCAGTATATGTAAGGGAAAGCCATATAACAGGCTGAGGCATTCACCAACATACCACATAGAGCACGTTCTGTCCACTATGTGTCCACCACAAACACGCCCCCGGCGTCAGCTCCTGGCGCACACAATACTGAAACATATACTTGGCAAAGGCCTCGGGTGGCTTAGCGTTCCCGCTAGGCTGTTTTAGCTGGGCGCTGTGCCCCTCCCCTATTTCTGAGGGGCAGAAAGCACCCTGCCCTCCAGTGCGGCGCCCCGCTGAGACAGCCTGCGGGTTCTGTCTCCACCCAGGGGTCACAGTGTCCCGAGGGTGGTCAAAACTGCGGTGCGGCGGTAACCGCCGGTGAATGGAACGGACTTGTGACCACAGCGCTTGGGGGCTGCCCGGCATGTCCGTAAGTGCCGGGCACGTCCCCAGGAGTGACGAAAAGGGGATGCGTCATAAAGACGTGCCCCCTTTTCTTTAGCCACGCCCCCTATTCCGCCTTGGCGCACACAGAAGTTCCCTAGCTCTAGGTCTGGCGCCCTGCCTGCTGCCGGACCTAGAGTGAACACTATGGCTATACCAGTACATTACAGTGACCTGAAAGCGTATAACCCTGCAGAGGACTGTTTTGGTTATTTCTTGTATTGCAGCTGAGAAACGCCCTGACTATGCTATAATAGGTGTAACACAGATGCTAACCTGGAGGGAGGTTATAGTATCCTCACGTGCAGCTCTCTTCTTCTGGAAATGTGCCCTGAGCTCTGTAGGGAAAGAGAGTACAGTGACGTACTAGGTCAAAGGCCAAACACACACAGATCAGAGTCTCCTCCAACATGGCTCCTTCCACCAGGTACACAGTGCTCCTATACATCCCACGCACTGTATGATTGCTCTCACCTGGGATATAATCACCCTTCTCAGCAATTAATACGTTCAGCACCATGTACTGCAATAATACCTGATGTGGGCAGTGCAGGAGCTGAGCATTGTGTACCTGGTAGGAGCGGCCATGTTGGAGGGTCATGTTCCTGGTCATTTATTATAATACAGCTTACTTATATAGCCTTCTGATTGGTCTATAATACCTATTGGTATGCATGGGTGCCAAGCAGCTGTAATGACAATGATGGCCTTGGATTGTACTGTCCAGTTGGGCCAATGAATGCATTGGGGTCTATTGATAATAGGGACAAAACACTTTTTTCCGGCTATTTAGCTGAAGAGAACAATGAGATTGTTTCCTCCATATATATAGGACAGAAAAGTGTCGATAAATCACAGGCTCCCAGGGAAATGATAGGAAGGGAAATATTGCTCAGCAAATCCAGATCACACGTCACCTATATCTGGCAGATTCCATCTACAACACACCAGAAGTCTCCATATTATCTCCTTACCTGCACATCTCCTCTCCACCGCTGCGGCCTGGTCTTGTATAGCCTGCAATAGACACAGTTTACATACAGTGAGATTGTACATAGCAGTTATATTATTATTATACAATAACATCTATAATTAAATTTCCTGCCCTCCCCCCCAAGTAGTATGTGAGGACACATCTGTACCTGAGGGTTTAATTGTACAAAAAGGTTTTAGGGGCACAAATGATCCATAGGGCTTACACTAGTACAAAGAAGCTCTCGGGGAAATGAAGAAGGCACCTGGGCCCAATGTAATTTACCATCTACTATTCCAGCCCTGTTCTACCTACAGAGAAAATATCATGTATAGATAAATCCGTATCTGACCTGTTCTCGCAGCTGCTCCATCTCCGCTCTTATGAGTTGGAGCTGCAGCTGGTTGTTCGCTTCAATTTGCAGCATCTTCTCCCGGTGTTGCTGGAGGATATACACCACCTCCTCCTCCTGTAGTGTGATCATATCTGTGTATAAGGACAAGAGAATATCAGATAGAGCGATCTTACTTCATAATATATTTTATTCTTCTCTAACCAGCTACATAGCCCTACAAAGAACAGGGACAATGATTTGTTAGATGCAGTAAAGATTCAATTTCACTACACTTTATGTTTGTTGTATGCTCAGAATAGTGGTATTTATATAAGCTAACAGTGCTTATTGCGCTAGTCACTGCACGATATATCACACGTGCGGCTCAGGCGCAGATTACAAAACATTGGCCAGTTGAGACCGAATCTAACCTGTGTCCACCTCTGTATTAGGCCCATAGATTGTAAGCTCCACTGGTGCAGGGACTGATGTGATTGGGTAAATATTTGCGGAATATGTATGCACTAAATAAATGACCGGTAATAAATAATAAAATATATACTTACAAAGAGAGAACATAGCTGGTACAATTGGTTACAGTCTATACAGTAACATTATACAGATGTATACCACATTATACATGCATAGACCATGTTATATGTGCTATACAGTGATTTATTACACACTGGGAGCTGTTTGTGTAAGTGCTGTGATTTGCTTGCCTACATACAATAGCGATAGGATGATGGAGCATATTAATGTCCCATTGGGTTGGGTATAAGGGATGTGATGAAACTAGGTGGAGGCGCAACTTTGCTTTTTAATCTACTAGAATGCTGCTGAATCTGCCTCCTCCTTGTATCACTAGCTAACCAGGAAATGCCAACCAGATGGGTACAAAGCAATCATGGCTAACACCACACACATCTGTCCGTGTCACACGCCTGGCATCTACTGCTCTTTACACAACACAGAAGGTAAGATGAATTCTTACAGGTCAGTCTCTCTATCATCTCCTGCTGCTCAGCTAGCTGGGCTTTACGTTGTCTCTAAGAGAGAGAGAGAGAGAACAATGTACTTACAGCAATAATTATATTACAGAGTCATTACACAGTAACACCAAGGTCTCAGCTATTGCTATCCCCACGGGCACCTGCTTCTGTGTGTCTGGTCCATCATTACACAGTGACACAGGTCTAGTCACAGCCAGAAGCACTAGGTGACACAATATACTGTAGGCAATTCTATAATGACTGTACTAATACTATCCTTATTTTCTAAGTGCCAAATAGAGTAACAGGACAGGAAATCTATTTATGTACCAACAGAAAAGAAGGAATAAATGGTGGCACACTGTAACACTAACACATTCTCTTTATTTTTTGGGGGGAAAGAACGTAAAAAATATTGTATATATAATCATATAACATTTATAGGCCAGCAATTGGTTTGCCGACTTATGTCAGTGTGTAACTTTTATAATCCATGTGCACAACTGAATATGACACTATTACCCCAGCAGTCACTGGCTGTATACACCTGACGCAGGACAGTGGGGGACAGAAATCCACATCACCGTCATGTGACTAATGGTCACAGAATCTGCCCTCTGTCCCTTTCACCCTCCCAATCAGCTCATATGTAACACCTACAAATTACCACCATTGGGAACCAGCAATACTATAAGTAATAATAAATAGCCCCTTAGCTTAGTCAGACTTGGGCATAGACCCCTCTCTACATTTAGGCCTACTAAATTGGGACAAACCCCACCTTCTATGCCCACAAACGCGCACTTTCAGGTGAGCTCCGGCCCTGTTGAAAACCTTGAAAAATCCTAATTGTGCAAATAACAAAGTACGAGAAATAAATATAACAGCGCACTTACCTTTTTCTTGGAGCATGGCCAGCGTATCTTGAAGGGAAAGCAGCCCATGGCTGCCCCCTAACTCCTACTCCCTCCTCCCTACTCTCCTACTAAACTATACTAAATACTAAAATGCTAAACTATACTAAATACTTACACTAAGAAAAACTATAAAAACTCAAACCTATAACTGCCTAAACTTAACACTAAGAAAAACTAAATAAAAACTCAAACCTATCACTACCACAACGACACTAAACCACCAGCTCCAGACAATGCTTCCTGCACTAGGGGGGACCATGCAACAGGATAAGTCCTGCCCTGGCTCACCACTTATTGTGTAACAATGGGCCATTGTGATGTCATCACACAGACATTAGCAGCAGCCATACAGGCAGATATTTGTATGACATAAAGTATCAGACTGTGATTAGGGGTCAGCAGGGGCAGGATATAATACCACTCAACTGCCCCAATTCACACACGCCAAATAGGGCAATTCTTTTAACCAAAATGGGTGGAGTTTTGCAGATTGGGGCAGGGTTATTTGTTCCCAGTGTTACATGTGTGAATGCTGTGCAGTGCATCAGCCGTTGCCAGTCACCATAGTAATGTTTGGGTAGGGAAGACAAAATGGATGTTGAGCCATAAAGGATGGTTCAGCAAAGGAAACGTTCCCTTTTGTGGTGCACTCTTCTTTGTAAATAAATGACGTTAAAACTTAACTTTTAATCATACATAAATTTTCTTAAAGTATGAATGGGGTCTATGACATAACATACATGTAACGTGTCACACATGAGTGTGAACATATAATTTATTGGGATAATCCCTTATGACAGTATCAGGATGATGACATTTATCAGGATGATACCTGGAGCAAAAATTTGCCTAAACCAGTGGCTGAATTATTATAGAGAAATCCTGGTAATACAGATTCTGTGAATAAGGACCTCAGTGGTCCCAGTTCTTAGGACCAGGATAATAAAGAATAAGTGAAATATCTAATTACAACCAATACCTCCAGAGATAATTAGATCGGCAAATAATTTCTCACAAAGGAAAATAAAACAAAACATTGGTCCTGATATAGAGCCGCTCGTAAGCGGCCGCTCGTTCGCTCTGAGCGATGTTTGCCCAACTACGCATGCGTACGGATCGTAATACGCATGCGCGAACCAGTCAGTGCGGCCGAAAATCGTTTGTTCGCTAAATAGCGAATGCCTGCTATTTTGAGTGACAGAATGAGGCGTATGTGGGTGGTAACAGGGGAAGGTGCTTGAAAACTGGGAGTGGAGATCCGAACGCAGGCGTGCTTAAAGGTCAAAAAGGGCATTTCAAGGGTGTGCATAATTAATACAGCAGCGTCATTGACCACGTCACTGGGTTATTTTATAGCCAGAACTGCCTGCAAGATTGTGGTAGCAAAAACCAACCACAAGAATAGCGAGCAGTTCATACGCTGGTCGATGTACTCGATTAATCTAATAAATAGCGGACATGACGTAGGATTCGAACGGCCAGGGGGCGTATTTTTTCAAAAAACGACCGCAAGTTTTGTTCGCTCGTTCAGACATAGAGGCGTGAACAGACCGCAAAGAGCGAACGGTTCATTTGAATAGCCACCCCTATTTTCTTGAATAACGACCGCAAATAGCGTCCAGCTCTGAATCAGGCCCATAGTCTCAAAATATCTTCACAAATCACTTTATCATAAATTAGTATATTGAGAGCAGTTCATGTCTGAAGTAGGTTGTCTGCTGCAGCCATAGATTTATTACAGTAATTCCAAGCACTTCCATAGGTGAAGGAACAGGGTGGGGCAACTCGCCCCCCCCCCCCTCAAACGTGAAAGGAGCGGCGGGCAGACACAGATGGTCAGGGGCTGTGCTTTATAGCAATAGGCTGCACGACTCCTGCATAGAATGGAGGAGGAGATGTAATGTGCTGTCTTTAAGTTACAACACTGTACAATACACCACCTCCTGTGTGCAGTGCAGGGGCTGTGTAGCCTATTGCTATAAAGCACAGCCCCTGACCATCCATGGCTTCCTGCCGCTCATGTAAGAGGGACGGGAGGATCAGTGAGGGGGGGGGGTACAGAGGCCGAAATGTATTTATGTTGCCTCCCCCAACATAAAATCGTTCCGGCACCCCTGAAAACATCCCAAATTTATGCCACATATATCAGTATTTTTATATAAAATTTCAGTATTTCCAGCTACTTCTCCATAGTCCATAAAGACATGCCACCATATACATCTTGGTTAGTCAACTAATCAAGTATATCATTAGGAAACATTGTTTTAGTATATAGCCATATAGTGTTCAGTAGACCCATTATTGGTAGCTAAAATACATGTTTGCTTCTTTCCTGCATTGGGTGAATCACTCTCTCATTGTTCTGTACAATGCCTCTAGGTAAACAGATAAAAGCGGAAGTGTTTCCCCTCAGTAAGTGCAGGGTACTATGCCATTATTTATCTCACACCTCTCCTGCTGCACCACACACCATCCAATTACTTTATCTACAGTATGCATTATACATGTATTTCATTAGTATTCATTCTAGGTCTGGTACTAGGGAGGCACCCGACCTAGATAGGGGCACATCTGCGGGCGCCGAAGACAAATGCACCTAAAAAGGGGGCGTTGCATGAGAAAAGGGGGCGTGTCTTTAAAACAAGTGCTCCTGTGTCAGCGCCTGGCATCCATTCACTGTCAGTGACCACTGCACTGCTACTTTCCCCACCCGCAGGACACTGTGGCTCATGGGTGGGGACGGCACCCGCAGGCTGTTTTAGTGAGGCACCGCCAAGTGGAGCAGGGCGTATTCTGCCCTTTAGAAATCGGGCAGGGCTAAAACAGCCTAGCGGGAAAGCTACTTCAGGTATTAATAATTGAATGGAGCTACTGTGCACTATATGGGCAGCACAGGCGGTGTAATGGTTAGCATTACTGCCTCACAGCAATGAGGTCATGGGTTCAATTCCCACCATGGCCATAACTGTGTGGAGTTTGTATATTCTCCCTGTGCTTGCGTGGGTTTCCTACGGGTACTCCGGTTTCCTCCCACACTCCAAAAATATACTGGTAGGTTAATTGGTTCCCCACAAAAATTAACCTGTGTGTGTGTGTGTGCATGTGGTAGGGAATATAGATTGTAAGCTCCACTGGGGCAGGGACTGATGTGAATGGCCAAATATTCTCTCTGTAAAAGCGCTGCTGAATATGTGTGCGCTATATAAATAACTGGTAATAAATAAATATATAATATGGCTATATATTTTGCATTGTTAATAAGTTATGTTTAGCTGTGATTAAGAAAGATCACTAATTATGCAGGACTTATTTGGGAGGCATAGGCAAATACAGGGGGGGTTTCTAGTTGCCTGGAAACCCCACTCCCCAGTCCTCACCATGAGCACTATAGAAATAGTAATAAAATAGAATATTACTAGTGCTGCATGTTCTTCTCAGAATCATACACCTGTGCACCAATTAGGAGATCTGGAAAACATGCACTGTTAGGGGTGCACTGCTATAGACTATCAATAGGTTCATTAATACCGTATAATAAATAATACACTATCCAGTGCATAACAAGACCAATATGTACATATATGCCCAGGGCAGTGCTAGGTAATTCTGCTGCTGCCCCAGACTCTTGGACTTGCTCCAATGCTCTGGAATGGTGCCCACATCTGGCATAAAAACATTATCTCAGGCAGCCTCCATCTCAATCCCTGCAACTCTCACTGTCTACTTCCCTCTCCCACCCCCTATACCTCACAATACTCTGCAGATATAAATACACAACCAAAAAATAGCTCGATGAGCGTCTGCAAATGTAATCAAACAAAAAAAGGATCAATTGAATCAAGATAATTAGGACGGAGTGCATTTCATATGCAAGGAGTTAAAGTAAACACCTGAGCCTGTGGGTGTCGGCCTCTAGCCAAGAAGGGGCTAGTTGTTTAGTGAGGTAGTGTTGTATGGTGGGGTTAGGTTTGGTTAGCCTATAGGATTGGCAGAGGGTGGGTCAGTGCTATTTCATAGTTGCTGCTTGGCAGCCATTTTATAGAAATTTCTCTGGTCGGCTGTTTGAGCAGGTGCTGTGCTAGTGACAGGAAAACTTCACTTTATGTGACTTATACTTCTATTTATTATCTCCTGCTACTTCTATTTCTTCTCTCTGTCTTGTCATCTCCTTCTCTCTGCCCCTCTGCCTGTTTTCACTGTTCTTATACCCTGTATTCTGCCTTTTTCTTTTCCAATTTATTTATATATCTGCCTCCATTTCTGTCCTGTCTTCCTTCTTTCCATTGTGTATATATTTAATTATCCTCACTGAGGAGATCACTGATGGTAAACACTCTGCTGGGCATAATAGTACAGTATATACACAGTGTGTAGTGATAACATGGAGGTGTACACACTGCCATGTTATAATGGTGCAGTATACACAGCGAGTAGTGATAATAACATTGAGGTGTACACACTGCTGTGTATAATAGTACAGAATATACACAGTGTGTAGTGATAACATTGAGCTGTACACACTGCTGTGTGTGATAGTGCGGTATATACACTGTGTGTAGTGATAACATTGAGGTGTGCATTCTGCTGTGTATTGTAGTGCAAAGTATACACAGTGTGTAGTGATAACATTGAGGTGTACACACTACTATGTATAATGGTACATAGTATACACAGTGTGTAGTGATTACATTGAGGTGTACACACTACTATGTATAATGGTACATAGTATACACAGTGTGTAGTGATTACATTGAGGTATGCATACTGCTGTGTATTATAGTAGAGTATACACATTATAAATACACACTTGTGCACTCACACTGAAGGAAGGCTGCTTAATACCTAAGTGATAAACACCAGATCACAAGATACAAATTCTTAAAAAATAAAAAGGTCCAAGCGCTCTATCTTAAAAAGGTACACCACAAACCCAGAATTAACGGGTAAGGATAAATACATATAGTTTCAAAGATACAAATATAAGATCTTTGCTATATAGTCACGTTTTTCATAGGAAGATAATTTCCTCCGGATAGTGATGTCATCAATACTTCAATATGATCCAGAAAGTCATAAAGTAATCCAAACTTGAATTCTCCAAAAAGCAGTTTTCAATACTATGTGTCCCTTAATATTCTATTGACGTCATAAAAAATATAAGGGGAACACATCCATAGTGTTAAGCAGTAAATCATTTATTGCAACATAAAATACACATGATAAATGGCTGCATACCATTTAAGTCCTTTTTGGAAAAGGTACAAATCAATACATATAGGGGAACTTTTCATTAGCTCCTCCTACTGAGCTGTACCAAAATACTCCACCAATGCGTTTCAACCTATAGGTCTTTTTCTAGGTGTGTTTGTATATCAGACCAGGATCAGGTCTTTATAGGGATTCAAGTCTCCACCCATTTTCTGTCTCGTGTGCGGACATAGGTATACATAAAAATAAACCTCTACACATCCAAAGTACTAATATATAAACTCACCGCTAATTAGGTCCCCTTTTGTTAGTGATAATCATCACTTCCTGTAACTCAAGGACGCTTCCTGCGTGCGTAGTAATGGAACGCATACTGCCGGTCACGTGACCCACGGACATGAAGTGGTGGCGGGGGACTCGGTGTGTGTGCAACGCCATGGAGCACATGACGCAAACTACATGATCACTAGGTCTAACATTACGGCAAAGTACTTGGACAAGTCAGGGTGTACGTCTGCGTTCCAGCACTTGTCTGTCCACCGGAAATAACTAACTACTACAAACATTTGATTAAATAAATACAATTGGTACTGTTGCACGTAATAAAATCTTAAATTTTTAAACATTTGTGTAGTGGCATAAGATGTGATTTCTTAAATTTTTATGGCTTGATTGCTAGGAGAAATACATACATTACAGGACCCACAGCGGAATATCGAATACTGTGGTAAAATGTCTCATAAATGGGATCTTATAGAACATATTGCATATAGCTTTTTATATATAGTTATTTATATAGCTATCGGTATAGTGATAACACTGAGGTGAGCGCTCTGTATAAGAGCACTGAGTATACACAGTGTATAGTTATAACACTGCTCTGTATAGTAGTACTGAGTTAACATGGTGTATAGTTGTAACACTGAGGTGTGCACACTGCTCTGTATGATGGTACTGAGTATAAAAATGCACATTGTATAGTTACACCACTAAGGTAAGATACACTGCTCTGCATAATAGTGCTGAGTATAGACAGGGTATAGTTATTACACTGATGATGAGCACACTGCTCTGTATGATGTTACTGAGTATGCACAGTGTATAGTGATAACACTGATGATGAACACAACACTCTCTACACAGTGCACTCCGTATAATGATACTCAGTATGCACGGTTTGTAGTTATAACACTGAGGTGAGAACTGATGGTGAGCACACCCCTCTGTATGGTAATACTAAATATACACGGATAATGGTCACACACAGGGCTATGTGTGTGTTTATAATTAATTTGTTTAGCTCCTCCACCAGTAGCGCCACTCACAGTTCCTGAACCTACTTTTCTCGGATAATTGCACTGGTCACACCACACCGTATAATACACTTTGACCCCGTTGGCAGTAGCTGTAACCGCAGCCCCCCCCTTACGATATTCCATGAAGAGAGCTCTAATACTGCTACAAATGCGGGCAATATTCCTACACTCCTTTGTAGGATAGTGCAAGGTCTACAATGGCTGGTTCTGTTGTTCTTTTGGTTTCTGTTTCTCTTTCAGAGGCTGCGGTTCCAGAGAATGGTGCTCCCGCTCGGGATGGAGATATAACTGCAGTTTCTGGACATAGCGAACAGATGGTCAGCTCTGTTGAGACAAATTTTGCACTTGATGCAGATTCAGTGGCGTACTTGGTCAAAGCGACGGCGAAGGCATAAGCCTAGCAGCCATAGTTTTTCCGTATTGGAGGACCTGGATGAAGCCGTACATTGTTCTAATAGTCTATTTCGGGCCAGGCATACCCATGGTGTTAGAACATGCTTGCCTATGCCTTGTCGCATTTTGATTAGTTGCATTTTTGCGATTTGGCCCTGCTAGCCTAGTTAGATTAGCGATTTTTGCCCTTCTGCTCTACAGCATATTATCAAGCCAGCATGGAGGGGCTAGCATATCAGTCCTTAGCTCCCAGGACCATGCAATTTATCAGGTTGCTTGGTGGGCATGTCGTTGCATTTTGGCCCATGGAGGGAGCCGAGGTAAGACCAGTTGAAAGCTTATTTTTGCTTTTGCGTAGAGCTTCTTTGCATTGGGACAGGTCCAGTGCTATAGTGGTAATGATATTAGCAGGCCTGTCCCAATTTTTTCTGTGTCTTGGGCCTGGAGGACCTTTCAAAGTGTTTCTTGGTCAAGAGAGCTTTGAAGGGGTGGGACAAGTTGGTCCCTGCTCCTCCTGTTGGTCAGCGCCCACTCTATTTGCGTCTTCCTGCATGGTTATTACAAGTTTTTTCGGCAGTTTTTTGGTTTTAGAGTCCAGATCAGTGCAGCTGCATTAACTATTGCGTCGGGTTTTTTCCGTTGATCACAGTTAGGCCATGAGCTGAGGAAAGTCTAGTGCTTAAAAACGTACCTTAGACTTCGGTAAAAATTTGCTTTACATCCTAACTTGAGGACTAGCTACTCGTCATGTTTGGGGGTCCTGAGGAATTTTGTTTTACCACTAGTTTATAACTTTGGCTGCATGCCGGCTGGTGGACATTTTGTGTTTTGCCTCAGGTCAAGTTAGGATCACCCCTTCCCGCCCTCCCTCTCTCTCCCTGTATTAGGCTTCGGTCTTTGCTATTTTCTTTCCTATTTGTGTTTTTGTTGTGTATTTATTTAATATACAGAATTTATTCCAGTTTTGGAAATGGTTAGATGGTTTAGGGTTTTTGGAGTGTTCCATTTCAGCTCATTTGGGGCCGATCATTGCCATGTGCCCCCTATTGCAGAGTTTTGTGGTTTGATATAATTCCACAGCAGGTCTGGAGAACTGGTTTTGTCTCCTTGGACCCTGTAGGTGGTCAGAAGATGGATAAACCTGGCTGTGAGCTGGAGAACTGGTTTTGTCTCCTGGGACCCTGTAGGTGGCCAGAAGATGGATAAACCTGGCTGTGAGTTGCAGTGTCCAGGGTTTTGGAGGAGTGGTCCTTTTATATGCTTTGATTAGGTCCACTGATTTCCTCTTTAAGGATGGATGGTGCATTGGAATGGAGTTATTGAGGAGTTAGTTAGAAGAAGTCAAGGTGTTGTAGATTAGGGTATGGTGGCGGTGCGGTTCTTAGCTGGGAACCGCTGTTGGCGGGAAAGAATGGTAGCAGTCGCCATCTGTCTTTGGAGCTTGAGGTGCTCTCCCTTCCAATACATGGCTTAGGCTGATTTTACCCTACTGGGGTCAGCGGCAACCACCTAGCCAGGTGGGCCTCACGTTGTGTCATTGGGGTGGGAGGTGGATACCTTGGGCGTGGTAATGGGCTGGCTGCTCGCCTCCCATTTAGAAGATTGATGTGAGTATGCAGTTGGTGATCTTGCATTGTGGGGCCGTTCCTTCTGTGCCACCATACTTTGTCTGTCTTTCTTTCTTATTCTATTAGTTAGTTCAGTTATACATTAAATAGTTTAATTAGTTTAAAATTAAATAAAGCTGACCTTCCTTTCCCCTTATATAAGTCTCTGTGTCATTATTTCATTATGACTATGGTTGATGATTTACCCTGCACTGTTAGGAGAGACCACTCATCAGGTGATGGGGAGTTTATGGCAAGATCTATTTGAGACCAAACAGTTGTACTGTGTTGAGTCGGTGTATCCACCTAGATTACATCTGCAGCAAATATTTAGATCTATCACCCCCTCTTAGACTCTCTGGAGCATGATCTATCATTTTATAGTGTAGGGTCGATAGGTTATTATTATTATTATCATTTATTTATATGGTGCCACAAGTGTTCCGCAGCGCCTTACATAGTACATGAACAAATAAGTAACCAGTGTCTTACAATACAATACAAAGCAGGACATGGACATGTATAATAAACATTGCTATATTAGCGACCTTTACGCCCACATAAGCAGCCGAGTGTTGGTTGCCCTAGTGGGGAGTAAGAGATAAATTAAATTACAGTAGGAAGAAGCGCAAGAGGGTTTCTATGCTATCAGTTCTGGCTGCACTACGTGTAGCTTTATGAAAACAGGAGACAGCTTTGCACATCCCCATATGGGACGTAAATACAAAATCAGTGGCGGATTGTGCTTCCGGGACACCGGGCCGTATCCCGCTGGGATGGTCCCTGTGTGTGTGGCCACCCTTCAGTCTCCTGCTCTGCTGTGCTGGCCGCTGACGCGATCGGCTCCGATCAAGCAGCATTTACTGGATGTAGTTAAATAAAAATGGCCGACGGGGGAGCTGCTGCGCATGCCCACCCTGCAGCAACTCCTCCCATAAACCTTTGCGAAGCCGTCAGTCACCACTGACGGCTTCTCCTCCAGCCTGTCCGCGGCCCGCCTCCATCACTCTCCAGCCTTCACTGCACAACAGCAGCCTGCAGCCCTGCTCAGTCAGTGCACACCGTGACAGAAGACAAGGAGGACAAAGAGCCAGCGCCGTCCCGCCAGTTCTGACTGTGTCACAGTAGTGTGACAGTCAAAATTCAGTAAGTAAACTTGATCTACTAAATCTGGCTGCCTAGTGTCAAGGGGGAGGGGGAGAGGGGGTTTGGAGCTGAAGTTACAGGGCTGGGGAATGTTGAGGGGCTAAGAATGGGGGTGAGGGGCTGAGGATGGGGGTGAGGGGCTGAGTAGCAGAAGATTGTGATGAGGCAGGGGCAGAAGTATGGGAGACAATGGAGGCGACTGCCGCCGGGCGCCAGCACTGAAGGGACACCTCCTCCATCACCCACAATATATTCACCCCATTTAGGGCTGTAAATATGGGGGATAGGGGGGCACTAAATAATAACTTGCCTCCGGGTGTCTGGGACGAATTTACACCACTGTGATGAGGTGACAAGGGCTGAGGGCGGTGATGAGGTGCTGAGGGCCTGGAGGGAATCACTGTTTGTGTTATTTATTCTTTTCCTTGTGGGAGCAATCATTGAATTAATGTGTTTTATTTTTTTATGTGTAAGCCAATGATGTGTGCATTTTCGCTGTGGGGGCTGTTGTGTGTTTTTTTTCCCGCGGGGGCCATTATGTTTGTTTTCCTATTGAGGCCAATGTGTGTGTGTTTGTTTTCCTGTAGGGGCCAGTGGGCTCAATTCAATTCAGTGCAATGCTGAATAGCCCTGGAAGGGAGCTCCCGGAGCTATTAAATTCACTATGTTGTTTGGTCCAACAGTTGCCAGTTGTCAGAGAATGCCGTTTCCCGTGACTTCATTTGGGTGTTTAGTCGCGAGAACCGGATTCTCTGACTAAAGTGACGGACGCGAGGCTGTTAGCACCACGCTAAGCCAGAAAACAGCCTCATGGATGGCATGTTTGTGATATTTCTCCTCGCACCCTCATGAGGGTGCGAGAAAAAATCCTTTATTCAGACCAAACAGCGCAGTGGATTTAATAGCTTCGGGAGCTCCCTCCTGGGGCTGTTCAGCATCGCGCTAAATTGAATCAAGCCCAATGTATTTGTTTTTTTCTGTGGGAGCCAATGTTTTTAGTTTCGTATGCGCATGCGACTGAGTTGCACGTGCATGTATCCCAATGGTGATAGTACAGAGTACAGAGTTGCAGTACTTCTTCAGATGCACGCACCAAGTAGTGTAGTGTATTAGAAATGTGTTGAGCATTCATAGGTTGGCTAATTAGACACAGATGTAATGTAGTATGGCTGTGTTATTGGAGTGACATGGGCGTGTAGCTGAAAGTGGTTGCGCACAGAAACACTGATTTGCTCACATTTTAGGCCATACACAGACGGATGGTCTGCACCTATCATAGGGCTGGTGAAAGTTTCAATGGTGCGACTGCTGGTGGCGTCTAAAGACACACAAAGCATGATTACAGCATCTGTAGACACTAGGGCATCTCAGTCCTTACATATTTGAACACACAGATGTACACCAGGGAAGGGCACTGTAGCTGCAATAGCAAAGTCGCAGACGCAACTGCATCAAAAGAAGCAAGTAAGGCCGCGCTGCCTCCAACTAAGAATCAGGCCCTATGAGGAGGGAGTATCCCACCCTTCTTGATAGACCCCACCCCCCATTAGGGCTGCTTCCATAAACTTCCCGGGCTGGTTTTCCATCCCAATCCGCCCCTGTACAAAATCAATCACATACTAACTTGCACTTGCCAGTTCGTAGTTTATTATATCAGATGTCCTTGCAGACTACTTTATATTGGCCAAACCACACGCCAATTCCGTGAAAGGATGGCATTAAACAGTTCGGCCATCCGATTAGCTTTAGGTGGTAAAGAAAATTAGCTACCTGTAGCCAGTCATTTTAGAGATCACAGACATAACCTATCGACCCTATGCTATAAAATAATAGATCATGCTCCAGAGAGTCTAAGAAGGGGTGATAGATCTAAATATTTGCTGCAGATGGAATCTAGGTGGATACCCCAACACAACACGGTACAACCGTTTGGTCTCAGTGAGATCTTGCTATTATCTTGCTTCAATTGATCATTTTTTTGTTTGATTACATTTGCAGATGCTCATTGAGCTATTTCTTTGTTGTGTATCTATATCTACAGAGTATTATTTCCTCCTGCTGTGCCATCTTGTTTGTGGGTATGTTGTAGCCTCATGTGTCCCCTTACTGTATTGTATTGTAAGTATACTTATTTGTATTGTCTGGTAAAGGTATTGTTCACATTTTTTGTATTGTTTATCCTATTGCCATAGTGAGGATGATGTCAGACGTTGCGCCCGCTGGATTGTGTGTCGCGATGACATCAGACAAGCCCTCCGACAGACGATGTGTGTTGCACTCGTGGGGTGTTATATAGGTAAGTGCTATCATTGCATTTTTATTCTTCCTGATGAAAATCGTGTGACTGAAACGTTGGAGTAAAACTTGAGGTTTCTATAACCCAGCTTGAACGTATTTATTTCTTGGAGTGCCGCTGCCATTCAGTGCATATACTGTATATATATATATATATATATATTATATATATTATATAAATGCCACCTCTCCGTCGCCCCACCAGGGGATAGCTTGCTCTGGTGCTCTCCATAGGGGACAGGGACAGCACCCCTATAGATCCACAGCAAGGAAGAAGGCGGCACTCAGAGACTTGTCACATCAGTGAAAAAAGTGAAAACTTTACTGCATGTATCCACGTTTCGGGGGCGTGCTTCCCTTCTTCAGGGCAGTAATAAATCATGAATACAGTGAGACAATAAATAAGTGCACTTACCAATCGTGAGCCCCTGGACACACTGCCCTGAAGGAGGGGAGCACGTCACTGATGTGACAAGTCTCTGAGTGCCGCCTTCTTCCTTGCTGTGGGTCTATATATATATATATATATATTTTTTTTTTATATATATATATATATATATATATAGCCTGTCTTCATTAAAGTTTATGAACGGGGATGTTTGCAATAGCATATATACTGACTGTATTATTTGACTGTCCTCCCTTCACCGATTGCACCATATCCCCAATCTTCTATAGCTCATTATTACACCCCTCACTCACTGACACTGACCACAGTATATATCTGAACCCTCCCCCCCTCCCCCATTGATTGTAGCAGGTCACCCATATGGTATACGAGTGAGGGGTGTAATAATGTGTATATTATATAACATGGGCCATACTCTATAATTAGGGGTGAGCGGGTTCGGATTTCTGAAATCCGAACCCCCCCAATCCAAGGCAGATCCGAGTCAGGCTCGACTTTTCCCGCCTGACTCGGTTCTGAAATCGAGGCAAAACGTCATCATCCTGCCTTCCGAGTCTCGCGGGTTTTGGAACCTATATAAGGTACCCGCGTCAGCGCCATTTTCTCACTCGGCTGTGGACAGTGAAGAGGGAGGGTGGGAGTTAGGGCTGGCTGGGCTGTGTAGTGTAGTGTAGTGTAGTGCAGAGTAGTGTTGTGCTGTGCTGTGCTGCGCTGTGCTGCTGTTGTCCACTACTTCAAAGTCCATAGGGGCTGGCTGTGTTGTGCTGTGCTGCTGTTGTTAATAGGGGCTGTGTCCACTACTTCAAAGTCCATAGGGGCTGGCTGGACTGTGTTGTGCAGTCAGTTCTCCATAGGGGCTGTGTCCACTCCAAAGTCCTGTGCAGTGTCCCAGTCCTAAAGGGGTGCTGTAGTGTTGTCCAGGGGGTGCTCTGTCCATCAGGGGTGCTCCCCCCAAGTGCTAAAAAAATTATATTTTTTGTGTGTTTGTGAATTGTGTGCGCAGTAGCCGCACGTGCATCAACAAAGTAGTGCCAAGCGTACGCCTGTGTCATAAGTAAAGGGCCGGCTGGCTTGACCGTTAAAGGGTGCTGTAACCCCCAAAGTACACTCCAGTCCAAACCAAAAAAAAAATTATTTTCTGTGTTTGTGAATTGTGTGCGCAGTAGCCGCACGTGCATCAACAAAGTAGTGCCAAGCGTGCGCCTGTGTCATAAGTAAAGGGCCGGCTGGCTTGACCGTTAAAGGGTGCTGTAACCCCCAAAGTACACTCCAGTCCAAACCAAAAAAAAATTATTTTGTGTGTTTGTGAATTGTGTGCGCAGTAGCCGCACGTGCATCAACAAAGTAGTGCCAAGCGTGCGCCTGTGTCATAAGTAAAGGGCCGGCTGGCTTGACCTTTAAAGGGTGCTGTAACCCCCAAAGTACACTCCAGTCCAAACCAAAAAAATATATATTTTCTGTGTTTGTGAATTGTGTGCGCAGTAGCCGCACGTGCATCAACAAAGTAGTGCCAAGCGTGCGCCTGTGTCATAAGTAAAGGGCCGGCTGGCTTGAACCTTAAAAGGTGCTGTAACCCCCAAAGTACACTCCAGTCCAAACCCAAAAAAAAATTATTTTCTGTGTTTGTGAATTGTGTGCGCAGTAGCCGCACGTGCATCAACAAAGTAGTGCCAAGCGTGCGCCTGTGTCATAAGTAAAGGGCCGGCTGGCTTGACCGTTAAAGGGTGCTGTAACCCCCAAAGTACACTCCAGTCCAAACCAAAAAAATATATATTTTCTGTGTTTGTGAATTGTGTGCGCAGTAGCCGCACGTGCATCAACAAAGTAGTGCCAAGCGTGCGCCTGTGTCATAAGTAAAGGGCCGGCTGGCTTGACCATTAAAGGGTGCTGTAACCCCCAAAGTACACTCCAGTCCAAACCCAAAAAAAAATTATTTTCTGTGTTTGTGAATTGTGTGTGCAGTAGCCGCACGTGCATCAACAAAGTAGTGCCAAGCGTGCGCCTGTGTCATAAGTAAAGGGCCGGCTGGCTTGACGGTTAAAGGGTGCTGTAACCCCCAAAGTACACTCCAGTCCAAACCAAAAAAATAATATTTTTTGTGTGTTTGTGAATTGTGTGCGCAGTAGCCGCACGTGCATCAACAAAGTAGTGCCAAGCGTGCGCCTGTGTCATAAGTAAAGGGCCGGCTGGCTCATTTCTTAAAGGCTGGTGTAACCCACAAAGTGCACTACTCTCCAGCAAAAATAAAGAAATATTTTCTGTGTTTAGCCGCACGTATATATCAAATCGATATAACATAAATGGAGGACCAAACTTTCTCCGATAAAAATAAAATAGAGAAAGATCAAGAACCACTTCCTCCTAGTGCTGAAGCTGCTGCCACTAGTCATGACATAGACGATAACATGCCATCAACGTCGTCTGCCAAGGCCAATGCCCAATGTCATAATAGAGGGCACATACAATCCCAAATGACAAAGTTCAGGAAAATGACCTTGAAAAAAACATTTAAATCAGCTGAAGAGAAACGTAAACTTGCCAATATGCCATTTACGACACGGAGTGGCAAGGAACGGCTAAGGTTGATCCCTAGTATGTTCATGACTAGTGGTTCAGCTTCACATGACGATGGAAGCCCTCCTCCCACTAAAAAAATCAAAAGAGTTAAGCTGGCAAAAGCACAGCGAAGAACTGTGCTTTCTAAGAAGATATCACAAATCCCAAAGGAGAGTCCAAGTGTGGTGGTGGTTGCGATGCCTGACCTTCCCAGCACTGGACGGGAAGAGGTGGCTCTTTCCACCATTTGCACGCCCCCTGCAAGTGCTGAAAGGAGCACCCACAGTCCACTTCCTGATATGCAAATTGAAGATGTCACTGTTGAAGTACAACAGGATGAGGATACTGGTGTAGCTGGCGCTGAGGAGGAAGTTGGCGAGGAGGATTCTGATGGTGATGTGGTTTGTTTAATTCAGGCTCCGGGGGAGACAGTTGTTGTCCGTGGGATGAAAAAGCCCATCACGGTCATGCCTGGGCAGAAGACCAAACATTCCACCTCTTTGGTCTGGCAATATTTCTATCCAAATCCGGACAACAACTGTCTTGCCATATGTACCTTATGTAACGGTGGAATAAGTAGGGGTAGGGACGTTAACCACCTAGGAACATCCTCCCTTATACGGCACCTGCAGCGCGTTCATAATAAGTTACTGTCAAGTTCAGAAACTTTGGCTAAGACCATAAGCAGTCCAGGGACACCTAAATCCCGTTGTCCTGTTGTATCCAAGCGCCTGCAAACCACACCGTCAACTCCCTCCTCGTCAATTTCCTCCTTAGTCAGGATCGGAAGTAGTCCTGCAGGCCATGTCACTGGCATGACTGACTCTCCTATCCCGGATTCCTCCGGAGGATCCTGCATTGCTACGCCTCCTGCTGCCGCTGCTGCTGTTGCTGCTGCTGGGAGTCGTTCATCATCCCAGAGAGGAAGTAGGAACACCACTACTTTTACTAAACAATTGACCCTCCAACAGTCCTTAGCGAGGAGGATGAAGTACGACAGCAGTCATCCTGAAGCAAAACGTATAACTGAGGTCTTGACTGCTATGTTGGTGTTAGACGTGCGTCCGGTATCCGCCATTAGTGCAGTGGGATTTAGACAATTGCTGGAGGTAGTGTGTCCCCGGTTCCAAATCCCGTCTAGATTCCACTTCACTAGGCAGGCGATACCGAGACTGTACAGAAACGTCAGAAAAAGTGTCCTCAGTGTCCTGAAAAATGCCGTTGTACCCAATGTCCACTTAACCACGGACATGTGGACAAGTGGAACAGGGCAGACTAAGGACTATATGACTGTGACAGCCCACTGGGTAGATGTATCACCTTACGCAGCAACAGCAGCAGCGTCACCAGTCGCAGCATCTCAGAAACGCCAGCTCGTTCCAAGGCAGGCTACGCTGTGTATCACCGGTTTCAGTAAGAGGCACACCGCCGACAACCTCTTAGAGAAACTGAGGGAAATCATCGCCCAGTGGCTTACCCCACTTAGACTCTCCTGGGGATTTGTGATATCTGACAACGCCACCAATATTGTGCGGGCATTACATCTGGGCAAATTCCAGCACGTCCCATGTTTTGCTCACACAATAAACTTGGTGGTGCAGAATTTTCTGAAAAGCGACAGGGGCGTGCAGGAGACGCTTTGGGTGGCCCGAAAAATTTCTGGCCACTTTCGCCATTCAGCGACTGCGTGCCGAAGACTGGAGCGCCAGCAAACACTCTTGAACCTGCCCCGCCATCACCTGAAGCAAGAGGTTGTGACGCGGTGGAACTCAACCCTCTATATGCTTCAGAGGATGGAGGAGCAGCAAAAGGCCATTCAAGCCTATACATCCACCTATGACATAGGCAAAGGAGGGGGTATGCACCTGACTCAAGCGCAGTGCAGAATGATTTCCGTGTTGTGCAAGGTTCTCCAGCCCTTCGAACTTGCCACACGTGAAGTCAGTTCAGGTCATTCCCCTCATCAGGCTTTTGCAGAAGCAGCTGGAGAAAGTGAAGGAGGAGCTAAGACGGAGCGATTCCGCTCGGCATATGGGACTTGTGGATGAAGCCCTTCATTCGCTTTGCCAGGATTCCAGGGTGGTCAATCTGTTGAAATCAGACCACTACATTTTGGCCACCGTGCTCGATCCTAGGTTTAAAGCCTATGTGGTGTCTCTCTTTCCGGCCGACACAATTCTGCAGAGGTGCAAAGACCTGCTGGTGAACACACTGTCAGCTGAAGCGGAACGTGACACGTCAACAGCTCCTTCTTCATTTTCTCCCGCAACTGGGGCTGCCAGGAAAAAACTTAGGTATCCTAAGCAACCCGCTGGCGGTGATGCAGGGCAGGCAGGACCAAGTTTGGACATCTGGTCCGGACTGAAGGACCTGGCAACAATTTCTGACATGTCTACTGTCACTGCATATGATACTGTCACCATTGACAGAATGGTGGAGGATTACATCGGTGACAGCATCCAAGTAGGCATGTCAGACAGTCCATACCTGTACTGGCAGGAAAAAGAGGCAATTTGGAGGCCCCTGTACAAACTGGCTCTATTTTACCTGAGTTGCCCCCCCTCCAGTGTGTACTCCAAAAGAGTGTTTAGTGCAGCCGGGAACCTTGTCAGCGAAAGGCGTAGGAGGTTGCTTCCACAAAATGTGGAGAAGATGATGTTCATAAAATGAATTATCAACTCTTCCAGGGAGACCAGCCTCCAGAACGTACAGAGGGACCTGTGGTTGTGGATTCCAGCGGGGACGAATTAATACTCTGTGAGGATGAGGATGTACACACTGAAGAGGGTGAGGAATCGGTGGATGAGGAGGATGAGGATGACATCTTGCCTCCGTAGAGCCAGTTTGTGCAGGGACAGATTAATTGCCAGCTTGTTTTGTGGGGGCCCAAACGAACCAATCATTTCAGCCACAGTTGTGTGGCAGACCCTGGCGCTGAAATGATTGGTTTGTTAAAGTGTGCATGTCCTGTTTATACAACATAAAGGTTGGTGGGAGGGCCCAAGGACAATTCCATCTTGCACCTCTTTTTTTTCTTTGCATTATGTACAGTTTGGGGCCTAGTTTTTCAAACTGCCATCCTGTCTGCCACTGCAGTTTCACGCCTAGATGGGTCACGTGTTTGTGCCGCCCACTCGTGTCGCTTAGCATAGTCATCCAGCTACCTCGGTGCAACCTTTTGGACATAAAAACACTATTGTGAGGTGTGAGGTGTTCAGAATAGACTGGAAATGAGTGGAAATTAAGGTTATTGAGGTTAATAATAGCATAGGAGCAGAAAAACCTACAAATTCTGTGATTTTAGCTGTTTTTATGCTTTTTTTCAAAAAAATACAGATCCAAAACACAAAACCCAGAACCCAAAACACGGAAGGGTGGTTTTGGCAAAACCAATCCAGATCCAAAACACGAAGAAAGATCCAGATCCAAAACCAAAACACAAAACACGAAAAGTGGCCGGTGCACACCCCTAGTTTCTATAGTGAATATAACTGTGAAACATGAAAGTTATCTGTATCTTCCTCGTAAGGCTGAGACTAAATTCGACCGCATGTTGACAAGTTGGCTGGAGTCGAGATATGTTTCTCCTCGGCATTCTGTTTAGCATAAACTGGGGAAAATGTTAGACATTATGCTGGGTTTGGCTTTGTACTTTATATGTCCATATATTGGTTAGTGTTTATGTTTTTTATTACTATTATTATTTTCTATTTCTTTTTTGTCTGTTTTATTTGTGTGTTTGTACAGTAGTTCTACTATATTGTATAATGGGTTGTTATTTGTAATAGAATGTCTATATTTTTTATTACTTTTTTTATTTTGGGATAATTTATTCTTCTGTTCCAATTGTGTAAAATATGTTTGTATCCGGTTACTCTGAGTGGTATGTCATTATTTATGTATACAGATCTGATACTGGTGGAATATTTCTGTTCACTATGTTTACTCTCTTATTTCTATTACAATTATAATGCTGATTATTAATTTTATTTTATTTTATGGTAAAAATCTAATAAAAAGTACTTTATTTAAAAAATAAAAATAAAAAAATACATACTTATCTTATCCCTTGCGCCGGTCGGTCCCCTTGTCCAGTAGCATCCTTGGGTATGAAAATAACAAACCGAGAATCCTGATCTAAACCGGACATACTGTAACAGTGCTGCCAAAGCTGCTCCGTGAATGTTACGGGACCACATGTGTTCCTGCACTTTGAAGCTTTGCCAGCCAATCAGTTGCTTCCACCATGGGAACAGGCCGCTGATTAGCTGTGAGTGACTGTGTCTGTCAATCAACGGCCAGCCCACTGATTGGCTAACAGACAGTCCCTTTTTTTTTTACAATGTAGAGGGATTTTCTACATCCATATTCACCGTATGATACAGTATACAGTAGTAGAGCATGCCGCACACATACACATGTTAATCATTAATGCTATCCACCAGCTGCACTACATGTTACACCTTTAGTATACTGTTCATTGACACTGTCCACCAGATGCTCTAAGTGTCGCACCTTCAGTGTGGCCTACACTACTGGGCCTTTCATGCTGGGAGTTATAGTTCCACCTGGTTGTCAATTTAGGAGTAAAGGAAAAACATAAAAACTCCCTTACAGTACAGTAATATACAATATACAGTAGAAGAGCAAGCTCATGCATATACACACACTGATCATTGACCCTAACCACTGGGTGTATTCAGGGTTGCCGACATTTAGCTCCCTCCTTCCGCGAAGGAGCGGTCGGGCTTCCACACGGGGTCGTGTAGCGGCAATAAGGGGTCGTGGCCTGGCAAATGACGCGTCATTGGGGGTGGGGCATGGGTCATGACAGTGCGATCACAATGCCGAGATTAATGGCAGTGTGAAGCAGGGGGCGGGGCCACGATGACGCAATTCAGTGATAATCGCGTCACCGCCCCCCCAGCTGCCGCGGTTTATACAGACGGGTCACCGGGGCCCGGGAGGCTTGCCTGCCTTTCCGGGGAGCCGGGAACAGCACCCCATTTTTGGAAGGCTCCTGGACAAATCAGGAGGGTAGGCAAGTATGGGTGTACTACATGTTACACCTTTAGTATACTGATCATTGATGCTATCCACCAGGTGCTCTAAGTATCTCACCTTCAGTGTGGCCTAAATTATTTTTCAGGTCAGGACTTATGGTTCCATCTGGTTGTCAATTCTGGACTATAAGAAAAAAATAAAATGAGGTGTTATTTTGCTGAAACTTGCAGATGTTAAAAAATATATCCAGCATCTGTCTTTAACAGGGATCAAACCCCAGTTGGACAATGTGTTAAGCATTGACCATACCAGTAGCCCAAGGTAGCCACATAGTCTGGTGCTGCACACCTGCAGTGACATTGTGATGTTACTGATTGTAGTGAATTTTTTTTATATTGAATGACTGTCAGCTGTTAGAGGATATGGCAGAATTTAAGAAGACTCCAGTACATGTACAAGTCTCGTGATGAAAACCTCTCATTGTATTGAAGACTATTTATTTACTAAAGTAAGAGTTTTTAGAAATGGAGATGTTGCCCAAAGCAACCAATCAGATTGTACTTAATATTTAACTAACACCTTCTAGAAGATAATAGCTAGAATTGTATTGGTTGCTATGGGCAACATCTCTACTTCTAAAACTCTTACATTAGTAAATATACTTTAATGAACAAGAAATAGAAAGAAGAGGGGATTATTACTCAGTGCACTTATCCTCCACTGACAGGCAAGTGGTTACTGCCAAATGATATTGAATAAAAATAAAATATAACTTTTATTGTAAATCCATATAAAATATTAGCGAAATATTAAAATTGTATAGACAACAGTGTGAGTATTATTAAAATTTTTCCAAAATAGAAAAAATGTGCCCTCACGTAATCAGCAACTTATCGGTATTATAATTAATTAACTATTCATTGATTGAATAGATATTGTTCTTATTTGTATAATAAAAATTGTTATTTATACTTCTTTGTGAATGTGTTATTGTATATATTAATACAGTGTTTTCATTTACCTCAGATAATTTGTGTATATAACTGTTACTTCATTGCCAGTATTGCAACACACTGTATCATATTCCTTATAGTAACCAAATTACTGTGCAGCCGGGAACCTTGTCAGCGAAAGGCGTAGGAGGTTGCTTCCACAGAATGTGGAGAAGATGATGTTCATCAAAATGAATTATCAGCTCTTCCAGGGAGACCAGCCTCCAGAACGTACAGAGGGACCTGTGGTGGTGGATTCAAGTGGGGACGAGTTAATACTTTGTGAGGATGAGGATGTACACACTGAAGAGGGTGAGGAATCGGTGGATGAGGAGGATGAGGATGACATCTTGCCTCCGTAGAGCCAGTTTGTGCAGGGACACATTAATTGCCAGCTTGTTTTGTGGGGGCCCAAACGAACCAATCATTTCAGCCTCAGTTGTGTGGCAGACCCTGGCGCTGAAATGATTGGTTTGTTAAAGTGTGCATGTCCTGTTTATACAACATAAGGGTGGGTGGGAGGGCCCAAGGACAATTCCATCTTGCACCTCTTTTTTTTCTTTGCATTATGTACAGTTTGGGGCCTAGTTTTTCAAACTGCCATCCTGTCTGCCACTGCAGTGTCACTCCTAGATGGGTCACGTGTTTGTGCCGCCCACTCGTGTCGCTTAGCATAGTCATCCAGCTACCTCGGTGCAACCTTTTGGACATAAAAACACTATTGTGAGGTGTTCAGAATAGACTGGAAATGAGTGGAAATTAAAGTTATTGAGGTTAATAATAGCATAGGAGCAGAAAAACCTACAAATTCTGTGATTTTAGCTGTTTTTATGCTTTTTTTCAAAAAAATACAGATCCAAAACCCAGAACCCAAAACACGGAAGGGTGGTTTTGGCAAAACCAATCCAGATCCAAAACACGAAGAAAGATCCAGATCCAAAACCAAAACACAAAACACGAAAAGTGGCCGGTGCACACCCCTACCTATAATACGCATTATTACACTCTTTTGTCAGTGACTGTATTGATTATATACCAGTGCCTCCCCCCTCACTGATTGTAGCAGGCCAGGCCTCATGCCCTATAAAACCCCTCAGCCACTTCCTACCATGAATATATCAGTGCTCCCCTTCCCTCCCCCATCACTTATAAAACCCCTCAGCCACTGCCAATGATAAATATATAAGTGGCCTCCCCAGGGCTGCCATCAGAAATCGTGTGGCCCAGGACTCACAAAATAGGCAGGGCCTCCCTCCTTGTGTCTCTGCAGCTCTAGCCCTGTAGTGTCTCCCCAGCCAACACTCCTTCTGCCTCCACAGCTGACACCCCTCTGTCTCTATTCTGCCCCCTACAGCCCACAGACATCCACCTTCTCCTGTATCTTCTGGCTGCTCCTCTTCATGCTGCAGCTGGATCCTCTGTCAGTGGTACAGCTGCATGATGTAGTGACGTCACGTGTGCCTTGCCTCAAATAAAAAAAAATGCTAATTTAAAAGTCCATCGCCGCCGAATCTTTTTGATTGGCCGCCGGTCCGAGATTGGTTTACGGCTGGCCATGGGTTTGTACTGGCACCGCATCAGTCCTGGCGCCGGGACCCATCACCCAATGCTCAGTCAAGCCAGCACTGCTCAGAGATGTTACACATCTCCACATAATGCTGCAGCTGCTCCCAGCGCCGACTGACAAGTGGGAGTTGGGGCACTGGCTGAAGTGGCGGTATGGCATACTGCTGTATACTGGCTCTCTTCGATCCGTGCATCTATTATCATGCCCCGTTTGAACTCTGATAATTCATGTAACCTTGCCGTGAGCAGCTTATCCAGTGTTCAAACTGACATACGAGATGTTAGATTACAACCAATACAGATCTGGGCATTTCCAATACGTCACAGTATCGTGACGCCACCTACCATTACTTTTACATAATGCTATCTTATGACTTTTGGCACTTAGTGTATAATCCAAGGATTCCAGGAGATTGCAATACATATTATACCCCTTTCACATGGCAAAAGTAATCCTGGATATTGCTGAGTCGACCTGGGTTGAGGTGCAGTGTGAACGCGCCACCAGAAAAATTGCCGGGTCCGGCGACTCAGCATTTCAACTCTGCAATTGAGCAGGGTTGAACTTGGGAACCAGCCGGGTTGATGTGCAGTGTAAACGGGCCCAACCTGGGTTATCCAACCCTGGACTCAGCAAACAGCAATGATTGGATGTTCCTGTGTCTCCTTTGATGTCAGGAGCCAGAGCCCTGGACAAACGTGCAGCACACTGCAGACAACAACAGAGACAGCATTCCTGTATTAAACGGGTTAACACCATAACACTACTACAGCAATGTCCATTTGGAGTGATGAAGAGGTGAGTGAGTTGCTGGCCATAAGGGGTGAGAGAGGAAATAAGAAGACAGATGACAGGCACAGTGAAAGACGCTGTTGTCTACAAAAATATAAGGTCCTGGAATCCCGTGGCTTCCGTAGGACTCAGCAGCAGGTGGTATATAAACTTAAGGCACTCAGAATTTTTTTTATGAAAGTGTATGACCACAATAGAAATAAAAGTAGAGCTGCCCGCTTAGAGTGGCAATACTCTGACATATGTGTCAGTGTTTTTCGGACACACAGCATTATGTACACCTGTCAGCCTGTCATGAAGCTTAGCAGCAGGGAAAAGCAGCCGGATCTGTGCCTTAGAAACCACCAGCAGCGTGCCAGTCTCACAAGCAAGCCCATCAGCCTCGCAAGCATGCCCATCAGCCTCACAAGCAAGCCCATCAGACTCACAAGCAAGCCCATCAGCCTTGCAAGCATGCCCATCAGCCTCGCAAGCAAGCCCATCAGACTCACAAGCATGCCCATCAGACTCACAAGCAAGCCCATCAGCCTCGCAAGCATGCCCATCAGACTCACAAGCAAGCCCATCAGACTCACAAGCAAGCCCATCAGACTCACAAGCAAGCCCATCCTCGCCACTGTTACTACCAGATGCCGCAGACGACTGCATTCTGCAAGATTCTGTGGCCCATGATGACAGCATTTCACCAAGCATGGATTACATGGTAACCAATTAGTTCTCATGGATAGCTACTCCACTGACATAGTTCTCCACTGCAAAGTCATTTTTAAAACAGCTACACAATGATCAATTCATACAGTTCAAATGATATTTCTAAAAAGCTAAATAATATCTGTTACAGAGTGTAGCTTGTGTGGAGGTGGAGGAGGGCCACAAACACATTTGCTAACACCACTGCTGTTTTATATACGCTCACTGATGACTAATTTTTCATTTTTGTTTATTATTTCCGCAGTATAGGCCTGATTCAGCAAGGATCGCATATGCTAATATGTACGCAGACGGCCGGTGGTTGCTTTCTGCGCAGTGTGCGTGCGCAAATGGCTCACCGCGAACGGGAAAGCGATTGCAGAGATCAAGCAGATTAATTATAAGTGATTGACAGGAAGTGCCGTTTTTGGGTGGTCGGCCGGAACGCAGGTGTGCCAGTGCATTTGGACGCCGTTACAGGGGTGTACATAAATTAGCCACTGCGATGCCATACGTAGCTTGAGTGTTCACTGCGTACAGGAAAGTTAGCAATTTATAAGTGAGGTCTGACCTGCCTTAATTGTGCGAGTGGGTCCGATGGTACTCGATGTTACTGATGTTTTGGCTGGATTGCAAGGTATTACGGATGTGGGAGAGGGGAAGTGGGTGTCTGCATGTTGTCCGTGCGAGTGCTTGGCAATTGCAAACATTAGCATACTCTTGCAGCAGACTTGCGGACGCAATTGCAACTGCGATCGCATTAGCAATCCTTGCTGAATCAGGCCCTATATATCTTTCCACCAAAGAGAAAAAGACCCAATAAAACCGAGCAAGCAATCCGAGTTATGACAATTGTCCTGGTTGAAACATTACAGGAAATGGACACTGCAATGTCTGCACAGGAAGACACTTGTCTAGACCGGTTTCTGCATGCAGAGCGTGATATGCAAAATTCATTTATTTCCCAGCTCATGGGCATGATGGATCATCACGCATTCGGTATGAAAAGCCAGCTGCCGCATGACCGGCAGTTCGATTCCCGGCTGCGGCAGCCCGACACAACAGCAGAGCCTGGCAGTGGAAGCCCGACAGTGCTGGAAATCCCGATCGTCCCTAAGGTAAGTATAAACTAACCTACCCAACCCCGCTAACCCTCCTTAGGGGTGCCTAACCCTAACCTCCCCCACAAGTGCCTAACCCTAACCTCCCTCTTCTAAATGCCTAACACTAACCCTCCCTTCCCCGCTGCCTAAACCTAAGTCCCCCGGGGGGGTGCCTAACCCTAGGTCCCCCCCGAGGTGCCTAACCCTAACCCTCCCTCCCCCTAGCCTAACCCTCCTGGGGGGGTGCCTAGCCCTAATTCCCCCCTGGGTGCCCTAAACCTAACCCTCCCCCCCGCGGCTGTCCGTTCGCGGCGCCCGGCATCCCTTCGATCGGGATGCCGGGCGCCTGTCTTCCGGCGTCGGGAAAATGACAGGCGTCTAGATTTTAGACGCCTGTCATTTAACCCTAGGCGGGATAGAGGATTCGGGAAGCCGGTGGTCGGGATTGCGGCCACCGGCTTCCTAAACATAGTATCCCAATCATCACAGTAGGGAATCATATGAACGCTAAAGAGAATCCCAGCAATTCCAGATGGAGTTTCAGTCAAGCCCAGGTCACAGTCCCACCACAACAGCAGGGTCCACACTACCCAAATCAACCTTATTCCCAGTACAAGCAGGGCCCATTATTATTACCATAGTCAACCTCCTGGAAGCCATGAAAATCCAGATTATCCTGTTTACAGGAATTTACTATAACTCTGCATTTTGGTTTTTAAATATTTTGCCTAAGTGCTATGCCTTCTGGTGCTAAAATGTTATATGTTTTACAGGAATGGGTATGTTTGACCACCGGACATCAGCCAGGTGGTTCAAATCCAGACGCTGGCAGCCCGATGCACAAGATCCTGACAGCAGAGGTAAATGAAGTATTCCTAACCCTTTCTCCCTCTAACCCTCCTTAAGAGGTGCCTAACCCTCCCTCGTAAGTGCCTAAACCTAACCCCACCCTCCCCGCACCCTAAATCTAACCCTCCTGAGGGGGATGCCTAACCCTAACCTCCCCCTCTAGTGCTTAAACCTAACTCCCCCTTCCCCTAGCTTAACCCTAACCTTCCCTGGCGGGGTGTCTAACCCTAAGTCCCCCCGGGGTGCCCTAAACCTAACCCCCCCACCCCTGGCTACATACATACTTACCCCCTGGCATTGGACGATCGGTCTGGCGTCCTGTCGTTGTCCTGGCATCGGGATTAACATAGTCATCGGCATTTCGACGCCTATGTTAGATCCCTTGCTGGGGTTATGCTGTCGGTATTGAGACCGGCGGGCATGCGTCTGCTGGTCTCATAACTGCATACCATTTTACATATTTATGTAGACTTTATACTTGTTGCTTTTATGAAAAATATGCTATTTTGAATGATCTTTTTTTCTACGTTACATTTTGTATATGTTTACAATTTTAAAATGTATATTCAAAACCCTTTTGAACAGTATACCACACACGTTGTATAATATGTGTTGAAGCAAAAAATTTATAAACAGGTGCTGTACACTGGTTAAACTGTAAAATAAACCATTTTTATTTTTAAACAAAATATTTGCCTCTCTTTGGCTAACTAACTAGTGGAGGAAGGCTGTTAGAGCTACCCGGATCTGTTCTGCACTACAGCTATGGTCCCCAACATAGGCCATAGATTAACGGTCAGGGAAATCAAGATCTGACTCCTGCACAGTCCATTCTGGCAGAAATTGCTCCTTCCTCAGCTCACATATGTTGTGCAGTACACAACACGCAGCTACACCGTCAGGCACAATCATGAGGTCCACATCACAGTGCTTCATCAGACAGCGCCAGCGTCCTTTCAAGCGGCCAAATGCATTCTAAACGGCCATCCTTGCTGAACTTAGGGTGTGGGTAAACGCAATTTGTTCTGGGCCCAAGTGTACATGTTGCGTGTAGTCCTTCATCAGCCATCGCCATAAAGGGTGTGTTGCATCCTCAATAACGTGAACCAGGATCTTGATTCCATCAACAGTCTTGGATTTCTAATGGAAAAAAATAAAAATATATGTCCTTTGAGTCTAATAGTACACACATAGGGCCTGATTCAGACCTGCTCGCTAAGCCGCGGATGCACGCTTTGGGCGATAGTCGCCCGTGTCCGCATGCGTATGCGTCAATATGCGCAAGCGTTCGTCGCTCACTGCGATCGGGAATCGTGCGCTCGTAGTACACAGACTGGACACTATTTTGAGTGACAGTGCCGTTTGTGGGTGGTAACAGGGGAAGGTGCTTGTGAACGGGGAAGTGATGATGCGAACGCAGGCTTGTCTGGGCGCAAAAACTGAGTTTAATGGCTGTGCATAATTAGCAAAGGTGCGTCATTATACACGTCACTTGGTTGTACAGTATTTCATCCTGTCGTGATCGCAGTGCTTGTGGTAGTGTATAGTCAACCACAAGCGCTGCATTCACATCCGATGGTTTCTGATGTAACGATGGTTACATACACTCCTGGAGATGATGTGTGCAAGTGGGCGTCTGCATACACAAAGTAATCGCTCGCCAAGACATAGTGGGCGTGCTTATGCCTTGCCGTGCGATCGCCTGCCTTGCTGGGTGTATGCCGGATTTGCATACGCTGGGAGCGAGCGTCTGCAGCTTAGCGACCGGGTCTGAATGAGCTCCATAGTCTAGAGCACGTAGCACAGGTTACAGTATTTGTACCACTTACAATTGATTATACATCATGGCAGAATACAATAATATTTGTAGTGCCCTATTAGGTCCTCAATCTACACATGCTGGGTGTTTTTAGCACATGAGATAATTGTAATTTAAAATATTGAGGGGCGTATTCATCATCACTTAATTTCTACAAAAGCACTAATATTCCCCATGATAGGGGGATAGGAGCGATAGAACAACTCATTAGCAATAATTCTAATTATGGAGGTCCGGCAATTCCATTCTTCGTGTCACTATTAAAGTTGGTCTTACATCGCAATTATTTTTCTTTTAATGGGAAAATGTTCCTGCAACAACTGGGGTGTGCGATGGGTTCTTGTGTAGCCCCCGCATATGCAAATGCGTTTATGTTTGCAATTGAGCGTGATCTTTATTTCAGAGATGAATATCGACCATATATCGCTTTCTTTACACACTACATAGATGACGTGTTCCTAATTTGGACTGACACTAAGAAGAATTTTGAGAAAATTATGTCAACAATAAATTCTGCTGATGAGAACATTAAATTTACTTACGACATTCAAGATAGTTATATACATTTTCTGGATGTGAATGTATCCTTAGTGGATGGTAAACTGAAGACCTCGTTATACCATAAGCCTATGGATTGCAATAATTTGTTATCAGCATCTAGTCATCATCCTGTTCCACTAAAAAGAGGTCTACCGTTCTCGCAATACTTATCTGTAGTGATGAAAGCGACAAAATGATCCAAATGGATTTAATGATGAAAAAATTCTTGCAACGTGGTTATTTCAGCAAAATACCAATAGAAGCGAAGAACAAAGCATTACCGATTCCCCATCAAGAGACACTTCGTACTAAATCATCCAAGAACAAGCAGGATAAAGCGATTGTTTGGATCAACAATTTTTCTACAGCTAGTGACAAAATAACTGACACGGCAAAGAGCTTGTGGCCAGTATTAAGTACGGACTCTGGGCCTGATTCAGACCCGCTCGCAAGCGCTATGCGCTCGCGAGTGGGTCGATGTTTGGCCACTGCGCATGCGCGCGCCGGAGCTAGATCCGATGTGCGCATGCGCTCGACCCAGCTAGCGACGGGCGCTCCGTCGCTCCGGGTCTCACACCAAAAGGGGGCGACTGTCGATGATCGACAGCTCGCCCCGTTTTGGAGGCGGGCAGGGGGGGTGGCTGGCCAAACGGAGGCGTTCCCGACAGAACGCCTTCCATTTGGGAGCGGCCCCACTGACATCACGAGTGATGTCAGTGGGGAACTTCCAGCTCTATTATGAGCCAGAAGCTCACTGGGGCTTGCGGGAACGAGACCCTATGGTCACCCACAGCTATGCAAGCGGCCAGGAGGCCGCACAAAAAAAACAAACCCTGATTAAGAGCGAACGCTCTTTCAGAGCGTCCGGCTCTGAATCAGGCCCTCTGAGTTACCCTTATTAAAGGATACTAAGCTTTTACCTTGCTATAAGTGGGGTAGGAGTATAAGGGATTGGGTGGTGCATACCGATGTGAGTATTTGTAAAACAGTAATAACCAAACGTTTTCTTTAGAAGAAAAGAGGTAATTTTGAATGTTTGGATTGTGCAATTTGTGGATTATTGGAGGTGGGTGGTTTTTTTGCTCCCACCCACATTCAGGTAAAAAAATTCATATCAAGTATAATCTGACTTGTACATCACGCTTAATGGTATATTTCATTAGATGCCCTTGTGGTGTATTATATGTGGGAAGACTCAGAGAATGTTTAAGGAGCAAATGTATCGCAGTGCCATTAGGTCTTCCCTAGATGGTAGGGACAATGAGCAGCCTGTTGCGAGGCATCTTAAGAAATGTAGCCACCCGTTAGCTATGTTAAGATATAAAATAATAGATTATGTGCCAGAGAATAGTAGAGGGAGTGATCGCTCAAGAATCCTTTTACAAAGGGAAGCATGGTGGATACATTACCTGAATACCGTTAAACCATATGACCTTAATGATAGTTTTTCATCAACCTGCTTTTTGGGAAAGTTATTATGTCTTGTACATAGATCATTGTTTATATTGTTTCCATTGTGTTACTTTTTTCTGTAATCTGTATTAATAATACTGTGTAAGCTTGTATCTACAGCTACATTGCGGTCTGTTACTATGGTGACGGTATACACCATGTTTGAACACTGGATGCCGGGTAGCTGATGTCACTTCCGTCGCTTGTGGCACTGTTGATGACGTCAGCGTGTATTTACGGACATGCCAGCTTTTGAAGATTCACAGGGTGATTATGACGGTTATATCAGGTAAGATTTTGCACTTGTTTATTGAATCCTGATGAAGACGAAGGTTGTATAAACCGAAACATTCATTTCTTATCTGAGATCTCTGTGATCCTTTCTTGAAAATATTTGTGAGTGCCGCCAATCTACCTGTGTGTGTGTGTGTATATATGTATATATAATATATATATATATATGACAAACAGGGCTGGTTTAACAATGGGACGAGTGGAGCTTCTGCTCCAGGCCTCCCATGAAAATAGGCCCACAGGATCCACTGGAGGGGAGACTCTGTAGACCGGAGTTTTTGTTCCTTGTCATCACCAACAGCTTCCTGAAGCTCAGCACATTAACCTCTCGGCCACCTAAAGCATCACCCATTCACACTCTCCCCCGCCCGTCCAAAGCCATGTCCCTGGACCATCTGAAATCCCGCCCCCGGACTGTCTGAAGCTCCACCCCATGATGTCCGAAGCTCCGCCCCTAGGCCATTCTAAGATCCACCACCGCTCTTGCAGTGTTCAGCAAGGAGGTGGCAAGTGATAGGCTTGTCTTGGCTGTCACTAATTTGGGCAGATGGGCCCCGGCAGTGACATATTTGTGACAGCCTGAAACAGCATCTTCCTGATGCTTTGGGTTCAGCCTCAGCCTAGGGGCCGGCCGGTGATTGGATAGGGAGGAGGAGTCAGTGCTGGCCAAGAGAGAAGTGCAGCAGGAGGGAGTGGAGCAAACAAGCCAGCATGTGCAAATTTATCAAGGAACCCATAAGACAGAGCCCCTATGCAGGAGAGAGCGAGCAATGAGTGGGAGCCTACGAGAGTAGGTGAGCTGAACAGTGCTTTCTGGTTTGTTCAGTGCTGGGGGTGCAGGCAGAGAGTGGGAGAAAAAGACAGGCTTCCTGTTCAATCTGTGATTAGGGAATGCAATGTAAATATATGTACTGTGTCTTTTATCCATGTCAAATGTTTTTTTTTCTTAAAATACTGCCTATTTAAGTAAGTCTTATTGCCACCTGAAGTACCTTGTGAGTGTAAGTCTGGGTACACATTAGGCGATATATTGGACGGTATGTCATTTTGAGGCAAATTGGAATGACATATCGTTCACATCGCATAGTGTGTACGCTCAATTGCATGTTCAAGTGCATCCTTGCCGCCGCTGGGTGGAGGGCAGAGGCCAGGATCTCTGTCAACTGACGGAGATTTTCTGGCCTCTTTTGCCTATCTGCGGCGGTCGGCTAGAGTGACCCCATGGTCACTTAGCCGACCAAGGTTCATGCAGATGTTCCGATGCTGAGTCCATGGATGCAGCTTGTAACAGTAATGCATGCAGGAGGCGTATTGCCTCCTGCTGCATTACAATAATAGTGCTACCGCAGCTGCTACCATGTTAACAGCTGTGATAGCAATAGTGTCGGAGGCTGAATCATCCCCTCTGTTTTTTATGGCGGCCACTGTCAAGGTGCCTACATACTTAGCGATGTGCTCACAATCCGACATTGTGTCCGATTTCCCCTTGAACTCTCCCCAGCAGCTCCCCGGCAGTCGTGGGCACGATTTGGTGTTAAAAACTGTCCAATGTGCCAAACGATATATCGTGCCTCCTAACTATTCCCGTGCATCGTGACTGAGATTGTCAGATCTACCCTACAGCACGGCAGATCTGAAGATGCGATGTATGACCTACGGGGACGCGCATCGGCATCGTAATCGTGAGTGGACACTCACGATTTGGGCATATTTTACACAATTTGTCGCCACGATGCGTCGGAATCGGGCAAATCGTGTAAAATATCGCCAAGTGTGTAGGCACCTTAAGGCTCTCTGTATTATCTTACTGTCACTGTAATATATGTCAGTCACTGTAATGCTTTATCGTGTTCATTCTAGCTTCTTGATTAAGCAGGAGGGCACATCTGCGTGCGCCAAAGTGGCTTCTGGGAGGGAGGGATGTGGCATCATGGCCAGGGCCGAAACTAGGATTTTTGTCACCGGGGGCAAGACAGTAATTTGGTGCCCCCCCTGGTAATTCCCCATAGTAATGTCCCCTACAGCAGTGCACCTATAGAAATGCCCCCTGTAGTAGTGCCCATATAGTAATATCATAAAAATAGTAGCACTACAGTATGTATGTCAATGAGTAAACATGTATTGAATTTACAAAATACTATTTAATAGAAATAACATGTAAAATAAGCCAATTCATAAGCATATAACAATAATAGCAATGAGCAATGAACCTCTTCCAATAGAATATTAAAACTGGACAATGCCCATGTAGTGCCCATATGGTAATGCCCCTGTAGTGCCCATATAGTAATGCCCCTGTAGTGCCCATATGGTAATGCCCCTGTAGTGCCCATATAGTAATGCCCCTGTAGTGCCCATATGGTAATGCCCCTATAGTGCCCATATATAGTAATGCCCATGTAGTGCCCATATACTAATGCCCCTGTAGTGCTGCTTACATTAAACAAAAAAAACACAATACTTACCTAAACCCCGCTCCTGCGTCTGCCGCCGTCCGGTCCGCCCGACTGCTCCTTGGAACTATGGGAAAGACGTCATGACATCTCTCCCATAGTGCTCGGGCCGAACTCCAGCCTCCGGCTACTGTGGAGCTGCAGAGAAGGAGCCGGGCGCCCGCTGGTAATAAAATCTCAGTGTGCGTCCGCCTCACAACATGCCGCGCATACTTCTATGACGCCGGCCGCGTAGTATCACACGCTCATTTCTTTGTTAAGAAACTACAAATCCCATGGGGTATAGAGGATCCGGTTAAAAACGAGCCACCTATTGGCTTAAAACTAGGGGTGAGCGGGTTCGGTTTTACTCGGTTTTACCCGGATCTTTTTATTGGCTATCGCCGAACATGTGTTTTGGATAGCGAATAAAATCGAGCCAAATTTGCGGTAAAGTGGTGATAAGAACCGAGTAAAACCGAGTAAAACCAAACCCGCTCACCCCTACTTAAAACCTATATCGTCACTGGATGTCACACACAGGTTCACAGTGACTGGAGTCAAAAACATCACGTGATCACTCTAACATGTGTTGAATAGCCAACACCAGTCACGTGACCCGCGGCAGCACGGCAAACCAAAAAAAGGGGAACCAAACATATAAATTAGAAAATTTCAGTATTCAGACCCTACAGGTACTGTCCATGTACCTTATTAAACATACATACTCGTATGGCACCGGCCCTATGATAGCGCACAGTCGCAATATTGTTAAGGGGAACTACACATCCCATGAGGCAAAGATGATCTGGTTAAACCTGCCCACCAATTGGCTTAAGGAACCACATCAACAATCGGTCACGTGACCCACAAATAAAAAACTTACGGTTGTGTAACAACATAAAAAAGAATAAAACCACATAAAATAGAAAATTAAACGTTATAGCCGGTATCCATCTTGTACACAACATAAAATACAATGCTTTATAAAAACCACTTAATTTCAAAATCAGAGTTCAATCCTGTAGGTTTAAGTGTCTGAAGTTCATATATATAGCGCATCTCTGTTTTGGTGAGTCTAATATCTCTATCTTTAACTCGCCAATTTTCCTTAACACAGACCATGCCACAACAGTGTTTTAAACCCTTGATTGAACTATTATGTTTTTCTTTAAAATGCATAGACAAAGGGTGGTTTTCACAACCTCTAATAATATTGTAAACATGTAATAAAATCCTTAATGGGAAAACAATGTCCATTTATATATACTTCAGTTATCTTAGATTGAGGGATTTGACATGCCTTACACATTTTACAGTCACCGCACCTGTAAAAACCTTTATTTCTAGGTAATCGACGTCTCTCATTAATAGGCAGTGCACTAGACACCAATCTATTTTTAATGTTGGGGGCTTTCCGATATATAATTCTAGGTTTCTCTGGTAGAATATCTTTCAGAATGTCATCTTTTAATAGGATTCCCCAATGTTTTCTGAAAATACCTTCGATATATTTATATTTATTATTAAATTGTGTGCTAAAGGACACCATATATTTGTTATTACGGTTTTTATTTTTATTGTCTTCCAGCAAAGAATTCCTATCAACCTTTAATACTTCCTCCATATCCCCTTTCAATTTTGAGGCATTGTATCCCTTTTTCATAAAATTACTAATCATTTTGTTAGCTTGAGTTTTGTATGTTGCACTATTGGAACAATTCCGTCTGAGTCTCAACAATTGTCCCTTTGGTACATTTTCCAACCAAAGGGGAAGATGGTTACTCTTTCTATCAATATATGTGTTGCAATCTGTACTGTATAAATATATATGTATATCTATAAAAAGGTTTTGTTGAGTCCACATGATTGTCTGGGAGGGCCGCACCAGGATTCCATTATGTTCTAGAGCAGCACAGATAAGGTTGCAGTTTCAGCTGTGATGAATTCCGCCCACCCCTCTCCTCCTCCTTGTATTAGATGCCAGGATCTTTAGATTAGAAAATCTAGTTCAAATCATTTGCAGATGTCATTTCCAGTGGGTCACAAACAGCTTCAATTTCACCATTTCAGACACGTGAACTTTTCCAATCACACAACCCATGTCGTCCTCCCCACACTGACAACGTCCCCATGGCTACAGAACACAGTAATGTTTCTTTATGGAAATCCAAGAGTGCCTGATATTTACTGAAGGAAAAAACTATATATTGTGTAATCATTTGCGCATACATATCGATTAAGTTTCAATTTTCCAGCTATGCACATTGGTAAAGGACTAATATATCTGCGATATTATGTTGCTGGGACACAATCTTTAAGACAATGTTGCTGAGCAAAGCTTTTTGGTTTAGTATTTAGTTGGTGGTGGTATTGCTTATTTTTATGCTAGTTACTGGATATGAAAGCTCTTCATTTACAGTAATAGAGGGTTAAATAGAGATGAACGCAAATTGTGCACAAAATTAAATGCATATATTCGCCCCTATGCGAGTTGCAGACAGTTCTGCTACCAACTGCCCCCATCCTTGTGCTTGGCTAGATAGCTGCCATTATTATCAGTGTGAGTTTGCACCAACACCATATTCTTGATGCAATGAATCCGTATGACGGACATATTTATACTTACAAATAAGTCTGCTTAGCTCTGCACTGCATGCAAATATTTGTATGCCCCATTACAGACCAATTACTCTCCTCCGATTTTAAGTGGAGATACGACTGAATTACTTACAACTTTGCAACCCCCCTACTTTTGTGGCATCAGTTTCGGAGCTGTACTTCTTATTCCCTGATGAAGTCTGATTGCATGCTGATGAAATGCATAGGACATCAAACTGATACTTTTTGTAAGCTGGACATCTCCCTTTCTGCTGAAAGGAGAAATGATCTGCACTTTTAGAAGACTGATATTAACAAACTCCAATATTGGTGGACAAGCACTGCCCACGGAGAACACTCTTTTATGAGTATAGGAGCAGAAGAAGCATTGCTACAACATTACATTCAAACAGATTCTATTCAAAGATTTGTATATTTCCACTGTTAGAAAGTAACTACTTCTTACCATGTATATTTAGTGCATCAGTGCAGCACAAAACACACAAGCATTGCTTCTTATTAGTAACAGTACTTTCTCTACTACTATAGAAAGGTCGGGATCAGGATAAATGCACTCATCCCTCGTAAGATACTAGGGGCTCAATGCAAAGTGAGTCCTATGCTTAGATGCAAAGGAGGGGGAAATGGGAAGGGAAGTTTTCATGGATATGTAACTTCATTAAGCTCATGATCACACAAATGTGACTTATGCAGATCAACAACTATGAGCATTATCTCCTGTTAGCTGACGTAACATTTGCACCTGCTATAGAGCAGGTGTAAATACGTGCTTAATATTGAAGACTTGTCCTAAACAAAGCGGACATGCTGCCGATGCGGAAGTGCATGCATCTCGTGATCTGTATGGTTCTGCATACCGTATGTGTGTAAATATCAGGATTTGGGTAATCACTGTTAAATCTGTTTCTCTGATTCCACAGGAGACACTGGAGTCAAAACTGTGGGGTACAGACGGGTGCTTTAAGAAATCTATAAGTGTGACTGGCTCCTCCCCCTCTATGCCCCTCATTCCCCCAGTTATAGAAACTGAGCCGAGAGGAGACGGAGAATAAAACAGACCTCTTAGAGAAGGAGAAAAAACAGGACAGAACAAAGCCAAACAAGCAGTCACACTGCAACAAGCATCAAGCAGAAAAGAGCAGTGCAGGGCGGCGTCCAGTGTCCCCTATGGAATCAGAGAAACAGATTTAATGGTGAGTACCAAAATCCTGTTTTCTCCTTCATCCACAGGGGACACTGGAGTCAAGACTGTGGGGATGTCCCAAAGCCACTTCCACGGGAGGGAGAGTGCTGCGACACCTGTAACACTGAGTGGCCAAACTTGGAATCAGCAGCTGCAAAGGTGTCAAACTTGTAGAAACGAATAAAAGTGTTGGAACTTGACCAAGTGTCCACACGGCAGAGCTGGGAAACAGAAACCCCCCTATAAGCCACCCAGGAGGAACCAACCAACCTTGTAGAATGCGCTAATATAGACACCAGCGGAGGCCAGGAAGCCGCAGATAGGCCTGACGAATAGTCAAATGAATCCAACGTGCCAGAATCTGTTTGGAAGCAGGCCATCCACGTTCTACCGCATCATTGATAATAAACAAAGAGTCGGACTTCCAGAAGTGAGCAGTCCGCTCCACATGAATCTACAAAGCACAAACCACATCCAAGGAGTGCGACGAAGGCTGATCCACTACCAAAACTGGGACCATGATAGGCTGGTTGATATGAAAAGAGGAAACCACCTTTGGCAAAAAATCAGGGCGAGTACGGAGCACCGCTTGATCCTAATGAAAGACCAAGTAAGGAGAGCAACACGACAGAGCGCCCAGTTCTGAAACTCCCCTAGCCGAAGCCAAGGCCAAAAGAAGCACAGTCTTCCAAGAGAGGTATTTTCAAATTGACTGTTTCCAAAGGTTCGGAAACAGATGACTGAGGTAAAGAGAGTACTAGATTGAGATCCTAAGGTGCCTTCGGAGAAACAAATGGGGTTGAAGACTGAGAATATTATGTTTTTATGGTTTTAGACATTATGGACCTCATTCAGAGTCGGTCGTAGCGGCCGCACGGTCGTACGCATCTGAAGTTTTTCTTTCTGCGCCTGCGCACGGCTAGCTGTGCGCATGTGCGTACGAGCTCTACCGATGCAAAATACTGTCGGTCGTAGGGCTTCCGAAACGGAAGTGGATTGCTAAAGTTGATTGACAGGAAAGTCCGTTTATGGGTGTATACGGGGGTGGTGGTCTGCAAATGGAGGCGCTCTTCAGCGTTTTCAGGTGTTTTAGGGGAGTGCATAAATTATCTACTTCGTACGACCATGAATTGCGGATGCATGACAACGTCACTCTACGAACAGGATGATCGTCCAGGCTAAGGTAGGCAAGAAGCGTCCGTAAGCCACAACAGTACAATCGTTAATCCGATGTTACTTGTGATGTTTCTAATTGGAACCACACAAACCAAGCAGCTAAGATTGGTTCATTGTAACTATTAACACTGCTAATTACCTTGTAACTGATTTCACTTGCGTGTGCATTAGGGAATTCGTAACACAAATGTTTATTTGTGCTTTTTAAACTTATTTTGTTCGGACATTTTTTAAAACATCTAGCATTGTGTTTTGCGTAGCAGCCTTTTCAGATACCATACTTTTTAAACCATGTATACATTGATATAGTTAAATATAGACATTTTGTTTTTACATTTTTTTATTTTTAGGAAATTAGCCTTTCATCACAATTTAACTTACAATTGTTAGGGCAACATTTGCATATAAATAAAAATAACAAAAAAAAACACAATTCTAAAAATAAATTAATAAAAAAAAAAAGCTCAAGACATTGGTGACAAGAAATATGGGGACTGGACAAGAGGTGACGGAGGAGATATCCAGGGCTACTTTCATCGTTTGGGCCGGCTCGGAGGAAGAGGTAAGCTACGGACAGCCAACTGGCGTGTAACACGCCGACTGATCTGGCCAGAGGTAGATGTGATTTCCTCAGGCCTAGGGCTCTCCATACTTGCGGGGGTGGCTGTTGGGCTGCCAGAGGTGGTGGTCCTGGGAGGAAGGGAGTCTCGCTCCATCATGGCAGGTGGGTTTGCCTGCTCCTGGATATTGGCCCAACGTTCTATGGCCCCAGCAATGGTCTCCATGGGCACCGCCACCCTCACCAGAGTGGTCTCCATCCTCAGAAGAACACATCTGTTCTCCTGAGTTTGGGAGACCAACCTGTTGAGGAGAGGCACTGCTCGGTCCGATGGTTGCCCTGGAGTAGACTCCACAGGGTCCCCAGATGGAGTACTTGGATCCTCCCCTGCAGAGTCTCCATCTGTGCTGGACCCAGACCTGACCTCAGGAGCAGGCACTACCTCCTCTGAGTCTGGAAATAAACAAAAAAAAATTAGTATTTTTTATAAATAAAATAACGCATACACGTTTGAGCTTTAGACTTTTTTGCTTCCAAAAAATATTTACATTCTTGCACATGTGGAGCATTGAAGTGGGCCATGTCAGTGTCCATAGTGGACACGCCGACTATCTCCTCTTCCGTCACACATCCCTGAGCCAACGTCTCCAACCTCGTCAAGGTCAGCTCCTCAGGGATGGGACCACCACCTGTCCCCACAGCATGGTCCACCCTACTCCGTAGCTTCCTCTTCAACTGGTACTTGAAATCGATCCATCTGACAATGTGATTTTGCATTAAGATCTCGCTTTTGACTCACAATATCATTTTCTTACCGTTTTTTCACGACTTTCAAGGTTCTGTGGGTTGTCCCCACAGCATTAACAGCCCTGGATATCTCCTCCCAAATCCTGTCTTTGGCTCCAGTCCCCATATTTCTTGGGGCATGGACAAGGTTTTCCATTGTCATGGTCACCAATGTCTCAAGCTCTATCCTTGAAAACGGAGGATTTCTTGCCCTTGTCCTGCTTGGCCCGCCTCCTCCTCCTCTAGTGGTGGTATTGGATTTCCAGCACCTACAATATTTTTAAATTTAGATTAAATAAAAAATGCATTTTTGGGAAATATGAACTGTTCTTGGGTTTTTATCAAAATGTGTTTAACACTTACCTGCCTCATTTGGCCTCTGCACACCATGCTCCTCGCTTGCCATTTTCCAAACTTGTGACAGAGCATGAAGAATAGTGCTTGTGAAGACTATTTTATAGATGTGAGCGCATCCCTGGATTGGTTACCCGTGCATCCCTATTTGCCTACGTACAATGCACACCTTGCCTGCATTCTGTAATCACTGCGTGGGTTGGGCTAGATGTGAGCGCATCCCTGGATTGGTTACCCGTGCATCCCTATTTGCATACGTACAATGCACACCTTTCCTGCATTCTGTAATCGCTGCGTGGGTTGGGCTAGATGTGAGCGCATCCCTGGATTGGTTACCCATGCATCCCTATTTGCCTACGTACAATGCACACCTTGCCTGCATTCCGTAATCACTGCGTGGGTTGGGATAGATGTGAGCGCATCCCTGGATTGGTTACCCGTGCATCCCTATTTGCATACGTACAATGCACACCTTGCCTGCATTATTCAATCATTGTGTTTTTTTGGGCATTATTTAAGGCAAAGCCAAATGTTCCCTTACTTGTGGGTTGTAGTCAGAGTGATTTGTGGTGCAGGAAGGGATTGCTAGTGTTTATAGTGTTTGGAGTTTGAGTGGTGCTTGTGTATGTTGTTTGAGTGGTGCTTGTGTGTGTTGTTTGAGTGTTGCTTGTGTGTGTTGTTTGAGTGGTGCTTGTGTGTGTTTGAGTGGTGCTTGTGTGTTTTTGGCGTGGTGCTTGTGTGTGTTGTTTGAGTGGTGCTTGTGTGTGTTGTTTGAGTGGTGCTTGTGTGTGTTGTTTGTGTGGGGTTTTTTTTGGGTGTTCGGTTTTTTTTTTGGTGGTTTTTTTTTTGTTTTTGGGTGTTGGGTTTTTTTTGTGGTGTTTTTTATTTTATTTTTTGGGTGGTGCGTTTTTTGGTGTTGTTTTTTTATTTGTTGTTTTTGGGTGTTGGGGTTTTTTTGGTGTTTTTTTTTGGGTGGTGGGTTATTTTTGCATTTTTGTTTGCCCATACATTTCCAAAACCCGGTTACTTTGTGTGTTTGGGTGGCCGTGTTTTTTGAGGATCCAAATAACAACGTGCTTTGCAGACTCAAGTAAGTGTGTCAGCCTACTGCAAGGTTTTTTGTTTTTTTTTGGTATTTTAAAAGAAAAAAAGGACATTATTCAAACAATTCTTGTCATGTTCTATTGTTTTGTTTTAGGTGTTTAACAGTCCAGTTTGTACTTGATTCAGGTGTCTATTTTTACAAACCTAAAAGTTTGTTGTCTTTAATAATGAAGTGTTTTATGCTGTTTTGTTTACATTTAATAATGCATTTGTGGTTATTATTGATAAAACAATAATTATGCTTTCAAATTTTAATATTGCCCAATTTCAAAGTTAAGGATTGTTTTCACAATAATAGTAGTAATAGTGGTGTTTTTTAAAAAAAATAAAATTTTCTTTTTCTTCCATAAAATAAAAACCCGTACACAAACAACACCTGTAGGGGTTCCCGAAGATGGCACAGCCCGACCCTGTAAGAATATGCACCATTCTTACTAAGCTAAGTATTTTTGTGAAAATTTTGAAAATTCTTTCTCAACACTTTTTTTTGTTTATTGTAACTTTACAGAGCGATGTGGGCCAGCTAATAGTGGCCATGTTGCCCCCCACCAACCTTCCTCAGCCTCCTCCTGGGCATAGGCATAGGAGGCGTGCAAGGGCCAAGATATGTAGAACACGTGTCACCCTTTTTGGAATGCCTGATGATGTGGTTGTAACCACTTATCGACTGCCTCCAAATATTATCCTAGACACTTTCAATAATAGAGAATGATCTAGAAAGTCAGATTAACATTCCTACAGCAATCCCACCACTTACACAGTTGTTGGCGGTTTTACATTTCTGCGCCTCAGGGTCCTTCCAAACCACTGTGGGGCTGGTGGGTGGCCTCTCCCAGCCCTCATTTTCACAGATCCTGAGGCGTGTGCTAGATGCATTCTTCAATCATATAGCACAATTTATTAGTATGCCTTTGGATACGGAAGCCCTTGATGTGGTAAAGCAGAAGTTTTTTGAGATTGCAGGCTTTCCACACGTCATAGGGGTAGTGGATGGTACTCACATAACACTTCAGCCCCCTGCATGCAGGGAACAAATCTATAGGAACCGTAAACATTTCCATTCCCTAAATGTAATGGTGCTATGTGATGCCTCCCTCCATATCCTCTCCCTGAATGCCAAATTTCCAGGCTGCAGCCATGATGCGTACGTGATCCAGCATTCAGTGATTTGGCCAAAATTAAGCACACTGCAAGCTGGTGACGCGTGGCTTCTTGGTAAGTCGAAATTCAGTATGTAGCTATAGTAATAGTGTAAACATGTTTTCATGGTCAATTTATGTATCTTTTGGTGTCCCATTTCCATCAGGTGACAGTGGATATCCTTGCACGCCCTGGCTGCTGACTCCTTATTTGACTCCCACACCAGGGCCACAAACTCAATGTAATGCCGTGTTTACTGCCACCAGTCAGGTGGTGGAGCTCTGTATCGGCCTTTTAAAGGGCCGGTTCCGGTGTCTCCATCACTCTGGTGGTGCACTCATGTACTCGCCGGATATGGTTTCTCGCATTGTGGTCCTGTATCGGATTTTACACAACATTGCAATAAGGAGTCGAGTACCCATGCAGCCAGAGGATGCCTTGCCAGAGGATGGCCCCCCGGAGGAAGGTGTTATGATGCTGTCGGGGGGGGGGCAGACGTGATTCTGTTGTTTCCAGATTTCTTAGGTAATAATTTTTTCATTTATTTTGAATTTTACACTTAGAGCAAATGTATATTAAGGTGTACCTAATTTTTGATTTGTTTTTTCTTCCACAAAAATCACAACACTTTCCAAAACTGCTAAACTAATGGAACCCATTGGCAATACCCTGTACTGTTTTTGGACAACTAACAAAATTTGCCCGGATATACCACAACATGTTTAGTTAATTTGCCTTTTATTTTATTAATTTGTCTGTTAAAAAAGAAATATTATGTTTGTTTTTGCCTATTGTTGTTTATGTCTGACTAAGCAAGATATTTTAATTTTGAAAACCCTGAGGACATTTTTTATGTGTGATTCTGTGAATAAATGCTTTTTACGATTAAAAGCATGTTGGCAACATGTTTGTTATTTAATAAATGTTTTTCCAAAAAAAAAGGTTTCGTGTAAATGTTTTTGGAAAGCCATTTTGAGGTGGATAATGTAGGGCAACCCCAAACCAAAAAAAAAAAACATTACTGCAAATGTTCTTAAGGTTTACATAAACATTTTTGAATTAGTTACACTATGGAAAGGCAACCAGCTTTGTTCACAAACTATTTGAAATGCAGAATTACACAATTTAATTTTTTTTTTAAAAAAGAGGACAAATGTTTTTCAATCAAAAACTTTACTGGAATAAGCACAAATTTAAAATGTACAAAGAGGAAAATAAAAACTAAAATCGCTCAAGCCTCCCCACAATCCGCTGTAGGCAGCAGTAGGCCTCCAACAAATGTCCACTTGTTCGCGTGAGCTCCTCACGAATTTCCACCATGAAGTTGGTTAGATCTGTGGACAGAAAAATGTATTTGTAGGTTAAAAACATCTAAAAAATGTCCAACATTTGAACATTAAACATTATTCAATGTCCCAAAAAGTGGGAATACACAATGATGTTAGGGTGTGTTCGAAAGATTCCTCCACACAACATTATTAATATGTAGAAACTTTTATGGTGTAAAAACAATTGGAAACCCTAACTATGTGGCATAACCAAAAAACCCCTAGGATGTTTAAAAAACAACTGGGATGTGTATTCTTAAGTCATGATGGCCATATCCTTAAAACACACTGCACGTATTCAATTCTAGAATGTTCTTGATAATCCAAAAATACAATGTGTTTGTTTGCTATGGCAAACATCACTTTTCCTAATGAAGTTACATCTTAGGACATATTAAACACAGTGTACACAACATTAACAAGGTTAGTCTGGTTCCTATCACCTTCCCAAGTTCTGTGACATGTTTTATTTAAATCTAAAATACTAATCCAAATGTAATCAATTTTTACACCAAATAAAAAGCATTTTGGAAACCCCAAGAGGCATACATTTTTGGGTTCCCCCCCCCCAAAAAAGGGCCCAGGCACAAAACATAAGCACAAAATATTGAATAACAGCATCACTGCGCAATGATTATGACACCCATACTGTAAAAAAGAAAACACACAGCCCAAAAAAGAAAAAAAAACCATGGATAACAACAACACTCTAAAAAAACAAAAACAAAAAAAAATAATATTAAAAAACACATACCATCAGAGCTTTGCAACAAAGCACCCGATGGAGATGGTGCGGGAGATGGTGCAGGAGATACAGATGGGGAGTAAGTTGGAGTTGGGGGAATGGTGGGAGGGGAAATGGAGTGGCAAAAATCAAAGGGAGGGGAAATTTGGGATGAGGACTCGGGCACGGGAGTGGAGATTTGGGATGAGTGGGCAGGGGAGGGAGGAATACTATGGGAGTTTTGGAAGAGAGAGGGAGGGTTACTGGTGGAGTATGGTGGTGGGGAGGGATGGCTGGGTTAAGCGGATGGGGAAGGTGAGGGGGAGGGATGCAGGTTGGGACCTGCATTGCGTCCAAATCTACGGGCCCTTCTCTGTCTCCGCTGTGTTTCTAAAATTTAAAGATATTAAAAAAAACTAAGTTTAGTTTTCACTTTCGGCTACACAATACAAGTACCCTTTACACATTCAGGACAATAGGGACAACATACAGGAGGGTTTGTTTACATTTAATAAAAGAATTGGAAAAGGAACATACATTTTTAACAGTCCATTAATTGTAACATTTATACAAACGCATACTTACGTCTGCGTAATCGCGCCCGCAAATTTCGCAAAAGGACTGGTGACCGGCGGCGCAAATCCGACCACCACCTCTCTAGTTGCGCTATATTGCACCTATATCCCGCACTGCGAAGGGCTCGCCTCGCCTCACCGCTTTATGCGGTTGGAAATTGGAGGCTGGGCGTTCGTAACGAGAATCATCAATTCCCGACGGGTAAAGGCTGCGGCTCTCATGATGGCAATGGCCGATTTTTCAGAAAACATGAAATATACATGGGGTAAAATAAAGATGATTGGCTAAAATATTTACTCAGTTTCCTTAAAAAAAACAATATTGGCCAATCCTTTAATCATGTGACCCGAATAATAAGGTCAGATTTGATTGGCTAAAACACGCAGTGTGCAATTGCAAACATAAGAGTGCAAATGATCCTAACGCAAAATGCACATGCATTATTAAAGTAAACACAATTAGCAACAGTACATTCACAGATAATAAACATTACTTTGTTTTGGCAATTGTTTAAAAAAACGAGAATGGGGAAAACACAAACAAAAAAAACAATAAAGTTTATTGACACATGAAAAAAAAATGATTAAAAAGAACAGCAAGACTCTTAATTAGATAATTGACAACAAGCTAATAACAAGCTGATCGATAGTCCATGTAAACATGACATGTGACCATCAATACAACACATACGGCTGCAACCATCACAACATAATTAGCATACAACGACTGACAGCGCCTGACTACGACTGTCTCGTTTGTTCGATCAGATCAGTCGGTAGCTAGAGGAGGTGCAGTGCTAATGAATGGGCGTCACTTTGTTTACGATCGAACAGCCGTACGATCGGATTTTGCGGCCGTAGCCCGTGCGGCCGCTACAACCGACTCTGAATGAGGTCCAGTATCTTTGAGAATCAAACAGTAATTATTAGAAATTTACATTGTTGCAAAACTGTCATATATATTTGAGAAAATCATCTCTTTTAGTAAATAGAGCATATGTACAATTCACTGAATATACCAATATGCCACAAACTATTGTTGTTTTGTACAACTCTCTCTCTCTCTCTCTCCCCCACTCGGATACTTGCAGTCACTCTATTTATACATTGATGCCACCATCCATTCATACAGCTGTGTATACAGTACTTACATTTAAGGAGCGCATTGATGTGTAATAAGGGCTGATGTCTCATTAACCTATTTGTACACAATATAATAATGTAATGATGTGTCATGTACAGAAAATAGTGTTTAGGGGTCGATTCAGATCTGGATGCTAAGCTGCGCTCTCACGCAGCCAAAATGGGCCGGGGATGCAAATGCCGCAATCGCACTGTCTTGTGGAAGGACGCCCTCTATGCCTTAGACAGCGACGGCAGAGCAAACGCACACCAGTATAAAGATGCCCACCTTTCTTTCTTAGCACACGTCATCTCCAGGAAGTGTATGATTAATCGGTTACATCGAGAGCCATCGGAGCTGCACGCAGCGCTTGAGGTAGACCCTACTCCACCGCAAACACTGTGATCAGTGATGTCTAAAATCCAACCAAGTGACGTGTACAGTGACGCTTCTTTGCTAATTATGCACACCCATATAACACCGTTTAGACGTCCAGACACGCTCCCCTGTTCACAAACACCTTCCCTTGTTACCACCCACAAATGGCAGTATCTGTCACTCAAATTAGCATCCAGTCTGTGTACTACGAGCGCACAATTCCCGAGCGCAGTGAGTGACTCGCGCATGTGCATATTGACGCATGCGCAAATGGGCAATTATCGGCCATAGCGTGCGTTCGCGGCTTAGTGTCTGGGTCTGAATCAGGCCCTTAGTCTTGACGGTAATTAATGCAAACACATCTACATCTGATGCTTACCATTTTGACAATCAAACAAGAATGTTCTTTCCTGTAGTCATCCAAATGGAAATGTGATATTGAAAACAGATGTTTGTGATATAATATAGTTGTGACCCTAATGATTTATTTGCTGGAGGGTATGCTGTATGCAATTACCCCATCAGAAGCAGCTAGATAGTGCTAATGATGGTCATACCCATCCCATAAGAGCCAGGGCCATAACTAGAGGTGTGCGAGAGCGCTGCTCACCAACGGTCCCTACATCTGGCTAGCAGGATGCCTGTAATGGTACCCTGCAGCCAGGATCTCTGCAGCAGTTCTGCCTGGAGCATCCTTAGGATGCTTCAGACGTGCACACTGCTGCCCTTCCAGCCCCCCAGAGCATCCTGAAGATGCTCCGGGCATTGCTGTGATTACCAGCGATTGTGGCACTGCCACCCCCGCGTGTTATTATGCAGAGGGGGTGTGGCCTGCACCAGGCGCCGGGATATGTAGTTATGGCACGGACAAGAGCTATGCCAAATAAAAACATATACGTGGAAATGTCCACAACCTACCATGTCGCAATTTTGTGAACACACACTTACTGCACTCAGCTTACACTTGCCAGCTATTGCTTACCACCATCCACCACGTATAGGTATACATTTTCTATGCACATGGGCAGTATTGAAAAGCATTTCTTGCGGAAAAAAATGTTGTAGGTCTAACTAAAAAAAAAATGAGCCCATGAATTGAAGTCTCGTAGGGTCTCATGTTCTGGACAGATTTGTTAGAAATCAGAAAAAGATGCAGAGAGTGTATGAGGTGGGAAACTACAGTAACAAGTAGGTAGGAAAATGAGACCCTCAATCTAGTGAGCTTAGTTTTCACTTACCATTGGCAAATGTAAGTGGCCTATAATTGTGTAGAAGGGATGTAATCAGCATCCCGGGAGACAGGATGCCGACGGTCTAAATACCGGTGCCGGAATCCCGACACTGTCGGCATCCTGAAGGTAACTATCGGGAGTTAGGAGAGGGTTAGGCACTAGGGGTAGGGTTAGGCACTAAGGGGGAGGGTTAAATGTACAATATAATTAAATATGTTATATAGTTTGGTAGTGGCATGTTGTTGGGTCATTGGGTAGGGTATTTTGGGGTGTCTGCCATGTCCCTTGGGCATAACCCAAGTAATAGGTACTCTATTACTCTGCTCAAGCTCCATAGCTACACAGTCCTGTTCACTTTACAGCTTGACTCAAAAGTTTTGGGCTTGGTGCACTATCATTATCATCATGCTTTCAATGTTTCTGCAGCTTCATATGGATCTCACTAATCTCCCACTTGGAACCTTACTTACTGTTTCTCCTGACTGAATTTCTGTCTCTGTATCTCTGCTGTCAGTCCTCCTCTCAGCAGGCCTCCGGTCCACTACCAGAAAAGGTCAAGACTATCGTGATGGAGTTGACTCAGGTACTGATCATTCTTCAACCCAGGGCCTGATTCAGAGTTGGGAATAAAGTGACAAATAGCACTTTACTGTGTACCTGGACAAACCATGTTGCAATGCAAGGGGTGTAAATACATAATTTAGTTTTTTTTGCATGTAGGGTAAATACTGGCTGCTTTTACATGTAGCCCACAAATACTGCACAGCTTTATTGTTACTCTACAATTTAGATGTCAGTTTGGACACCTCCCTCCCAAATCTAAATCTCTCTGCACATTTTAAATCTACCCCACCTGCAGTGCAACATGGTTTCACCAAGATGATCAGTTGAGAGAGATATCTCACTCTATTCGCAAAGATGAATCAGGCCCCCAGTTCTCAATGCTCAGTTACTGAAGGGTAGGATGTCAAAACATTTCTACTTCCATCTCCATCTCAACTTGTGTGGCCCTCACCTGGGATTGTGCTACCCACTAAATGGTGCTTAGCCTAAGGGGCACTACAAGTGAAACAAGTCACTGGCATCAGACTCTTGTTACTCTCATATATAGAAGGTTAAGATTTTGATGATAAAATATGTTGGAATGGACAAACTCTTTAAGGCCATTTACCCACCGGCATTAAACCGAAGCCTTGGGGTCTGACTCAGACTTGTGTACTGTATGTAAGCGAATGCAAGTTGTTTTTAACTAAAAAGCTGTATGGAAAATGAGAGTTTATCACCTCAGTTACACACATTGCACACTCGGCATAGGGTACAATATGTACATGGTAAAGACAGAAAGAAAAGCAGAAAATACATGAATATGCAGGCAGGCTTAGTAATGTGTGCTGATTACATGATAGCGGTCTTGTGCTTATATACTACATATATAAGAAAATAACATAATAAAAATGTGCCGACCGACACTGATATAATACACTTTAACAATATTCAATAATCATAATTTAGCAAAGCACAAAATACTTCACCATCTAAATCCACAAAGAAGTGGTCACATAACTGCATTTGTCACTAGCAGCAATGATTGATGTGTTGGTATTGCATTAGCTGCATGAGAGGTGAATATGCAAGTAGCCAATTAGAATCAGCCATCAGCATTGTTATTACTAGTAGTCACACTGGGCGTTGAGCAGCCACACCATATAGAGTCACAGATAGGCGTATGGGTGCAAGTCTCCATCCCTGAATCAGTTGTACTTGAATAAAGATGTGTCCTTAATGTACTTCTGCCCCTGTTCTCCACCATCCCACCTGGCTAGTCACAAAATGTCATCCTTCTGAGCATGCATAGTTCAAAAAATAATTCATACAAACTGGTGCATCTCCAATTCTATGTCAGCCACTTAATGTACAGGACATCCCCCTCGCTCCCACAGCCCACAGTATAGCGCCCGCACACCCTACCCCTCCGCGGCCCCCAGTATACTATAGAAAGCAGCTACATCCCCTTCCATAGGTTGACCATGATGTCATCAACCAGTGTCCAACGTCATTCTCTACCATCCAAGTGGGCATAGAGGGGGAATATAATTGTGGTGCTTTCCGTATACTATACAGCAAGTTCCGACCTCCAACCTTATCTTCCCAGAATGCTGGGGGTGCCGAGTGATGTCTTCATGCCCGTCGGGCCCGCCCAGCATTCTGGAAGGAGCGCTGCAGAGGGAGCGGAGTCTGACCTCTCTGACCACTCTGTCAGCCAGCTTGCAGTGATGTGTGGAAAGGGGTTTGTGGCTGTACCTGCCCTGTGGACGGTTCTTGCAGAAGTAAGTATTATGCTACTGTCTATCTATCTATCTATCTATCTATCAGATATTGCATGCATAAGAAGGACAGTGACACCACATTCTTTATCTTTATTTTTATCTGACTCTTATTTTTTATCAGCCATATCCACAGTAGTTGTCCTAATTAGGGCAGTTCCCCTTTTTCTATAACCACCTGAGTGTACTATCTTATATAAGTAGAATACCAGTGGGGTCCCGCAGTCCCAGAATAATGGCCGCGGCTCCTCCTCCTTTTTGACGCCAGGAACCTGAGTCTTTATAGACCTGCCGTGCCCCCCCCACCATCAACAGAGGTGTGGCTAGCCTGTGTCACTGCCTCTCTCCCCCTATCCAGCCCTCTCGGTGACTCCCATCTACATCACTGTGGTGACAGAGCTTAAGACTGACTGGAGCTGGATCCTACAGCTGGCGGTCAGGGCTGGTTAATGGTCCTCCTATGGGGTGGCGCCCACGTGCACCCGCACTGCTCGAACGGCTCTGGAGCTGGCCCGGCCCTGACACTCGTATATTTTAATAAATTACAATTATTATTTTACTGCCTAATCTGCTAAGATTTTATCCACTAGTATTTTGTACACTAACAAAAGGGACAGTGGCCCTGAATCAGGGCCGTCCCTCTGAATTTTAGAGCAGCCTCCTGGCCTCTCGCATAGCTGTGGGTGACCACCCACAGCTAAAGCGAGCGGCCAAAAAGATGGTCGTGATGGTCAAGACCATCACGACCATCGGGCTTGCGACAAGACCCTTGTGGTAGGGTCTCGTTGCCGCAAGCCCTGGAGTGCTTTCGGCTCTATCAGAGCCGAGAGCACTCCCACTGACATCACTTGTGTTGTCAGTGGGGCCGGCCCCAGATGGTAGGCGTTCCCATAGGAACGCCTCCATCTGGGCAGCCACGCCTCCGGCACGCCCACCAAAGGGGGCGTGCTGTCACTCACCATCAACAGCACGCCCCCTTTGTAGCGAGACCCTATCCGAGTCTCGCACATGCGCACGACGGAGCCGGCTCCCTCATGCGCATGCGCACTTGGCCAACATCGACCCACTTGCGAGCGCCCAGCGCTCGCGAGCGGGTTTGAATTAGGCCCTGTATCTGCGGCAGGTCTTGCTACAAAACCCTCTTTTTTCTATTTTTCATACAGCAGGGAAGCTCAATCAGGCCCCTATTTACTACAATTCGCATTTCACCTAAACTGCGAATTTAGGAATTATCAAGAAAATATTTTAACATTCTCAAGCAGCTTGCGAGAAAGCTCTGTCCCTGCAAAACATCACAGCACATTTGTCAGTCTCATTGTATATTTCTCAAATAAACAGAGAGTGCCTCCGTGCATGCACCGACGCCGGCTAGCATTAACCCCCCCTTCCCATCTGCAGAATAAAAGGCTTGGAGTAGTTTTGATCAAAAATTGTTCCAAAACCAAAAACCCTTTAAATACCCGTTTTCATATTATTTTAGTAAAAAAAAAAAAAGACTGATATATAGAGCCCTTAAAGGCAGCATTTACATGGAAGGGCCTGTATGAAACACATTACTAAGAACTCTGGTCTGATTCTTGATGGATCGCAATTACAGCAGTGTACACAGATTGGCTAATGTGGCGTACTGCGCATGCGTATGCATCGCTCTGCGATCATGCATTCAGAAAAAAAGCCATCTTAGATGGAGGGACAGGACATCAGCGTTTGGCGGTGGTGACGGGGCAGTGGTGGGAGAAACGCAGGCGTGCCTGTCCGTTTGAACGCCGTTATATGGGCGTGCATAAATTCGCCACTGTGACGGCATACGCAGCTTCTGTGCTCACTCCAAGCGACGAGGTTAGCAGTTTCTGAGTAAGGTCAGACCTGTTGTAATTGTGCGTGAGGGGCCGGTGTTACTGGATGTTCCTGATGTATACGCAGGACTGCAAGGTATTACAGATGTGTGAAAGTGGTAGTGGATGTCTGTGCCGGCTGTGGGCGTCTCTATGCTGGCTTTCCAATAGCAATCATTAGCATATTTTCCTGCAAGCAAAATCGTAGCTGCGATATATTTTAAAAATAACTAATGAGAAAGATTGTCTTTCTTTATATTAATAAATTTGGTAATGCAAGTGAAATTTAATTTATAAAAGAAACTGACGAGAAAAGTAGGTTTTTTAAAATCAATTTGGCAATACAAGTAAAAGTAACAGGAGAAAAGTGGGCCGTATATTAAACAATAGTGCCACCTGCTGTACAAATTTTTTGATTGTTTATGTATTTACCGAATTAAAATAAGAATTAAAAAGAAACAATAATAATTTAAGCTTCAAGTAAACAATAAAAATAATTTATGAAGCTGCAAAAATGTGCAATTGCTCCTTGTAATGCGAGAAGCTGGATAGACAAGAAGTTTCCTTGTGTAAGTGTGGAATAGTTGTGGCAATATTACTTCTAGTTCTCCCACCTGGAAAAACAAGATTTTGTGATTTAGGACAAGATATTTACATCAGCAATCTGAAAACCACAATTGAATTTGAAGATTTATTTTCCAAATCTAGCAATCTGCGCCCATATATTACAGATCTTTTCAGTGATTTGCAGATCGATTGCAGCAAACACAGACACACCATCTCTCAGCACACCATCACCTCCCGCCCTGTCAGCCACACCATCACCTCCCCCCCTGTATCATCTCTCAGCCACACCATCACCTCCCCCTGCATCATCTCTCAGCCACACCATCACCGCCCGACCTGTGTCATCTCAGCACACCATCTCACCCATGTGTCGTCTCTCAGCCACACCACCGCCTCCCACCCTGCGTCATCTCTCAGCCACACCATCTCCTCCCCCCTGTGTCTTGTCTCAGCCACACCATCACCTCCCCCCTGCATCGTCTCTCAGCCACACCATTGCCTTTTCCCTGCATCATCTCTCAGCACACCATTGCCTCCCCCTGCATTGTCTCTCAGGACACATCACCCCCCCGGGTCATCTCTCAGCCACACAATCACCTCCCCCTGCGTCATCTCTCAGCCACACCATTGCCTCCCGCCACGTCGTCTCTCAGTGCACTATCGCCTCCCCCCGCATCGTCTCTCTGTCACACCATCACCTACCCCTGCGTCATCTCTCAGCCACACCATCGCCTCCCGCCGCGTCGGATCTCGGTGCACTATCGCCTCCCCCCCTGCATCGTCTCTCTGCCACACCACCACCTCCCCCCTGCGTCATCTCTCAGCCACACCATCACCTCCCCCCTGCGGCATCTCTCAGCCACACCATCACAGGTACGCACACACTGACACAGGTACACACGGACACACAGACACTGACACACACAGTGACACAGACACTAACAGACACACACACTGTCACTGACACACACACACTGACACAGGTACACAGTCACACACACTGACACATATTCACAAAAATTGTTTTTAAAAGTCACCGCCCGTGGCATTCTTCCCCCTGTGGCAGTCTGCCCCCACCCCCTAGCAAAACAAACTAATACTCACCTGGCAGGCCAGTAACTGCTCTGGAGCAGAGAGAGCACCGGGGAAGAAAGAGTTAGTCACTCTGTCACCCAGCAGCTCTGATGGGAATGACAGTGACTGCCTGGGAGGGGCACAGTTGCCTGCTCATTATTAGACTGACAAGCCCTCTTTGGTCTGGGCTCATTGGAGGGGGGCGGTGCGTGTACGATTCCATGGCCGGTGGCGCCTCCCTCTGCTGGGCCTGCCAAGGTGCCCAGGGCATGTGCCCCGCTCTACCCCCCTAGATATGTCACTGGTCTTATAGATACTACAGAAAAATATATTTGTGTGCACAATCTATCAAGTGCTAATTTGTCCCAGCTACTGAGAACAGTGAAATTTAATGTAGGATTATAGATTGAGCCTTTGGTTACCCATTGGTAATTATATTGTATCTATTTTGTATTGATGTAACTTCTGTTTATTTATATATTAAATCTCAGGGTTTACAATCCATTCCATCCTATTTTAGTATGTAAGCTAGAGCTGTTTATGTCTTGTTCATGCTTTCTGAGTATGGAGGTGTGACTATCCTCCCTTTAACAGCTGCATTAGAACAACAACCCTGTGTAGCGCCCGAATATAGAACTACTTGTTAGTTTACACCTTGCAGAATCCACTAAAGTGCTACTTATGGTGCTGCCTGTGTCTATGGGCCTGATTCAGAGATGGGCGCTGTTATTATATCTGCTGAGTCTTTGGAACAGCAGCGATGCTTACATATGCTATTGCAGCAAGTGGTTTCTGATGACAAAAGAAGCCTACTGCCAGCATCACAGATCTAAGTGCTGCATTCTTTTGATGCAGCATCAGATCACCATCTGTTGCCATGGCCGCAGTCATCCCCATCTGAGTAAGCTTCAACATACTCAGAATGGGCAAAGAAACTGCTCAGCTGGGGCCAGGAAATCTACATTGGAAGTCGCAGACCCTGGCCCAAGCACACCTACAAAATGGCCCCTGTCACCGCCCGTAAACGGCTGCAACATGTCACTTATGATATGGATTTGGGGACACTGCGAGCGATCTTGCAGGACCCATTCTGTTCATGCACAGAATGTGTCTTGCGCATACACAGGCCACTCGCCATCCTGGATGGACATAAATCATTGGGTTTGTGTACATAAGTCTACTTATACTCCAGAAATGAATGTAGGAGCACTTATTATCTATACCTTCTGCATGATGGCCATGATGAGAAGGTTACTGGATTTCAATAAAGCTTAAAACCCATAATAAAATGAGGTGTGTTTTTCCAAATAAATCACTGTCAGGCTATAAGAAGAATCTTGATATTTAACATGTGTCATTGGTTTGTTTCTACAGTACAGACTAGTATTAATGAGTAACAATTCCTTAGATTTTCCACAGTGTTATATGTTATGTATGGTGAGCAGGGGAGTCTTTGGAAAGCCCATTTGAGCTCTGTTTTTGCTTTGAAATCCCCACCACCTTCCCACTCTTCACTTGACTTGCGGAGAGCTGTCACCCAGTGTTGGCCATATTTGGTTGCCCTCCAGAGAGGTACTGTAAAGGACATTATTTATGATTTGCAATTTTTTAAAGTGAGGGGTCCCTGGGAACCAAATCCTTGCTGCATTTGTGATTCCAGCACTACGACCGACATCGCAGGCTGGGATCTCCATCGCGACCAATGGTCATGATGGTTGCTCCTTTGGTCAGGTTGCGAGAGCTGAAGTCCACGCAGACCCTGGCCTCGTCCCTCACAGAAAACAGGGGTGACAGAAGTATACAGTATGTGCCAGGTTGCAGAGCTGGGCGTATCTCGCACTGCGTCCATCTCTGTAACGGCATATGCACCAGCTGTAAGGATAGAGAACAGTAGTATGCAGTATGTGCCAGGCTGAAGCCAGGAGAAAACACTAGTACATCATATAGTATTTGCCTGGTTTACTGCGGGACCATCCACAAGGGCAGATAGCTACACCCTGAAACACTTTGGGGGCCACATTGGGTGGACATCTAACCTTTATGAGGGCCGCACATGGGGATACAGTGATAATGGTGCTATTACGGGATGCAGTCAGGAAGCCGACGGTCGAAATGCCGACCGCCAGCTTCCCGATTGTCTAATCCCAGCAGGGGTCTATTGATAGGCGTCGAACTCCCGACGCCTATCATCCCTACGCCGGGAGCCCAACGCACAGCATATCGAACGGGAGGGGGAGGGTTAGGGGCTCCCGGGGGGACAGGGTTAGGCACCCTCCCGGGAGGGTTAGGCTAGGGCCGTAGGTCATACATACTGATTCCCTATGTCCTGCTAGTATGATGGGGATCAATGATACATGTGAAACTGGCCTCATTTATGCATATACTATACTATGGCATTCCTTTAATGGCTGGCCACTCCTCTAGTCAGATAGCCACACCCCTTCCTGCAGCTGGCCACGCCCCTTAGCGGGCCCTTGCATTTCCCTGGTGGAACTTTCATGCCCCAGTCTGACACTGCTGTTCCCTGTTGTATGTCATCATTATTTAAATCAAATATATTTCTTTTTTACATAAAATTTTAGACCAAACGTATTATATTTAAATAAGATGTTTCGTTTTTTTTCTTAGTATTGACTTTTTATTGGGTACCCACACAGACCCACACAGTGCTGAAATACTGTGATTTGCGACTTGCATTAAACTCTAGGTGGTACTTCAGGATGGTTAGAGTTACATCCACTAGGCCCTCTGCTTCCTTCCTCCTGTTTATGTGCCCATACACGGTGGTATAAATCAGCCGATCCGACGGATTGGTACGATTTGGCTGCTATAGCGTACCGTATATGATATCAGTCGTACATCGCTCCCCCAGATCTTACTGTAGGTTTAGTCGATCTGGGGATGCGGTTGGGGGGAGCTGGGTATGTCGGCCACCCGATCGCACCGTGTAGGGGGACTGCTCAATATGTAGTGCCTGCTGCCGTGCAGGTGTACTTCTGTTTCTTACCTAGCATCGCACCCTCTCACCTTCAGACCGTATGTTGAACAGACGGTCCTGGAATCCCCGAACAGAACTCGGACACGATGAATTAGGAGGAAGGAGATGATGTGAGAACCGTCTTTCCTCACGTCGACCGACACGCCCTACCGGACCGAGGGATAGATTCGGGTTTTAAGTGAAGATCATCACTGGCACTTTTGGCCTCAGATCCCGAGTTTTCACCTATAGGTACTCGCGCACCAGGTGAAGACCCGACCTTGCACCGAGACCCACTATATTTCTCACTGTGTCCACTCTTGCTCTTCGTCTGGTCACTCGCCTACAGGTCCCTGTAAGGAGATACACGCCACAGCCGTGCAGGGCCTAAACCTGTGTCACGCTACTACACATATGACAACATCGCCCTCAACCTACAGTGTGTGTAGTGCGGCATGTATAACAATAAACTAAACGTTTGCCCTGCACGGAACAACAATCAGACGTTAATCACACAAGAGTAAAACACGTCGCTGTCCCTTTAAATGCTTGCTACCTGCCTATCCAGAGCTGGCCAGCTCCTCTTCTAAATGACGGGGGAAACACTACCATTTTGGTGGGAGCCTGACAGCTCTCCACAGGGTATTTGGAGGGTGAGAGTCACACAACTGCTCACACCTCTGTAGATTTACACAGGGGCTACCTTCTTACTATACCAGTGGTCTGGGCCTATCGCCCAGAACCACTCTCAATGGGCTGTCGGCTCAGGCTTTGTGCCTGCCTACTGCGGGGCACAGGACGGACTTGGGCCTACTGCCCAGAGTCCCCTTTTCATAATGATGGCTCAGGCCTACGAGCCCATCTGACTGTGGGGCTCACCTCAGTTATCTGGGCCTAATGCCCAGCTCTGTGTTTAGGGCTCAGGCCTAGGGGCCTGCCTACTGTGGGGCTTAACTAGTGGCCTGGGCCTAATACCCAGGCCACTTTCTACTTTAGAGTGGCACGCCTAATTGCACATTTAGTGACCTGGGCCTAACACCCAGGTCACTTACTCCTAACAGGGCCAATTAAATTCTATGGGACCTACTGCCCCCTTACAGTGCTCAAGCCTTGTGCCTGCCTATATAGCCACAGGTCTAATGCCTGGATGTGCCGCCACGGGCCTAGTGTCCGACAACCCTGGTGGTCTAGGGATCGGAAGAGTATATGGTAGGCCTCACGGAGGGTCTACCTGTTACGTTGGAAGAGGCTGCGGGGGGGAACTTCGTTAGCTCTTCTACTTTCCACCCCCGCAGTCCTCTCCGGTCCTCAGCCGCATTCTTCTGACGCTGGCCCGTGGCACCGGCTCTTTTCTTTCAGCTGGCGCCGCCTGTCTTCTTTTTTGACAGCGGCATCTTCTGGCATATTCCGTGGCCACCGGAACTCTTGCCGCACCTTTCTTCTTTTCTTCGGGATGTCTTCACCCCTCCCCCTCCGCCATTGAACTGAAGTTTCCCGCTCAGCAGCGTCTAATACAACACACCGCGAGTGGGAGGGCTATGATGCGGTGATCTGCGATTGACTTGTGTCTGCCTCCTATTGGCTGCTGGTCCGCGAGCCAAATACCCGCCGCCATTTTTTGGCTGCCGGGCGGCGAGCTCTGCTTAGCTTGCACCCGGAGCCAAGTTTCTCCCACCGATGCTTTAGCGCTGCAACTGGTACCCGGCGCATCTGCTTACCCGGCGCTGGGAACAAACGCACTGTCCCTGCGCCAGCCAAGGATGTGTCTCGCAGGGGACACATCCCCTCTGCCTGCTCCTGCAGCTGTGCCGATGCTGGGGCCCTGCAACAGTAAGTCCTGCTCGCAATCCAATTACAGTACTAAATTCTGAAGCATGTCGTTGTCTCCGGACTATACATTACCAACCTTATCTGAGCACTTGAACTTCAAAAAATGGACAGGAATCCACTGACATTTTTAGTACCCATCTATTATTACTTTTGTAAACGTTTGTACATGTGTTAATCATACTAGCACTCTGGAAAAAATTTTGGCTTGTAACGTCTGACACCCAAGGAGAAAAACATTGCCTACCCATGACCTAATGCAGGCCTGGCCAACCTGTGGCTCTCCAGCTGTTGTGGAACTACAAATCCCAGCATGCCCTACCACAGTTTTAGCATTCAATAATAGCAAAACTGTGGAAGGGCATGCTGGGACTTGTAGTTTCACAACAGCTGGAGAGCTAAAGGTTGGCCTGATCTAATGGTTGCTGACCAGAGATACAGTACCAGTCTACAGAAAAAGGTATTTTAGTATGCATTACCTAACTTAAACAGATGGTGGTGCAACTGGACAAATATTGCAAATAGGCTATACTGAAAAATTACATATAACAAATCGCCTTACAATTTAAAATGAAAAATACAATATACTAGAGATTGCAACTATCATCATTCAAGAGGCTATTCTGTATTGCGATAAAAGCTAAATAGGACATTTTGCAATATGTGCAGACTGCTATATTCTTAGGGGCGTATTTATCACCAGCCACATTTTGCATGCAGTTGGGTCTTGATAATTACACCCCCAATGTGCAATGCGGTCATGTAAACTGCTGCTTGCATTTATTAAAGTTGTGGCGCCGGGACAGAGCTTCCGAAAAGGCTCTGGACCTTATTCAGAGTCGGTCGCAAGCGCTGATGCGCTCGCAATCGACTCGATGGTTAGTCCTGCGCACGCGCGGCGACCGCACTGCGCGTGCACAAGCCCCGGAGTGACAGAGAAACTCTATCGCTCCGGAGCTCGCTACCAAAGGGGCGGCTGTCGATGTTGATCGACAGCTTGCCCCGTTTGGTAGGCGGGCCGGGGGGTGGTTTCCAAAACGGAGGCATTCCTTAACGAACGCCTACCGTTTTTTGGGGCGGCCGCACTGACATCATCAGTGATGTTAGTGGGGAGCTTCCTGGTCCATCAGAGCAGAAAGCTCCCTGGGGCTTATGAGTGCCCAGACCCAACCTTAGGGTCTGGTCGTAAGCCCCGATGGTCGCGATGGTGGTCACCATCGCGACCATCAACCTGGTCGGTCGTTAAGCTGTGGGTGGTAACCCACAGCTTAACGATCGACAAGGAGGCCGCACTTCAAAAATGAAGTGGCCGCCCTCATTCAGAGAGAGCGATTGCTTCTTGCGAAATAAATAAATAAAATGACGTCATCTTGACCTGTTAGCTGGCAATCCAAAACCTGAGTTCGGTTTTTAAATCCAAGTCCTGAACCAGAGAGATTATACGAGTTGGGTCTAGGTTCGTCACAGTACCCCAAAGTGACTCCGAACTGGGACTCAGTTTGACGCGGAGCCCCTAAATTCGGTTGTTTTCAGTTCTCTCAGTACTGGACTTGCCCATTTCTAGTTTTAGTAAGATGTTTTTAACATTTCCATTTGCAGGGTGACTTTCACAAGGGCATTCAGTTTGCCTCCTATACTGCCAGCACTTAGATAAAACTTACACTGGATTAAATGGTAACTGCCAACCCAGTAACTATTAGATAAATTCTACCAGGACCAATGAGTGCAGACTGGCAACTCTTATTCCTATTTATACACTATGGATGAAAACAATAAGAAAAGAGCAAGAAACGGTAGGCACAGTGCCACTTGCGTCACTAGGGGCGGTGCGTACTGCACCTGGTGACACCATTCGAGGAGGTGACACCAAAATAGCAGAGCTGCTCTGCTATTTTGGTGTCGCCACTTCGGATGGTGTCACCGAGAAGCCAGAAGGTGGAGAGAGGCAGGGGAGAGACTGGTCTACCCCAGCAACTGCTGGAGCACTGAGTAAGCCCACTGTGCAAGAACGGGGGTCGGTACCGCCCCCAAGATCGGCACACATAAGGGGACGTGGCTCAATCAAGTGATGTCATGCCCCTTCCACTAAGCCACACCCCTTTCACACAGAACTCCGAGCTGCCTCACCGGGTGTCACCCAGGTAAGTGACGCCTCTTCGCAGTACTGTGTTCAGAAATAGTCCCAAATCTGTCAACAAACCTGATTTCAGTGGGGCAAACACAAATGACAATGACCAAAGGGCTTTGCTTTAATCAAAATAGGCTTGTGTGGGCATATCAGGGAATTTGTCAGACTGGGAATTCTCAGCTCTTCTTTTTATCTATAAAAAACTGTACTGGTACTGTGAGAAAAGGTACAGATGTGTCCTCACACACCTAACGACTATACGCCATACAGCGTGAGAAGCCCCGCGCAACTGAGCCACTCCGAGAGGTGTAGAGTACAATTTTTTACTTTAAGTTTTGCGTTTTATTCACATTGAAACATCACTCACAGGCTCGATTCAATTGAACACGAATTAAATGGCGCCGGGAAGGAGCTCCCGGATATATTCAATTCTGCGCGCTGTTAAGGATTTCTTCTCGTATCCCTCCTTTGTCGGAGCCCTTTGCTGTTTTCTGTCCTTAGCACCGCAGAAACAGCATTGCGCCAGGAAGTTTAGATTGAGAATGCCCGTTCTCGTGACTAAATACCATGTTTAAGGCGCGAGGGGTGCAAGAACGGCCAGTCTCCGACCTAACAGCGCGCAGAATTGAATAGCTCCAGGAGCTCCTTCCCAGCGCTATTTAATTCGCGTTCAATTGAATCGAGCCCACAGTGTACTAGAGACGCTGGGCTGCGAAGTCAAAGTCGTGCAAAGTCGCTGATGAAGCACGATGGCACTTGGCGTGAGAAACATCTGTGGCCGCTGCATCGTAGCAGTTTGTCTACAGATTCAGACTCATTCACACATAGATATAGAAATGTCACACATCAAATTGATCAGTGTAATCTAGTCAGTGGCGTATCCGGAAGGGAGGGGGGATCAGTGCGATCACCCCCTCGTAATACTTCTCTGCTCACTACCACTGGACGCTGTATAGCAGCACAGCTACAGCGGCACATCATGCAGGACAGCGGCATCAGCCTCTCTCCCCAGCCCAGCACACATTGCTATGTGCTGGGCTGTGGAGGGTACAGGGAGGGTGCTGCCGCTCTCTCTACACATAATGTGCCACAGCAGCCAGCAGTAGTGGACAGGTGGGAAGTGTTCGGGGGAGGGCGATTTTCCCTGGTCATCTCTGAATTGTCACAACCCATACTTACCATCTGGTTCCACTTGGCTACAGGCTCTCTTTGTCTCTGGTTCTTCCCTAGAATGGAGCCGGCAGCCAGGAGTTGAGGACCTCTTCAGGGACCAAGGATGGGTTACCTGCCGCCTTACACCGTGGAATGTGGCAATAGTCGCACCGCCCGCAGTATGGCTCAGTCCTTAATAGTAACAGTGTTTGGAGAGTTATGGCCAATCTCAGTCAGCAAGAGTATCTGTTTTGGGAACAAACTGTGCAATGCATTGCATAACACGGGCAGCCAAGCAGGAGTAGTATCACATTCTGAATAATAAGATAATGGATATTACTCTGACCTACCACTAGAACAGCAGAATTTTTTTTTTCTACACTAAAATGCTAATTTCACTAAATGGGTGCTTTGTAGTATATTACCAAGTGAGACAATATATAGTCAGAGTGAATTTAATCAAAGAAAACCTAATAAAAGAAAATTAAGCATAAACTTAAAGCGGGTTAGCAAGACGGCAATTCTTACATAAGAGATATTTTATATAATGCAGATATTGATAATAACACAAAGATATATCTCTGTTCAGTGATCTTATACTCTTATTAAAGAAAGAAAGTACATTGCCAGAACCTTATACCACTTATACCAATGCCAGACACACTCTAAAGCCGCGTATCCACTAGCAGATATTAATGAACGATTGCACGAGTACAACATCGTAATTGTGCAATCGCTCATTTATCATGCACAAATTGTGCGCTATAATGTCGGAAATGAGGAGCGATGCGTGTTCCAGCTGGTCGTTTCCAATATCAATCATCGGCTGAACATGCCGGTCAATCTGCAGATAACGACAGATTGACCATGTTCGGGGGCGAGGGAGGGTGCCAGCACTGAACGACTAATCATGCAGTGTAGGCACTGCAGGGGATAGGGAACGACGGTACCATTATGATTTCATAATCGTACTGTCGTTACCTCATCTGCTAGTGGATGTGCACCTTAAGGGCCTCATTTATCAACGAGTGAAAAATAACAGGAGCTGATTGGTTGGAGTATTATTTAATATTAGTAAGGAGTGATAACAAAAATATCACTTGTTGATAAATGAGGCCCAAAATGCCTGTCTTTGGTACAAATGCACACATATAAAACAAGATAAATATTCTGAGGTATGTATTATTACCCCGTCGCACTCACGTAACTTGATAGAAAAGGATGTTGTCACACCTTTATTTCACACCAGCGTAAAAGTGTTTAAAGTACTGAAGTATGCAAAAAATTTAATTCTGTAAAAGTCTTAAAAGCCAATCACTATCTTTCTTATTCTGTTGCTCATATTTAATATCCTTGAATCTAAAACACATTTGACATTTTGTACATGTTCTTGGATGCACATTTTAAGGGCTTTTTTGTTTTTGCTAAATACTTTAGCCCACACTCACATTCAGAAATATATAAAATTTATAGAAAGAAGTTATTTTACAAAGTAGCAGAATGCATACATTTCATTCTCATACATAACTACATATTCTATAAGCACTTTTGTACGGCACGGCCATGGGTACAGTTTTTGTACCCAGCTATGCAAATTTGTATAGGGGTAACTTGTCAAGTATGTAGATCTTTATAGAAAATCCACACAACCATCATATAGTATTGTAAAAAATATTTCACTGGGTAGGAATTATTTTTTACATATACTGTAGCCGACAAAATAAAAATGGGAGTCTTTTTTACGTTTAAAATGGGTGGGAACAAAAATGCATCAAAACAACAAATCAAAATAATAATAATAATAATACTTTTTTTTTAAAATGCACCAGAAAGAAAGTTATAGCAAATAGGGAATTGTAGCTGCACAATGAATCTGTGTGGATAGGAAAGACTTATTACGAGAGTTCTTCAAGAAAGTGACTTCCTAAGTAGTTGGGTTTTTAGAATCAATTTAATCTATCAGTCACAACTGTTCCAGTTTGACCCCAGGAGCCAGCTAGACTTTATTCACCATATATTACGCAGATCTCTTGTAAAGATAGAAGTGTTTTCTTTACTTGAATGCTTTATTAAATCTGTCTAGGGCTGCGGATTGCTTTGCCTATATCATTTTTACTACCTGCCAGTGGAAGCAGTATCTCCCATAAAGATACAACCCAATTGAATTTGTATTCTAGAGATGTTTATCTCTACTGTCCTGCTCCTTACTACTGTGTCTGCAGATTGATATAATTTTTCCCCCACCTGTTAAATAACTAATTTACAGAACTATTGGCCTGGTATATTCATAAATCAGCAATGCTTGCTTGCAATGTGCATTTTGTGTATTCCTAATGATGAAATAGTCAATCAGTTCCAATTTGCTGAAAAATACATTGTATTGTAAATTACTTTATTGATATACTGTAATTGTATACAGAGAGCAGCTTTGTACCGTATGTCATGGCAATGAAAATATTGAACTATCGCTTTATACCATATACTGTAAATGACAAAAAACGCACAATATAAACTTAGAAACAAAAAGCACTTAAAAATGTTTAGTAAAGGTTGCAGTGTGGCATATACAAAGCAATAAGTGCAGTTCAATTGAAGGTGGAAAATCACTTTGAGCCCTATTAGAGAACGTTTTGTAGTCCACCCACAGGTGAAAAATCTGTTGTGTGTTTTTATCCTATGGTTGGATGTCTTGTATCCTGCTGGTTATAGAGGAGTCTAGTATGACTGCTTATGGTCCTGTCCCTCTAGCTTAGTGTCCAGAGCATATACTGTAGGTGGGAACTATTCCCCAGGACTCGTCATTGTAGTTGAATAGATAAGCAATGATTGGTGGGAAAAGGTTAATGACTCATGACAGTGAAACATGCAGTTTGATTGCTAAGTAATAAATGGAAGGGAAAAATATATATACTAATAAAGTGACATCGTAAATAGGCAGGGCTCTGCGGATTTGTGAAACAATCTTTATTGTGCAACGTTTCAGATTTATTTAAATCTTTCAATCTTTATGAAAGATTTAAATAAATCTGAAATGTTGCACAGTATAATCTAAGATTGTTTTATAAATCCGTGGAGCCCTGCCTATCTACGGTGTACGTTAAAACAGAATGCCTCTGCCTGCTGTTCGTGGCTTAACACCCCAGCTGTTGGACTGATTAAGAAGGAGTGCCGGTACTTGTGGCTCTACTAATAAAGTAAAATATGATAGCTAGCCTTTACAGTGTGAAAAGAAAATGGCTTGAATTGTATTAGGTATTATACAGTGAAATAGGCAGATGTGACTGGTGTGGTCAGAGAACAAACACTGTGTTGGATTTAGGTGCTTGTAATGGATAGGGGTAATTAAAGGATAGAAGAAATAAGAAGTAACATATTGGGGTGTAGGTGGTGAATGAATGTTAATTATAAGGAGAGAATACTTATATTAGAGTGGTACAGGGAAGGAAAAGTAAATAAGGGGCGTTACAAAACATGATAAATATACAACAGAAATAAGAGTGATGAATTGTAGTGCTGCAATGCTGTGAATCATATTCCAGCGCGTTCCACTAAATCACAGCTCCATAATTGGGTTCTGAGATCAGAATTCGCTCTTCATTCCCCATCTACTGAAATAGCTCAACTGGACTGCCAGAGGAGGACAAAACAATGGAAGCTACTGTGCAAATGAGGGACATCAAGCATATAGAGCTTCCACATAGGCTAATTATTATTATTATTATCCTTTATTTATATGGTGCCACAAGGTTCCGCAGCGCCTTACAAAGTACAGAAACAAATGAGCACACAAGAAATAGTTATTAACAGTACAAACAATACAGGACAAATACATGATTTATAAACATTGCAACATAACACTTAAATAAGCAGCATGGTGTCAGCAACCAAGTGTAAGGTGCTGTTGTAAATTAAAATAGAAGTAAGGGAATGAGAAGCACATGAGTTAAGAGGGCCCTGCTCTAGAGAGCTTACATTCTAAAGGGGAGGGGACAGACAAACAGGGTGACACAGATGGGCTGGATTGTAAGGAATGAATATGGAGTAGTGGGTTAGGATGAGCACTGGAAAGCTTTGAGGAAGAAAGGTGTCTTGAGAGTCCATTTGAAAATTAGGAGCCAAGAAGCAAAGTTATCTGGAATTTTGACCCAAGTCCAGGGGGATGAAAAAAGGCAGCTACTCGAGGAAGTTGGAAGAGGTGACTTGATATGAGCATTGAATGGAAATGATGAAATGGAGAGTTTAGAAGGTAAGAGTAGGTGGGAGTGACCAAACGATAGAAGCACCCCAACACAGTGGCAACCTCCAGACCAGGGAGCGTGATAGAATGTGAGGCCCCCAAAGGAGATGGTGATGTCAGATGGGTAAATCCAGGATTTGGTGATGGCTAAGAGATTCAAGGAGTTGGAGATGAAACCATCATGGATGGGGACCAGTTGATTATAGACAGAACTGGCTTTCCAGAGGAGACAGGAGAGATGGACAGTGTTGGGAGAGAGAGAAGGAGACTGTTAGAGTTAGTGCAGTGTGGGGTTGAGATTGATTTAGTGCAGGGGGATAAAGAGAGTGTGGGTATGTAGTGGGCTTCTGAATGAGGAAGGGTGACAGCAGGTGGTGGGAAAGGTGGAGGTTTAGTGTGGCGTGGATTAAGAAGAGGTGTAACTTGAAGAAAAGGGAGGGTGCAGTGCTTAGGAGTTATGGAAGATGTGGTGGAGAGTACTAGATGGGATGAAGGGAGACAGGAGAGGAAGGAGGGAGAGGAGAAGGTGGAGGGAGGAAAGAGATGGGAACTGGCGGAGGAAAGTATTATGTAGCTTCTGAGTGATGGGGAGCAGAAGAAAAGAAAGACATAGTGTAGATGAGGGCATTGGGAGAGAAACAGCAGTAGTAGTGATGAGAGTGAGGAACAGTACAGTTAAGATGTTAAAAAATCAGATAAAAGGAAGAACAGTGCTGGTAGATGTAAAGGCACAACTACAATAGTATATAATAAACAAAATGAGTTTGGAGCTGTTAAAGTTGAAGGACTTTAAATTAAGGATAAAGTATTCTTAAAGATGTACAGGTGTTAAACAATAGTAGATACTACAGTGGTGTAGAGAGAAACTGACAGTGGTACAGGAATAATATAAACAGTGTAGAGTAAAAAAAAAAAAAAATTAAAATGGAACAAACTAATCTGGTGGCTGAGTTGCAGGGTATCCAGAAGCTCAGAAGATCCTTTTCAATTGTTTCCAAGTTGTAAATAATTATTTTTAAATGTTGTTATCCTGTGTTCCTCCTGCTTAACTCCTGTCTAACTCTTTAAATTCTGCTGTATATCTAATACCACAGAAAAAAAAACCCTTTGAAATAAAAAAAACAATGCAGCCTTGTAACAGGCCTGCAGCCTGTAACCTACTGAGTATATAATGAAGCATACATGTGTAGTCACTGATTGCACCCCACCCCCCAATAACCTCACCCACACCAGATACAAGGCATAAAATTCTAATACAAACAGACCCTAAACAGCATCCCATGTATCTATGAGTTAATATATAGTTATATTGCCAGACCTTAAGTTACTCTGGTTTTGCAAATAATAATTAATAACAAAATACCTATAAAATCAGTATATTCATACAGCAATGACATTTCTATGTCAGATGACTGGTGCCAATAGATTACCTATAAAATCAGTATCACCTACAGTGCAAGCTAATGTGTTCACTAGGCAAATACCTTGGTCAGGGTCATGAATACAAATTCTAGGTGCCTTAAATCATGGCCAACATGGCTGCAAGAGTATACTTGATCATTTCGACAAAGAAGTTAAGTTGTGGGAGCGTTTGGCAGTGGCCATGACAGCTCAACTTGCTAATGTCTGATGATGTAACGCCGAAGGGAAAGACTTCATTTGTATGTGTGAGGTTCTGGTTTTGTTGTGGGCCCGGGGTGGTGACAGGAGCAGACACAGAAGCAGATTTAAAACAAACCTGGAACTTTTAATGAGTGGTTTGGCTGACGTAACAATGGGAGAAAATAAAGTTCAGGGATGGCACTAAGTGCAAATGGGAACTGAGGTGAAGCAATGAGTAAAAGTCCAGGTAGTGGCAGATAGGAGCAGTCCAGTGATCCGGGTCTTGTGAAGCTGCAATGAATTGCAGGTTGAAGTGATTTGCAGGTAGAAGAGGTGAATTGCAGACTGAGATGAATGCAGGCTGAGATGAATGCAGGCTGAGGTGAATTGTCCAGAGGAAATGTGAGAGGAGGCAGGGTGCAGGGTACAGCTGACACAGGTACTCAGGCAAGGGGAAGGTAATGGAGGATGCAGGGTAGTCCAGCGGGGTTGGAGCAGACAAGCAGGCAGGCAGGTAGCGTATCACAGCAAAACAGGTGGCGAGCACAGGGAACTCTCTCTCAGCTAAGCTGAGAAACACGTTGCACTGGCAATGAAGTGAGGCTCTGAACCTCCCTAAATACCAAGTGCTGTGCCGTGACTGGCCAGAGAGAGCATGTGACAAACCAGGATTTGGCGATTAGGTCACATGACCAGAGGCAAGATGGCGGTGCCCATGCCGGAGTGGAACGGAAGCACCACCAGGCCTCACCAGCCCAAAGTGACAACATGTACGCACAGGACCATACACAGCCAATGCCCCTCGCCAAACACCAGCGACACCACCAGATGCCCCCCGCCATAGTGACCTCACAGGTAATACCCGTCGACCACCGCCAAGAAACTCTGGTCGTGACAGTATGGAAGCACATGCTCCAGTATCATGATACTAATGCGCACAACAGGCAATTAATTGCAGACAAATTGATTGCAAATTCAACCTATGGTGCAAGCAGAAAGTTTAAACAAAAATGGTCCAACAGTAACTTCCCAGATCAATATATTGCAGTCAGGTTGCAGTGTATTTACCAGTCCCTACACTTGACAATACAGCATTGAGAGATCAGATTTGTGAAGAGCACAAGCAATCAACTACCAAGTAGGGTTGGTAATATCCCGAGCTGAATCATGCTTTACCATTTTCTGTGAGCATTTGTGGAGCCAACGGAAAGAACTCTACAGCCTCGAGTCAACAGTGAATGGTTAATGTAGTTCTCTAAGGCTGTAATGTGTATTCTCGTGCCATGGTTTTGTTGCAGTTTAGAAGGCAAGGTGAATAACAATGGCTACTTAATAGTACTGAGTAGTCATGTTGCAGCAGTTCTTTCCTAATGGTAGGGATGTATTCCAGGATGACAATGCCCTCATCTGCAGAGCATGCGGCAAACATGCCGTCTCAGTGATCGCCGGACCAGAGAGCAGAGCAACAGTACTCAATTATTCAAACATATGTCAGCATGCCGCCTAATGCGTTTCATCACTGATCATGTGACTTTTTCAAAGGTGCTCGAGAGTCTAATGGACACACCTTATATCCACACTCCAGCAGGTGACGCTTAAATGAGTAAATGCATCAGCGTTTAAGTAATTCTTTAGTCCTAAAATCAACTAATGACACATCTCTGCAATTGTATCACAATAAAATTATCATAATAAAAATTATAGTATATCACCCTATCTAATAAAAAAACAAATACAGTTATAATAAAATGTGTATATTATAAAACATGTAATATATGTAATGGTAATAATACATCTATATACATATATAGAAAAGATATTTCTAAAAAGGGACCACACATTAAATTAAGATTAGATGTATACTGCTATCCCTACTATAGCACCAACAGATTAGAGAAGTTCTATTTCTATCACTCACTCCTAGCTAATTTGATACACATACCATATGCTATTCATAGACTATCATTAAGCCATAGTGAGGTCAAAATGCACTCTATGGGTCTAATATAAACTGTATTTTACAGCATAAGTTGTTTCAAGAGGCTTTTTAGCCAGCAGATGTATATTACAAAAAATAGTCAATTACTGTGGGTTTCGTTATGAATGACTGCTGGACGAGACCCCGGCTGTCGAAATCCCAACGCCGACATGCCGAACAGTGGAGATCCCGACAGAGGTGAGTAAACTATCTAACCCTCCCCTCTCCCCCCACTAACCCTAATCCTCCTTTAGGGGTGCCTAACCCTAACCTCCCCCCTTAGTGCCTAACCTCCCCCCTGGGGTGCCTAAACCTAACCACCCCTCCCCGCACCCTAATCCTCCCGGGGGGGTGCCTAACCCTAACCTTCCCCCGGGGGTGCCTAACCCTAACCCCCTCTTCCCCTAGCCTAACCCTAACTCTCCCGGGGGGGTGCCTAATCCTAAATCTCCCCGGGGTGCACTAAACCTAACCCTTCCCCCTCGTGGCTATGAGGATGCGTAGACCGTACTTACCTCGTTCGGTCCCGCGTCATTCTAGATTCCGGTGTCGGGATTATGGTATTTCGACGCCTATCAATAATCCCTAGCCGGCATTCTGCCATCGGGATTGTGAACGGCAACTGCATCTCAATTACGGCATAACCGTGACCTATTTTGTTCATCGACATTGAATCAAAGGTTCAGAAACAGTACCAGCCTAAGATCACATATAAAGAATTTTATTAATTAGATGTGTCAAAATCAAATGATTGGTTATGATCATTGTGCAAATTATTATCTGACGATCTGGTCGTCGATGGTCTGTTGAAGAGCGAGTTGGACGATGCTTTGCTTCAGCTCAGTCTGATTGCAGCACAAATGTGTATATGTGTCTGTAACAAATTAATTAAAATGTACACAGATGAGTATGCTCAAAGGAAGTGGTCTAAATGTAAAGTTACGAATTACTGTCATGGACCTGCAAATCATTAGCAGTTGTATATCTATTGTTCAATGCTGTTTTGGTCCATAGAAACGAACATCTACATTTTAATTACTTGACCAGACTATGTGGCACCTACAAGCAGCTGTGGGTCTCTCTCCCCCCCTGTTTAGAAATAAACTTCCATTTACACCTTAGAATTGGTCCAGGCAATGCTTGAATGTTAAAATATCTTAGAAATGGATAATATATACAGTCAGGTCCATAAATATTGGGACATTGACAGAATTTTCAGATTTTGGCCTCTATTCACCACCACAATGGTTTTGAAATGAAACAAACAAGATGTGCTTTAACTGCAGACTTTCAGATTTAATTTGAGGGTAATTACATCCAAATCGGGTGAATGGTGTAGGAATTACAACGGTTTCAATATGTGCCTCCCACTTTTTAAGGGGACAAAAGTAATGGGACTATCAACTCAAAAGCTATTTCATGGACAGGTGTGGGCTATTCCCTCGTTATTTCATTATCAATTAAGCAGGTAAAAGGTCTGGAGTTGATTCTAGGTGTTACATTTGCATTTGGAATCAATTGCTGTCAACTCTCAATATGAGATCCAAAGAGCTGTCACTAACAGTGAAGCAAGCCATCATTAGGCTGAAAAATCAAAACAAACCCATCAGAGAGATAGCAAAAACATTAGGTGTGGCCAAATTAACTGTTTGGAACATTCTTAAAAAGAAAGAACGCACCGGAGAGCTCAGCAACACCAAAAGACCGGGAAGACCACGGAAAACAACTGTGGTGGATGACAAAAGAATTATTTCCCTGGTGAAGAAAAACCCCTTCACAACAGTTGACCAAATCAAGAACACTCTCCAGGAGGCAGATGTATATGTGTCAAAGTCAACAATTAAGAGAAGACTTCACAAGGGTAAATATAGAGGGTTCACCACAAGATGCAAACCATTGGTGAGCCTCAAAAACAGGAAGACCAGATTAGAGTTTGCCAAACAACATCTAAAAAAGCCATTACAGTCCTGGAACAACATCCTATGGACAGATGAGACAAACATCAACTTGTACCAGAGTGATGAGAAGAGAAGAGTATGCAGAAGGAAAGGAACTACTCATGATCCAAAACATACTACGTCATCATTGAAGCATGGTTGTGGTAGTGTCATGGCATGGGCATGTATGGCTGCCAATGGAGCTGGTTCCCTTGTATTTATTGATGATGTGACTGCTGACAAAAGCAGCAGAATGAATTCTGAAGTGTTTCGGGCAATATTATATGCTCATATTCAGTCAAATGCTTCAGAAATCATTGGACGGCACTTCACAGTGCAGATGGACAATGACCCGAAGCATACTGCAAAAGCAACCAAAGAGTTTTTTAAGGCTAAAAAGTGGAATGTTATGTAATGGCCAAGTCAATCCCCTGACCTGAATCCGATTGAGCATGCATTTCACTTGATGAAGACAAAACTGAAGGGAAAATGCCCCAAGAACAAGCAGGAACTGAAGACATTTGCAGTAGAGGCCTGGCAGAGCATCACCAGGGATGAAACCCAGCGTCTGGTGATGTCTATGCGTTCCAGACTTCAGGCTGTAATTGCCTGCAAAGGATTTGCAACAAAGTATTAAAAAGTGAAAGTTAGATTTAGGATTGTTTAGTTTGTCCCATTACTTTTGGCCCCTTAAAAAGTGGGAGGCACATATAGAAACCGTTGTAATTCCTACACCATTCACCTGATTTGGATGTAATTACCCTCAAATGAAATCTGAAAGTCTGCAGTTAAATCACATCTTGTTTGTTTCATTTCAAAGCCATTGTGGTGGTGAATAGAGGCCAAAATCTGAAAATTCTGTCCATGTCCCAATATTTATGGACCTGACTGTATATTAATCCATCACAAATACCCTAAATTACATAACACACATAGACTTACATGCATACACACATTAAATAAAACATATAACTATACAAGACGCACAGCGCACAGTTGTGATGTTTATCAAAGTACAAAACACATAAACGCACCACACATATTAGCAAAACTACGCAATATTCTCACACTTACACATACCAAAACTTATAAAAAGGTTCATCCACATTAAAAGTTTCATATTAGAGGTTTTATTAGCGAATAATTATGTTGTGAAGTGTATGTATATGATATTTTAGGTATAGAAGCTAGTAGACATGTCATGTTTGGTACCATTCTAAAACTGTTTATTTGCAGATTTTCAGTTCTATCGGCAAGGAGATCGCAGCAGGCATTCGCAAGATATGAATTATAGGTTAGAATGTATATCTGTATGTAGTGTTTCTTTATTAGTTCTTAGGAGGGAAACCTACACAAAGAAGCAGTTGGAAAGCTGATCCATAGCTCTGATGACACCATATGAACTAACCAATGAACTGAGTGACCTGAAGCAAGAACCAATGAGCATCTGTTATTCTGTACCTTTGTTGTCTCTGAAACTTGTACCGAATATAGGCTTGTGAGCTGGGGCAGCAGGCAGTCATTTCCTCCATATCCTTGGGTGACGTTGACCGCAGAGTCAGGATTGAAATACTGCATACTGGGCCAGTGCGCATGCGTAAGTATTGGTTTGTACCTTGTTAATGTATCATCTTTTGCGCTAATTGTATTTAGATCACAGCATGTAACTAAATGCTTTTTATGTGAATAATAACTTTTGTGCTTTGGAACCACACTCAAAGTCTGGAAAGCGATTATTGCATATGAGTACGGTACGCTAAACAGCGACATTTTGGGTATAAAGGTTATTAGGAATTCATAGATGATATCAGTGACTAATATGCTATTAGCTAATAGCTATACATTAAATACCAATTCTAAAGAACATACAAAAACTATAGGTTTAATTACCAAATTGCTACGTTACCTAGATCTCTTATATTGTAAGCTTACATCAAATCACTTGTTCAAAAACAAATCTTTTTTGACAATAGCCAACATGAAATTGTATGTGTATATATATATATATATATATATATATATATATAATATATATTTTTTTTTTTTAATTAGTAGGCTATTTGGATAATATTGTTACATCAAAAAACATCGATGACAAGTATAGAGGCTAAGAAGACAGGGAAATAGTGTTGTAGTAAATGTATACCATAATGAATAAATATATGAATGGAATGGGTATGAAATACCGCCGGCCGCATGGCCGGCTGTTCGATTCCCATCAGCTGCAGCCCGACAGGAGCAGAGTGCGACGCAGCGGAAGCCCGACAGCGCTGGAAATCCCGATCGTGGATAGGTAAGTATCCACAAACCTAAGCCCCCTAACCATAACCCTCCTTAGGGGTGCCTAACCCTAACTTCCCCCCCAAGTGCCTAACCCTAATCCCCCCTCTTAGTGCCTAACCCTAACCACCCCCTTCCCCTGCCACCTAAACGAAGGGGTGCCTAACCCTAAGTCCCCCCCGGGGGTGCCTAACCCTAAACCTCCCTCCCCCTAGCCTAACCCTCCTGGGGTGGTGCCTTACCCTAAGTCCCCCCCGGGAGCCCTAAACCTAACCCCCCTGCGGCTGTCCGCTCGCGGCGCCCGGCATCACTACGATCGTGATGCCGGGCGCCGGTCTCTCGGCGTCGGGGAAATGCGGGCGTCTACATCTAGACGCCTGGCATTTCACCCTTGCCGGGATAAGACAGTCGGAAAGCCGGCTGCCGGTATATAGGCAGTTGGCTTCCCGATTGCTTCCCATATGAATACCTAAAATCAATTACCTATATCCTGTTATCAGCAGTAACATGTTCTTAAATAGTTTTAACAGAATTCCAGGGATAAATAAAATATCCCCTCCTTTCTACATATGGAACACCTAAACTACCGGGATGTTGAAATTGTTCCCATATCACGTTACATGATTCCTTCTGAAAGGAATGTTGGTGTGAGTTATACAAACTGTGATAACATATTAGAGAGTTAAAGGATGTATAGATGAATACACATATATGATGTGTGATCATACAAACGGGATACATAACATTAGATCCCTCCTGACAGAGGGTCTCCAATGTCAAATCACATCTGTACGCGCTACAATAATATGGACTAAAAAATCTCTAATTAACAAAATAAACTGATAAATTTCTAATGGATTCAACCAGTAAGGGCTATGCATTGTCAAAATTTCATCTCAATGATTCATTGAACCCCTCTGGAGATAATGTACCCATTTTGTGGATCCAGAAATTTTCCCTCATACAGAGTTTAGAAAATCTATCACCAACTCTCTGTCGGGGGGATATGTTCTATACCTGTGACTTTGATGTCCTTAGGGTTAAATTGATGTGTGGACGCAAAGTGTCTTGAGACACTGTGCATATCATGTTTATTCAGAATGTTCCTCCTGTGCTCTAGGAACCTGCATCTCAGTGGTCTAATACTTCTGCCAATATATTGAGTCCCACATGTACGCTCCAACATGTACAGAATATACAGTCAGGTCCATAAATATTGGGACATGGACAGAATTTTCAGATTTTGGCCTCTATTCACCACCACAATGGCTTTGAAATGAAACAAACAAGATGTGATTTAACTGCAGACTTTCAGATTTAATTTGAGGGTAATTACATCCAAATCAGGTGAATGGTGTAGGAATTACAACGGTTTCTATATGTGCCTCCCACTTTTTAAGGGGCCAAAAGTAATGGGATAAACTAAACAATCCTAAATCTAACTTTCACTTTTTAATACTTTATTGCAAATCCTTTGCAGGCAATTACAGCCTGAAGTCTGGAACGCATAGACATCACCAGACGCTGGGTTTCATCCCTGGTGATGCTCTGCCAGGCTTCTACTGCAAATGTCTTCAGTTCCTGCTTGTTCTTGGGGCATTTTACCTTCAGTTTTGTCTTCATCAAGTGAAATGCATGCTCAATCGGATTCAGGTCAGGGGATTGACTTGGCCATTACATAACATTCCACTTTTTAGCCTTAAAAAACTCTTTGGTTGCTTTTGCAGTATGCTTCGGGTCATTGTCCATCTGCACTGTGAAGTGCCGTCCAATGATTTCTGAAGCATTTGACTGAATATGAGCATATAATATTGCCCGAAACACTTCAGAATTCATTCTGCTGCTTTTGTCAGCAGTCACATCATCAATAAATACAAGGGAACCAGCTCCATTGGCAGCCATACATGCCCATGCCATGACACTACCACAACCATGCTTCAATGATGACATAGTATGTTTTGGATCATGAGCAGTTCCTTTCCTTCTGCATACTCTTCTCTTCTCATCACTCTGGTACAAGTTGATGTTTGTCTCATCTGTCCATAGGATGTTGTTCCAGGACTGTAATGGCTTTTTTAGATGTTGTTTGGCAAACTCTAATCTGGTCTTCCTGTTTTTGAGGCTCACCAATGGTTTGCATCTTGTGGTGAACCCTCTATATTCACCCTTGTGAAGTCTTCTCTTGATTGTTGACTTTGACACATATACATCTACCTCCTGGAGAGTGTTCTTGATTTGGTCAACTGTTGTGAAGGGGTTTTTCTTCACCAGGGAAATAATTCTTTTGTCATCCACCACAGTTGTTTCCGTGGTCTTCCCGGTCTTTTGGTGTTGCTGAGCTCTCCGGTGCGTTCTTTCTTTTTAAGAATGTTCCAAACAGTTAATTTGGCCACACCTAATGTTTTTGCTATCTCTCTGATGGGTTTGTTTTGATTTTTCAGCCTAATGATGGCTTGCTTCACTGTTAGTGACAGCTCTTTGGATCTCATATTGAGAGTTGACAGCAATTGATTCCAAATGCAAATGTCCCACCTAGAATCAACTCCAGACCTTTTACCTGCTTAATTGATAATGAAATAACGAGGGAATAGCCCACACCTGTCCATGAAATAGCTTTTGAGTTGATAGTCCCATTACTTTTGGCCCCTTAAAAAGTGGGAGGCACATATTGAAACCGTTGTAATTCCTACACCGTTCACCCGATTTGGATGTAATTACCATCAAATTAAATCTGAAAGTCTGCAGTTAAAGCACATCTTGTTTGTTTCATTTCAAAACCATTGTGGTGGTGAATAGAGGCCAAAATCTGAAAATTCTGTCAATGTCCCAATATTTATGGATCTGACTGTAACATATGAAGTGTTGCAATTGATAAAACATTTTATGGGGAACTTCTCATTTATACTGGCTGATGAGACCTCTTTGCATTTATTAGTAATATAGTTACAGATTATGCAGGTGGAGCATCCACATTTATAGCAGCCTTTTGGTTTTGTGGATAGGCAACTACTCCTCATCACTGATCTACTGTCACTTCCTGGGGGTCGTCTAAAGAAACTGGGTTCCAGTAGATCCCTTAAGTTACCAGGCTTTCTGAAGATAACTGATGGGTCGTCTGGAATATTATGTTTTAAGATGTTGTCGGACAATAAGATCGGGAAATTCGTAGAGATAATTCTCTTAATTTTATTTGAACAGTTGTTATACCTATATATATAAATTTAGGCCCATCCAGAGGGGGAGTATCCCTGGATTTCATGGTTAATAAGTCATTTCTATCTAATGATCTAATTTTTTCTAAAGCAGAGGTTAGAAGGGAATCAGGATATTCTCTCTCTTTAAAAGATTCCAGAATAGTGGAAGCCTGACTTTCAAATACATCATCACTAGTACATTTACGGCGAATCCTCCTAAGTTGTCCATATGGGTTGTTCCGGATGCAGGGTTTGTAGTGTGAGCTGTTAAAATGAAGGAAATTGTATGTGTCAACGTCCTTCCTAAACGTTTTGGTGAGAATTTTGCCATTCTCTACATAAAGGGTAATATCAAGGAAAGAGATGCTTGTGGAGTGAAAAGTGCTAGCGAATGATAAATTAAAATCATTTGAATTTAGCTGTGCTATGAAAAGTGCCAGTGAGTGCTGATCACCATCCCAAATGAAAAACAAATCATCTATATAACGGTCATAGAGCACGAAGTTCACACCAAGTCCGCGCCCCCCCAAACATGTACATCCTCGAATGTGCCTAGCGTTCCCGCTAGGCTGTTTTAGCGGGGCGGGGCGCCCTGCCCTCTTTCTGGAAGGCAAAAAGCACCCTGCCCTAACAGCCTGCGGGAACCGTCTTCCTGACTGAAGAAGGCTTCTCCCCAGTGGCTTCGGCTGGCTGGCTAATGTGCCAGCATCTGTCAGTGCATGCCCAGTAGTGCAGCTGAGGGGGCAAAGGTGGAAGTAAAGTGATCACAATGCAATCACATTACTTCTCAGTGATCGCCGGGACGGGCAGCTATTGGAGCCCCTGTCCTGGCAGCTCACAATGGTACATCCAGTGAATAAAGATTCCTTATGACTGTGAATTGCGGCTATAAGGAATCCTTATTTTTTGGGGTGTAGACTGCAAATAATAAATAGGCCCCTAAGGCTTAGATCCTTCAATAGAAACACATCAGGCTAGAAACTGCTTGCGACTGGCTGTCCACATTAACATATCATTTCTTCCATTGGGCCTCGGTACTAGCATGAGGTGGTGTGGCCAAACCTTGTTAGGAATAATGGGGGCCCTATTTACATGCTGTGGTGCTGGCTCAAGGGGAGTGTCCAATTCATCTTGGGGGCATGGACTATGCCTGGTTACTCCCCCCCTCCCTCAACACCCCTGTGTCCCCATATCACTACCATAGTGTACGTTGCTCCTCCTCTAATGTTTTTAACAAATACTGTAGATCCCATTTTAAGTAAAATCTTTCCACCCCTTTTTCTATGTTTGAAACCACAACTTTTCTTCCATATTATTAGATATTTATTATGTCATCATCACACAATGGGGGGTGGAGGCGAGGTGAAAGTGTGAGCGGTAGCAAATTTTAGTAAGATGCATTTCTTTTGGCAATCATGATTATAAGAATTAATGAGGATTTACTATCTTGAAACCAAGCTCCTGTTTTACCATCTGTTCTCTCCAGGTCTGAGAGATAGATGCACTATTAATTGTTTTAAATTAATAAAACGAGGAGGCAGATAAAAGCAAATTCTTTTTTTCTTTTAAGTAAAATATAACAGAATGGTAATATTCTTGGTCTTGTTCAAAGTAGCGAGTTCATGCAATTACGAATTTGTAGAAACACATAGAATTGGGGATAGAGAATTTCTATTTTATTTGGTAAAAAAAAAATCATTTTCATTATAGCCACAACCACAGATATTTTGAATAGATTAACTGAAATGTCGGTATTGGGAGTTTGAATAATCTTTGCCTTTTATGGATCTCTTATTAACAGCATACTAGTGCACTGCTGAACGCAGATTTCCATTAGTGGGGATGTGCAGAACGGGTCCTGCCTGATCGAACGCAAAGCAGCAGCAGAATGTTAGTGATTGACAGTCTGCTGCTGTTTTGGGTCAGGGTGGAGGTGGTGACGGCCTCTATTTTCCAAAAACAGAGGCGTGTCACTGCCGTTGGGGAGGAGGGAAGAGGCCAAGATCTTATGGACATTTGTTTAATGCATTCATGTGTGACTTGGCAACAGGACCGTAACAAAACAGTGTGAAAAGGACTAAAGGGTGGCACAGTTGTTTTTGCGATGGTACCCTTTTGCAGCTTATGGGGTGCATGGAGGGACACCCCGCAACCTAAATATGTACATGCAACCAGAGATTGAGCTAAAAAGCTCCATTATATTTTATATCTCTGCTGGGTGGTTATTTGGGTTAGACAAGAGCAACAAAGTCATCTACAAAAAAGCTTATTTACATTCTTAGTAACCTGACTTAATTCATGAAATGCTATTGCTGCTGCATAAAACAATTACTAGCATCTCTAAAACAAGAGCTAAAAGTAATGGTGATATTGGGCCTGATTCAGAGCCGGACGCAAGTGGCTGCTCGTTCACTCCGAGCGATGTTTGCCCAACAGCGCATGCGTACGGATCGTAATACGCATGCGCGAACCAGTCAGTGCGGCCAAAATTCATGTGCTCGCAAAATAGCGAATGCTTGATTATTTGAGTGACAGAATGAGGCGTATGTGGGTGGTAACAGGGGAAGGTGCTTGAAAACGGGGAGTGGAGATCCGATCGCAGGCGTGCTTAAATGTCAAAATGGGCGTTTTATGGGTGTGCATAATTAAAACAGCAGCATCATTGACAACGTCACTGAGTTTTTTTTAAGCCAGAACTGCTCGCAAAATTGTGGTAGCAAACACCAACCACAAGAATAGCGAGCAGCTCATACCCTGTTCGATGTACTCGATTAATCTAATAAATAGCGGACATGACGTAGGATGCGCGCGGCCAGGGGGCGTAGTTTCCCAAAAAACGTCCGCAAGTTTTGTTCGCTCGTTCAGACCTAGAGGCGTGAACAGACCGCAAACAGCGAATGGTTCATTTGAATAGCCACCCCTATTTTCTGGACGAGCGAGCGCAAATAGCGACCGGCTCTGATTCAGGCCCATTGTTCACGCTGGTTTTGTGCCTTTGCAGGGAGCTGAACGTAGATCATTACATTAGCGCTATCTGAGTCATGGAACTAGGGTAAATATTATTTATGATATGCAAAAATTTGTTGAACACTGAAAATTGACCTTAGTTCATAAGGTTACCTATTAAAAAGTTTAAAAGATCTATCAGCATTTAATGATAAGATTATAAAGCAAAGGGCAGAGACTTTAAACGTATTAAAGTGCTATATATTTTCATAATACCTTTCTGATATTTGCTATTGAATATCTCCTCCATATAATACAAGGTTATTTGATAAGGATTTTAGTAAGGATGAGCTCTTTAATCCCGAGATGCAAACTCTATGTAGCTAAGACATGTACGTAAGCCGAATTGAATACATTTGGAAAGATCTGTGACTCATTAGAGAAATAAAATATGATTGAAAATGCTCACTAATGTGAAATTTTAAAAATCTGAAGAATTTCCATCAAACTACAGGGACCTGGAGATTTAAAAGCCTTAAGTGTCATAATGAAAGAGTAATACCCCTTTTACACCAACCGAATAACCCGGGTTATTGCCGGGTCAATCCGGGTCGATGCTCTGTGTGAACGGCTTCCAGAAAAATTTCCCGGGTTGATTTACCCGGGAATCTTACTCAGGTTGAGAGCAGGGTTGAACACGGGTTGTTCCCGTGTCATGCGGCAGTGTGAACTGGTGCTACCCGGATTATTTTACCCGGCTACATTCTGCCATTAGCTGATTGGAGCTTCTGGGGCGCTGGCAGATGATGTCATTTGTCAGGGCCCTGCAGAGAGACGCACACGCAGCCATTACTTGCCTGCCTAACCTCCTGCACACAGCCTGCACCACAGCCTGACCAACTCCCACAAAACGTAGGCTGATACACAGGCTGCCACAGTCAGAACTGCAGCCTGCACCACAGCCGGACCAGCAGCTCCAAACGCAGGCTGATACACAGCCATAACAGCAGCCTGAGCCACACCCTGTTACTACAGCAGCATGTGTGCTGCATCGAACTGGACCGATGCCGATATCCGACAGCTACTGCTCATCAGGGCGGAGGAAGAAATTAAACGCCAGATGACTGGCACAGTGAAAGATGTACCACAATATAGCCCAGATGCTGGAGTCCCGAGGGATAAAACGCACGCAGCAGCAAGTGGTCAATAAATTGAAGGCCTTGCGTAAGCAGTTCACTAAAGTGCACGTTCATAACCGCAACAAAAGTGGTGCAGGCCGCAAGGAATGGGTGCATTACCAATTGTGCCACAGCGCTTTTGGAAATACAGCGCTTTCAAACCCCATAGCACTGTCCTCCTCAATTGCGCCATCCTGCTCCAGCCAGCAGGAGGATAGTCAAGAGGTACCGGCTACACAGGTTACCCTGCCGTCCTCGCAAAGCAGACCAACATCACAGCTCCTACTGACCGATGAGCCTGGAGAAGGTAGTGGGATGGATTCATCTGTGAATGGTGACAGGATGGATTCATCTGTGAATGCTGACAGTATCGCTTCCACCATAGATGAGGTAGTTGAGACAAGCTCAGAGACTGCGCCCCCTAAAAAGACCCCTCCGCTACGCGCTAATAGTAAGTATTTAAAAAAAAAAAAACACCCACATCACACACACACACACTACATTCACTTAAATCCAAAGGGTAACTGTTGCAGAGTGCTGCTAGCGTGCAGGTAGATAGAAGGCCACAAGCACATGGATGCAAACACCACTGCTATCTTTATGTCGGCTCAATGCATATTATATATTTTTTTTTTTCTCCCCTTTGCAGTCTACAATGTGCCACCCAGAAAGAAGAAGCTCAACAGGTCGGAGCAAGCGGCTAGAGCGATGACTTCTGTGATCGTGGAGCATCTCCGTGAATTGGATGCCGATATTCAGAGGCAGGAGGATGCTAGATTGGATCGGTTTCTAGGGTGCGAAAGGCAAATGCAGCAGTCATTTATGAGGCAATTAATGGATATGCAGGAGAGACAGATGTTGTTTTTTGAGCGCACATTTGGTCGTGGCTATCCAAACCAAACACAGGCATTACCACAGGCCCCAGTGTACCCAGAACACAGATTTGGCCAGTGCAATATGGGGCCCAATTATTACAACCCTAGCACTAACCCTAACACAACACAAACAAACCAAGAGTCACCACAGTATACAGTGTATAGGCAATTGCCGTAAACATGGCCATTTTAAATATGTTATCGTTGTACCAACCGGTACATGTTCTACTTTAGTTTTTTTTTTCTATTGTGTGGCTAAAAGTATCATGTTTATTGTGTGATGGCACTTTTCATTTTTTTATTACTTTTATAGTATATTATATTTATAGTATATTGTTTTGCCCGCAGGGATCTATAAGGCACTTTTCTTTTATATTGGGCATACGATGTTTGACATTTGTTTTATACTGTTTTTATACTTTTTCTACAATCTAAGAATGTGTTAAAACTGTTCTATTAAAAAACAGAATATATGCACATGGTTAAAGTAAAAAAAAAACAACTTTCAAACCAAATAAACCAAAAACATGTTTGAAATATGAAATTTTGCCTTTTTATTTTAAATCAATAAGGGAAGGTTTTTAGAAATGGTGGCCCGGATGATCTCGGTGCTGTCCTCATGCTCCCCCACGTAGCTTACTGCATCACTTGCAATGCCCCCACCTCAGTGTCCTGCACATTCCACTCGGGAAGGAAGTGGTCCTTTTGAATTTCGCAAATGTTATGCAGTATGCAGCAGGCTGCTACTACATGGGGCATGATTTTTAGGTCCACATCATTCCTCTTCATGAGACAGCGTCAACGTCCTTTTAAACGTCCAAAAGCATTTTCCACAGCCATCCGGGCAGTGCTAAGGCTGTGAGTGTTGGTGACCTTTTCCGGGGACAACTGTACATGTTGTGTATAACCCTTCATTAGCCAATGCTTCAAAGGATATGCCGCATCGCCAATGATGTGGACCGGGACCTCCACGCCTTCTAGGGTCACCGATTTCTGTTAAAAAAAAAATATGGTCACTATAATGAGAAGTGGCATAAGGTGTAGTCACATGGTGGTCAAGTAGGTTTAAAAAAATTCATGTATTTTATAGCACAATATATATGTTGGCAAATACTTTTGAATATCATGCATTCCGCACCATTTCACACTTCATATTTTGCTAAAGCACATAAGAATAGTGGACATAAAGAGAAAAAGGACCATATATTCTTACCTCTCTAGGGAAAAGCCATCCACCCCGCTTTTCCTCTGCTATGCTGTACAAGTCAGAGTTGGCTAGTACTCTGGCGTCATGTGCCCGTCCAGGCCAGCCTATGAAAACATCTGTAAAACTAAAAAAAAAAAATTAGTATTCTAACAACAAAAAACATAAAATAAATGTAGATATGAAAGAATAATTTGTACAAATTTACTTACCAGTATCGGTGGTCCACAACAGCTTGAAGAATAATGGAATGCCACCCTTTACGATTATAATAATCCACAGGGTTTTCATGGGGGGCGATGATGGGAATGTGGGTTCCGTCTATGGCACCAGCACACTGCGGATACTCACGCCTTGGATGGTTTCATCTAGGCGCTGTCCTTCTGGCAAGGAGATAAAGCGCTGGTACAGGGTATCCACTAATGCCCGCGTCACCTGGTAAATGATCTTGCAGACTGTGCCAATCCCAACACCAAATAGACAGGAGAGTGTGCGGTACTCTCCGGGGGTAGCATACCACCAGAGTGCAATGGCTAATCTCCTGATTGGAGTGATGGGCTTTCGGTAGTTGGTGGTCTGCATCATCAGTGCTGGTGCCAGTAATTCCAATATATAATAAAAGGTGGCACGCGACATCTGAAAGTGTTCCAGCCACTGCTCCACTTGGAAAGCTTCTACAGTCTGCATGAAAGCTTCTCCATGGTGGCGGTCTCTGGCCCACATTCTTCTATTTCTCATCGTGGTCAATCTCATCATGGTGGTGATGTTGGCTGATATCAGTGCTCTCCTCCTGCACAAATATTGGCGTCGAAATCTGGCCCTCTCAGCCAAGAATTGCGCTCTCCTCCTCGATCCCTGCACAAGGTGCCACATCATAAAAAGCTGCATCCAATTCTCTGTTGCTGAAATCAACAGAAAGCTGAAAACAGTGAGGACATCGGGAATACCCACATGTGCTCCGTCTGCCATCATTGCTGCAATGCTGTAAGCAGTCCCTGCCCCTCTCTTTTGTTGCCTTTTGTGACCTCATCTTTGTCAGCCCTTAAAAAAGTAAATTTTTAATGACATCTATAGGGAAAAGCAGGGATTACCCGGGTTCAGTGTGAACGGGGCAAACCCGGGAATAACCCGGGTCGAATTGCAGTGTAAACGGGGTCTGAAGCCGAGTTCGACCAGGGATTGACCAGTGTTCAAATTCCAGGGTCGGACACAGGATTTTGGTGTAAAAGGGGTATAACAGAAGGCTGTATAAACCTGAGGTTGGTAAAACCAGGAGTCAGGTATTGGTTTGTGTGGTTATGTCAGCTGACTAGTTGAGCCTATCACGGTTTGGGGGTTTGGTTAGAGTCTATTTAAGTATGTGGCTTTTAAGATGCAGGCCTCTTTGCTTGTAATATACCTGTCAGGGAATTGCTGTATTGTCATCTTGTCATTGGAAATTTCGGTGTCAGATTAACAGCAGGGTGGCGACATCAGGGACCCCGCACACAGTGAATCTACCCTATTGAGGCACTACTATATGTGCTCTGTGTCTAGTTCTGAGTCTCTGCACTTTAGGGTCATGGATGTGACGCTGTCACAGAGTAATTTGTAGGAGCAACCAAGTAGGTGTCACAAATCTGGGATCTAACTAAGCATTTCTGACAAGCTCAGACACTCCTTCATTGCTGTCTCCAGGCCTATGCAGAAACATTCCATTGCAATTACCTGATGTACTTGAGCAGCTTAGCAGTGCTCACCTGATCTTCTGCTCCAATGGGAATGGACTGTCTGCTATTTATATGTGCACCTGGAGTCAGCACATGGCCTGAACAACATGCTTCCTTCCCAGGGTAGTTATAGGCTCCAGGATTCATTCATTGTGTGCTGATAAGGTGTCTCCTGTGATATCCTGTTGCTATCTGCATTCTATCTGTCAGCACCGCAGCTTCCATGCTGCATACAGACCGACTCCAGCCACCTCACTCGGCCAGGGTATACTGTTACCTGCCTTCCACCTGCCACTGTGTTTGTTACCTGTCAACGCAGCAGCTTCCGCGCTGCAAATAGATTTGCCTTTCCTCAGTGCTAGCCGGCATGGGCATCTGCAGTTACCATTACTTCTGCCGCTACTGCCTCTCTGTGGACTCCGCTCTACATCAGTGCCGCTGGGACAGTGCATGCAAGTTACCTATACTTTATACTGTGTTTGGTGCTTGTCCAGGTTATCAGGTTATACTATTGTGCTGACCTTGTATTGGTTTCCCTGTGCTGTGTGCTATTGTCTTGGTCTGGTACAGAGAAGGGTGCTGGTCCAAGGGCTAGGGTTCAGTGTGCAGTATACGGTCTGTACACTGAGGTGTCAAGTAATCTGTATTCCAGGTCTGGCGTCAGAGCAGTACTAGAGTTACAGCTTCCTCAAGTTGTACACTACAAAAGACTCCTGGCTTGAGTTCTGAGTTCCAATCTACCAGTACTATAGTGTTCTGAGTCCTGGAGTTCACCTTTGTCTCTGGAGTGTATCCCTGGTCTTGCTGGCCTTCACAGGTCACTAGGCAAGGGGTTGACCAATGTACCTGGTCTGTTTACTCCAGTTCCAGTCCAATATCCATGCATATCACAAGTCTGTGGTTCCTGTCACTAGTGTACCTATACTCCTGTTCATACCCATGAGCCAAAGTATTATCAAGCCATCTTGTTTGCTATGGACATCCGCCATACACAAAGGTCCCAAGCCGGATCTACAGAATACTCAGACCGTCATAGGTCAGTTTATTTCAGGCATTGGGCCCTGGCTGTGTGGCTTCGGGAGGCATTCCTTTCCGATTGATGCTGCTGTTTTTGTTGCGACAGCTGGTTTTACGCTTCATGACATTAAAAAAAGGGTTAATGTATCAAGCAGCGAAAAGAGTGTTAAAGTGGACCAGTGGAGAAGTTGCACATAGAAACCAATCAGCTTTGAGAAAGCATTTATCAAATACATTATATAAAATGATAGGCGGATGCTGATTGGTTGCTATGGGCAACTTCTCCACTGGTCCACTTCTCCACTCTTTACACAGCTTGATACATTTCCCCTGCTTGTGTTAACTTGGGGCTTTGGCTACTCTCCTCATTTCTTTTTTATGAATTCTTTATTTTTTCAATTTCTATTGCAGAAAAATTTCAGTTTGTTTATATTACAATCAAATGTTTTACATGAATAGGTTTGAACAGTGCAATACTTAATATTCCATTCTAACAAACAATTACTGCATCGTAAAAACAGATTGAAATATCCTATTACTCAATACTTAAATACCTTATACAAAAGAACTGGAAAATAAAATATGGGTTGACAAGACAAGACAATTGGAAGGATAGAAAAAACATAATAAAATAAATGAGCATATATTTTTGAATAGTTTTGGAATAATGATGAATGATGAAGTTGGGCCAAGGTCAAACCCTTTCTCAAAAGGCGAGACGGATCTTATAGAAAAATGGGACTATTGAAATTAAAAGCTTAATGTGTTGGGACCAATGTTTTGTATTCAGGTGATGTTTTGAAATCTATCCAAGCAGACCATGTGGCAACAAAATTAGAGTATTTCTCTAAACTCGTATAAAAAATATCCTCCATCGCCATATAGAAATCAACTCTCCTACACCACTCCCAAATCGGGGGTGTTACAGTAGAGCGCCAGTGTACAGGTACCACTGCCCTTGCAGCATTGCCAAATGTTTAAGGCAGGGGTGGGGAACCTTTTTTCTGCCAAGGGCCATTTTGATTTTTAGAAAATCATTCGGGGGCCATACAAAATTATTGACTTAAAATTTGCCTCCTATATTTGGTTAAAAACTTTATTAACTCACCCTTAATGCGATGGCTGTAAGTAACTGCTTCTCTTTGGTATGTTGCCAGGCAGAGTCTGGAGGGGCAGTCCCTATGGATGTGTGACAGACAGATTGATAAGGCAGCCCTGGGGTCCTCTCAGTCCTAACCAGCCTGATGACAGCACTGAATGTACACACCCCCTGCTGTGCCACCACTGCCTGCTTGCCCGCACTGTTAGGGTGAGACCCTGCATGACCCTGTACTAACCAGCTCAATGGCAGCCATATGACAGCCCTGATTCCCCCCCCTTGTGCGCTGCCTGCCTGTTGCCGTGGATGGGGAGAGAGCCCTGCATGCCACTCAATGACAGCCCTGACACCCTGATCCCCCCTGTGCTACCTGCCGCCGCTGATAGAGAGCCCCTGCACTAATCCGCCCAATGACAGCCTTGACACCCTCCACCGCTGTGCTACCTCCCGTCACTGATAGCCGATGACAGCCCTGACACAAACACCCTCCCCCAGCTGTGCTACCTGCCGCCGCTGACAGCCGCTACACTACGCTGATTCCGCTGCTGCCGCTGACAGCCGGGCCGGATGATTTCACCTTGCGGGCTGTATACGGCCCGTGGGCCGGAGGTTCCCCATCCCTGGTTTAAGGAGAGATTTTTTGTACATTGAAATCGGGATGGTAGAGTAAGAGAGGAGCCAAAATTCCGGACCTTTGAGAACCGGATGGCCCAAAACTTGTGTGGATAAGTCAAAATTTTTTTCCCAATAAGATGTTATTAGGTGACAATCCCACGAAATGTGTAATAAAGTTCCTGTGTCGCTACCACACCACCAGCACATAGGGGATATTGAGGGAAAGAACCTATGAAGTAGTACGGGGATTCTATACCCTCTAGTTAACAGTTTATACCGAGTCTCCAGGACCTCAAGACTTCCAGAACACACTGACATGATCTGACACACCTTTTCCCAGTTTATTTGGATACCACGATGTATTAAATCCCTCTCCCAAGCTCTCCAGAAGGAGGGAGCATCTTGGAATTTCCCTTGTAATAACATTTGATATATTGCTGATATAGTATGAATAGGTTCAGAGGTATGAGAACACATGTTCAAATGTTGTAAGGTCTCTGTTTATCTGAGGTAGCCCTCCCTGTGATGTGGCAAAGTGTCGTACCTGAAAGAAAAACAAATAATCCCTTTTTAAAATGCTTGTGAGTGAACAAATGTCACTAAAGAATTTAATAGTGCCATCTGTAACTAAATGTTTCAGCCTAATAATTCCTGCTTCCTTCCATCTAGATGTATTATTACTGGTCAGCCCAGGAGGAAAGAGAGGATTATCAATGATGGCAGTAAGTGGGGAGACCTCTGAAGATACACCAGGCCTAGTACATAGTTTCTTCCACATTAATAATGTGGGGCCTACTGTCGGGTGTATGGAGCTTATAATTTTTGAACACCATGGTACACTTTGCAGGTTTAGGTTTTCTGAGTGTGCCTCAAGATTCACCAATTGTCTCTCCCCAGAACCTCTCGTCCAATCCAGTACCCTTCGTATGACCGTCGCCTTATAATATGACGAGATCATGGGTAATTGTTGTCCCCCTTGCTCTTTTTGTCTAAAGAGATGAATATGCTTGAACTTAGGTCTCCTCCCCCCCATACAAAATCCTGAATAAGTTTTTGGGATTCTTGTAAAAATGTAAGTGGGATCTTCAAGGGGATTGCCTGGAAAAAATAGAGGAATCTAGGGAGTACATTCATTTTGATAATATTTATTCGTCCTATCCAAGAAAATCTCTGCTTGAGCCATTGCATCAATTCTGGTCTAATTTTGTTTAATAGTGGAGTATGATTTAAGGTGAGCATGTTTTGAAGGTTTTTAGGGATAGTAATGCCTAAATATTTGATATGAGAAGGATGCCATGAAAACGGGAAAGAGGTTGTTAAAGCCGAAATCGTTTAGTTTGAACAGGTTACATTCATTGGCAACGATTTCGCATAGTTGATTTTGAAGTTCGAAAGCTGTCCGCAACGTGTAAACTCTATCATTAAATTAGGTAAGGATGTAGTCGGATTTGTGATAATGGCGAGTAGATCGTCTGCAAATAAAGCCAACCGGTAGTCTCTATCACCCACCTTTAGGCCTGTTAAATTTGTTCCGTTTCCTTATGGCCCTTGCCAAGGCCTCCACACACAATACGAACACCATTGGCGAAAGAGGGCAGCCCTGGCGTGTATCATTAGTTATCTTTACTGGATAAAATCCCATTTATTCTCATCTGTGCCGAAGGTTCTCGGAACAGGGCCAGGATTCACTGCAGAAAGATCTCCCCCAGACCTAATTTACACGAAAGTCCAATCCACCCTGTCAAACGCCTTTTCAGCATCAGTGGAGAGGAGTAGCATAGGGGTCTTGGTGTTTTGAGCCTGAACAATAAGATCAATGACTTTTTTGGTATTGTCCCTTGCCTCCCTCCCCGGGACAAACCCCACCTGGTCAGAATTTATAACACTCGGAAGCAATGATCCTAGTCGGTTTGCTATGACCTTGGCATACAGTGTCATATCAACATTTAATAATGATATGGGTCTATAGCTTGCCGGTAAGCTTGGGTCCTTTCCCTCTTTCGGGATCACGGTAAAATGAGCATTGAGAGATTGACTTGATACGGGGGTCTGCTTGGAGATCGAATTGTACGCTTTTAGTAGGATGGGAAGGAGTTTATCTCTGTATGCTTTGTAGTACGAAGTAGGAAACCCGTCTTTCCTGGACTCTTACCAGTAGGTGAAGATTTAAGGGCCGTTACTAGTTCCTCCTCTGTGAAAGGTTCATCTAAAGCTTGGGCTACTGTCTGAGGCAAAGTGGGATATTTAATTTCCTCCAGAAAATCTCGAATTGCCTGTGAATGGGCCATGAGTTCAGAAGTGGACCGGTTAGAAGTTAGATTGTATAGTGTTGTATAATATGAGTGAAATACCCTGGCTATTTCTGTATCTGTGACACAAACTGTGCCAGACGTTTCTTTAATTTTAGATATATATGTGAGCGATCTTTGAGCATGAAGAGCTTGTGCCAGTAGCTTTCCAGGTTTATTACCCCATCTGTGATGTTTGTGTCTACAATGTTGAAATGCACGTTGAGTCCCATCATTTAATAAGCTATTAAGCGACGACCGTGCATTTTGAAGCTCCATATATGTGTCAGGGGAAAGTGTATACTTATGAGCCATTTCAAGAGTTCTAATCTGTGTAAGCAAGGAATTCCTACACTCAACCCTTTGTTTTTTAAGGAAAGTACCCATTTGGATACACTCATCCCTTATGACGCATTTATGTGCCTCCCATATAGACACCGGTGAAGCTTCCGAAGAAGCATTCAAAGTGATATACTCATCTATTGCTTTATCAAGTTGTGAGTGACAGGTCGTGTCTCTAAGGAACTGCTCATTAAATTGCCATTGCCACTGGCGTGGCGTCGAGTGGAGTATGCGTAGGGAAATTGTAATTGGGGCGTGGTCAGAGTCTGCTATCTGTCCTATTTTCTCGTCTATAAGGAGATCAAGAGCAGAATGACCTAAACAGAAGTAGTCAATCTGGGAATACGAATTGTGGGGAGGTGAATAAAAGGTATAATCCCTTTCTGAAGGATGTAGTAGCCGCCAGGTGTCTACCAGCTGAAAGTCCTGGAGAATCGAACGGAACCGCCTAAGATCCCTGAAAGAGGTCCTGGAGGCACCTGTAGAAGTATCTATATGGGGCTCTACTATCCAATTAAAATCTCCCCCGACCACAAGGACTCCTTCAATATGCGCTTCTATTAATTCTAGAGCCTCTTGTAAAAAAGGCGTCTGTCTCTGGTTAGGTAGATATAAATTTACGAAGGTGTATTTTTGATGGGCAATAGTAGTTTTTACCAGTAGAACCCTCCCATCCCCTATAGGAATCTAGTGTTTTCGGGCCTAAGGTGTTTGGAGAATAGTATGGCCACTCCCCGGGCTGTGAAATTATTAAAAAAAACCTAATGGGGAGTGTCGAGAGTACAAGTTCGGGGCCACTCCTCTCTTAAAGTGGGTCTCCTGTAAAAATACAATGTCAACTTTGTCTATATGTAGTGTGTGAAGCAGTCATGATCGTTTTTCTGGGACATTGAGTCCTTTTATATTATTAGAAAACGACGTTAACTTAGCCATTGTTGAATGAGGTAGAACAACAGATTTTCGATGATGGGTATCTTCACAGTTTCACTACACAGGAATTGAGTCTTTCTAGATTCCGTTGCCTCTGCTAAATATGCTTAATACAATACATTGAGAATAAAAAACAAAAACACTCTGCACAATAAGCCATAGGATCCCAAAATGGACACATGGTCATCTTATATACAGCAGAGAAGGAGGCATAGAAGGGTGCTAGTGGACTCAACACATTCCAATTATCTTCATATAATAAAGCCTAAAAAATGGCCAATATACCTAAACCTTAAACATCAACAATTAAAGTATACATTAATAATATCTTTTACGCACTTAGATAATGTGCCTAACACGGAAAGATCCAGCTAACTCAAACTGGCATAGAAATATTAATTCAGGCTACTAAACAACCACAGAACCTACAGCTTGATGTAAATAGCAAAAATAAAAATAGAAATAAATAACGGTAAGCACATCAATTAGGAGTTTTGTATAGTCCCGAGTTGTAGCAATTGAAAGGATACAAGAGGACATCTCGTCTCCCTCTCAGGTGTTATTAGGAGCCGTATCGGTTCTTTGACGAGATCGTCTCCTTGAGTTACAAGCCATATTCCAATGTTCCCTTCGTGGAAGAGGTATCATATTCCAGTCTGGAGGATCCAGCTAGTTTGGAAGTGTAAGGGTCGGTAACTCCAAGGCAGAGCAACATTTTTGTACATCTTCGTGTTCTTGTAAAGTATATAAGGTTCCCTCATGATTCACTTGTGTACTCAGAGGGAATCCCCATCGGTAACTTATTTCCCATTTTTTTAGCTCCTCAGTAAGAGGATGTAAAAGATCTCTGTTAGAGTGTATGCCATGATAAATCCTGGAATATCTGGATTGCATTGCCACTAAAGGCCTGTCTGGCCTTACGGACAATCTCCTCCTTCACCATGTAGTAATGAAGATGACAGATAATGTCTCTAGGTCTTTCTGAAGGTAGACCTTTAGATCCACCCCTAAGAGTTCATTAAAGATTTTTGTTAATACATCAATTATTCCTTGTGGTGGAATCTCTTCTGGTATCCCTTTAACTCTTAAGTTGTTCCTTCGGCCCCTATTATCGATGTCATCTAAGCGATGTTGCATCTCCAAAAGTTTGCGTGATTGTTGAGAAAGAGTCCCTTGTAAGCCTGACAACTGTGTATCTGCCTCTTCCCTATGGTCCTCAAGTGTCACTACTCGATACGCGACCTGTACAAGGTCTGCCTGTATAGTGGAATTCGCGCCTGGATAGACTCTTGAATCCTTTGTTCTTGTATTTGTAAATCTTGTTGTATATACTGGCATGTTGGTAGTGATTTAAGGTAAGAATTTCGGCCATATCCCCACTCCCTGGGCGAGATTGAGGTGTCGTTACTGGGGATTGTGTCTCGGGGGTTGTGTTTCCTTCCGAACTTCTTGAGGCCATGACTGGAGATGATGGGGTAGGTAGAGAGGGTCCAAAGGAGGAGGCCCCAAAAAGAGAGTGGAGTTCCTATGACTGCGAGGGTTTTGAAGGTGTAGCAGCTGACTTCCAAATGTATTACGTCTCCCCATGAGTCAGAACTCAAGGCTTCAGAGAAAGACCCGTGCAGCTTTAGTATGAGACTGGTTTAGGCATCAGTTACATCAGTGTGTCACATCACACGGTCCCCTTCATTACAGTGGCCTGATCAAGACATGTCAGTCGAGCACACGTCCTTGGTCTACATATCAAGGAGTATACTTGTCAGCGAAGTTGAAGCTGACACTAGCACTTTTCAGGGTATATGGTCTGGATACTATATTAGTGCATGTATAATTAAGGCTAGTGGTAATGGTAGATTCAGGCCACAAGAGGGCATACCTGTGTCAGTAATGGTATTTGTTAGGTAATAGTATAGTAAAAGGAGAAATACAGAATGATGCCTTTTCAATGAAGCCCCTAAAGTATCTGCACTATCAAACAGCACTTTGTCAGAGACACGTGTTAAGACCAAGTGTGTTTTATCACTTTATTCCAATAGTGACCTTAGGAGTCTCCAGGCATGGAAAAGGAGTGAGGGCAGGAAAAGATGGCGTTTGTCACCCTTTTGTTTTTCTGGTAATAACTCTTCACCACCCAGGAGAGTGTCACTCTGGCAGGTCACTAATCTATTTCTGTCTCATAGACAGTGGATCTGTATTGACCCTGTGGTCACATGTGTCAGCGGGAGATAGAGCCTCCGCATCGTCACGCGGCTTAAGCAGGGAACTAGCGGGCGTAGTTAATAGACGCCGGCAACCCCCCGCTACTTACAGTGCGATGGGCTCACTCCGGGCACAGCGTCCAGTATCTCCTCGCATATGGAGTGATGTCTTTCTCCGGACGTTCTGCTAACATCAGCGGGAGCGCAGGCACACCAGGAGGCAGCTCCCGGGGCAGGTAAGAAATCGAGGCCGGGGATTCAGTGAGGAACCAGGCCTCAATCCGCAGGGGTCCAAAAGTAGCCCCCCGATTCTGATTACTCCATCCCTATTTACTGACCACCTCTCTCAGTGTCAGGGAAGGGGTCGCAGTTTCTCTAATGTGCCGAAAGAGCTTATAACTGGCTAAAGCCCCGGAGCCCAGTGTAGGCACATCCGACTTCCATGCTGACCAGGCCACGCTCATCTACTCTCCTCATTTCACAGTAAGAACCTGTTTTGCCTTTATGGGGACCTGATTGGTATTTCTCGCTGAGTTATATTTTCCCTCCCACTCCAGTACTTTTACTCCCTCTTTTCTTTTACCTTCCCTCACCCCCTTTTTCCCATGATACTGGATTTTGCTATGGTAAGACATCATGGTGTTTTTTGATGTTTATGTTGTTGTTTCATATCTGAAATAATTTTGAAGTCGCCTCCGCTGTCTCTTTTCTTTTCAGGTGCTAGATCTCAAGGATGCTTGGATCATTGGCTACTCCTTTGATTTCTAGGCATCTAAATCCACTGCTGCCTTTGACATTTCTGTTTTCCCCCCAGGCAGGGCGGCTCGAGGCACGTTCGAACAGTGCAGTCGAACAGGGGCTCGACCCCATAGAGGGCACACTCTTCCCAACCATTCCCGGTTGCAGCGGGACAGTCCCGTTTTTCGAGCACTGCCCCGCTGTTCCACGCGCAGGGCGAAGTGCCCCGTGGAAGGTTGGGCATCTCCACCGCCGGCCCCGGAGAAGAGGAATGCATCCATTCAGTGCAGGAAGAGGGCTGGGGGCAGTCCAGCTGCTGATGTAGTGCTGGGCTTGCCCCCAGCCTGATGTTAACTGGAGGCGTGCCATACGGGCACGCCCCCAAATAATGTCATTTAGGGATGTGCCCCCATTTCTGGTCACGCGCGGTTAATGGGCGCCGTGGTCCCAATATACACAAGGCGCAGCTCCCCCTGGAGCCAGCCTTGCCCCCAGGGCTACTCGTGTTCATTGGTTCATTGCTTGTGGTCCCTTAGGGCCTGTGGCTAAACTATGTAGGATTGACCTTGGGAAAGGGATGTCTTTGTATTTGAGGGTCACCTTTGTAAATGACTTACATCATATAGTATTATAGAAGCTTAGTCAATATCTAAGGCTATCTGGTGGTACAGTATACCTAAGCATGTCTGGTACTGCCAGTAGAGTGGTGCCACTACTGATGAGGTCAGGAAGAAGCTTAGTGCTTCTGTGTCTTGCCTTTTGCTGGTAAATAAGGAAACTTGTGTGGCATCTGTTGATCCGCTTCTATTACACTTACTTACATTGGCCTGATGGAGCCCATTTTGTTTGTTTGTTGAAATGTTTAGGTTGTTGCAGAAGTGTTTATTTTAATGTATGGAGGCGGTTCTGTCATCAGATCTTTGCTTTGGCAGGAAAGAATGGCAGATGTGCAGTTATTTTGTCTGGGAGCATTGTCCTTCATGGATTTTAAAGCCTCATAGCACCCTACCGAGAGCAGCTGCTGCTTGATGGAAGGGGGGCTGGATAACCTATGTTGTGGATAAAGGCACCTACTGTAGGGCAGTCTCCCACCTTCAGTTATTTAGTTGCTGTTGAGGTTTGCATAGTCTAGGCTTACTCTGGTAACTAGCCGACCTTTCTCTGCCAACATACAGTTTTTTCTTTTGAATTTAAATGAATAATGAGCTGACCTTTACTGCCTATTTTATGTCTCTGTGTTTTTATTTAAGTTAATTTATGCCTAAGGTGACACGCACACAAGGCAGTCATCAGCCATTAGGTTTAGTAATTCTTCAGTCATGAATGCTCAGAATTCTGAAGGAGTTAAACCCTACTGTATCTCAAAATACTTTCTATTTTCCTGATCAGCCTGATCCAGTTTATAAAGATCTTTATAAATCTCAGTAAAATTATGAAATGTTACATTACCTTTATGGCACAGGCTGCCCTGCGCATCTTAAAAAGCCATATGTCAATGTAAGATCTTTCCCCTTTTAATAAATTAGATAGTAATCTACATGATTTACTGCCATGTTTCTAGAACTGGCAGCTAAAGGAGTTATAGGATTTGATTCTTATCTGGGTGACAGTTGAATCAAACTGTGCTCACTTCTGCTGATGAAGTGCTTTGGTGCAAGAGGGATTTTTTTTTTCATTCAGTACAGTTTTTTTAAAATCATCAGTCAGTTCTGTTTGTATTGTTAAGTCGGTTAAATGGTTCTTTAACTTGCGCCAAGGGAAACACAGGTAAAGGGACAGAAACAGCAGCCTGGAATAAATGTAGCTGGGAACATGGGATAATGCATCAAATGGGTTTGGGGTGTAATTCCTGTGCTTTCTGGACCTTAAAAGACTATTGTGGGCTTGAAATATGAATTGTTGACTTTCCATGGGTGTCCCAAAACATAAAAGAGTTAAACATAATTTCAACTTTTTAAGACACTGATTTGTGAAAATCTCTGGGCTTGATGCTGATGTGGACGGTACTGCAGCGCCGCAGGGAAGTCTGGAACAGCGCCCTGCAGCCTAGAAAGCCGCCAGCTGGATTGTTCCTTAGGTCATTTCTCCCTGGTCCTGGCAGCAAGACACCTCAGGACGGATTGGAGCCTCCTAAGTCATGTCACATGTTCGGGGGATGCACGGGGGACATTTTCACCCTGCTACGGCCCTGTGATGTGAGTTGAAGGCAGACATACTGTATCTCCCAAGTTTGCCCCGTGTGCATGCTCAGGTGCCCATCATACAGAATTACAGACGATGCAGAGACTGATTTCATCTACCATTTTTGTTTGACAGGGACATACTGTAACTGGGTTGGCTGTAATGAGGCATCTGAACGTAGCCAGACCACAGAAAGGGCTTGTAGATGAAATTGTGTTCTATACAGTATTGTGTGTATAGGCATAATTATGCCTGTTTATAGGTGGATCTTTTGCACCAGGAATAGGGCTGGTGCAAGTGTGCACCGATAATGATGATGACTTTGAAACCAAGCTCACTGCCAGGGGAAGCTGTGCAGAGATGCCTATAACTCTGCATACAGGCGGATATACACTCAGGTTCCAGCATGTATTGGACCAAGTGTAAGGATGTAACAAGAGTGCTACCCTTAAATTAGGAGACATAGAGCCTGATAGAGAGATGCACGCTAAGTCGATGCCACACGATAACTGCCGATGTTTGCAGTCAGCGCATGCGTCTCGATGGTTACCGCCGAAAGCCTCAGAATGAATTTGGACACAGAGAGAGGCAATGTCAGTGGGTGTTTCTGGGTGGTAACAGAAGGTGGTTAGCCAGATGCGGGCGTATCATGGTCAGCGACTGCGTCTTTCGCCTCAGTTGTACTGATTTCGGCTGCCATGTTCAGGCGGATAATCTGCGCCTCCATAGGGGTTGTGCAATGTTCCATGATGCGACCGATGTGCGGCCTGGTTTGCGTCTTAATGAGCACAGCGGCAGATTAGTAACAAAGCTGGTGAGCGTCTCTGTCCGAATCCCATTGGCTGGGCCCTTAGCATAAAGTCGCAGTTGCGCTGAGGAATAAGAGCCAGTCACGGCTGCATTTAGCGTCCATCTCTAAATCAGGCCCATGAGCTGCATAAACGTATAATATGGCAAAAATTGGAATATGCTTTCTATACATCAGTATTCCTTCCAGAAAACTTGTCCAAAGTCCAAAACTTTTGTTGATGTGGCAAACGATTGCGATCATGTCTGTTTTAAAAGACAAATGAATATGAAAGACTGTATAATAAAGGTTAAAAACCGAAGCAAATGAAAAACTTGAAATACCAGTAGAACTTAGTGTGATTGCCATACGTCAAACGTAACTACTCCTGGGAGTCACAGACACACTGTATATAATCTGTAAACATTGAACTATCCCATATTACAGTAGGCTTGCATCGCAGGAGTACACAGCATAAATACCAGCACTGCAATAAAACCATAGACAGGGAAAGACAAGCAGCGGGAAGGTTAGGGCACCTCACTGTAGCTGGAGTCAGCAGACAGCTGTGAGTGACAGGGGAAGGCACAATAGCTCTCTAAGGGATCTATGTACTAAGCCTTGGAGAGAGATAAAGTGGACGGAGATAAAGTACCAATGAATCAGCTCATAACTAACTTTGGCTAGTACTTTATCTCTTTCCACTTAATCTCTCTCCAAGACTTAGTACATTGGTTTCCTATGATCCTGTACCCATCGTATGTCACAGTAGCTGAAGGGGAGAAGGTGAAAAAAGACAGGGAGCACTGGTGGCGAGGACATTGCAAGGAAAGAACAAGAGGGAAGAGGGCGTATATTATTGATATGTCTGAGTCAACATCAGACGCATCACTAAGGGACGCATTTGGCTTGTGTCTCTCACTCTAATGAATTTACATGTGAACGGCACTGTCGCATTTCTCAGACTACAAGGGAGAGGAAGCCTAAGATTTGTTCATCTCTAAACAGGGCTGCATATTGGGACTGATTCTACACATGCACCAGCCCCATACTAGGTGCAAGAGGTACTGTACGTCAGAAGCAGGCTTCCCTTAGCCAGATGCATGAATCAAAAAAGGACACAGCTTTTGATACACGCCCATGTCACCACCTAGTTCATGCCTAGAAGTCTCTATGTTATTTCATGGATAGACAGATCCGTCTGAGGGTCTGATTCAGAGCCGGACGCTATTTGCACTCGCTCGTTCAGAAAAAGGGGCTGGCTATTTAAATTGACCGTTCGCTCTTTGCGGTCTGTTGACGCCTCTATGTCTGAAAGAGCGAACAAAACATGCGCTCACTATTTTGAAAAAAACGCCCCCTGCCCGCTCGCATCATACGTCATCTCTGCTATTTATTTGATTAATCGAGTACATGGAACGGCGTATGAACTGCTCGCTATTCTTGTGGTAGCATTTTCCTACCGCAATCATGCGAGCAGTTCAGGCTAAAAGACAACCAAGTGACGTGGTCAATGACGCTGCTTTGTTAATTATTCACACCCTTAAAACGCCCGTTTTGACCTTTTGGCACGCCTGCGTTCGGATCTCCACTCCCCGTTTTCAAGCACCTTCCCCTGTTACCACCCACAAACGCCTCATCCTGTCACTCAAATTAGCAGGCATTCGCTATTTTGCGAGCACACGAATTTCGACCGCACTGACTGGTTCGCGCATGCGTATTACAACCCATACGCATGCGCAGATGTGCGAACATCGCTCGGAACGAACGAGCGGCCGCTTACGAGCGGCTCTGAATCAGGCCCTGAGTTCCGTCCGACTCAGGGACGGACATAGGCGAAGATGCATAAATACGCATCTGAGTATGCGCTCTATGTAGATCCGCGTGACTCAGAATCAGCCCCATTGTGTGCATGGCCAAAAGTGGCCTTAAAGTACATCAACTCTAAATGAGGCCCACAGTATAATGCATTCTACATATGACATTTATTTATATATTTTCATCTATTATACAATATATAGAATATTTATCTTGGTCAGGTTGCTCCTCCTCAATATGTACTGATGTCCCACAGTTTGCACCCTCCCTAGGCTCAGGTGTTGGCACGCCAGCTCCTCATCTGGGGCCAATCATCTCAGCCTTCAGTGCAGCCTCTTTCCTGAACTGCGCTGCTGCTTTCTGCTCCTACCACGCCAGCCTACTCAGCTAGCACCACCCTATTCTTCTAACTCCTCCTCCTCTGTGGCCTGTTCCCTGGCCTGCCATTCTGTAAAATATTAATATTTCAATGATTTGTGCCACGTGTTGTAATTTATGAACTCATACTACATTCAGCTTGTGAGATGAGAATACAGGAGCGCACTGTGGGCCTTATTCAAACCCGCTCGCAAGCGCTATGCACTCGCGAGCGGGTCGATGTTAGGCCACTGCGCATGCGCACGCCGGAGCCGGCTCCAACGTGCGCATGTGTGAGACCCGGCTAGCGACGGGCACTCCGTCACTCTGGGTCTCGCACCAAAAGGGGGCGGTTGTCGATTTTGATCGACAGCTCGCACCGTTTTGAAGGCGTGGCGTGGGGGTGGCTTCACAAACGGAGGCGTTCCCATGTGAACGCCTTCCGTTTGTGGGCGGCCCCACTGACATCACCAGTGATGTCAGTGAGAGAGCTTCCGGCTCTATTAGAGCCAGAAGATCTCTGGGTCTCGTCGCAAGCCCGATGGTCGCGATGGTCTTGACCATTGCGGCCATCATCCTGGCCGCTCGCAATAGCTGTGGGTGGTCACCCACAGCTATGCGAGCGGCCAGGAGGCTGCTCCAAAAAAAAACGCCCTGATTCAGAGCGAGCGCTCTTCCAGAGCGTCCGGCTCTGAATCAGGGCCAGTATACACTAAAGAGAGATTAACCACAATAAGAAGCATTTGTATCTACGGAAAATTGATAAGAAAAAAATTAATTTTCAGCGTTTAATACAAATGCGTCAATCACAGAACAAACTCATATATACAGTTGCTGGCATTAGGGCCCTGATTCAGAGCCGGACGCTCTGACCAGAGCGCTCACTCTGAATCAGGGCCCACCTCCATTAATATGGAGCGTCCTCCTGGACGCTCGTATAGCTGTGGGTCACCACCCACAGCATATACGAGCGTGCAGGATGATGGTCGCGATGGTCTTGACCATCGCGACCATCGAAACTGCGAGCAAAAGCCTGCGGTTGAGTTTTTCAACCGCAAGGCCAGGAGTGATTTTGGCTCTATCAGAGCCAAAATCACTCCCATTGACATCACTAGTGATGTCAGTGGGGCCGGCTTGAGATGGTAGGCGTTCTCTTGGGAACGCCTCCGTCTGGCAGGCACGCCCCCGGCACGCCCACCAAAGGGGGTGTGCTGTCAGTCACCATCGACAGCACGCCCCCTTTGATGAGACACTCCGAGCGAAGGAAAGTCCTTCGCTCGTCGGGTCTCGCGCATGCGCACGACGGAGCTCCCTCCGTCGTGCGCATGCGCAGTGGGGACCATCGACAGCCGCTCGCGAGTGGGTCTGAATGAGGGCCTAGGTTGGCAGATACTAGCATAAGAAGATGTGTGAAATACACAAGACGAAATGGTGTGTTTACAGTGCTAGTTGAAAACGCATTTTAAACGAAGAAAAAATCTATTGTTTACCGCTTTATAAATCCACTAAGAATCTTCTTTTCTATAGTATTCCATCCAGAAAGGGCAATTATGCTAATTGACAGCTGTAATTGAACACAATGGCCCTCATTCAGAGCCGTACGCTCTGAGCAGAGCGCACGCTCTGAATGAGGGCCGGGCTCCATGAAAATGGAGCGTCCTCCTGGACGCTCGTATAGCTGTGGGTGACCACCCACAGGCTATACGAGCGTGCATTGTGATGGTCGTGACCATCGCGACCATCGAAATTGCGAGCCGGAGCCTGCGGTTGAGGTTTTCAACCGCTAGCTCCGGAGTGATTTTGGCTCTATCAGAGCCAAAATCACTCCCACTGACATCACTAGTGATGTCAGTGGGCCGGCTTTTGACGGGAGGCGTTCCCTTTGATCGGACACAACGAGCGAAGGACTTTCCTTCGCTCGTCGCGTCTGGCGCATGCGCACGACGGAGCTCCCTCCGTCGTGCGCATGCTCAGTCCATAACATCGACCCACTTGTGAGCGGACAGCCGCTCGCGAGTGGGTCTGAATCAGGCCCAATATGCAATGCAAATGAATAACGTTCTGTCAGTCAAAAAGCTAACAGCTATTAAGAAGCAGGTGCGGTTGATATCCTTATCATCATATAAGATATGGACATATTTTGGCGCATATGAGCAGTATGTATGTAAATGTATATTTTTACACGCCACCAATCGAGTTGTTTCCAACTCTTAATGGAGGCCACTGTGCACAACTCAACCATTAAAGTAAAACTGGGGTGCAATATATGAAAATCCATATACATATCAGGGATAGGGATGGCCATCGGTGGGTTAACCATTCAAGGTCACTATAGATTGTACCACTGGGGGTTTACCTCAATGGTATGAAACCATCAATGGTTTTGCCAACTGATGGTCATTTATTACTCACCAGGCCAATCAGAGGTGGGGACAGGGCTTCCTGGGTCATGTCAGAGGCGGAGCTAGGCTCCGTGTCCCGGCAACAGGGAGAAAGAAAAACATTGCAGGCTCTGTGCCATCGATGGGGGAGAACCATTAGATCTCCACCATCGATGGCAAAACCATCGGCCATAGGTGGTTAACCATTGATGGTCTATGGCCATACGTAATCAGTGGAGTTGGCTCCCATCTGCCCAATATTATTAGGATTCCTCTTTTTCCATTATTACCATCAGTGGTCGAAGTGGGAATTTTGAAGTGGGGGTATGGAATTTTTACAAGTGTTGGCACCGGTGCATGTAGTAAAAATATGAGCGTGCGCCGAAGGCGTGCAGGAAAAATGTACTTGGTCATGCGTCACAAGGGGAGTGTCAGCATGACACACTGGCCGTTTCTTGTCACTCTAGGAGCATTCCTGTACATTCCATTACAAATACGCCTTACCTATGTGGTGGTTTCTCTGCAACGGGGAACCTCTGAAGAAACTTATCCACCCTAGGTAGAAGGTGTCTTCAGTCAGTAGATCACATGGTCCGGAAGATGCCTGTTTGTGTAGGAATATAAGTTATAACCGATGTCATCATCATACAACAGAGGTTCAACCAGACTCGTGCCCCGTGTCACCTCCTGCCCCCTGTATCCCCACCAGCTTCCTGCCCTGTCACTTAAGCCACACACATTGGGCCTCATTCAGACCCGGTTGCAAGCGCTCAGCGATGTTTGCCCACTGGGCATGCGCACGTCGGAGCCGCCTCCGACGTGCGCATGCACGAGACCCGGCTAGCGACGCCACTCCGTCGCTCCAGGTCTCGCAGCAAAGGGGGCGAGCTGTCGAAGTTGACAGCTCGCCCCATTTGGAAGTCGGGCCTGGGGGGTGGCCGGCCAAACAGAGGTGTTCCCGACGGAACGCTTGCCGTTTGGGGGCGGCCCAACTGACATCAGCAGTGATGTCAGTGGGGAGCTTCCTGCTCGATCAGAGCAGGAAGCTCACTGGGGCTTGCGAGTGCCGAGACCCAACCTTAGGGTCTCGTCGCAAGCCCCGATGGTTGCGATGGTCCTGGCCATCGCGACCATCACCCTGGTCGGTCGCTAAGCTGTGGGTGGTAACCCACAGCTTAGCTAGCGACCAGGAGGCCACACTTCAAGATGCAAGCGGCCGCCCTCAATCAGAGCGACCGCTTGCATCTAACGACTGGGTCTGAATGAGACCCATTGTCCCCACAGAAGTAAAAAAAAAAAAACACATTTGCTTTGTGTAAAAAAACAAACAAACATATTGGCAAGCATAGGAAAAAAGATACACATAGGCCACTAAAGGAAATAAATAAAACACCTAGGGGGAATTCAATACTTCTGTATGGCGTCAAAGCTAATGGGTGCCTGACGAAGCAATTCAATTGCTGCTCCATCAGGCGCCCATTAGCTGTGGGCAAGGTCGGCTCTACGGTTGTTCGACCTGAGCGGTCGAACAGGGGCACCACCCATAGAGGGCACACCCTTCCCCAGCATCCCAATTTCAGCATCCCGAAGTGGCCCACGGGTGCCGGGACCCCGGATCCTGAATGGATGCTGCGCGCATGCAGCATAGATAGAAGGGACAGGACAGAACAGAGGTGACAGGGAAAGGATAAAATGGACAGGGCCAGGACAGAGGTGACAGGGAGAGGATAGAAGGGCCAGGGCCAGGACAGAGGTGACAGGGACAGGATAGAAGGGACAGGCCAGGACAGAGGTGACAGGGACAGGATAGAAGGGACAGGACAGGACAGAGATGACAGGGACAGGATAGAAGGAACAGGACAGAGGTGACAGGGAGAGGATAGAAGGGGCAGGGACAGGACAGAGGTGACAGGGAGGGATAGAAGGGACAGGACAGCGGTGACAGGGACAGGACAGAGGTGACAGGGAGAGGATAGAAGGGACAGGGACAGGACAGAAGTGACAGGGCCAGGACAGAGGTGACAGGGACAGGATAGAAGGGACAGGCCAGGACAGAGGTGACAGGGACAGGATAGAAGGGACAGGACAGAGGTGACAGGGACAGGATAGAAGGGACAGGACAGAGGTGACAGGGAGAGGATAGAAGGGACAGGACAGGACAGAGGTGACAGGGACAGGATAGAAGGGACAGGACAGAGGTGACAGGGAGAGGATAGAAGGGACAGGGACAGGACAGAGGTGACAGGGACAGGACAGAGGTGACAGGGAGAGGATAGAAGGGACAGGGACAGGACAGAGGTGACAGGGAGAGGATAGAAGGGACGGGGACAGGATAGAGGTGACATGGAGAGGATAGAGGTGACAGGGACAGGATAGAAGGGACAGGGCCAGGACAGAGGTGACAGGGCCAGGACAGAGGTGACAGGACCAGGACAGAGGTGACAGGGAGAGGATAGAAGGGACAGGACCAGGACAGAGGTGACAGGGAGAGGATAGAAGGGACAGGGCCAGGACAGAGGTGACAGGGACAGGATAGAAGGGACAGGCCAGGACAGAGGTGACAGGGACAGGATAGAAGGGACAGGACAGGACAGAGGTGACAGGGACAGGATAGAAGGGACAGGACAGAGGTGACAGGGAGAGGATAGAAGGGACAGGGACAGGACAGAGGTGACAGGGACAGGACAGAGGTGACAGGGAGAGGATAGAAGGGACAGGGACAGGACAGAGGTGACAGGGCCAGGACAGAGGTGACAGGGAGAGGATAGAAGGGACAGGGACAGGACAGAGGTGACAGGGACAGGATAGAAGGGACAGGCCAGGACAGAGGTGACAGGGACAGGATAGAAGGGACAGGACAGGACAGAGGTGACAGGGACAGGATAGAAGGGACAGGACAGAGGTGACAGGGAGAGGATAGAAGGGACAGGACAGAGGTGACAGAGACAGGATAGAAGGGACAGGACAGAGGTGACAGGGAGAGGATAGAAGGGACAGGGTCGGACAGAGGTGACAGGGCCAGGACAGAGGTGACAGGGAGAGGATAGAAGGGACAGGGCCAGGACAGAGGTGACAGGGACAGGACAGAGGTGACAGGGAGAGGATAGAAGGGACAGGACAGAGGTGACAGGGACAGGACAGAGGTGACAGGGAGAGGATAGAAGGGACAGGGACGGGGACAGGATAGAGGTGACATGGAGAGGATAGAGGTGACAGGGACAGGATAGAAGGGACAGGGCCAGGACAGAGGTGACAGGGCCAGGACAGAGGTGACAGGACCAGGACAGAGGTGACAGGGAGAGGATAGAAGGGACAGGACCAGGACAGAGGTGACAGGGAGAGGATAGAAGGGACAGGGCCAGGACAGAGGTGACAGGGCCAGGACAGAGGTGACAGGACCAGGACAGAGGTGACAGGGAGAGGATAGAAGGGACAGGGTCAGGACAGAGGTGACACTGACAGGACAGAGGTGACAGGGAGAGGATAGAAGGGACAGGGCCAGGACAGAGGTGACAGGGAGAGGATAGAGGTCACAGGGCCAGGACAGAGGTGACAGGGCCAGGACAGAGGTGACAGGACCAGGACAGAGGTGACAGGGAGAGGATAGAAGGGACAGGGCCAGGACAGAGGTGACAGGGACAGGACAGAGGTGACAGGGCAGAGGTGACAGGGCCAGGACAGAGGTGACAGGGCCAGGACAGAGGTGACAGGGCAGACAGATTTGACAGGGCCAGGACAGAGGTGACAGGACCAGGACAGAGGTGACAGGGAGAGGATAGAAGGGACAGGGCCAGGACAGAGGTGACAGGGAGAAGATAGAAGGGACAGGGAGAGGATAGAAGGGACAAGGACAGGACAGAGGTGACAGGGCCAGGACTGAGGTGACAGGGCCAGGACAGAGGTGACAGGGAGAGGATAGAAGGGACAGGGACAGGACAGAGGTGACAGGAAGAGGACAGAGGTGACAGGGAGAGGATAGAAGGGACAGGGCCAGGACAGAGGTGACAGGACCAGGACAGAGGTGACAGGACCAGGACAGAGGTGACAGGGAGAGGATAGAAGGGACAGGGCCAGGACAGAGGTAACACTGACAGGACAGAGGTGACAGGGAGAGGATAGAAGGGACAGGGCCAGGACAGAGGTGACAGGGAGAGGATAGAGGTGACAGGGCCAGGACAGAGGTGACAGGGCCAGGACAGAGGTGACAGGGAGAGGATAGAAGGGTCAGGGCCAGGACAGAGGTGACAGGGACAGGACAGAGGTGACAGGGCAGAGGTGACAGGGCCAGGACAGAGGTGACAGGGCAGACAGAGGTGACAGGGCCAGGACAGAGGTGATAGGACCAGGACAGAGGTGACAGGGAGAGGATAGAAGGGACAGGGCCAGGACAGAGGTGACAGGGCCAGGACAGAGGTGACAGGGAGAGGATAGAAGGGACAGGGAGAGGATAGAAGGGACAAGGACAGGACAGAGGTGACAGGGCCAGGACAGAGGTGACAGGGAGAGGATAGAAGGGACAGGGACAGGACAGAGGTGACAGGAAGAGGACAGAGGTGACAGGAAGAGGACAGAGGTGACAGGGAGGAGGATAGAAGGGACAGGGCCAGGACAGAGGTAACACTGACAGGACAGAGGTGACAGGGAGAGGATAGAAGGGACAGGGCCAGGACAGAGGTGACAGGGAGAGGATAGAGGTGACAGGGCCAGGACAGAGGTGACAGGGCCAGGACAGAGGTGACAGGGAGAGGATAGAAGGGTCAGGGCCAGGACAGAGGTGACAGGGACAGGACAGAGGTGACAGGGCAGAGGTGACAGGGCCAGGACAGAGGTGACAGGGCAGACAGAGGTGACAGGGCCAGGACAGAGGTGACAGGACCAGGACAGAGGTGACAGGGAGAGGATAGAAGGGACAGGGCCAGGACAGAGGTGACAGGGCCAGGACAGAGGTGACAGGGAGAGGATAGAAGGGACAGGGAGAGGATAGAAGGGACAAGGACAGGACAGAGGTGACAGGGAGAGGATAGAAGGGACAGGGACAGGACAGAGGTGACAGGAAGAGGACAGAGGTGACAGGAAGAGGACAGAGGTGACAGGGAGGAGGATAGAAGGGACAGGGCCAGGACAGAGGTGACAGGAAGAGGGGCTAGGATAGAGGTGAGGGCTAGGACAGAACAGTGGGGAGAGAGCAGTGACAGGGCCAGATTAGTGGTGACAGGATAGGACAATGAGAGGGGACAGGGGTCACAGGGCCCCTGGGTACACTTAACCCCTCCCCCAATCTGGACACACATAGCACCCCCATCTTTTCATTCCCGGGTACACTTAGAACCCACCGCCCTCCCCCCTTACAAGGCAGACTTACCACCTTACTGGGAGCACACTACAGCAACCAGGTGCTGGCCGCACTTGGAGTCCCGCTGTCTGGCTGCCCTCAAACACGGACGCACGGCATGGGCACTCTGCAGTGCGAGATCTGCCGATGTCCGGAGTCCCGCCAATATGTTCCTGACCAGTGCCTGACGTCAAGGGCTAGGCCCTTCCAGGCACTGTTACAGCGCAGCGGAGGAACAGTGAGGGGAGGAAGGAGAGGGAACAGCAGGGGGTGGGCCTTTAAAGAGCCTCTCTTAGGGTCAGCCGCACTTCTCTTTGTAGCAGGCTGCTGCTGCCTGTCATAGTGTGACAGGTGCAGCGGCAGCCGGCACCAGCATCAGTGGACCCAGCAGGGCTCCACAAGTCAGCTTTGCTGGGGCAGGGGTCGCTGGATGGCACAGCAGGGCTCCGGAGCGTCAGGATTGATGCGGGCAGCACAGCAGGGCTCCGCAAGTCATTACAGGGGGTAAAAAGGTATTCCAGCGGGGCTCCGGGGCATCAGCATTGCGCAGGCAGGCGGCACAGTAGGGTTCCACATTTCAACATTACTGGGGGTGGGCGGATGGCACAGCAGGGCTGCGGAGCAGGCAACAGCTCTCCCTGCGTAACGCTCAAGCCACACCTCCGCCTCAGCTCTGCAGTCTGTGAGAAGCTGATACTGTAAAAAAAAATGTTTCAGTGCTTGAACGAAGTGCCGGTATGTCATACCGTTGTATACCGGCACACTTCGAGCACTGATTACCATAGAATGTATGGGGAAATCCTATGATGGGAACACCTGTAGCTTTATTCACTTTATTCTAGGGGTGTGCACCGGCCACTTTTTGTGTTTTGGTTTTGGATCTGGATCTTTCTTCGTGTTTTGGATCTGAATTGGTTTTGCCAAAACCACCCTTCCGTGTTTTGGGTTCTGGGGCCCTCATTCAGAGCCGCTCGTTAACAGCAGTACGCTCGTTGCGTTCCGATGTTGAGAAACCGCGCATGCGTCGGTGTAACACTGCGCATGTGCGTACGGCATATTGCGAGTTTTTTTTGTCTCGTTCGTCAAATTGCGTACAGGAAGTGACATGTCAAATGTGATTGACAGAACAGGGCGTTTTTGGGTGTTGACGGGGGTGGAGATGGAAAAACGCAGGCGTGGCGAGGCGTTTTTTGGGCGTACATACATTATCTGATGCAAACGTCAAATGTGTTCGTACCAAGTCATACGTCACTGGATGATCCTCTTTCCGTTCAAACTGCTCGCACAGCTTGGGGTCTGGATTACTCGACCACATTGGCGATGGCCTTCTCCTTCGTCCCGGCCCTCCACGATGTTTCATCGATTATTCAGGGCTTGTCAGAAAATCAATCAGTTTTGAATTGAAAACCAGCCTGTAATGTGTTTTGAAAACAGTTTTTTTGGTTAGCACAAAACCGTACGCAGGTGGAAATCATAGCTGCTAATTTCAGGATTACACAATCAATTAGCGTACATTTGTAGGTATGTTTTTTTTTGTTTGAATTTGGTTTTTGTGCTATTGTAACAATAATGGCCCTCATTCAGAGCCGCTCGTTAGCGGCCGTATGCTCGTTCCGAGCGATGTTTGCACATCTGCGCATGCGTACGGTTTTTAGTACGCATGCGCGAACCAGTCAGTGCGGCCGAAATTCGTTTGTACGCTATATAGCGAGTGCCTGCTATTTTGAGTGACAGAATGAGGCGTATGTGGGTGGTAACAGGGGATGGTGCTTGAAAATGGGGAGTGGAGATCCGAACGCAGGCGTGCTTAAAGGTCAAAACGGGCGTTTTATGGGTGTGTATATTTAAAACAGCAGCGTCATTGACCACGTCACTGGGTTATTTTAGAGCCAGAACTGCTCGCAAATTTGTGGTAGCAAACACCAACCACAAGAATAGCGAGCAGTTCATACGCTGGTCGATGTACTCGATTAATCTAATAAATAGCGGACATGACGTATGGTGCGAGCGGCCAGGGGGCGTTTTTAACAAATAAACGAGCGTATGTTTTGCTCGCTCGTTCAGACTTAGAGGTGTGAACAGACTGCAATGTGCGTACGGATCATTTCAATAGCCACCCCTTGTTTTTAAACGAACGACCGCAAATAGCGAACGGCTCTGAATGAGGGCCAATGTCATCATGTTTGTGTGTATTTTTCCATTTTGCCTTTGTCTGGAGAATTTGCATCCTTATGTAAATTTTAAAGTGTTCCTTAAAGTGCCTTTTTTTTTTTTTTTCATTTTTTGGGAGGTCGTTTTTGCCTTGTGGGCCAGGATTAACTGTAAACCATTTCTAAAATAATGTCAGAATACAATGTCGAACATTTTTTCAAAATTTATTGGAAACTAAAAACATTTTCTGGCACATTTTTGGCCCAAACATTTTTGGCAGTGTTATTCCAATAAAAATTATAATTTGTGCAAACATAAAAGGTATGGAAACTTAAATCAAAAAATGAAAAACAATTCACAAGAAAGGAGAGGGAAGTTTTGGCCAGAAAGGAATATGGGGCAAGCACAGAAGGAGTGTGGGAAAAGTAGCCAGTGCTGTCAACGTTTTTTCCCCCGTTTGGCTGGCGGAGGGTGGGCGCCAGACCGGGTCCGGGATGTCATCGGGCTGGCCTGTCCAGAGGCAGATGTTGTGGCCGCTGGACTAGGCACAGGGCTAGGCACATTTGGAGGATTGGCTGATGTTGTGCCAGAGGTGGAGGATCCTGATGTTCCGGCAGGAAGGGAGGTCGGCTCCACCATGTGATGGCGAACGAGCTGCTCCAGGGCATTGGCGATGCGGATGTTGGCCCTGGTATTTTCCGCCAGGGCCTGACCAATGGTCATGTTGGCCGCAGCATTTTGCTCCAGGGCCTCAGCCACCCGTACCAGACTGGCGTCCATCCTCTGCAGAATCTCCGTATGGAAATCCGATTTAAAATTGGGGTTCTGTGAGGAGGGACACTGCCTGCGAGGGGGATTGCCCTGGACTGGCTTCTGCAGGGTCCTCAGCCGGATGTGTCTCTGTTTGAAAAATGAGAAAAGAGTCACATTAGAATCTACATATTGGCACAATAACATTTCAGAGTTGGTTACATCACAATATTTACCTGGGACAACATGAGGAGCCGCAAAGTCTGGCATGTCCGTATCCATGTTGGACACGCCAAACACCTCCACAGCCTGCACACACCCCTGTGCCAGCTCTTCTAAATCATTCAACTCCAATGACACAGGGGTGGGACCCCCACCTGTCCCCCTTGCATGCCTAGCCCTGTCCGCCATTTTTTGTTTCAGGCGATATTTGAAGTCTTGCCATCTGTGGGTGAAAAAGGAACCATTATTCCGTTTTTTTGGGGGGTTTTGGTTTTAGGGGGGTCAAGTTTTTACTTACCGCCGTTTGACATCCCGGGATAGACGGACATAATCACCCACCCTATTGACAGCACTGGCTACCTCCTCCCACATTCTCCACTTCTGGCTTGCACCCATATTCCTGTCTGCCTGTGGCAGGATGTCCACACACTTCTGAACCAAAACCTCCATCTCCTTTCTTGTGAATTGTGGCTGCCTTTTCTTTTTCCCTGCTTTGGCCGGAATACTGGGCCCAGCAGCCTCTTCCATGTCATCCTCCTCACCTATTTGTTTAAACGTTGAGAAATTTAAGCTTGCAAACTTGCACTATATTATGTTTCAAAATAATCCTTGTTTGGAAATGCATGAAATACTTACCGGCAGACTCTTGGCCATTGTTTCCCTGGTCTGTAGCCATTTCTTACCTCCAAACAAGAAATACACCAGAACGTTTTTTTTGGGTCGTGACGTATTTATACATGCGTCCTTATTTTTCGTCCGCATCATTGATTGTGCGTTCCTACGATCCCTCCCTAATTTGTGCGGGAAAATAAACACTATTTTTGGCTTGGGGCGTCTCGAGTCGAGGTGGCGGGTGTTGGTTGTTGGAGGTTACGTTGGTCGGAGTGGATTGTTGGCGGGATTTGTATTTTGCGTTGTTTAGAGTTGTTTTTGGTTTGTCTTTTTGGAGTTTTTACTTCCGTTTGCTTTTTTTGGTGTGGTTGTTTTCTTTGTCGTGTTTTTTGCCCGTCTTACTTTTGTTCACTTTGTGTCTCCTTCTTTTTGTTAATTTTGGGTCGTTAATTTTTTTAAAAATCTCCTTTGTTAGGTTTCTTTTGGCTCTGCCCCAACGACCTTTTTATCCGGTGACTAATACATCCTCTATTGGTAAGTTTATTTTTTCACTTGTTTATTAAATGTTCATGTTTTTTTTAACGCAACTTTGTTTGACCTTACACTTTTAACCTTTGGTTTTGTGATTCCGAAATGTATGAACTAATTAGTGCTTTTTTATCTGCTTATTTTTTGTCTTGTATTTGCGAACTAATTAGCGCATTTTTATCTGCGTATTTTTTGTCTTGTATTTGCAAACTAATTAGTGCTTTTTTATCTGCGTATTTTTTGTCTTGTATTTGCGAACTAATTAGCGCATTTTTATCTGCGTATTTTTTGTCTTGTATTTGCGAACTAATTAGTGCTTTTTTATCTGCTTATTTTTTTTCGTGAAATTGGTTGTGATTTCCCTTTAGCAATTTTTTTTTTAATTTTGGCCAAAATTTAGGTAGTCTGCGCACTGTCGTTTTGCTCTTTGCCCAAATGTGTGTTTCTCCCCTTTTATGTTTTGTCTTGCACCCAATTTAGATTCCTAAATGCCCACCCTAAATTGTTGCATTGTTTATTTGTTATTATTTATAGGTTTGGAAAATCATGACAATACCCCGGCATGTAAGCATCATTGGATTGTATCATCAAGCTAAGTAATTTTTCAATTATTTTTGGCCAAAAAAATCTTACATTCAATTCTTGCCATTTCAGGTTGATCTTGGTCGGATTGTTCTGGCCGATCTGGCGGCGTGAGCCGAAGGAACGCAGGCGGCCACGTACCTCCGCATATGCGGAACGCTTTTCCCTATTGGTGATGGGGGGAGGCTGGCTGGTGATCCGCCTGTCAATCACCTCGGTTAACACCATCAGCTCGCACCTGGTGAATGCCGAGGCTCTCATGATGGCAATGGTGTATTTTATAAAAAACAATTTTAATAAAGACCCGAAAAAAAATTTGATTGGCTAATGTATTTGGGTAATTAACAGGACAAATTCTATTGGTTAGTGTATGAGTCATGTGTTCGACAGGGCCACAAATCTATTGCGAGTTATGATAGGCTTGATGCAGTGACATGCGTAAGCTAATTTAAATAAAGAAATGAACCCAGTAAAATATGCGTGGTTAAAAACAAAGAAAACAAATGGATAATTGGCTCAAACATGTATTTTGACAAATAAAAGTGAATGTTTAAGCCGTACGTATTCTGCGGGTAAACACAAACACGGACAAGAGTAAAGTTTATTGCATTTCAAACAAAAAAAAAAAAAAAAATTGACGAGCAATTAAGATAATTGATATATTGATTGGCATGATACGATTGAGGGAGGTAGGCAGAATAAAGGAGCAGGTAATCGGAATCTGACAGGCCCACTTCCGGGTTGGACTTGTGCGTGCGTTCCCTGAAAGCCACATTGGGGATGTACGCTCGCTATTTGGCACACTCGTTAGTTAGAGGAGGGGTCGGTAGAGTTTGGGGAGGATGTTTAGATGCGTTCGAAATTACGAGCGAGCGCTTGAATTAACATAATTCTGTACGTACGCCGAACGTACGAACGCCCATTTGCGTCCGGGTCTGGATGAGGGCCTGGGTTTTGTGTTTTGGACCTGTATTTTTTTTTTAAAAAAGCATAAAAACAGCTAAAATTACAGAATTTGTGGGTTTTTCTGCTCCTATGCTATTATTAACCTCAATAACCTTAATTTCCACTCATTTCCAGTCTATTCTGAACACCTCACAACTCACAATAGTGCTTTTATGTCCAAAAGGTTGCACCGAGGTAGCTGGATGACTATGCTAAGCGATACGAGTGGGCGGCACAAACACGTTGCCCATCTAGGAGTGACACTGCAGTGGCAGACAGGATGGCAGTTTGAAAAACTAGGCCCCAAACAGTACATAATGCAAAGAAAAAAAAGAGGTGCACGATTGAATTGTCCTTGGGCCCTCCCACCCACCCTTATGTTGTATAAACAGGACATGCACACTTTAACAAACCAATCATTTCAGTGCCAGGGTCTGCCACACGACTGTGGCTGAAATGATTGGTTCGTTTGGGCCCCCACAAAACAAGTTGGCAATTAATCTGTCCCTGCACAAACTGGCTCTACGGAGGCAAGATGTCATCCTCATCCTCCTCATCCACCGATTCCTCACCCTCTTCAGTGTTGTGTACATCCTCATCCTAACAGAGTATTAATTCGTCCCCACTGGAATCCACCACCACAGGTCCCTCTGTACGTTCTGGAGGCTGGTCTCCGTGGAAGAGTTGATAATTCATTTTTATGAACATCATCTTCTCCACATTTTGTGGAAGCAACCTCCTACGCCTTTCGCTGACAAGGTTCCCGGCTGCACCAAACACTCTTTCAGAGTACACACTGGAGGGGGGGCAACTCAGGTAAAATAGAGCCAGTTTGTACAGGGGCCTCCAAATTGCCTTTTTTTCCTGCCAGTACAGGTACGGACTGTCTGACATGCCTACTTGGATGCTGTCACCGATGTAATCCTCCACCATTCTGTCAATGGTGACAGTATCAGATGCAGTGACAGTATACATGTCAGAAATTGTTGCCAGGTCCTTCAGTCCAGACCAGATGTCCAAACTTGGTCCTGCCTGCCCTGCATCACCGCCAGCGGGTTGCTAAGTTTTTTCATGGCAGCCCCAGGTGTTGGAGAAAATGAAGAAGGAGCTGTTGATGTGTCACGTTCCGCTTCAGCTGACAGTGTTTTCACTAGCAGGTCTTTGCACCTCTGCAGGCTTGTGTCGGCCAGAAAGAGAGACACCACATAGGCTTTAAACCTAGGATCGAGCACGGTGGCCAAAATGTAGTGGTCTGATTTCAACAGAATGACCACCCTGGAATCCTGGCAAAGCGAATGAAGGGCTTCATCCACAAGTCCCACATGCCGAGCAGAATCGCTCCGTCTTAGCTCCTCCTTCACTTTCTCCAGCTGCTTCTGCAAAAGCCTGATGAGGGGAATGACCTGACTCAAGCTGGCAGTGTCTGAACTGACTTCACGTGTGGCAAGTTCGAAGGGCTGGAGAACCTTGCACAACACGGAAATCATTCTCCACTGCACTTCAGTCAGGTGCATACCCCCTCCTTTGTCAGAGGTGGATGTATAGGCTTGAATGGAATTTTGCTGCTCCTCCATCCTCTGAAGCATATAGAGGGTTGAGTTCCACCGCGTCACAACCTCTTGCTTCAGATGATGGCGGGGCAGGTTCAAGAGTGTTTGCTGGCGCTCCAGTCTTCGGCACGCAGTCGCTGAATGGCGAAAGTGGGCAGAAATTTTTCGGGCCACCCAAAGCACCTCCTGCACGCCCCTGTCGCTATTCTGAAAATTCTGCACCACCAAGTTTATTGTGTGAGCAAAACATGGGACGTGCTGGAATTTGCCCAGATGTAATGCCCGCACAATATTGGTGGCATTGTCAGATATCACAAATCCCCAGGAGAGTCTAAGGGCCTCATTCAGAGGCGGTCGGAGGATGCAAGCGGTCGCTCAGAAACTGGGCGGCCGCTTGCATCCTGACCGCCCGCCTCTGTTGCGGTCGTTAGGCTGTGGGTTAACACCCACAGCTCTAACGACCGCTCCGGTGATGGTCGCGATGGTCATAGACCATCGCGACCATCGGGGCTTACGACGAGACCCTAGGGTAGGGTCTCCCTTGTCATAAGCCCCGGAGAGCTTCTCCGTTTGGGCTGCCACCCCCCCGGCCCGCCTTCCAAACGGGGCGAGCTGTCAATCAACATCGACAGCTCACCCCCTTTGGATTGTCGGTCGTAGCGGGTCTCACGCATGCGCACGACGTGCGCATGCTCTGTGGGGGGCCATCGACCCGGTCCGAGCGCATCGGCGCTAACGACCGGGTCTGAATGACCCCCTAAGTGGAGTAAACCACTGGGCAATGTTGTCGAGGTTGTCGGCGGTGTGCCTCTTACTGAAACCGGTGATACACAGCGTAGCCTGCCTTGGAACGAGTTGGCGTTTCTGAGATGCTGCTACTGGTGACGCTGCTGTTGTTGCTGCGTAAGGTGATACATCTACCCAGTGGGCTGTCACAGTCATATAGTCCTTAGTCTGCCCTGTTCCACTTGTCCACATGTCCGTGGTTAAGTGGGCATTGGGTACAACCGCAATTTTCAGGACACTGAGGACACTTTTTCTGACGTTTCTGTACAATCTCGGTATCGCCTGCCTAGTGAAGTGGAATATAGAGGGGATATGGAACCGGGGACACACTACCTCCATCAATTGTTTAAATCCCACTGCACTAATGGCAGATTACGGACGCACGTCTAACACCAACATAGCAGTCAAGGCCTCAGTTATACGTTTTGCTTCAGGATGACTGCTGTCGTACTTCATCCTCCTCGCTAAGAACTGTTGGAGGGTCAATTGTTTAGTAAAAGTAGTGGTGTTCCTACTTCCTCTCTGGGATGATGAACGACTCCCAGCAGCAACAGCAGCAGCGGCAGCAGTAGGCGTAGCAATGCAGGATCCTCCGGAGGAATCCCGGATAGGAGAGTCAGTCATGCCAGTGACATGGCCTGCAGGACTACTTTCGATCCTGACTAAGGAGGAAATTGACGAGGAGGGAGTTGACGGTGTGGTTTGCAGGTGCTTGGATACAACAGGACAAAGGGATTTAGGTGTCCCTGGACTGCTTACGGTCTTAGCCAAAGTTTCTGAACTTGACAGTAACTTTTTATGAACACGCTGCAGGTGACGTATAAGGGAGGATGTTCCTAGGTGGTTAACGTCCCTACCTCTACTTAATTCACCTTTACATATGGTACATATGGCAAGACAGTTGTTATCTGGATTTGGATAGAAATATTGCCAGACCAAAGAGGTGGAATGTTTGGTCTTCTGCCCAGGCATGACCGTGATGGGCTTTTTCATCCCACGGACAACAACTGTCTCCCACAGAGCCTGATTTAAACAAACCACATCACCATCAAAATCCTCCTCGCCAACTTCCTCCTCAGCGCCAGCTACACCAGTATCCTCATCCTGTTGTACTTCAACAGTGACATCTTTATTTTGCATATCAGCAAGTAGACTGTGGGTGCTCCTTTCAGCACTTGCAGAGGGTGTGCAAATGGTGGAAAGAGCCACCTCTTCCCGTCCAGTGCTGGGAAGGTCAGGCATCGCAACCGCCACCACACTTGGACTCTCCTTGGGGATTTGTGATATCTTCTTAGAACGCACAGTTCTTTGCTGTGCTTTTGCCAGCTTAACTTGTTTGATTTTTTTAGCGGGATGAGGGCTTCCATCGTCATGTGAAGCTGAACCACTAGTCATGAACATAGGGATAGACCTTAGCCGTTCCTTGCCACTCCGTGTCGTAAATGGCATATTGGCAAGTTTACGTTTCTCCTCCGATTTAAATGTTTTTTTAAGGTCATTTTCCTGAACTTTGTCATTTGGGATTGTATATGCCCTCTACTATGACATTGGGCATAGGCCTTGGCAGACGACGTTGATGGCATGTTATCGTCTATGTCATGACTTGTGGCAGCAGCTTCAGCACTAGGAGGAAGTGGTTCTTGATCTTTCCCTATTTTATTTTTATCAGAGAAAGTTTGGTCCTCCATTTATGTTATATTGATATATACGTGCGGCTAAGGCGCACACAAACACAGAAATTTTTTTTTTATTATTGTTGGAGACTAGTGCACTTTGTGAGTTACACCACCCTTTAAGAAATGAGCCAGCCGGCTCTTTACTTATGGGACACAGGCGCACGCTTGGCGCTGCTCCTTTGTTGATGCACGTGCAGCTACAGTGCACACAATTCACAAAGACAGAAAAAAAAGAAGAATTTTTTATTTTTTGTGGAGCGCACTTTGAGGGTTACACCACCCTTTAACAGACAGACGCACGCTTGGCGCTGCTGCTTTGAGGATGCACGTACAGTGCAGACAATTCACAAACACAGAAGAAAATATTTTATTTTTGTTGGAGTGCACTTTGGGGGTTACACCACCCTTTAACAGACAGACGCATGCTTGGCGCTACTTTGTTGATAACCGTGCGGCCACAGTGCACACAATTCACAAACACAGAAAATATTTATTTTGTTTGGAGTGCACTTTGGGGGTTACAGCACCCTTTAACGGTCAAGCCAGCTGGCCCTTTACGTATGACACAGGCGCACACTTGGCGCTACTTTGTTGATAACCGTGCGGCCACAGTGCACACAATTCACAAACACAAAAAATTATATATTTTTATTTTTTTTGGAGTGCACTTTGGGGGTTACAGCACCCTTTAACGAACAAGCCAGCCGGCCCTTTACTTATGGGACACAGGCGCACGCTTGGCGCTGCTCCTTTGTTGATGCACGTACAGCCACAGTGCACACAATTCACAAACACAGAAAATTATTTTTTATTTTGTTTGGAGTGCACTTTGGGGTTTACAGCACCCTTTAACGGTCAAGCCAGCCGGCCCTTTACTTATGACACAGGCGCACGCTTGGCGCTACTTTGTTGATAACCATGCGGCCACAGTGCACACAATTCACAAACACAGAAAATATTTTTTTATTTTGTTTGGAGTGCACTTTGGGGGTTACAGCACCCTTTAACGGATGAGCCAGCCGGCCCTTTACTTATGATACAGGCGCACGCTTGGCGCTACTTTGTTGATGCACGTGCGGCTACTGCGCACACAATTCACAAACACAGAAAAAAAATTTTTTTTTTGCACTTGGGGGGAGCACCCCTGATGGACAGAGCACCCCCTGGACAACACTACAGCACCCCTTTAGGACTGGGACACAGCACAGGACTTTGGAGTGGACACAGCCCCTATGGACAACTGACTGCACAACACAGTCCAGCCAGCCCCTATGGACTTTGGAGGAGTGGACACAGCCCCTATGAACAACAGCAGCACAGCACAACACAGCCAGCCCCTATGGACTTTGGAGGAGTGGACACAGCCCCTATGGACAACAGCAGCACAGCACAACACAGCCAGCCCCTATGGACTTTGGAGGAGTGGACACAGCCCCTATGGACAACAGCAGCACAGCACAACACAGCCAGCCCCTATGGACTTTGGAGGAGTGGACATAGCCCCTATGGACAACAGCAGCACAGTGCAGCACAGCACAACACTGCACTACACAGCCCAGCCAGCCCTAACTTCCACCCTCCCTCTTCACTGTCCACAGCCGAGTGAGAGAATTGCGCAGACGCGGGTACCTTATATAGAATCCAAAACCCGCGAGACCCGGAAGGCGGGGATGATGACGTTTTGCCTCGATTTCAGATCCGAGTCAGGCGGGAAAAGTCGAGCCTGACTCGGATCGGCCTCGGATCGGGGGGGTTCGGATTTCAGAAATCCGAACCCGCTCATCCCTACTTTATTCATACCACCATGTCTGTCCATCCTTCCCCAAGCGTTATCTGTAACAGGGAAAAACAGCAAAGTACATGGAGGGGAGATTAATAGGCACTTTGAGTAATTGTTCATTTGACTTGTTCGAAATTATTTGCCCAATGGGGAAAGAAGGTGCAACTTTATATGGATAGGAATATTCTTTGTCATTTTTGGGTCTGATGCCGTTTTAAGAATTAACACTTTGAACTTGCCAGAACGGCATCACCGATATCAAGCTGTCCCTGTACAGTATTTACTTTTCAGACGAGTTTCGGACCTGATATAGGTAATACGCATGTGCAGCTATTGGGCTGCACATGTGCGAGTGGCCACTAACATTTTTGAGATATTGTAGCCAATAAGCTTTATATCCTTAAGTAAATAATAATATGTGATCAATATAAGAAGCAATAAGAGAGAGGATAGTACATGAGGAGCTACTGTACTAATTTGGACAAACATATTTAAAAAGCAGGGATGATAAAATGTACAAATGCAGCATTCTATTGGAATGCATTCATGTACAGTTAAGTGCTTAGATAAATATACCTTTCAGCTATAATTGTTGGTTTTTCACCTACAAAATGCCTAGAGTTATAATGTTGCTACAGCAAGTTAGACTAGATTGTACTCTGCCGACGAGAATAAGTGTTACTAGTAGCTAAAGTCATGTAATAATGAATTTACAGTGAAATTTGGCAATGCTGTGTAAAGAGCAGTATCTATTATTTTTGTGTTGGTAAATTGCAAAGAGTGCTTAAAATAATATGTTATATAGATGTTGAGTATACTGTATTATACTTTGATAATAATGTATAAGAGCATATATAATATATAAAATCACATATAATATTGGCATTTTGGGGCAAAAAGTGTCATAATATTTTCCAAAATTTGTCCAGCAGAACTGCAATTAACATTAGGCGCAATTATGTACAGTACAATTGTAGCACTGAAAATGTCATAGAAAAACGTCAAGTGAAGGAAGGTGCTAATAGGATATACGAGCTGTCTAGAGATCAGCAAACAAGATAATAGAATGGAAACAAGCCAATCGGCAAGGATCAACAACTGTCATGTGTCTGTTGCCGCTTAGAATTAGCTTGTAGCCCCTATGTCATCTCAACTACTGTAGTGTATTTATATAGTGCACTGTCTTGTACTAAGTCCTTAGGGATTCCATCTCGTGGTGACAAGGCTGGGGTTAATATTACATTATAAAAGGAAGCATGGGAGTATTCAGGGGTCAGGTTGACATTATAGACTGCCCCCACCCCTCCACAATTGTCTGCCCTCCTTACATCACGTCGCTGTTGGCTCCACCCCCCCTTATATCGGGCCGCTCCCAACCCCACCAGACTGCCAAGACAGCCTCAAACTCACCCCCCCACACCTCCTGAATCCCAATTTGACACCCACCCCTATCCCCACTAGTCGAAAAGTAAAAAAATAAGTCGCAATAACAATTCACAATGACAAATAATCACCTGGCCTTTGGACTGCACCATCAGGCTTTAAAGCAAGGGGTGAATGATGTGCTGCTCTCTGCAAGTGGCACCCCTAAGCACGTGCCTCAATTGCCTATATGTACATCCACTAATAAAAGGAGGAACCTACACTGTGATTTTCATGATATAGCATGACTAACACAGATCAGCCTGCCATAGCCGGGTGCTGGTTGCTACCATTGCACCGGGACCTAATACTCGCCCCTCTGCATTAGCTATAATCACCTGTGCTGGTTAATTCTTTTAGAGTGGGGTAAAACAAAATATGCACAGTAAAAGAGTATTTTTGCAGACCACCTTTGTAATTTTTTCCAGCTGTAATAATTTCTTCCAGCTGTAATTCTGGCCATGTGTTTGCGATGGGAGGCAAAACTATGAATTATAGTACATCTATGAGAAGGCCTTGCAGCTTCTGAGGACCTTATGCTTCGGCTGACTGCTGAGTTTATTTGGACCGAGTGTGGTACACTAAGGAGAGAGAAGCAGAGATCATTGCTGACTATCTGAGAAAGCTTGTTCTGACAGTGGTATTATGGGTTTCAGGAGACATGCATTCAACGGTCTAATAATACCCGAGGATCAAAGCCTTTAATCTAGAGACTAAATATAACTGCCTATGCCTGAGTACATTAATGGAGATATAAAAAGTCTAACATCAGTAAAGGACATCTATACCATGCCAGGCCATTGATTTGCTATTATTGGTATCTGGTGTGCTCAGTCGGCCCTAGCGAATTTGGTGTCCTAGGCAAGATTTTGGCTGGTGCCCCCCTGTCTATAGAAATATAAATATACATAAATATACACATGCAAACAGATGGCAGCACTCCGGTCTCAATAAATGAAATTACATCACACTGATGCTGTAATGAACGTTTTAGTGCTTTATTGTGCTTCTGTCAAGCAAAATGTTGCGCTGTATGAGCGCTGAATGACCTAGCTGCGTGCTGTGATTATTGTTTAAGTCCATGGAGTGCTGCCGTCTTTTTGCATCTGTGTCATGGATCTGCTGACTCCAAATAGTTGATATTCAGCCAGGGTGCACTTCCATAGGCCCTCAGCAGACCCATGACACAGATGCAAACAGACGGCAGCATTCCATGGACTTAAACAATAATCACAGCACGCAGCTAAGTGATACCTAGCTGCGTGCTGTGATTATTGTTTAAGTCCATGGAGTGCTGCCGTCTTTTTGCATCTATATATATATTGTGATAGGATCACTGGTAAAGTGGTCAGTGGTAGATACATTTGCCCTAGGTTTTTGACCTATGTGTTCTAAAAAGCCCCCAGGAGAAAGTCTGCACTAAAGCAGATTTGAGTTTCGGCTTTTGGAAAAGCCGGTTTGGGACCTGGGGGTGTGGATGTGAGGAGAGGGTGGGCTCCATCCACAACCCACTCCAGGTTTTGGTTTTTGGCCTGTTAGCAGGCTCATTATGCTCTGCACCTGGAACTGGCTGATATAGGCTGTGTCTAATTGTAAGGGAGTGTCTGATACCTGGGAGACCAAGCACGCTGGCTGGCTCAGAGACACTTGGTGAAACTACCTGTAAGGTCTGTGCATGTACTTGTGTTGATGGTGGAGGCAGTAGGCCCCACTGTTTCTTTAGAGAGGGAACCTCTTGTTTAGTTAGCGCCCAGACGGGCTAGCGTTTACTTTTATGTTTTGTTTTTCCTTTTACTTGGCACAATAAAGACTGGCGATGACCAGTTAGCACGAGACCCAGACTGGTGTACTATTTTCCGGCTGCTGTGTGTGTGAAGAGGGAGCCCATCTACCCCAGGAGAGGGACCCCTAATCTAGTCCTGTTACAATATACCGTACATACAGCGCATCCGGAAAGTATTCACAATGCTTCACTTTTTCCACATTTTGTTATGTTACAGTCTTATTCCAAAATGGAATAAATTAATTTTTGTCCTCAAAATTCTACACACAATACCCCATAATGAAACGTGTAAAAAGATTTTTTTAGATTTTTGTAAATTTCATAAAAAAAACTAAAACTAAGAAATCACATGTACATAAGTATTCACAGCCTTTGCCATGAAGCTCAAAATTGAGCTCAGGTGCATCCTGTTTCCACTGATCATCCTTGAAATGTTCCTACAGCTTAATTGGAGTCCAACTGTGGTAAATTCAGTTGATTAGACATGATTTTGAAAGGCATACACATGTCTCTATAAGGTCCCACACTTGACAGTGCATGTCAGAACACAAACCAAGCATGAAGTCCAAGGAATTGTCTGTAGACCTCCGGGACAGGATTGTCTTGAGGCACAAATCTGGGGAACGGTACAAAAAAATATCTGCTGCTTTGAAGGTCCCAATGATCACAGTGGCCTCCATCATCCATAAATGGAAGAAGTTCGGAACCACCAGGACTCTTCCTAGAGTTGGCCGGCCGTCTAAACTGAGTGATCGGGGGAGAAGGGCCCTAGTGAGGGAGGTGACCAAGAACCCGATAGTCACTCTGTCAGAGCTACAGCATTCCTCCATGGAGAGGGGAGAACCTTCCAGAAGGACAACCATCTCTGCAGCAAACCACCAATCAGGCCTGAGTGGCCAGATGGAAGCCACTCCTTAGTAAAAAGCACATGGCAGCCCACCTGGAGTTTGCCAAAATGCACCTGTAGGACTCTCAGACCATGAGAGACAAAGGTTGAACTCTTTGGCATGAATGCCAGGCGTTATGTTTGGAGGAAACCAGGCAATGCTCATCACCAGGCCAATACCGTCCCTACAGTGAAGCATAGTGGTAGCAGCATCATGCTTTGGGGATGTTTTTCAGCGGCAGAAACTGTGAGACTAGTCAGGATAGAGGGAAAGATGAATGCAGCAATGTACAGAGACATCTTGGATGAAAAACTGCTCCAGAGCGCTCTTGATCTCAGACTGGGGCGACGGTTCATCTTTCAGCAGGACAACGACCCTAAGCACCCAGCAAAGAAATCAAAGGAGTGGCTTCAGTACAACTCAGTGAATGTTCTTCAGTGGCCCAGCCTGAGCCCAGACTTGAATCCGATTGAACATCTCTGGAGAGATCTGAAAATGGCTGTGCACCGACGCTTACCATCCAACCTGATGGAGCTTGAGAGGTTCTGCAAAGAGGAATGAGCGAAACTGCCCAACGATAGGTGTGCCAAGCTTGTGGCATCATATTCAAAAAGACTTGAGGCTGTAATTGCTGCCAAAGGTGCATCAACAAAGTATTGAGCAAAGGTTGTGAATACTTATGTACATGTGATTTATTAGTTGTTTTTTTTTTATAAATTTGCAAAAATCACAAAAAAACTTTTTACACATTGTCATTATGGGGTATTGTGTATAGAATTTTGAGGACAAAAATTACTTTATTCCATTTTGGAATAAGGCTGTAACATAACAAAATGTGTAAAAAGTGAAGCGTTGTGAATACTTTCCGGATGCACTGTATAGTCAGCTTTGGAATGCCCATGTTAATAGGCTTAGGGCTGTTCTTCAGACTTTGAATTTGAAGAAATGTGTTTTAGGTAAAAATGAAACCAAGTACTTAGGGTATGTGGTGGGCAGTGGGTGTCTGAAGCCCCTTGTGAGTAAGGTACAGGCACTAGCTGATGCCCCAGTTCCAACTACCAAGAAATAGTTAAGGTCCTTCTCGGGTTTAGCAGGGTATTACAGGAGGTTTATGCCTCAATTTGTTACCTTAGCGGCTCCCTTAACAGATAGTTTGAAAAATTCTGCTCCAAATAAACTTGAGTTGTCTAGGGACTGGCAGTCTATGTTCACCAAAATTAAACATCTTTTGTGTAAAGGCCCGGTTTTAAAGTATCCAGATTTTACCAAGCCTTTTGTTGTACAAACAGACGCCTCAGATGTGGGCTTGGGGGCAGTTTTGTGTCAGGAGTTTGATGGCATTGAACATCCGATTCTATGGGCTGGATTCAATTAGCTGTACTTTCCGCCGCCTTCACCTGTTTGGGAGGCGAATTGGCAGCATGCGCGTCCCTGCATTTTGCCCTATTCAATTGCAGAACAGGCAAAAACGCAAATAGGCGAATGCATAACAGGCGGAAAGTACTGAATAGATTGAGGGAATCAGTCTGTACCCCAAAATATGATGCACTGTTACTGGAAATCATTACAGATGTGTTCTATTAGCCCTAATAACAGCACTTTGTGTCCGTAATTTGTGTTAAAAGCTTTTTAGAAGCTTTTTTGTAAAGTGATGAAGAATGATAGAAAACAGAATTTTTGGGCCAAAATAAATAGTCCAGTCAAGTTTGGGGTACTTGAAAATGGGTGCTAGCGTATTTTTGTGTCTCTAAAGTGCACTTTTAAAATATGTGAAAAAACACCTGCTGCAAGCACCTGCAATCCTAAAAACACCTGCCCCATCCATACAGCCCCCAAGGAACCTATTTTGCTAGTTTTTATCCTTGTCCCCTCCCACTTATTTGTTTTTTGCCCCAAAAATGACATGTCTTCTTTGGGGTGTTCTGAGGTAATTTTTTTTACATTTTTTTTGGCTGAATTGTCCTTTGAGGGGGGTATCCAAAGGGTTCTGAATCAATTCCCCACATTTGTACCCCAAAATAGAGATTTTGTATTTTTTTCCGCCACCATGCATTGGTGAAATTTTTCCGCCTGTGACAGTGCATTGAATTTCTGTTTAGGCAAAATTGTCCTCTATTGACTTAGAAGATAAGTCACGGATAGGCGAAACTTTTTCACCGATTACAGCTTTTCGCATCTAATTGAATCCAGCCCTATATCTTAGTAGAAAGTTGTTCGCACGAGAGACTAGGTATTCTGTAATAGAAAAATAATGCCTCGCTATAAAATGGTCTCTTGAGTCATTGAGATATAATCTTTGTGGGGCCAGGTTTACTGTGGTTACTGATCATGCACTGTTAAAATGGTTACAGTCTATGAAAAATTCTAACGCGAGACTGACTAGGTGGTACCGACCGGGACGTATACATATGAATGTGGATTTTTTGTCCTCAACTGGGCTAGAGAGTCGGGCTTCCGCCACGGGCGATTTAGGTTCGCCCTTTAACGGGGGATGTATGTGACAGAGTGTGTCTCTCCCACATTCTGTGGATAGGATTAACCTTCATGTAGCTAGGGAGGAACCACACCCTTACCTCAATTAAGACCAGCTAAGGTATAAAAACATGGTAAGTTTAGTTAGTCAGTGGAAATGTGTAGGAAAGATTGCACCTTTAGCAGGTCTCCCTATGCTGGACAATCTGAACCATGACTGTGCTGGAAATACTCTGCTTGTTTGAACTGCTGACTCATGTAAGTTGTATTATTGTTCCTGAACTGTGTTTGCCTTATGTAAGAAATTATTACGCTGGGTCTGCCTTTTCAAGCCTGGAATAAAAAGCTTACTTGTTTGCATCATCTCTTCAATTTACCCGCTACAATCATATTGGCCTTAAAACTCAACGCCACATTCTCTCCCTTCCCTGATAGGATCTGCAGAGCAACTATGGAAAGTGTTGTCCAATTGTATAACTATATTAAGAAAATATATATTATATTAACAGTTGTCAAAAAATCACAAGGGCAGCAAGTGAACAGACCTATATGGGGTAATCAAAGGTTGCATCTGGGAACGCAGGGACTGTGCTTGATGGAAGGCAGAAATCACTAGAGCACATTAAACAGCTAAAGTTAATTAGTTCATATTCATGTGAATGCAGTAAAGGTGCCCATCCACTAGACGATTAAGTTGAGCGATTGAACAATAACAATCATTCATAAATCGTTTGCAAAAATGTCTAAAACGATCAGCGATAGGTGCTCCCGCTGGTCGTTTAGACATCTATCATCGGGCAAACATGCTGGACAACCTGACGATAACGTTAGGTTGAGCATGTTTGCAGATGATGGAGGGTGCCTACACTGAATGACTGCTCGTAGGCACATCACAGACTGACAAACGACTGTGATGGGCACCTTAGCCAGTCAGGAAAGCCCTGGCATGGGCCTCTTTGATGAGATGGGCTATTAGAATTGCTCTAATCACACCAGTTGTAGGATTTATTATTCATATATACATACATAGATGCAAATCCACATTTTATTAGGAGAATGTTGCTGAGAAGGGGTCTCAGGTGTTTCCAGTGGCTGACAACCAACTTTATTTAGGCACATCATTAATATATCAGGCTACAGCACTGGGGGTCTGCTATTGCCATGTTATAAGTGTGGGCCTGATTCAGTAAGGATCACTAATGCGATTATGCACGCAGTCTCACCGCGAAGGTATGCTAATGATTGCAATTCCAGTGCCGTCACAGCCTAACATAAGGACTCCCCCTCTACCTTACACATATCCGTAATACTTAGCAAAAACCATCGGTAACATTTAGGGCCTCATTCAGAGGCAGTCGGAGGATGCAAGCGGTCGCTCAGAAACTGGGCGGCCACTTGCATCCTGACCGCCCACCTCTGTTGCGGTCGTTAGGCTGTGGGTTAACACCCACAGCTCTAACGACTGCTCCGGTGATGGTCGCGATGGTCAGAGACCATCGGGGCTTACGACGAGACCCTAGGGTAGGGTCTCCCTTGTCGTAAGCCCCGGAGAGCTTCTGGCTCTGTCAGAGCCGGAATCTCTCCACTGACATCACTAGTGGAGAGATGGGAACGCCTCCGTTTGGGCTGCCACCCCCCCCCGGCCCGCCTTCCAAACGGGGCGAGCTGTCAATCAACATCGACAGCTCGCCCCCTTTGGATCGATACCCGATACGACCGGCGCTGTCGGTCGTAGCGGGTCTCACGCATGCGCACGACGGTGCCGGCGCCGTCGTGCGCATGCTCTGTGGGGGCCATCAACCCGGTTCCAGCGCATCGGCACTAACGACCGGGTCTGAATGACCCCCTGAGTACCATCGCAGCCTCACGCACACTTGCACAAGGTCTGACCTTACTCAGAGATTGCTAACCTCAATGCAGTGAAAGCCCAAGCTGCGTATGGCATCACAGTGGCCAATTTATGCACGCCCTGTAAGGCATTCAAACGCAGTGGCACGCCTGCATTCGCCGACCACCCCCCTATTACCACCCCCAAATGGTGCTTCCTGTCAATCACTCTGCGATGGGTCTGTGTAGTCACTGTGATCGCAGTCCTGATCGCAGTGCAGTCTTCGCACACTGCAATGCATGCGCAGAACGCAACAATCAGCTGATTGCGTGCTTAATCGCAGCTGCGATCGGTAGTGAATCAGGCCCTATTTTGGCTGATGGCCTCTCCAGCTTCATTCCAGGTGAGAAGATTTAAGTCCCCTTCTGGATGAGCATTGAGAAAATATGCTATCCACCCAGCGACGTGCTACTATGTCAGCACTGTTTAGGCTGATCAGTTTTATATTTAACATTTATTACTTCCTCCTGGATGGCTACATTTGGAGGTATCTTGTGCAGTATCATATCTATAATGGGTTTATAAGGACCTCTGGGTCCAGGCATCACTCTAATTAACCTATCACTATGTCTCTGTAGTGTAAGAGGAGGAGATAATAGAAATTCAACACAGATAAGGTCCCGTTTGAATTGGATCCATGATCCCAGTGCTATGGGGCAGCAAATAATGTATTTCCTAAAAGATAATACGAAACAATGTACATGTTTAGAAGAAATGTAAACAAGTCGTGACACTTCATGAAGTATCAGAGAACTATACATCACTGATCCATGTGTGTGTTATAGCTTAGTCTGACCCACATGGCATCCAATTATCTATAAATATACTCGTATACTGAAATATCTGCAAACCAAATCCAATTTTGCAACATTTTAAAGAGTGCTGATTTGTGCAAAACAGTAACTAACCACTTTAAGCAGGGGGTATGGTAAGGGGCATGACACGTGATTGGGGGTAGAGGGGAGGCGTGACTGCGCTATCGCTTCATTGAGGCCCTGCATTGTGCAGCAGGGGGTGGGGCCACAATGACGCGATTCAGCGTAAATCACAAAGAATTGTCAGTTAGGTGGTAAATATATGTGGTAAATAGAATTACTTTAGACTTACCATCAATTATTTAAGATGGAATGTAGTCAGGACCCTGAAGGCCAAAATACCAGCAGCAGAACCCAATAGTCAAAATCCTGAAGATGAGTATTGGGGTTATGGTTTGGTTTAAGCTGCGGTAGGGGACGTTAGAGTTAGGCTGCCAAAGGGGACGGTTAGGGTTAGGCTGCGGTAATGGACGGTTAGGGTTAGGCTGCGATAATGGACAATTAGGGTTAAACTGCGATAGGGGATGGTTATGGTTAGGCCCCAAAGGGGATGGTTAGGTTTAGGCTGTGGTAATGGACGGTTAGAGTTAGGTTGCCAAAGGGGACGGTTAGGGTTAGGCTGCCAAAGGGGTTAGGCTGCGGTAATGGATGGCTAAGGTTAGGCTGCGGTAATGGACAGTTAGGGTTAAGCTGCAGTAGGGGATGGCTAGGGTTAGGCTGCGGTAAGGGACGGATAGGGTTAGGCTGTGGGAGAGGTGGGTTAGGGTTAGAATGCTCACTAAAATTTGTCTGGATATTGACTGTCAGGATTCCACTGCAAGCATTGTGACCGTCGCGATGGTCATCACCAGACTATTGTACCCAACCGTTTAAGCTGGTGTCATATAGTATGTAAATACAATTGTATAATCTGAATTGATTACACGTGGGTCCCTGCCAATGAGGGGTCGCCACATGTAAATCGGCCGCTGATTGGCTAGCGGTCCGTGGGAAATACAGATGACAGCAATCATCTGTCATTTTGCGTAGTGTAAGTATATGTGACAACATATACTTACACATGTCGGGCATGGATTGGGTCAGTCATTTTGTTATTTTGCCAAGTACAGGGATGCTACAGAGAGTGGCGCGAGCATGATGGTGAGTATTTCATCTTTTTTCCAGGTATCCCCATTGGAATCTACTTGGAGAAGGGGACAGAACGACAGGCAACAGGTAAGTATGTGTGAATGAGTTAGGTAGGAATGTAATAAAGTTTTACTATGCATGGTGTGTTTGTCTTGTGGTCATTTAATTATTTATTTTACAGTGGGGGTACGGGTGCCGGACACCTGCTGGTACTTGTAACTCCACAAGTGCCAAAGGGCAGGCATGCTGGTGCCTGTAGTTCCACTGTAAAATACAATAGTTTTGAACTATTTCCCCCATTATTACGCCTGTACCCACAGCCCAGGGGTGCGGGGAAGAGCACCGGGCTTCAGCCTAAGCCTGAGGTGTCGGGAGAGGGTGGATCCCTTCTTGGGTAATTTTCCCGTCGTCATGAGCAGGTCAGGGAAAATGGCCATCGCGGCCATTTTCCCGGTGACCTGCCCATACACTATATACACTTGGCATGCCCTAGTGCTCAGACTCTACCAGTGCAGAACATGCCGCGCTGCGCTCAGTGCGCTTCCGGCCGCTGGATTGAGAGGAGAGGGCCCGTGACGGAGACTTCACACGGGCACCCTCTTTTCTTGAAATGCCCCTGACTGTACCCCAGACTGCTGAGGTAGTAAGCTGTGCAAGTCCCATTACATGACTCACCTACAGTGTGCATTTTCCATATCTCCATTGCACTAAAGGGAATGATGGAACTTTTAGCTGCATCCCCCGCAAGCAGACAGTGCTCATGTGAGCTTCCCATGCATCCCATTAACCCCATCATGCTTATTGGCTGATTCACTCTGAATGACAGACCTGCTCGAGAATTCCAAAGACTTCCCTGTGACATCACTGCCCGCCCCCCACCTCTGATTGGACAGATTGCAAACCCAGGAAATGTGCAGCTGTGCATGACCACCAGGCCCTGTAGCTGCACTGAATCTGGACCTCATTCAGACCCGTTCACAAGCAGCCGCTCGATCGTACGCAGCCGATGTTAAGCGACCGCGCATACGCACGCTTCGTACTGCGCATGTGCGAACTACTCAGAGCGATCGGAATCCGCTCGCTCACCAAGCAAAGACAGCCCAGTGTAATGAGTGACAGGAGAGGCTGTTTGTGGGTGGTAACAGGGGCAGGACACTAATAATGGGGTAGTGTAGTTGTGAACGCAGGCGTGTCTGAGTGTTGCAACGCCGTTTCTAAGGCGTGCATAATTAACAGACAGCGTCATAGTACACGTCACCAGCATTTTTTTTACACTGAAATCCTCGCAGTGCTTACGGTAAGGTAAGGCACCCACAAGCGCTGCGAGCCCTTCCGATGGTCTTCCATGTACCAATGTTTTAATACACTTCCTGGAGATGACGTGCGCTAGTGAGCGTCTCTACATACTGTAATATAATCGAGGTAGGGGTCCCTCTCCTGGGGTAGACAGGCGCCTCCTTACACAGGAAACAGTAGTAGTCGTGGGTTTTCGTGCAAGCTGGTCGGCACCAGTTTTTATTGTGTGACACCAATAATCAAACAAAACATAAAAATAAACCCTAGCCCTAGTTTGGGCTCTAACTAGACAGGTAACTCCCTCTCTACATGTGGCAGGACCTACTGCCTTACCATAAACATAGTATATACCAATGTCACAGTGTCTCAGAACAAAACCTTAATGTCTGTTCTCCCCAGGGTGGGTGAGACACTGCATCAAAACTCTACACAGCTCTAATGAACCACTTCCAGGTGTAATCATTAATTAGCCTAGTCTCAGGATGAAAAGCCCAACACCTGAAGCAGCCCTGAGGATGGAGCCCTCCCTTCTCTCTCACAACCACACCCCCAGGACCCATTATCCGGCTTTTACCAAAAGCCGACACTCAAATCTGCCTGGTAAAACAGACTTTTCCTGGGAGTTTAAAATACATATCACAGGAATCTGGGACACACATACATGCCATCCCCAACTTCTCCAGTGCCTCTATCACATATCCCCCCCCCCCTCTGTTTCAACCTATGGGCAGAACAACTGCAGCTCCCAAACAATGGACATGTGACAAAGCATCTGCATTGGCCAGCTGGCTTCCTGGCCTGTGTTCTAATGTGAACTTGAAACTTTGTAACGCCAAGAACCACCTTGTTATTAAGCTGTGGCTTTATTAAACCTCTGCCAACGGTGTAACCAAGATACTTTACTTCTTACATCCCTAAGCAACATTTCTTTGGGGTGGCTGTCAACCCTGCCCTATAGATGGAGTCCAACACTGCTTGTACTCTGGGCAAATGAGACTGCCGATCAGGACTATGAATGACTAAATCACCTAGACAAGCAGCAGCATACCGTTTATGGTGTCGAAAAAGCTGTCTTTTCTTTGGCACTCTCAGTTAACGGTACTTGCCAATACTCTTTAGTTAAGTCTAGAGTGGTTAAATACCTAGCTATTCCTAGCCCTTCAATTAGTTCATCCACCCTTGGAATTGGGTAGGCATCAAACTTTGACACACTGTTCAAGTTTCGGAAATCGTTGCCGAAATGTACACTCCCATCAGGCTTTGGAATAAGCACAATGGGACTTGACCACTCACTATGCGATTTTTCAATTACACCCAGTTCCAACATTTTTTTAATTTCTTTAGACATTGATTCTCTTTGGGCTTCTGGTAACCTACAGGGCTTTAGGTTAATCTTAACCCCTGGGTCAGTGATTATGTCATGTTTAATGACTGTGGTTTTGCCAGGCACATCTGAGAACAAAACCCTATTTCTGATAAGAAATTTCTTAACTTCTTGCTGTTGAACGGTCAACAGGGTTTTAGCTATTGTCACTTCAGGAACCAAAGGCCCTGGGTTTACTGGAGGGGCCGGGACGGCTGACAGAGCTGCTCTGTTCCTCCAAGGTTTGATAAGATTTACATTTTCCCCGGCTTTTACCAGAGTAGGGTCATTGAACTGCTCCACTGCAAAGATCTCTTTTCTGACCTCGAGATCAGACAGACGATCAACTGGTTTAACAACACTTCCCTTCTCAGTATTCTCTGGTTCACCAATCATGCTAGAAAAAGGGAGCTTCTCAAACTTGGAAGAAACTTCCCCTGCTACTGTATCAGCAACCTTCTCAAATGGGTCGGGGTTATTTACTTCGGTAACAAATCGGCTTTCCCAGAACTTCCAGAAGTGAGCAAAGTCTCTCCCCAACATTATATCATACCTCAAACCATGCACTAAACCCACAGAGACTATAGCAGAACCACACTGTGTTTCTATGTTCACTTCCGCAGTACCATAATACAGAGTATCCCCATGTATGCAGGTCACACCAACAGCTCTTCCCTTGCGCTTTAAGGGGTTCACCAGTTCAGCGTTCATAAGTGTAACCAGGCTGCCAGAATCTAACAGAGCCGCTACTTGATTGCCTTCTACAATAACCTTACACATTTGCTTGTCTGTCTCAGCCTGTCGGTCGGCAGTTCAGGCGGGCTGTGCAAAGAAAGACATTCTGCGACGGACATAAGCAGTATCACATTGCATAGGTTCAGAGGTGAGTGGACAATTAGCAGCAATATGGCCCAAATCACTATATCAAAAACATTGTATCATATTATTATCAAGTCTCTTATGGGGTAAGAACCTTCTTGGCCTGGCTGGCCTATCCCCAGGTTCCAAACCCACAGCCTTAAATTCATTCCACCGCCCAGCACCCTTCTCCCCTGGAACAGTCTTACTAGTAGTCATGGGAGATCGCCGTTGCAGAATCGGGGCTCGGTGGGACACATTCAACAGTTCCTCAGCCGCCACATACCTCTCCACCAGTTCAACTAACTGGTCTGCGGACTTAGGGTCTGCATGACTTACCCACTTGTGCAGAGATGCAAATAGCGATCGCAGATACCGGTCCATCAAGACTCTTTCGACAATCTGTGGTCCTGTCAGTGTCTCGGGCTGAAGCCATTTTGTGTTTAGATGGACGAGGTCATGCATCTGTGAGCATGGAGGCTTTTCCATTTGAAATTCCCAGAGGTGGACTCGTTGGGCACGAACAAACAAGGTGACCCCCAAGCGAGTTAGGATCTTCCGTTTTAGCTTTTCATAGTCCTTTGAATCAGCCAGACACAATTCATAGTAGGCCTTTTGTGGTTCTCCAGACAGGAAGGGTGCCACAAGACTTGCCCACTGTTCCCTGGGCCAACTCTCCCTTTCTGCGGTTCTCTCAAAGGCCTTAAGATACGCTTCCACATCATCACCCTCGGTCATCTTTTGCAGAAAGTGACTGGCCCGTATGGAGCGAGCGTTGTTTGTCTAGGGTTTATTTTTATGTTTTGTTTGTTTGATTATTGGTGTTACATAAAATAGTGCAGACGCCATTCTCCATGAGGTATGTGCATACGCTTTATACTCTAGCACAGTACCTGACTCTATCATGCGAATGCACCGGGACATGAGTGGGGCCCTCTCTCCTGATAAGACACCCCTATTCTATATGCTGAAAGTCCAATGAATTGAATTGGATATGGGCTGTGCTCTCTTATACCCCTTTTCCATTGCGAGCAATAACTTGGGTTTTTACACGTGAGCTCATGAAGCAGCGTGAACGGGTAACCAGGGTCGATGCGACCCGGGTCACGTTCTCTGTATAGGAAGAGCCAGCGCTTAGAGATGAGATGGTAGCCAAGCGTCGGCTCATCACGTGACGCCGCTGCATTGACGCGGCATTAGCGCCGAGTCGGGTCGCCTGTCTGATAGGGGTCTCAGCCAGGTCACTCCCGGGATGGGTGCGTGAACATCATCCCGGATGCGACCCGGCAAACTAGTGGAAAAGGGGTATATAATTACTCACAGTGCTTCCAGAGCAGCACATTTATTGTGACCTATAAAATGCATATAATTACTGTTAAAGAGCTTTGCACATGACTCCCCAATGCCATTAGCATGTAAGCGTACACTATCAACATTCATTGCATGAAGCTTGATGGTTTTTCTCTTAAAGCTACTGCAGGGAGCATCTGTAACCCATGCTGTCACCAAAACACTAATTTCAGCCTATAACTTTACAGCACTACAGACATTCCTCACTTAACAACCTACTCGTTTAACAACCGTTCGGACTTACGACCAGCACTCTGACCAGCTGGAACCCATAGTACAATGACTAAAATGTTATTCTGAAGATTTTTTTTTTTTCATAAGTTTAATTGTACTGTACAGTATGTAAGAGCAAAGTAAAACCGTTACAGTATCAAGTTTGAGTTTCCTTTAGACCTTTTCTTTATTCAGAATACATAAAAATGATTAACTCCTTGTTCCTCGTTTAGTGACCAATTCGTTTAACGACCGAGTCGTAGGAACGGAACTCGGTCGTTAAGTGAGGAATGTCTATACTTTGTTTCCGAGACATTATGGTTTATCAGTACTGGAATCTCTGAGGTTGTCATAGATAGATTTGATAATCCATTTACAATTACTTACAATAATCGCTATAAAGGACCCTGGCAAATGAATTATCTACCCCATTCTCCTCTAGGGTATAATTGCGACTACTAGCACTCATTTATTGGTTTGCATTTGGTATGATTTACCGCTGGCCGCATGGCCGGCGGTTAAAATTCCAACAGTGTCTGCCCGACACAGGAGGAAATCCCGATCGTCTAGAGAGGTAAGTATAACTAATCTAATTCACCCCCCTAACCCTAACCTTCCCCCCAGTGCCTAACCCTAATCCCCCCTCTATGTGCCTAAGCCTAACCCCCCCTTCCCCGCTGCCTAAACCTAACCCTCCCGGGGGGGTGCCTGACCCTAACCTCTACCCGGGAGTCCCTAACCCTCCCTCTCCCTAGCCTAACCCTAACCTCCCGGGGGGTGCCTATCCCTAAGTCCCCCTAACTTAAGCCGGCTTCCTGACCGTATACCATTGGTTTCCAGAGATCTTTTATATGCAGGACCATCATAGTAACTATGCCTGTAGTCATGTTGTACTTTCTGCCCGTTTCCAAATGAATTTATCCAGCCTCATAGATCTGATTTACAACAGATCTGTCACAAGTCGCCAGCGTGCCTTGTTATGTACTTGTTCTCCAGTGGTCTCTCCTCCAGGTCACCAGTCACACGCCCGGAATTCAGCTCCTGTGCAACGTACACGCTGTACTGGGATTGTACCTTTAGTTGCTAGGAGATTGGGATGCCGGACTATGGCACAAGATACTGGGAATACTGGATGATCTTCCTCACCTGTGGATTTCATTAATCACCTGCCCTGTTATTCCATTGGTTCGTTACCTTTCTTAAGGCTGCTAGCTCATTGCTGGCTATAGCGTTTCTGACGTGTGCTTCTCGGGTCCTGCCAGTCGTGGGTCTGCCAGTCTGTGCCTGTTTCTGCCTATGCTTGGAGATTCTCAGCTATTACTCTTATCCCATCAAGGGGGTCTCTAAACCCCCTTGTTGATGTCCCTCTCTCCCCCAGCTAACTGTCCTGCCCCTACTGCTGTCCATCTCTCCCCACAGCTATCACTCTCTCTTCTCCTAAGTCCCCTGGGCCCCTGCTTCTGTTCCTTTCTCCCACAGCTAACTCTCTTCTCCGAAACCCCATCAGCCTCTGCTAATTTTCCTCTCTCCCCCGAGCTAATTCTCTTCTCCTAAGCCCCCTGGGCCCCTGTTGCTGATCCCTCTCTCTCTCTGCTAACTCTGGCCCTGATTCAGAGCCGGACGCTCTGACAGAGCGCTCGCTCTGAATCAGGTCTGTCCTTCTTTTTTTTTAAATCATGTAGATTTTTATTAGAAAATTTTCTACATATTATAAACAAAACAAAAAACAGATAAACAAGTAAAAAAGTGTTGCCAATAAAAAAAGAAAGTACAGTGGTACAATTAAATACCAAAATATACAATCAAAGAACAATCAGCAGTAAACCGAACCTGAGATCACAAATATGACATATAAACAGCTCGCGCATGGAAGTAAAATAAAATAATCGAACAATAAGGAAGCAAACAAAACAAAGAACGGGGCAAAAAACAAAAAAGGGAAAGAAAAAGGAGAATAGAAGAGGCTAGATTACACGGAAGGATCCCCAATTGGTCTACGAAGGCCCAAAAAAGAAAGAGCCCATCTATCCCATAATTTGTGAAATTTAGAAAGGGCTTTACGACTAGTATAGAGTGACATACCTTTCATGATCAATGGTATCATTAACAAGTGCCCTCCATTTGTGTATATCAGGAGGATCTGGAGCACAACAAAAACGGGCAATAATTACTTTTGTTAAAGTGGATAAGCCTAAAGCATAACGATAAATATTTGAATTAAACAATTCCTCAATATCCAATGCGAATAAACAAAGTTTTGCCTCTAAGGGAGGTAATGAGGGGAAAGTAAACTGTATATCAGACCATACCAAGGTCCAAAAATCATTAACTCTAGGGCAATCCCATAACAAATGCCAAAAATCGCAACCAAGAGCATGACATTTGGGGCAATTAGTTGGAGCATTAATATCAATACGTGCAATAGAAACAGGGGACCGGTAAGACCTGTGCAAAATAAAATAATGGATTTGTTGGAAACGAACACAAAGGGAAGTGTATCTTATAGAGCCCAACAACTGAGGCCATTGTTCATCCTGAAGAGAACCCAAATCTAGTTCCCATTTATTCCTAAGGGGGAGAAGGGCATCTGGCAAATTACGAGAGATAAGATCACTATAAAGACAGGAGACTGTCTTACAAACAGGTAATTTGATAAGTGCAAGTTTAAGAAGAGAAGGTGATAATAAAACAGGGTCAGATCCAAACTGGGAGTGCAGGGCATGACGAAGTTGAAGGTATCTATAAAATGCCGTACAGGGAAGGCCAAACTCCATGCACAAATGATCAAAGGAGTGAAGCACCCCACTATGAAACAACTGGCCAAGGGATTTGATACCATATGAAATCCAGAAGGACTCCGATCCCAGCACTCCCAGCTCAGAAAAACCACCATTATACCACAGGGGGATCTCCGGATCCACACCCTCATCCCCAAATAATCCCTGAGCAAAATGCCAAACCAGTCGAGCCTGTCGAAGTAAGGGGGGAGATCTACCTGGCAATTTTACAGATAACAAAATTTGTAGAGGAGCTGAAGGGGAGCCTGTTTGCACACTAAGAAATCCCGCCAAAGCAGTATCAGTACCAGCAGATAACCAGGGCACCAATTGTGACAGCTGTGAAGCCATATAATAAATACGTAAATTAGAAAGGGCCAGTCCACCTGAAGATTTAGATCTACAAAGTGTACGGAGAGCAATGCGTGGTCTCTTATCCCCCCACACAAAAGAAGATAAAATAGAATCAATATGAGAAAAAACTTTTTTGGGAATATATACAGGGGAAAGCTGTAAAACATACAAGTATTTAGGTTGAATGGACATCTCAAATAAGTTAATACGACCTGTCACTGTAAGCGGAAGTTTCTTCCACACATGAATCTTTTGTTTAAAAGCTGAGGTAATGGGCATCACATTTAATTCTACAAAGTCAGCAGGGATAGGTGAAATGGAGACACCCAAATACCGAAAGGAGAGAGTCCATTGTAAAGGGCAGGAGAGAGAGGGGGATAGAGGCAGGGAGCCATTCAAAGGAAAAATATTAGATTTGGACCAAATAATCAGCAACCCCGAAAAAAACCCAAAATCCTTAATAACGTCCATCAAACGATCCAAAGCTGGGCCCGCGTCTGCCAGAAACAGGAGCATATCGTCCGCATAAAGAGCTATTTTGTCAATTACATGGCCCACTCGCACGTCTGGAATATCGGAATCTGAGCGAATGAGACACGAACAATGCAGGGGATAAAGGGCACCCCTGGCGCGTGCCACGCCCAAATTGAGAAGAAGAGGAGACACAACCATTCACCGACACTCTGGCTGTCGGGGAAGAGTACAAAAGACGGACCCAGCCAATAAAACGAGGACCAAAACCAAATTTAGACAAGACCTCCCATAAATACTCCCATTCCACAGAATCGAAGGCCTTGGCTGCATCTAAGGAGACCACCACCGCGTCAGAGGTATCCCCATGGGACATTTGCTTATGGTAAAATAATCGCCTAATATTTTGAGTAGTAGATTTACCAGGCATGAAGCCGGTCTGGTCAGGATGTATAATAGAAGTTATAACAGAATTAAGACGAATAGCCAGCAGTTTAGCCAATATTTTAATGTCAGTGGTAAGAAGGGAAATAGGTCTATAAGAGTCCTTCCCAGGTTTTGGGAGCACTACAACCAAGGCCTCCGACATGGATGGCGGGAGACAACCAGCATTCAAAAAAGCATCAAAAGTCTCAATGAGACGCGGAATAAAGAAGTTTTTACATTTCTGATACACCTCTATCGGGACACCATCAACTCCGGGAGCTTTACAGTGTGGAAAGGAGGAGATAGCAACCTCCAATTCCTCCTCTGTAAAAGGAGCATCTAATAAATTCACTACCTCAATCTCAAGACGGGGCAGACGGACTGCCTCTGAATAAGCACAAAGCTGGGAGGGAGAATATGATACCCTAGTAGCATAAGGAGAGGAGTAATATTGCAAAAATACATCTGTTATAGAAGGAGCAGAGGTATGCAATGTTCCAGAAGAATCAAGGATACCAGAGACCGTTCTGGAAGCACCATCCTCTTTTGCCAAAAAGGCTAAATAACTCCCCCCAACATTGGCCTGTGAATATTGCTTATGACGCGAAAACAACAGTTTACGCTTGGATTTATCAAACAGGTGATCCGACCACTCCCGCTGGGCACAAAGTATAGTCTCCCTATCTGAGATCACTCTGGACAAGAGGTACCGAGCCTCAGCATCCCTATAAGCAGTTTCCAGAATAGTTTCCCGCTGCCTATGATATAGTTTAATGTTAGCAATACGCTTAATAAAGGTGCCCCTTAAAAAAGCCTTAAAGGAATCCCAAAGGAGAGAAACCTCAGTACCTGCATTATCTTCAAAATAGGACACCCAAGCAGCCTCCAACTCAGAGCCAGCACCAATTAGGCCCAGCCAGAATGGGTTAAGCTTCCAAAAACGGGCACCCTCCGAAAGGGAGGAACCAACAGTAATACACAACGGAGAGTGGTCGGAGACACCCCTCGACAAATAATCAACTGCAGAAACTCTGGGAATCAAAATAGGTGAGCGGAAAACCATATCAATACGGGAAAAAGTACGATAAGCAGAGGACTGACAGGAGAAAGCAGAGACAGCAGGATAACGGACACGCCAGACATCCAACCAGCCCAATTCAGCAATCAATTTAGAAAAGGGAGACGGGGAAGGAGGCAGGGAAGAAATGGACTCTCGCCAACAGTCCAGGGATGGATCCATTACATTGTTAAAATCACCCAAGCAAATAACAGGGATAGAGGGAGAAAGTGCAATAAAGGCAGCAGCCTTACCCAAAACATCATTAGAATATGGTGGGGGGATATAGACCGCAAGTATATGCACAAACAGAGATTTAACAAATGCTCTCAGGAAAACATATCTACCCATGGGATCAATTTGGACTGTATCAAGACTAAAATGAAGACTCTTGTGAATCAAAGCAGAAACGCCTCTAGAATTATGAGAGAAAGTGGAATGGTACATCCATCCCACCCAGGGCTTTTTCAAAGCCATTATACGGCTACCAAAGAGATGAGTCTCCTGAAGACAGACAATATCCACATTTAATTTTTTAACCTGTGACAGAACTAGGGCTCTTTTAACCTTATCACTAAGGCCCCGAACATTCCAGGTGAGCAAACGATGCCCCCAGAATTATCCCCTCAGCCATAATAATAATAAATCACATAAGAGAGCAAAAAGGATATAAAAAAAAAAAACAGACAGAAAGACAATAAAGACACCCCCATGTGCAAGCAATATACAGGTCGGCTCATATACCATCATACAAGAATAGCAAAAAAAACTGCAACACATATAAAAATAATTCAAATAAAAACAACATAAGAAAAATAACAAACTAACCCACATCCAAAACCCACCCTGCATACCCTGCCAAACTTAAGGTATACCTAATCCCGAAAAAAAAAAAAGAGAAAAATTCCCTAGTCTAAATTAACAAACATAGACTAAATAAGCAAACAGTAACCTACATATCTAGGGCTGGTAGACAAAGCTATTGCTAGCAAGGCTCTCCAAATAGTTATAGAGGAGCGGTAGCCCCTCAGAACAAACTAGAGTCCACTAAACTGTCCCAACTTACCCCGTTACCAGAGAATAAATGAAAAAATCACGACAAAACAGCAGATGGACCACAATATACAATAAAATAAATTAAATGATCAAACAAAATAGGGGAAGCACTTAAAACAGGGGAAACCAGTAACGAACTCACGAAACCCCCAGATCGGCATCAGGAAACAGCAAGGGGTCCAAGGCAAAAAAGTCAACGTGGAGGCCGCGGACATCCAGCCAGCCAGGCCTCAGCATCTGCAGGTGTATTGAAAAAATGAGTGATTCCATCAGCCACCACGCGCAGACGAGAAGGAAAAAGCATGGAATATTGGAGTTGGAGCTTTTTTGTACTTCAACAGCAAAATCAGGAAACACTGAAATAGAGTGATTATCCAACTTGAGAGGACCATGGAGACGGACCAGCTGCAAGACTGCATCACAGTCTTTGTAATGAAGCATGCGGGCAATAAATGTCCTCGGCGGGACTCCCGGAGGCAGCGGCCTAGCAGGCACGCGGTGGGCCCGTTCAACGGAAAGCTGCGAAGAGAAGGCATCTTTACCAAAGAGTTTCACCAACCACTCCTCCAGGAACTTCTCAGGAGCAGAACCTTCAGCCCGCTTCGGCAGGTTGTTTCTTCGGAGGCGTCCCTCCAAATCGGATAGCTTGGAATGACAGGCAGCCACTTCAGTGGAGAGGGCCGCAATCTGCCCAGGTATTGGCGCCGTAAGATCCTCCACAGCAGAGATACGATGTTCAGCATCCCCAACTCGTTCCCTTATTTTCTGAAGATCATGACGGAACAGGGAGATATCAATCTGTACTTCGCCTATCTTGTCAGTGACCCTCTTTTCTGACTCCGCAATAGCGTGTACGATATGTGAAAGATGAGAGTCACTCGCAGAATCAGATGAAGTAGTAGGAGAAGGAGGTGGCGGAATGACAGGAGGAGGTTCAACCGGTGGCGTAGGGGTACGGGCAAAGCGCTCCAATTTAGCGGCAGCCCCAGAGGAATGGACAGTTTTCCCCATTATATAGCAAAGGGATCACCAGAGGATACTTGAAAGTTGAATTTTAATGCAGACAGAAATTCCAGGAATTGTAGAATAATCAAACTGCAGCCCAGCAATAAATCAGGAGATACAGACCACACAGCAGGAATCCAGAAGGGTGAACTACAGGTCCCAGCCCACAGAAATTAATTAAGATCCAGCAAGTCTACACCACTATAAAGTAGACACTTCTGCAGGTAGATCAGGCAGCAAGAGAGAATAAAAGGCACAGGTTGTTCAGGAAGTCACTGACCCTTAAACTGCTGAGCCGAAATCACTCCCACTGACCCATGGGAACACCTCCGTCTGGGCAGCCACGCCCCCGGCACGCCCACCAAAGGGGGCGTGCTGTCACTCAACATCGACAGCACGCCCCCTTTGGTACGAGACCCGGAGACATGGTTTGCCCGTCGCTATCCGGGTCTCGTGCATGCGCACGACGGAGCCGGCTCCATCGTGCGCATGTGCACTGGGCCACCATCGACCCGCTTGCGAGCGCTGGGAACACGTATCCCAGCACCGCCCCTTAATCTGACTCTGCTGCGGTGCTGCCTGCTTAGCTAGGACATGCACACCTCCTCCCACGGACGACCCTGTAGGGCAGGCAGCACAGCAACAGCTAGTAGTGTTCTGTGGTGAGTGTGACTGTTGCAGACAGGGCTGCATGACTTGGTGCAGGGGAAGCAGCGGACCCTGGAGGCCACACACCCTGCGCTAATGGTAGTTAAACCTATGGTCTTACAATATTCATCTACTCTACTTGCGTGCGCTGCGGAATCAGGCCCATAATCATAAAGCAAACACATGCACACATGCCTATGTAGACCCACACGCATAATTCTCATACTGTAGAGATGGAAGTGGGAAGGACGTTCTAACATAATCAAATCCATCCAATAGGTCCTAAGTTTAAGAAGGAACCACACCACCTTTAGCACTGGCTATTGGGGTTATGGCATCCATTCTGTATTCAGCCCAGCTTTTCATCTACAGTACATAAACCAAGTAATGATGGAGAGTCTAACAGTGGTTAAAATGTTAATACAGTATGTAGACTACATGACATCGACATGTATGTAGACAGCGTCGACTCATAACATGCCAACATTGCTGTAATGTCGACATCCAATCGTGACAGTAACCCCAACTGTAAGATAATGTTGACATTTTCATTATGTCGACATTATAACATTCAACAATCTGGTGTGTACATTATGAATGTCGACTTGCATACCATAATTCCAGCGGCGGATTGGGCCGCCGGGAAGCCGCGCCAGTTCCCGCTGGGCCGGTCCCCTTGGTGGCCGGCAGCCGCCCAACGCACTCTTCAATTACTGAATCGCATCCCGCTGCCGCGATTCGGGCAGCGCAGCAGCTTAGTGACGGCGGCCCCCCATCAACAGTCTGACCCCTCCTCCCCGGGCCACCGCTCCTCCATCCCGCTGCCGCGATCGGAGCTTAACTTAGGTCCGGTCGGGCAGCACAGCTCCTGCACAAGTGCAGAAGCTTAATGACGGAGGAGCTGCAGCTTTTACGGAGCCCAGAGTCATCAGTCAACACTGACGGCCCCGCCTCCAGCCCCTCCGCGGCCCGCCTCCAACAGTCAGCATGCAAACCGGAAGTTCACCGGCTCCAGTATGTGAGGTGTCACCTCCTTCCCTCATCCTCTGTTGCCCGCTATCAGCAGCCCCTCTTTTTCTTTGGGCTATCCCATCCTGTCCCCTGGGGCTGCGGGAGATGATGAACTGTACCACGCAGGGAGGCGGGGTGTGTGCTGCTGTGCATGGGACGGAGAGGAGCGGGACACGGATGGCAGGGGCTTTTCAACACACTCTGGCTGGGTGAGGATGATGTCATCGCTGAGAAAACGATGGCGGTGAGCTGAGCTGACCCTACAGTGGAGGTCATTATTGTTCAGTTTCTTTCACTCCTATCCAGCCCGTTTATTCCCACCACTACTCCCATCCTGCCCCCTGCTCCACACCACTACTCCCATCCTGCCCCCTGCTCCACACCACTACTCCCATCCTGCTCCACACCACTACTCCCATCCTGCCCCCTGCTCCACACCACTACTCCCATCCTGCCCCCTGCTCCACACCACTACTCCCATCCTGCCCCCTGCTTCAAACCACTACTCTCATCCTGCCCCCTGCTCCACACCACTACTCTCATACTGCCCCCTGCTCCATACCACTACTCCCATCCTGCCCCCTGCTCCACACCACTACTCCCATCCTGCCCCCTGCTCCACACCACTACTCCCATCCTGCCCCCTACTCCACACCACTATTCCCATCCTGCCCCCTGCTCCACACCACTTCTCCCATCCTGCCCCCTGCTCCACACCACTACTCCCATCCTGCCCCCTGCTATCCACTATTACTCCTATCCTGCCCCCTGCTTTCCATTATTACTCCTATCCTGCCCCCTGCTTTCCATTATTACTCCTATCCTGCCCCCTGCTTTCCATTATTACTCCTATGCTGCCCCCTGTTCTGAACTACAACTACCAGCCTGCCCACACTATTATTACTCTAAGCTTGCACCTGCTCTGCCATTACTACTACTCCCAGCATGACCTCAGAACCACACTACTACTACTCCCGTTCAACCCCCTGCTTCTCACTACTACTCTTCTCATCCTGCCCCATGCATCCCACTACTATTACTACTTGCATCCTGCTTCCCACTACTGCTACTCCCATCCCGACCCCAGCGTTGGTGGAGTTTATGAAGTTTGTGCTCCAGGTTCTGGTGGGGGCATACACTGCGCACCCTATTTTTGTTTTCTTGCGGAGCACAATGTGTTTTAATATTTTTCCTGCAGTGGTCAATGTGTTATTTTTTTCTTGAGTGGTCCAATGTGTTTGTATGTTTACCTATGGGGGCCAATGTATTTGTTTCCTGTAGGAACGAATGTATTTGTTTTTTTTTCTGTTTGGGGCTGGTGTGTTTTATTTTTTTCTTGTTGAAGCTAATGTGTTTTTATTTTTTCATGTGGGGGCCATTGTGTTTTATTCTTTCCTGTGGAGGCTAATGTGTTTTTTTTTTTTTCTGTCGGGTGTCATTGTGTGTATTTTCGTTCACTGTGGTGCCCAGTGTGTTTTATTATTTCCTGTGGGAGATAATGTGTTTTTATTATTTTCCCGTGGGGACCAAAGTGTTTTATTTTTTCTTGTGCATTGTTTTGCGCATGAGTGTGAGTGGCAGTGCGGATCAGACGCATGCACCAAGTAGTGTATGAGAAATGTGTTGGGTGTTCCTGGGCGGTTACAGGGGGTAGGCTATAGGGACGCTGAATTGCTCACAATGGAGGCCATACTTACTGTACATGGATGATCTGCACTTCCAATGGTGCAATAGATAGTGGAGTCTAAAGTCTTCGTGGTCTATTCACTAATCCTTGGAGAGAGATAAATGGAGAAAGATAAGTCTCAGCCAACTGCTCCTAACTGTCATTTTTCAAAAACAGCCTGTAACATGACAGTTAGGAGCTGATTGGCTGGGACTCATCTTTATCCATTTTATCGCTCTCCATGGATTATTGAATAGACCTCTTAGACACTGAAAGCGGGTGTCTCAGTCCTTGCATATCTGGACTGTACACCAGGGAATGACATTGTAGCAGTATTATCTTAAAGTCACAGACGAAACTGTGGCAAAATACGCAAGGATGGCTGCAACTATTTACAAATCAGAATAAGGCCCTATTAGAAGGGATCCCTCCCCCTCGACAGACCCCACCCCCATTAGGGCTGCTTCCATAAATTTCCCAGGCTGGTTTTCCATCCCAATCCGCCCCTGCATAACTCTGAATCTGTGATTACCATCTCTCAGAATCTTAATGGAAAGTCACGCACTACACAGAGTGCACAGACCAGCGTGCCCTGTAATAATAACACTGCATAGCTGAACTTGTGAAGGTGACTGAGACTTTCAGGTAATTATGAGCTGCTGCTATTCAGCTTTGTAGCAAGGTGAACCAGAAAAACGATGTGTGCTTGGAAAACAATTGTTACCTGAGGCTAATTGCTAATATTTTCCTTTTATTTATCTTTCCATATCTGCATATATTCAAAGAGTGATGATACTTGGCTTCTGCTGTTCCTACTTGTTATAACTACAGTAACCTGGGCTACATGATGGTGAGCAGGGCCCCCATCAGGAGATCCGGGCCCAGGCAGAAGGGGCCCCTACAGCTGATACCTGGAGAGCTACACCGTGGTGGGACTCCTGGAGGCCATGAAAGCATTGGCCTCCGGGCAACAGCTGCCTGCACCCTGCTGTTCCCTGCAGCTGTACAGGCAGCAGTTATAGATGGCTCTATCCTATCCATTACTCTGGGGTCTGGCCAGGTAGCCTTTTACCGCCAGTTGCCTGGTACAATAAAGTTGTTTTTTTCTTAATTGAAACAAGGCGCACGTGACATCATGATATTACACATGGCACAACACTGACAGTGGAGCCGGCCGCAGCGCGAAGAGAAGCAGCCAGAAGACACAAGAGAAGGTAAGTGTCTGACAGCAGAAAAAAGCCAATGGGAATGGTAGCACTGGAGACAATGGTTCCCATGTCATACACAGTTACATGCAGTTTATAAATACATAAAAACACTACAGGTTATGGAAAACAATAATAATAATCTTTATTTATATATCGCTTTTCCCCAAGGGGACTCAGGGCCTGATTCATTAAGGATCGCTATTGCGATCGCAGCTCCATAAACGCATGCAGGTCTGCTGCAAAATTATGCTAATGATTGTAATCGCAATGCCATCGCACTGCCAGCATAGAGACGCCCACTGCCTCCCACTACCGCTATCTCACATACATAGCACATTGCAATCCTCCATAAACATCGGTAACATCGAGTACCATCGGCCTCTCACGCAGATTTACAGCAGCCCTGACCTTACTAAGAAATTGCTAACCTCGTTACACGCAGTAAGTACAATTGCTAATTCATGCATGCCCATGCAACAGCGTTCAGATGGTCAGGCATGCCTGCATTTCTCCGACCAGCCCCCCGTCACCACCCCCAAACGCTCACTGCCAATCAATCACTCTGCGATGACCCTGCGTGTTCTCCGTGATCGTAGTGCGATGGCAGTGGTGCCTTCGTGCACGCGCAATGTGATGCATACGCATGCACAGTACGCAACAATCACACGTCTGTGTGCGCTTTAGCAATAGCGATTCATGATGAATCAGGCCCTCAAAGCATTTAAATTTGCAGTAGACAAAATATTGCAAGGTTGCAGCCATCTTGGGCGCACTGCAGTAGGTAAAGTGGATGAATAAAAAAAACAACTGAAATTCTAATACAAGATGCCCCTAGAATCATCAGTTCCACAGATTGTTCATCCCATACACGAAATTACCAGGCTAAGCAGCCATCTTGGTGCTGCTACTGTACATACTGTAGGTTCAGTGGGTGGAATGCTGCGGGAGCTGAAGCCTGACTGGGTGCTGGTCACTTCAGAAGCCAGGAATCTGCATCCGCCGACGCAGACTGTGGCCTCGTCCCTCCTGGAAAATGGGGACGACACCCATTTCCAGGAACGGCAACCAGCCATGCCCCCGCTTCGCCCCCAAACGCTGCAGCATGTCAATCATGTTATGGCTTGGGGGGGTCTTCGAGCGTAATCGCAGGACCTGTTCTGCCCATGCGACCTCTAACCATCGGAGATGTACGTTCATCATCGGATGAATGTACATCTCTGAATCAGGCCCTCTGTAGTATTAATATAGGGGAGACTCAGGGAATCTGCGCGTGCTCAGGACCCATTCTGTGAGTATGCAGAATGGGTCCTGCTAAGACGCAGGTAAGCCCTTGAATGCCTCTGCCTGATTGACAGGCAGAGGCATTTAAGGGGCGGGGGCGGCCGGCGTTCCCGGAAATGGGGGGTGTCCGCACCCGTTTTCCGGGAGTGGCCAGCTCAGGGGCTACGTGGATGTACGCAGTCTGCTGGGCTCGCAAGCTAGCCAGCCTGAGTAAGCTGAGGCCGCCCCAACGTTGTCCACCATCGAATACTGATGGTCATGATGGTGATCCCAGCCTGTGATCTCAGTCACAGTACTGGAATCGCAAATGCAGCTGGGGGTGTCATACACCCAAATACCCTAGTTATGTCACTGCCTGCTGCATTTGCATTATTGCAAGGCGTGCAGATTTGCAATTGCAAAACTTGCTGAATCAGGCCCACAGTTATCTGTCAGAACCATGTGCACTAACATGACGCAGGTTATCTATGCAGAATAACCTAGCTTGTTTTTATCAAAATAAGTGAGATGTACACTCCCATAATAATAACCTACTATGGGCCTGACTCAGCGATGGATGCAATGCTGATGTTTTCACAAATGGACGATGTTTATACTAGTGTGCATGCGTCAGAGTCATACTGTGCCACTATGGCCTTACGACGGTGGTCACAGAGAGGATTTATTCGCAAACTGATTGACAGAAGGGACCGTTTGTGGCCGGTAACGGGGTGGCGACTTAAACGCAGGTGAGTGGCGAACATTTCAGGGCATGTCACAGTCTGCGACTGAGATTCTGTATGCAGTTGTTAAGGCTCTGACGTCTTAGTTCTGTTGGCCATCCTGTGAGTCATTGATCATGCGATTTGCGTCAGATGGTTGCGCAAGCGGGGGACTTGAGACGCCGCTAGTGGGCGTCTCAATACAAATCCCAGCGGCTGCGACATTTGCATATTTTCCCACAGCCATTGCTGTTATATCCCTTTAATCTGGAACACAGATTTTGTGTCTGCTTGAATGGGCGTAACTACCATAGGTGCAAGTACACACGAAACAATATTTTGAACGACGGAACGATATCGTTATTCAGTCATCAAAAATATCGTTCAGTTTCTGCCCCAAAACGATGAACGATAACGACCAATGCACGCTCCTGCTGGTCGTTGGCCATTGCCGTTCATTGCCCGAACCTCCTGTTCAGCCTGACAATATTGTCAGGTTGTAGCATGTTCGGAGGATGAGGGAGGGAGCCCTCCACTGAACGATTTCGTTTTTGATATCGTTCAGTGTTTCTGCTCAGTGTTGTTAATGACACTGAGCACACCCCTCCTGGGGACACACTGGACGATGTCGCTCATGGAGCGAATCGTCCCGTGTGTATGCAGCTTTACATGTGTTATATACATTTTTCACCATTGGGTGGTACATAGGGGCCCTTACAAACATTTGCTATGGGGCCTTCAAATACCTAGGTACGTCCCTGGCTTGCTGACTTCAAGCCTAGATTTCTCCTGGTTTTAATCAGCTACTTATGTAATAGGTTGCAGCTGCTGCGGAAACTACTGCAAGCCTTACTGTATTTTTAAAGCAGCAATTATTTTAAAAGCAAAACCAGAACTTGTGTAAATCGTAAATCATAGGTGTCCCAGATTAAAGGGATATTACGGGAAGCCTCTACATGTATGTATGTGTGTGTGTGACTGTGTATATATATATATATATATTAGGGATGTGCAGGCTCGGATAGGTTCGAGTTTGCACGTGGAGTTCGGATTTTTCCCTCCAAAAAAACGGAACTCAGAAAGAGGCAAAACGTCATCTTACATGGACGAACATCATCATTCCTGGACAAAAGTCCAGGAATGATGATGTTCGTCCATGTAAGATGACGTTTTGCCTCTTTCTGAGTTCCGTTTTTTTGGAGGGAAAAATCCGAACTCCACGTGCAAACTCGAACCTATCCGAGCCTGCACATCCCTAATATATATATATAGTTTAGTGTGTGAATAACATCTGACTTGCAATCCATCTATAGCCGGGTACACACTGGAGGAAATGTGTACCCAGCGATACGGCGAACGACGGTGGAGGGGGGTGGGGCTATGCTGCACATTCGGCAGCATGCCATTGTTACCGATATCCCCAGATTGAGCTGCATGTACACACGACTGGGGATATCGTTAACAACAGTGTGTGAGCGCGCATCGTTCATAGCTTAGTGCACTGGACGATTTGAACGATATATCAATCAAAGATGTTGTTATCGTTCATATCGTTCAAATGTCGTCCAGTGTGTATGGGGCTTAAAGGCCCCCATACATCAGAGATTGATTGCAGCAATCATGCAATTTGCAATCGATTGTGTATAAAAATCTTTCCCTTTTTCAATCGAATGTGGCAATTCTGCAATCGATTGAAAAAGGGAAAGATTTTTATACACGATTGATTGCAGCAATCGTGCAATCTCTGATGTATGGGCAGGGGCGGGCTGGGCCGGGGGGCAGGGTGCCATATGCCCCCCGGGCCGGTACACTATTCCTTCAGTGAGGGCCGGTGTGACTGCACATGCAGGACTGACGGCCGGGTGACAGGCAGAAAGTGCTCTGCAGTCTCTCCAACAATAGAACCATCAGAGCGGCTGTGCAGCATTCTCTGCCTGTTACCCGGCTGCCTGTCACATCCATGCAGCTTGTAGCTGCACACTGAGCACTGTTCCGAGTCTGCTCCGCAGCAGGGGCTGTGCACTCTGCATTGATACACTACCTGCTTCCTGTCTGAGACGAGACTGTGTCAGTCCCTCCCTGCTTGAGACACCCCTGAGTCTCCACCCCTCCTGTCTGTCACTACTGAATCTACTCTCTCCAGTGTACCGGGCAAGATCCCGCCCCCTCCTCTACCCTCTCTGGCTATTCTAAACTTGTTCCTATCCCGCCCCCTCACCAGGAGGCCCACCCCTCTCCTGCCCTAACTGGCTATTTTAATCCACCTCCTCCTGTCCGTGCCCAAGACTCCGCCCCCTCACCCGAGTCTCCGCCCCCTCAAGTCCATTTTATCTCTTCCTGTACCTTGGAGTTCCGCAGGAACCAGACAGGTAAGTGTTAGTGGGGATATGAAATGTTTAAATATTTGAGGGGGTGGGGGATGGAATACTTATGTAATGGGGAGAGGTATAGTTGCTTTTTTTTGTTTTCTGTGGGGGAGGGGGGTGTTTTAATACAGTCTGTGCTGGGGTGGTGTAATAATGTTTGTTTATAGGGTGTATTATTATTGTGTGTTAGAGGATATTCATAATATCTGTGTTATATGTGGGTCTCTGTTGGTCTCTGAATTATCTGGCGATTACTGCGATGCTCTGCATTATCTGGCAGCCAATATAACGCTCCCTGATCTAGCGGCTACTGCGAACCTCTCTGCATTATGTGGCACATCACTGCGATGCTCCCTGTTCTGAAGGTCACTGTGAACCTCTCTGCATTATGTGGCACATCACTGCGACGCTCCCTGATCTAGCGGCTACTGCGAACCTCTCTGCATTATGTGGCACATCACTGCGCGCTTCCTGATCTGACGGTCACTGTGAACCTTTCTGCGTTATATGGCACATCACTGCAACACTCCCTGATCTGACGGTCACTGTGACCTCTCTGCATTATATGGCACATCACTGCACTGCTCCCTGATCTGGCGGTCACTGTGACCTCTCTGCATTATATGGCACATCACTGCACTGCTCCCTGATCTGACGGTCACTGCGAACCTCTCTGCATTATATGGCACATCACTGCAATGCTCCCTGATCTGACGGTCACTGTGACCTCTCTGCATTATATGGCACATCACTGCAACGCTCCCTGATCTGGTGGTCACTGTGAACCTTTCTGCGTTATATGGCACATCACTGCAACGCTCCCTGATCTGGCGGTCACTGTGAACCCCTCTGCGTTATATGGCACATCACTGCGACGCTCCCTGATCTGACGGTCACTGTGAACCTCTCTGCGTTATGTGGCACATCACTGTGACGCTCCCTGATCTGATGGTCACTGGGAACCTCTCTGCATTATATCAGTGACTGGAATGGTCCCTGCATTCTATATTGGTCACTAGAATGCTCCCTTTATTATATATCTATCACGAGAAATGTACCTGTACTGTATCTTAGTAATGAAAATAATCCCTGTATTGTATATTGGTAAGTAGAATGGTTCCTGCAATGTATATACGTCACTAGAGTGCTGTGAGCATTTTGCAGTGGTCACTGGAATGGTTTCTGGTTTGGGATGGGGCTGGTCTTTGTATTTGTTTATAGCACTTTGACATAACAATTTTTCAGATTTTTAATTGGCTATTTAAAGCACGCCCACTTTAGACAAGCCACACCTACAGAGGCTATTATCATGCGACTTTCTCCACTGCAATGCGCTGGTGGAAAAACCGGGCCACTTACTTGTGCCTGCCCCCCAGGCTTAAAGTTGCCAGCCAGCCCCTGTGTATGGGGACCTTAACTCAGATGCTACTGAGACTGCATTCATGTTATCTTGTGTAATCACACAATAAAATGCCCTGGAGTCAATCTGCTCAATTGATTATTGCAGATCAGCTGTGACCTAATTAGCCCCAATGACATATAAATAGCTGTTAGGTAGGAGAATTAGGTATTCCTCCCAGTGCTGAGAACAGAAGGATCGCTGTGTGTAGTGCTCAGTAAGGATATAGACAATCTATGTAATAGCTATATTAAATCTTCTAATGTTCTTTTTACACAAGTAGTTTATTCCACTTGGTAACCATGCAATACATGGGCTGTAACTGGCTGCAGACTGTCCCTAGCAGCTTTCAGTCATGTTTGGATGATTCATTATAACTGTCTTTGTGAGTTTCCTAGGACATTACAAGGCTATAGAGTGCAAACTGGGGCTGGCAGGTGTCATGTGCAATGGCTCTTGAGTTGGAGTGCAAGTACTGGTTTGCTGAATTACTGTATCCTGGGGTACCCAAAGCACTTTCAGTAATGGCAATGGTAGGATGTGACATCCATATAATGATTCATTCATTACATAGGGAAAGCTGTGTCCTAGGGATCTTCTACACCCATGCATCACATCTGTACTGATAAAATGAATCTGTCCTGTATACCCAGAAAATAAAACCTGAAAATGAAATGGTGGTGAGACACTAACATATGTACAACTCATTATTTATTTTTTTGTAAATCTTGTTTATAGTACTCATATTGCCTTTATATATTTGTGTGGGGTTTTTTGTTTTGTTTGTTTTTGGCAGTCTTTTATATGGGTTAACTGTTTCCCAGTCTGTAATCTATTTGCAGTATCTACCTGCACTTAATTATCTATCTGTGATGCTCTCTTATAACCATGAACTTCCTCCCATATGGCCTTGAAATTTTTGTTCTAGGAGGCGTGAGGATGAGGGCTGGGCTCTGGTGCCCTTGCAGAGTTGTCCTTGGAGGGGATTGAGTGAGGTGATGGGGTGTGTTTCTGAGCTGTAATGATGTAGTCAGAGCTAGGAACATTACCCATATTGCAGCCACTCCTCTCCTCTCACTACACAGCAGCAGCAGAGCCCACGTCCCAGCAGTCTTCTCTCCTGCAGCCTTAAGACATGTATGTATGTATGTATGTATATTGCTCTTTATATGGGCTCCCTAATACTCCGCTCCTGCATACCTGTCTGTAGCTGTAGTTGTGCTTGCAGCACTGAAGGGGTTAAACTTGTTTGCTTGCTCATTCTTTGTGCAATTCCATAATCTCCAGTACAGCACATAGTCCTCCAGCTGCTTATTGGGGTTGTTAGATGGTTGTGTCTGCAGTTGGAGTACCAGCTGGGTGACCAAGGCAACCTCTTGGCATTAGTCCCCATGCTAATTCTGGCACCTCTCGTTACTTGCCTGAAGGATGCAGAAGGGGAGAGGATTTCTCCTAATGTGTCAAAGCAAAATGGAAAAAGCAGCAATAAGACTATAAATCAGTGTTTTTATTATTCTGTTCCTCTTAGGATTTCCGCATGTGGCTTCTGTATGCTGCACCGGTGATGGCAATCGGCTTTTCAGTCCTATTTCTGGCCTCTGTATACTGTTGTGCAATGCATTGTTATCCCAGCCAGCCCCTTTCCTTCCTCAGCAGTCCAGCACAGACCTTTATTGTAGGACGTGAGCTGGAAGCCTGCCAAGTCTTCATGCCTGCATTTAAAGGGCCCAATTACTCCTGTTAAGTTTCCAGACTCACTGTCTGTGTATATATAATCTATATATTCTCTTCCTTGTAGTCCTCTGAATGGAGGGTGAGGAAAGCATCTATAGGCCCGTCACCTATGGATAGGCCTGTCTGTAACTATGTAATGGCTTCGGCTTCACTGCTCATGTTAAAGTGCATGTGTTTGCTTTCAGCAGTCTGACAAAGACTGGAGCGGATCACTGCTATGACTGGCTCCTAGCGATGATGTGCCTCTGAGACGTAGGTGGTTACTAGAACTCTAAGCACAAATTCCCCAGGCTTAGTTATTGCGTAGCAGTCACTTCCTATACACGTGGCCACAATGCGTGCCTATACTAGCTTGCAGAATGCACAAATCTCCAACTGGTGTATTTTAAATATTTACCCAGATACTTGCTTACACATTGGCTGTGACATCAAGGAAAGATTACAGCGCTTCCAAGGCAAAGACATAAACTTGTAATTGATGTAAAGTAAACCTGACACCTAAACCTCAACTTGCGAAACTGCACGTAGAATCCTCCAGGCCTCTGCAGTTTTTCCCATACAAAGATGAGAGCTAGTTACTGTCACCTTACATACTAGATCTAGTTAACCACTATACACCCCCTTCCCCTTCACCATAGTCCGTATTCTGGGTCTGAACCAGTTTGCTACCACCAGATTGGAAGACTTATCAAAACATCTAAAGGACAAGCGGAGATTCAGTGATTCAATTCATATTCTATAGCATAATTGCTAGAATCTGACTTGGTTGCTATGGACATCACCTCTACTTTATAGTTTTGACACCTATTCCCCCTAATGTTGGTGATCTGTAAGGTGCAAATTCCACTGCCCTGTTCTGTAGGGAAATGTACTAGTGTGGAGATGGTGCCCAATATACAGAACTAAGGTGAGAATACAGGACCCTAAGCTGGCATTGATGCAGGATATGAAGCCTAAAAGGACCTAACACAGGGATGGGGAACCTCAGGCCCGTCGGCTATATAAGGCCCCTGGAACCATTTGGTCTGACCCTCTGAGACTTTTCTGCTAGCCTCATCTGACTAGCAGGGTGCCTAGAATGGCAGACTACAGCCAGAATCTATGCAGCAGTGCCGCCTGGAACGTCCTTGGGACTTCAGACAGTCACACAGCTGCCCTTACAGCGCCACGCAGCAGCATCAGGATGCTCTGGACATCGCTGTAATCACTGGTGATTGTGGCCCCACCCCTTGTGACATCATACGGACAGGGGGCGTGGCCTGCACCAGGCCCGCAAATGTTATATATCAAAATGGCCCTTGGCAGAAAAAAGGTTCCCCACCCCTGACCTAACATGTAAAGCAGTGATTTTAAACTCCGTCCCTCTACGGGTCATGTTTTGGGGATTCCTATCTGTGGAAGCAGGTGGGATAATTACTGACCCAGCAAAATAGATTTGTCTGCATAAGTAAAGGAATCCCCAAAACGTGGTCTGTTGGGAGAACTTTAACCACTGATTTAAAGTGTACAATTAATTTTTGTTAAATCTCCATCCCACTGAATGTTGGATCTTCTGAAACAGCTGACTGCTAAAAATTTAAACAATACGACATAACCATATAATATGAAATTTATGTTACTTGAGAGCAGCTTTCCCAAATAAAGGGTTAATGGAGGCTGAAGAGGCCCTGCACTCCTAGGACCTGGCTCCCCGCTGTTAGAAGCAGTGTACTGAATACAGCAGCACTCTCCTTCTAATGCAGCAGTGTTGTGTGGCTATGGCACAGTGCTTTATTTAGAATAAGTCTGCGCTGTTATTTGGTGATGTGAATAATGCCTTGTATAGCCGTTACTGCCTTCATGAAATGATCGTATATTGCTCCTGAACTAGGAAGGCCGGCTGCTGTAGACCGATAACTGTAAAGGTGGCTACACACTTACCGATATTTTGTCCGGTTCCGATGCATCGGAACAGATCGTGTAAAATATGCCCAAATCGTGATCTCACTATGCGTGTCCCCGCTGGCCGCACATTGCATTGTCAGATCTGCTGTGCTGTAGGGCAGATCTGACAATCTGGAACACGATGCACTGAACAAAGTTGCATGACAGTTTGTCACATTGGACCAAATCGTGTCCAGGCCTGCCGGGGAGAGTCACAAGGGAAATCTCTCACGATGTCAGATTGTGAGCGAATCGGTAAGTGTGTAGGCACCTTAAGCAATGTGGCTCTTCTAGAAGAAGCTGACTAGACATGCTAGGACTTTTAGTTCCACACAGACTTGCAGATATGAAGAACTCAGATTTTGCACAGGGGTCCCTATACCCCTAACTAAAGAAACCTTGTTAGGGCCCATTCCAGTGCTCACAATATAGGAGAACTTCAAATCTCTAACGTCTTTGTAGTCAAAACTAGTGACTTGGGGGGTGTATGTACTAAGCCTTGGGGAGAAACTAGTGACTTGGGGGGTGTATGTACTAAGCCTTGGGGAGAAACTAGTGACTTGGGGGGTGTATGTACTAAGCCTTGGGGAGAAACTAGTGACTTGGGGGGTGTATGTACTAAGCCTTGGGGAGAAAGTACCAACCAATTGGCTCCAAACTGTCACTTTACAGGCTGTTTGAAAAATGAAAGGAGTGGATGGACTGGTTGGTTCTTTATTCACTTTTCTCTAAGGCTTAGTACATAGACCCCCTTAAAGTTGCTAATAGGTGATGGGGGAAAACTACAATTGAATCTCTATGCACTGAATCTTTTCTTAAACCTAAACATGTGCTCTTAGGTTTCTCTTTAAAATACTGGATCTAACCTTTCAATTGTTGGTTAAAGCATTGCTTTTATTGTTCCCCCCCCTTAGCCACCATGGCAGGCGTACAAGAGAAACTTCTCACCAGCGTTACAAATGATAAGACCAGCATTCCAAAGAACAAGATAACCATTGTAGGGGTCGGGCAGGTCGGCATGGCCTGTGCCACCAGCATCCTTCTAAAGGTATGTGCCAAATATAGCTTGGCTGGGGAAACAATTGGGCATGTGACTGTCTCCTGCAGGGATGACCTTCAGCAACTGTTCCTTTTATCCTTGCTATATATTTTCGGCCCCTTCCTGTATCTTTAAAGGCAGATTACTGATAGAAGCAGCCCTGTAATCCGGGCAAGAATGCAAATGACACGAAGGGCAAACTTGTAGAGGTGAAATGAAAAGCCATGCAACTTCTGAGCTAAAGCCACACTGGATGGCTGAGGGGGAGGGGGGGTGCTGTAGAGATGTATCTCACCTTTTGGGACAAGTGGAAATTAATAGTCTGGGGTTTTAAATTCCACCTCTTATTAAACAAACTGCTATATGACAGATGCGTTATCGCTGGTAAGGAGGAGGGAAATGGGGGAAAAAAATCTTACCTTGTCTATATTGACTCCTATGTGTGGGCAGATTTTGTGCTGATCTTGTTGCTGGCAGCTCATGGCAACTGGGTGGACATGGCTCTGACAAAGAAGAAGGCTGTATAGCAGGGTTGGGAAACTTTTTTTTTTTTCTGCCAAGGGCCATTTTAATGGGGTGTATAAATGTGTATATATAATTGCGGTCCTGGTGCAGGCCCTGCCACAATTTCCGGTGACTACAGCAATGCCCAGAGCATTGTGGGGATGCCCCAGGGAGCAGTAAGGGTAGCTGTGTGAACATCTGAAGCATCCTAGGGGAGCTCCAGGTGGCACTGCTGCAGAGTGCCATTCTAGGCACCTTGTTTGCCAGATGTGGTGGGGGGGGGAGCTCAGAGGGCCAGACCAAATGATTCAACAGGCCTTATATGGCCCCCGGGCCTGAGGTTCCCCATCTCTGCTGTATAACACAACTGTCCCTGATGGCTCACAGCAGCTTGTTAGGTCAGGCTGAGATGAATGAATGTGAATTATTGCACATTAATATTGAGCTATTGCTTGGAAGAAAATTGCTAGCAATTTCAGGACAGTCTGTGGGGCTAATCTCTTGCATACCAGCAATTAAAGATATCCTGTTGGGTGTATTTATAAACTTCATATAACAGTTCTTTACCTTGAGAGAACCAAACTCCTAACACTGAATTTAGTGCAAATTTTATTTTATTTTTTTGCTATAAAGTTGTCCCAGTTAAACCTTGTGATCCTGCATAGCTATAACTTATTAGTACTGTAAGTTACTAAAAGCCAACTAGTATTTCACACTGACATGGAGACCAACTTGATTGTAATGTTCAGGGAAGTTACTGTACACAAGCATAATGCAGAGGTTCCACAAGGTTCCCCCAACCGTTCAGGTTTTAGAGATCCATGGTTGAGCACAGGTGGTTAAATCAAATTGCCTGAGGTACTAAATAAGTCACCTGTGCTCAGACAAGAATATCTCTAAAAGCTGAACTGTTGGGGAACCTTGAGGACCCCGTATTTGGGAACCTCTGCCATAATGCTTTTTGGGCTTAGTTTGATCAGAATGTCTAGTAGACTTGTCTTAAATGGAGTGTCTTCATAGGAACTGTGTGAGGAGCTTGCCTTGGTTGATATCCTGGAAGACAAATTAAAGGGTGAAATGATGGACCTGCAACATGGAAGCCTGTTCCTCAAAACAAAGATTGTGGCTGATAAAGGTAAGCAAGCCTTCTGTTGTCAGTGCTAATATATGTTTCATGTTGCTTGAAGTATGAATTACCACTTGGGAGAACTTTTCTAAAGTGGTCCCTCCCCCTAGCTGACCCATAGGGCACTTCATCCTCCATTATACATACTTGTGGTAATGAAACATTGACTCATTACATGCCTCCTGATTTTTAAACTTTGGTTCAGAAAATAAGCGATACTCCTTATGGCAAATAGGACTATTCACAATAAATGTCTAAGGAGCCAAACCATAACATAAATCCCAACCATCCCAATTTCAGTGAGACAGTTCCTATTTGTGGGATCTGTCCTGCAAATGACTGACTTGTCCCAATTGCTGGGCAGTTGGAGTTATGGTCATCCGCTGCTGTTCTGGAGAGCAGCAGTGACCAGGTCCCATGCACACACCTGCCACTACTGCTCACATCAATCAATGGTTTCAGCAGGGGGAACACTGGTCAAGGAGCATCCCTGTAATTTTAAATGCCAGGGGTTGGTCACACCTACCCATTAGAAGACATGCCCCCTTGTCTGACATGATCACATCCCCTGATGTTGGGAGGTATGCAATAACTTAATGAATGGCATCCAAACTTGCATTTTATTTAATACTGCATCTCTACTTGTAACCTTGTTAGTTTTGTGACCCAAACATATCTAAATTCTTTGCCTAACTTTTCAATATGTATATTATGACCTAAACTAGACATTGAATGCTCCAGTGTCTCATCTGTACCATTTCTTTCCTTCTCTGCAGATTACTCGGTAACGGCAAACTCTAAGATCGTAGTGGTCACTGGTGGGGTTCGTCAGCAGGAGGGGGAAAGTCGGCTCAACTTGGTACAGAGAAATGTCAATGTCTTCAAGTTCATTATACCTCAGGTTGTGAAGTACAGTCCTGACGCCACAATCATTGTGGTTTCCAATCCAGGTAAAGGAAGTGATGCCAAATGGCATTTTGGACCTGGGTTTGTGTTCATTAGGTAGCATGGTCACCAAGTGCATAGGAAACAGTGGGGCAGACTTTTTGCCCCATTAACTTCTACACAAAAGCAAATTGGGATGGATGAAATGAAAATGGGGATGAAGCAATAATGGTTGGTCTCACCAACTGTTTCTGATTACCAAAAAGTTTTATCTTAATGCACACTTCTTGCAAACTTTTTTTTTTTTCTTTTAGAAGCCCCACTCGTTTTGGCGCAGTAAGCAGACATGAGACTAGGAAGCTGCACTTCCCATTGACTGTTCTTGTATAGCTGCCATGAGAAATTGTGGGGCCCAGGACTGACAAAATAGGAAGGGCCCCCTTTGGTGAACCCAGGGCATACTTGCCAACTTTCAGTTGCTTCTCTCCATGACAAGCCTGGAGATGAGATGCAGCTAAAATATATTGGGGGCTGGCTCTTCACATTAGGCCCCATCTCCAACATGGTATAATGCTGTAAATGGTGACTGCATAAGGAAGGAGTTCGGCTAAAACGACTGACTGGAGCCTGTGGGTTATATTGCCCATTGTTTGTGACTCTGGTCCGTATTTCTGTATGTTATATAATAATGGGTGGCTGCATACAAAATAAATGGAGACCATCTATCCTAACCCTCCGTTAGGGCTGGCTAACCATCCCAGGGAGGTACCTGATTCCTCCTACACTCCCCCCTCCCCCCCCCCCCCCCCCCCGCTTCAAAGCTGTCCATACCCAACCTACCTATGTCTGTATGCCTGGCGTTGGATTTCGATGCCTATCATTAGTCCCATGCCGGGATTTCACAGTTGGGAAGCCGGCGGTTGGCATTTCGACCGCCGGCTTCCTGACCGCATACCGACATGTGGCATAGGAGGCTACCATGTATCACCTTTTATAGTAACATTCTTTCCTCATTCCTCCTGACATCTTGCCTCTTCCCCATAACACATTTCTCTATCCCCCTTAGTATACAAGGGATTCTATTTAACCTAAATATAATCACTTGTACACCACATGCTGAAACAAATCATCCCATTCCTATAAACTAGAAGTCTCATGACTTACCTCCTTGAAGGAGACTGCTGCTCCTCTCCTCTCCAGCAGCGTATCGGGCATGACTTCACACGCGGCAAAAACTTTACTGAACAAGTGGGTGGGTCCCTTTCCAAACAGCTAATCCGCATGGTATGGAGCAGGGCCCCTCTTCACTCAAGCAGGTAGTAGGAGGGGGTGGGAGCAGGTGACATTCTTCAGCCCCTCACCGTCTTCAGAGTGCCTGGGACTACAGTCCCCCATCTTCCACTCTGATGGCAGCCCTGTGTACAACAGTGGAACAGAGCGAATTATTGCGGCCTGTGGATGATTTAAACCGTTGGCAGCAGTCTCATTGTCTCCAGATTGTAGCACATACTGTAACCAGTGACAATAGACTTAAAAATACTCCCAATCAAATGACATTAAGCTGTCAATTAAATCTGAATAAAAGCTAGGTTAATGACTTGGATGGATAAACTCAATTGTTCATCCTCAAGATTTACATTTTCCAAACTGCTATTGTACTAATTGGTAGTTAATATTAACATTGTGTACACTTTTATAGTAAATTTAAACCATGAAACTGGTTGGCCAACCCCAGAAACACTGATTAAAACTGACTTAGGATTGGTAGTCTTTGTATATCGACTACAGTCCCTTACTACTCTCGTAAAATGAGATACAAAATGCAAGAAAAAAGTGGCTCCAGACCCAGTAGTGGTCCTCAGCCTTTTTGCCACCCTGTGAAAATTTATTACTACGCCCTTTGGTTAATTTTATAGAAGCACTTGTAATTGTGTAACTATGGTGTGGTGTTTTGTAATTGGTTAACTTATGGACCAGCAATGTTTGACATACAATACACAATGTTTAAACATTGTCTATTTATGTGTTGAGTGTATTGGATGTCAAACATTGCTGGTCCATAAATTAAACACTTATTACATTTTAATAATTACAAAATGTCACACCATAGTTGCATAATTACAAGTACTTCTATAAACTTATTAACTATAATTATTAGCCAGGTATACTGATTTAATAGCTGCTTAAGCCTTTTTTGAAGTGCAAGATCTTTTGTTTACGATGCCCTTGGTAGCAACTCAAGATGTCTTAATAACCTGCTGTAGAATCCATGTGCTGATGCTCATTCTGCTGAGTAACCATTGTCTAATGGAGACTCCTTCCTCTTCATCTAGTTGACATCATGACATACGTTACATGGAAGCTGAGTGGCCTGCCACAGAACCGTGTAATTGGAAGTGGAACCAACCTAGATTCAGCAAGGTTCCGCTACCTAATTTCTGAAAAACTTGGTATCCATCCGACCAGCTGCAATGGCTACGTCTTGGGAGAACATGGAGACTCTAGTGGTAAGTAACTGAACATGGCCAGCCAATGCTCTTGAGGGCTACTTCATATGGTATAACAAATGTCTTCTCCTTACAGTTCCTGTCTGGAGTGGTGTTAATGTTGCTGGTGTCGCTCTGCAGAACCTTAATCCTGCAATTGGAACTGCTGGGGATCCAGAGAACTGGCAGGAGGTTCACAAACAAGTGGTCGACAGGTAAGTACTATCGAGACACGCACACACTGAGGTTTGGTGTGTAGGGTTACTACCTGACTACTTCTAACAACCTCTATGCCAACTTGATTGGATGTCCTACTATGCTAGATTATAACATAGATGGCTGTAGGGCCACTTGGGTAAGTAATTTGTATAATTGGGAATGCTACATAAAAACAGTTATTTTTATTAACTAATGGTGACCTGATGGGCGAGCTCCAACTTGTAAGCCAGTGACTACACCAAATGATGTGGTGCTGGATGTGAGTACAGGAGTGCCACCTGGTGGCCTGAGCAGGCATAATACAGAAACTGCACAATGCATTTGGCATAATGTAAATACTGTAGCCAGTGCTTCTGACGTTCTGCACATGGATTTTGTTAACTAAAACTGGAGCTTACCATCATTACAGAATCCCAATTAGAAAATGAGGAGGTTAAAGTAACTTTCACAACAGAACTGTTTAAGGCCCCCCCCCCACTCGTGTCATTTGTGATGTCTCATGTTTACATGCACGGCTATCCTCCCACAATCCAAGATTAACAATCATATTTGGCTTTTGACAGAATTAAAACTAAAAGCTCCACTGGGGCAAGGACTGATGTAAATGACTAAAATATGCCCTGTAAAGTGCTGCATAATGTTTTATATAATATACAGTGCCTCACATAAAAAACAGCCTGTGTTTTTTATGTGATGAATATGCACAAAATAGTGTTATTTGGTGAAGTGAAATGAGAAATATATGTAAAAAATCCTTATATAAAATTCTGAAAATTGGCATGTGCATATGTAATCACCCCCTCTGCTATGAAGCCTCTCAAAAGTTCTGGTGCAACAATTACCTTCAGAAGTCACAATTAGTATAAACACACCTTGTCTGAAAGGCCCCAAAGGCTGCAACACCACTAAGCAAGAGGCATCACACCATGACAACCAAGGAGCTCTCCAAACAAGTCAGGGACAAAGTTGTTGAAAAGTACAATTCTGGGTTGGGTTATAAAAATAAAAAATATCCAAATCTTTGATCCCCTGGAGCACCATCAAATGGAAAGAACATGGTACCACAACAAACCTGCCAAGAGGGCCGCCCACCAAAACTCAGAGCGGGCAAGGAGAGCATTAATCAGAGGCAGCACAGAGACCAAAGGTAACCCTGAGCTGCAGAGTTCCACAGCAGAGACTGGTGTATCTGCATGTGACCACAATAAGCCGTACACTCCATAGAGCTGGGCTTTATGGAAGAGTGGCTAGAAAAATTTTTTTTAACACTTCGGCCACCAAGGAAAATGCTATGTCTGGCGCAAACCCAACACATCCCATCACCTCAAGAACACCATCCCCACAGTGACACATGGTGGTGGTAGCATCATGCTGTCGGGATGTTTTTCAGCAGCAGGGAGTGGGAAACTGATTCGAGTCGAGGGAAAGATGGATGGTGCTAAATACAGGGATATTCTTGAGCAAAACCTGTTTCAGTCTACCTGTGATTTGAGACTGGGACGGAGGATCACCTTCCAGCAGGACAATGACCCGAAGCATACTGCTAAAGCAACACTCGAGTGGTTTAAGGGGAAACATTTAAATGTATTGGAATGGCCAAGTCAAATCCCAGATCTCAATCCAATTGAGAATCTGTGGTCAGACTTGAAGATTGTTGTTCACAAGCAAAAACCATCCAACATGAAGGAGCTGGAGCAGTTTTGCCTTGAGGAATGGGCAAAAATCCCAGGGGCAAGATGTGGCAAGCTCATAGACTTATCCAAAGCGACTTGCAGCTGTAATTGCCGCAAAAGGTGATTCGACAAAGTACTGACTTTAGAGGGGTGAATAGTTATGCACGCTGAAGTTTTCTGTTATGTTGTCCTAAATGTTTTGATTCACAATATAAAAAAAACACAACTTCAGTTGTAGGCATGTTCTGTGAATGAAATGATGCACACCTTCAAACCATTTTAATTCCAGGTTGTGAGGCAACAAAAAATGAAAAATGGAAAGGGGGGTGAACACTTTTTGCAAGCTACTGTATATGGAATGCACATTGGTTCTGCAGTGTTAACCCATGTAGATTACAAGTATAGATTAATATCAATGATCCTAAAATAGGTACAGTAGTAAGTAGGTGTGCACCAGCCACTTTTCGTGTTTTGTGTTTTGGATCTGGATTGGTTTTGCCAAAACCACCCTTCCGTGTTTTGGGTTCTGGGTTTTGGATCTGGATTTTTTCTTAAAAAAAAAAAAAAAAAATGCTAAAATCACATAAAATGGGCCTTTTTTTGTTCCTACGCTATTAATAACCCCAATAACATTAATTTCCACTCTATTCTGAACACCTCACAATATTGTTTTTAGGCCAAAAGGTTGCACCGAGGTAGCTGGATGACTATGCTAAGCGACACAAGTGGGCGGCACAAACACGTGGCACTGCAGTGGCAGACAGGAAGCCAATCACCGTTATGGCGCCCATTTGCATGTAGCACGAACCCGGGAGATCCGTGCTACATGCATCTGATTGGCACAGAGCAATGACAGGTCCGTGAGACCCGTCTGTGCTGCTGTGGTAAAAAAAAAAAAAAAAACCTGTGTAAAAAAAAAAAAAAATGGCGTGCACCCCCCCCCCCAAAAAAGAGCAACCAGCCCCGGGCATTAGTGACCCAGTGCTGGGTGTGCTTAAATACAGGGGACAAACTACGTAGGGGTCCCCTGTACTTAAGCACAACCAGCACCGGGCTAGTCAGAACCAGCGCTGGTTGCCAAAATACGGGGGACAAACTACGTAGGGGTCCCCCGTATTCTGCGCAACCAGCTCTGGGCTCTGATCCGATCCTGGTTCTGGAAATACAGGGGAAAAAAATTAGTAGGGTTCCCCTGTATGTTCCAGAACCAGAACTGGACTTTTTCTAGCGGGGGGCTGATGCCACAGTCAGGGGAGCCCTTTCACCGGGCTCCCCAGCCGCAGCATCAGCCCTGACCGCTAGTCAGCCCAGGCCGGGGATCCCTGGAGAGCTGGGGACCCCCCCAATAAAGGGGTCACCCTCTCCAGGGCACCCCAGGCCCAGGCTGATAGCCCGGGGCTATCCCCGCCACCCCTGGTAGCGGTGGGTGGCGGGTTGATGGTGTGGTGTAAATAAAGAATATCAAACATTGTCTTTACAAGTAGAACTGCAAGTCCCAGCTAGCCTGCCCCACATGCTGGTACTTGGAGAACCACAAGTACCAGCATGCAGGGCATTAAGGGCCCAGTAGTACCTGTAGTTCACCTGTAAAAAAAAATGTTTAAAAAAACACAGGACACACACACCGTGACAGTATAAGTTTATTAAACATACATACACACACACGTACACGTACTCACCTATGTAACCTGTAGCATCGGTCCACTTGTCCGGTAAAGTATCCCTAGGGGACCTGTGAAAAAAAACATACTCACCATCTCCTATGCGAGGTTCTGTCCTCTTCGTTCCAAAGTAGGCATCCCCGGACTTTGCAAAAAAAAATAACGAAAGCGCGATCCACAAACTTAGTACCGTTTTAAAGAACGGTACTTCCCGAATGAGAGCTCAGCGGCGGGGTATCCCCATGGAAACCCCGCTGCTAAGCGTTCATTGGCTGAGAGATGTCATCTCCCGTCTCTCTCAGCCAATGAACTGCTCCCTCCATTGTAGTCAATGGTGGGAACCGCAGGGTAAACTTTAATAACCTTGCGGCTCCCACCATTGACGACAATGGAGGGAGCCGTTCATTGGCTGAGAGAGACGGGAGATGGCCTCTCTCAGCCAATGAACGCTTAGCAGCGGGGTTTCCATGGTTCCACACCATAGTTACCCCGCCGCTAAGCTCTCATTCGGGAAGTACCGTTCTATAGAACGGTACTAAGTTCGTGGATCGCATTTATTTTTTTTTTTGCCAAGTTCAGGGATGCCTACTTTGGAACGAAGAGGACAGAACCTCGCATAGGAGATGGTGAGTTTTTTTTCACAGGTCCCCTATGGATACTTTACCGGACAAGTGGACCGATGCTACAGGGTTACTAAGGTGAGTGTGTGTGTGTCCTGTGTTTTTTTTTTTTAAACATTTTTTTTACAGGTACTAGTGGGCCCTTAATGCCCTGCATGCTGGTACTTGTGGTTCTCCAAGTACCAGCATGTGGGGCAGGCTAGCTGGGACTTGCAGTTCTACTTGTAAAGACAATGTTTGATATTCTTTATTTACACCACACAATCAACCCACCGCTACCAGGGGTGGCGGGGATAGCCCCGGGCTATCGGCCTGGGGTGCCCTGGAGAGGGTGACCCCTTTATTGGGAGGTCTCCAGGGATCCCCGGCCTGGGCTGACTAGTGGTCCGGGCTGATGCTGCGGCTGGGGGCCCGGTGAAAGGGCTCCCCTGGCTGTGGCATCAGCCCCCCGCTAGAAAAAGTCCAGTGCTGGTTCTGGAACATACAGGGGAACCCTACCAATTTTTTTTCCCCCTGTATTTCCAGGACCGGATCAGAGCTGGTTGCGCAGAATACGGGGGACCCTACGTCGTTTGTCCCCGTATTTTGGCAACCAGCGCTGGTTCTGACTAGCCCGGTGCTGGTTGTGCTTAAGTACAGGGGACCCCTACGTCGTTTGTCCCCTGTATTTAAGCACACCCAGCACTGGGTCACTAATGCCCGGGGCTGGTTGCTCTTTTTTTTGGGGGGGGGCACGCCATTTTTTTCTTTTTTTACACAGGGTTTTTTTTTTTTTTTTTACCACAGCAGCACGGACTGGTCTCACGGACCCGTCAGTGCTCTGTGTCAATGACACAGATGCAAGTAGCACGGATCTCCTGGTCCGTGCGTGCATCTGTGTCATTGAAATACACAGCAGCACAGACAGGTCTCACTGACCCATTTGTGCTCTGTGTCACTGTCAATCACACAGATGCATGTAGCACGGATCTCACGAGTCCGTGCTACATGCAAATGAGCACCATAATGCTGATTGGCTGAGAGCCATGAGAGACGGCTCTGTCAGCCAATCAGCACTTTGCCCATTAAAGGCAAAGGCATTTTTTTTTAAATGGCCGCTCGAGGCAAAACCTCGAGATCCGACAGCAGATCTCGAGGTTTTGCCTCGGGAGAGGGATCCGGGGCAGACTGGGAGATCAGAGCTTGGGCTCGGATCGCCCCGGATCCCCGAAGTTCGGGTGGGTTCGGTTCTCAGGGAACCGAACCCGCTCATCCCTAGTAGTAAGGGGTGTAATGATTGAAGGTATAGAAAGGTCTCGTCTCTTGTAGAACACTCATAATGTTGGTGCCATACTTGTGGAATTGTATGTAAATCCATATTGTAACTTGCCACTACAGTGCCTATGAAGTGATCAGGCTTAAAGGATACACCAACTGGGCAATTGGCATGAGTGTGGCTGACCTGTCAGAATCCATAACTAAGAATCTGAGCAGGGTCCATCCTGTCTCCACCATGGTGAAGGTAAGGAGACATTGTAGTAGACTGATTTAATGTGTCTTCAACAGTTGCAACCATATTTACTTCAAGGGAGTAGAAAATCTGTCTGCAACAGTGTACATTGAATGAAATGGCTTAGATCTGTAGCCTATGTTCACCATGAAATGAGCCAAATCAATCTCATGACTACCTTGGGAAACTTGACCTGATTAACAGAGGGATGTAAAGAACATGGCTCTAAAACTGTTAAGCCACACTTGTGACATGCCAATATTACTCCCATTATGGCATATAAGTGGCTGGTCTACAGGACACTAACTGGGGCTCAAGTTGCTTTAAGTCTTGTACCCTCATGTCTGAGACCTTATTTTAGATTTTCTTGTTTTCACCTCTGAACTCTGCTACTCCATGCTATCTTCTGATTATTTATAACATAGATCTTTATGGCACATGTCTGCAGAAAGTTAATTGATGGACACAGAACCTCATATGATGTCCTAGTTTTCCCATTGGTTAAGACCTATAGCAGGTGTACCTTGTATGGAGAAACTAAATGACTTAATGTGGCAACTGTTCAATTGGCCAAATGGTAAATGGCAGCCCCCATTACAAGCAGCCTTGTGATTCCAATTACTGAAATACATATGGTCCATCCACACTAGCCTTGCAATTAGGACTTAATGTTTTTTTGCCTCCCATAAATAAGGGAGATGCAGGGTGTATAACTGGTATTCATCTTGTGGCCCTCCAGTTGCTGTGGAACTACACCCAAGTCTTCTAAATTAATTTTTTTTTTTTCATTTTTAATAGCAAAACTGTCAGGACATGTATAGTTCCACATCACCTTGAGGGCCACATGTTGAATACCCCTGCTATATAACAGACTCTGAATTCTGAAACCTCTATCTCCTTTTTCTCCAGAATCTCTATGGCATTGAGGGTGAAGTCTTCCTGAGTCTCCCCTGTGTCCTGAACTCCCAGGGACTGGTTGATGTTGTGAATCTGAAGCTAACAGACAATGAGGTTGCTCAGCTGAGGAAGAGTGCAGACACGCTCTGGAACATCCAGAAAGACCTTAAAGACCTTTAAAGCACTTTCTGATAGTGGTCTGCACACTACCGTGCTAGAATTCTCTTGTTACATACCAGTTTCTAAAGTAAAGATAGTTGTAATAATAAAATTTGATGGAACAGATTGGTTTCTCATGGATTTCTTATTAACTGAGTTCTGCAGTGAACTTTGCCTGATTGTACAAAACCATGATGGTGGGAAATGCACAAATCTTCCTAACTGATCATTAACATTTTGACAATGTCTGACTTCTCTGCAGTAATGAGGCAGCATGGAGATCTGAAGTTACATTATGCTTGCAATGGTTATTCTTGCACAGCAGAAGGGTAGAAATAGTTTGCATATACTGCACATTATACTAAACTTGTAGGCACAGGTACATGGTTCAACCATTTTCTTCTCTAGCAGTGCAGAGGGACCTAATACAGTTTTTATAAACTTCCGCTGGAAAGATTTCTTTGGAATAGATTTTTCTAACTGGTATATTGGCTTAGCAACAGGTTACTGTCTCAAATGATCCCTTGCCATGGCACACTGTTCTATGGCTCTTGCCACTCTAAGGCCTTCCCATGGAAACCTTGGTTCCCTATAAACTGTCAATATACAGAGTTTAAAACCTGGTCTGTTCTGATGTGCTAAAACTCGGTGCAGATTGTAGGTCTACAGTGGTAGAACATTCAGAAATCAACAGCATAATTGAGTTTCCTTTGTGGCGAATACAAGATGGGCGTAAGTGATGGCAAACAAGAAAAGCATACTAAGTAACCCTAAAGCTTTATGAAATTTAGAAACACACTTGGCAATAATACGAATGCACCAGTAACATTGGGTCACCGCCACCTGCCTAGAACAAGACTCCTTTACTGTTAAAACAAAGTTGTGAAAATAACTTATGCCAATGGAAGAATACAAACACTTGTGCTTAAAGGATTTTAACGGTATTGGAATTACTTTAACATGATCGGAAAGCGTCATATTTAGTTAAAATATGCAGGGCCGTTGAAGGTGGAGTGGATACTCTTTACCTGGGCATGCTGGAGGAGTCTCGTGGGGGGGCCTGGGTTCTACAGCTCCACCCATGTAACAAAATGCAGCACCCGCATCGGGCAGGGAGAGCAGAACAGTGTGAGATCAGCTACTGATGGTCTGGTAGCACCGTCCACACTAGTATCTGGATGGGAGCAGGCCAGTGTGACAGCTGCAGGAGTAAAGGCACTGATCTTGTAGATGCATAATGTCCAGATTAGAGATGTTCGGATTCCTGAAATCTGAACACGCCCAAACTTAGAGGTTACAAGTTGATCCAAACCCTGGCCCGGGTCTTCCTGTCAACTTCAGATTCAAACACTGCAAAATATAATTTTCCCGACATTGGATCGTTCGTGTTTTGGATTCAATAAAAGTTCAGCCTGTTGTGATTTGGGAGTAATTTCACACAGGACACCAGAGGGTTAGGGTGTGGGGCTGTGGAATGCAGCACTAAAACTGTCAAAGGGCTGTGAGGTGCAAGAACTACTGTGGCTGTGTCAGACTTGTGAAGGGCTGTAGGATGCAAGCACTATTGTGGCACTACTGTCATGGCTGTGTCAGACTGAAGGGCTGTGGACTACAGCACTAAGACTGTTGGTGAAGGGCTGTGGGGTGCAGCACTGTTCAGTGAAGGCACCATATCAAAAAATAAAATTAAAACTCATGCAGCAGTGTGTGTGCGCGTAAACAAGTATACAGCTTCAGGCACACTTGTAAAATAATGTGCATTAGGTGCCAGTGCGCTACCATTAATAGAAGTGCTGTGAGTCGCAGTGTGTTGTAACAAAGTTAATAAAACGTGTGTGTTTAGGCAGTGGCACTGTTAAAATAAAATGTTCATTAGGTGGCATGCCACCGTTCATTACTCAAAGCGCTGTGAGTCAATATGGATCATGGTCAGTTGATAGAGCAGGAGAAGCAACCCAGTACCAGTGCTGCGGCTGCTGCCAGTCCTGATAGTAATTCAACATCTATGAAAGGTGGTACAAGGGACACCGAATTTAAGAAAGGGCACCTGAAATCTAAATTCACGGTTATAAAGAAAACACTCCTAACAAGGGAAATTGATTGCTAAAAATGTAAAATTGGTAACATGCCATAAACCAAATGCAGTGGCTAGGAAAAGTTGAAGTCATGCTGTTTGCAAGTGATGGTTCTGTTTCATGCAGTAGAAGAATGCCTATTGCAAAACATGGGCTAAATGCAGTCGGGCAACTCCTTCTGTAATTGCATATGATACTGCAACACATGCGTCTAGTAGGTGTCCACTTTAAAGCGGACAAATCCGTGCCCAAAAAAACCCCGCTGAGGCTGAAGAACAAACTGTTCATAAACCCCTGAGGAGAGTCTAGGATTCCATGTTGGCTATGTGAGTCTGACATTGTACTCATAGAGAAGCCTCCTTCCACCATTTCAGCAAATGTGGGGATGAGCAGTAAAAGTAAAGATGGTGACATAATAGAAATTGAGGAGGGGGATATTTATGTAACATCTGATAATGAGGCTGTTTAAGTAAGTCAGCCACCAGTGACAGCAGTTCTTGCTTGTGATAAAAAGGAGCCATTGTCATGCCTGGGCAAAAGACCAGAAATGCCACCTCTTGGCCGTGGAATTATTTTTACACGCATCCTGACACTTGTGAAGGCATCTGTAGCATTTGTGAGGCCAAAGTTAAAGGTAAGGACATTAACCATCTATAGGCACCGCCTCCCTGTTATGTAATTTGCAGTGAGTTCATGCAACTTATTCAACAAAAGTATGATTTGCAAAATAACAAGCAGTCCAGTGTCAGCTTCCAGGAGTTTGGATCAGCACATGCAATCTCCACTACAAACACCCTCATCAACCTCCATTAATGATCAGAGGTCATTCCAAAAAAATTTTGTGCCCAAACAACCCAAGGACTTTAGCCACAAAAGTGGCAGTCACTGTCACTTAAGTGCTTGGTCTGTAAACTGTGCATGTCTATTTTTAACCACTTAACTGACAATTTTTTTTCCCCCAAAAACAGCTAAAGTTGTCTGATTTTTATGATTACCCACAGAGGCAAGCACTGAAGGTACCGGCGGCTGCTTCTCTCGGCAGGGTCTCTCTGAAGGGTCGTCAATTGATCGGCCAATATACAGTATGTTAGTGTGTACTAGGGAGGCGACATCCTGGGATTTTGGCCTATAAATGGCCAGGATTGAATCCTGGGATTGGAAGCCTCCGATCCCAGTACTGGCCAAAAATGTTTTATGCCGGGCAGCACTGAGCACCTCCAGCAGAGTGCTCAGATGCTGCCTAGCTCTTCCTTCCCCCAGCTGGCACTGCGCAGCATGACCTTGTGCCACGCTGTGCAGCCCGATGCCGGTTGGTCCGCCCACCCACCCCTCTACAGGACACAGATGACACCGCCGCCTACAGCCGAAAGCATTGCCAGTAAGTCACCTTGGGGCATTTTTTTTTTTAAAATAGGCCAATTCCGGGTATCCTGGGATTGAGTTTTTTTTTCCAAGCCTGGGATTGGCCTCCCTAGTGTGTATCCAACATTAGGGTGCCTTTAGAAGTCCCATAATTCAGTTAAATATAAAAATAGATTAAAAACTTTTTCAAATGTATTTGAATTTTTGATGCTTGCTAGCTAAAGGGATATATTGGGAATATTGCGAGGGGGAGGAGGGGATTTAGTGTAGTAAAGGAACCGTATAGAGAATTGGCCTTTAACTTCAACTATAATTGTAAAGAAAATAACACATTTGTTATATTTAAAATATTTTGGTTGTTGTAATGCACTGAGTGCTAAATCTGCTTAATGCAAGCAATCAGGAATATATGTAATAGTCACCCAAACAAGGTTTCAGGTTCTGCTTCCTTTCATCATTCTATATTTGTGCTGATTAGTAATAACAATGATGCACAATGTGTTTGGCAAGGTATCTGGTCATTAGGTCCACAGTAAAAAGGTAGACAATGGAAGTTAGACAGGCAATGGTTCGACAGGGTCTGAAGGTCGACATACTAAAGGTTGACTAGTAAGAAGGTCGACACATTTTTGTTTGTTTTTGTTTTCTAGCCCTAATCATCACCTTTACTCTCCACTTGGTGCCTAACCCTCCGGTAAGTGCCTTAACACTCCCTCCTGGACCCTAACTGTTGGAGTAGGGGCCTAACCATAAAATAAAACAAACACACACACATGTCGACCTATTTCCTAACTTACATTGTCTACCTTTTTACTGTAGACCTAATGATCAACACCTGTTTGGCAAGCGATCCCAGGACCAGGTCCACACCGTGGCTGGGGCAAAGAAGACCAAATTGCCTACCCAGGTATCACCAGATGGACTGTCTACAAAATATTAAGACAAAGTAGAAGCTATTGTGCAAATGTATTATACCAAAAGAGTAGGGCACAATAACTATCATAAATAGACTTAGAGCAAAAATACAAACATAGAATAGGGGTTCACATGCAAAAATATTGTCCCATCCTACAAGTATATGAAAGTGTAGACCTACAGCAATTTGTAGGGGGACAGGCTGACCTACATCTTGCTAAAGCCTGAACACCAGTGGCGTATCTATCATTGGTGCAGGGTCTGCAGTAATCTAGTTTTGTATATACACTGGTGAAGCTAGGCTCTGTCATTCGGGGCAATGACTCAGCTCGGCTTCACCAGGGGCGCCGAGAGGGGGGGGAGCGGGTACAGATGGCCCGGGCTTCCTGAGGTGCCCGGGTCTGGCGCCGCCCCTCCCCCTCCCTCACAGCAGCCCAGCACACAGCGTTAGGCCATGCCCCCTATTATCCGGGCCCGCCACGGCTCTTAGCGGGCCTGGGCATCACCCCCCTCTCCTCCTCACAGTAGCATACTTGGCTTTCTTGATTAGATGTCCTCATTGTAAAGAAGACTAAAATGTATGTAGAGTGAGGACAAAATCCATTTAAGTCCTGTAACACTAAGGTGCCAGCGTCTGCTACATTTATTTTATGGTTCTGGGACGTCTTAGCCTATAAATGGACCATGCACACTCCACTGTCTCAAGATTTAAAGATTAGTGTTGCTGCCTGTACTATGCATCAATACAGCATTGTAGTGACCACCATATAATACATAGAACATCACAGTGACCGCCATATAATGCTGAGAGCATCAGGAACCACCATACAATACAGAGAGCATCACTGACACTATATAAAACCAGAGCATCAGTGAGGAATCGGTATGAAATACCGCCGGCTGCATGGTTCAATTCCAGGCAGCGGCAGCCCGACAGATGAACAGAACCTGGCAGCGGCAGCCCGACAGCGCTGGAAATGCTGATCGTCCATAACTAATCTAACCCTCCTTAGGGGTGCCCAACCTCCCCCATGTAAGTGCCTAACCCTAATCCCCCCTGTAAGTGCCTAACCCTACCCCCTTCCCCCCTTCCCCGCTGCCTAATCCTCCCGGGGGGGTGCCTAGCCCTAAGTTCCCCCCGGGAGTACCTAACCCTAACCCTCCCTCCCCCTAGCCTAACCCTAACCCTCCCGGGGGGGTGCCTAACCCTAGGTCCCCCCCGGGTGCCCTAAACCTTTTCCCTCGCGGCGCCCGGCATCCCTGTTTCCCGGCGTCGGGAAAATGACAGGCATCTAGATATAGATGCCTGTCATTTAATCCACGCCGGGATAAAGCAGTCGGGAAGCCGGCTGTTGGGATCACGTGACTACCATACAATACATAGAGTATTTTTGATCATCTTACGATATCATATGTTCCTCAATATTTAACCATTCCTCAAAAAATATTAACTAATAAATAGGGAGACTATTTTTTTATTTTTTTTTAATATACAGAATATATAATTTTTTTTTCAGTAATAACACTTACTACATGCAAAGCACAGTTTATTCATTTCTATATGTCAATAACACAAGAAAATAGTGCATCAATAACAAACAAGATGCATTGTGGGCAAGACAATTTGCATATATGCAAATTAACTTGTGAACAGTGCATTGTGATTGATGTGGTTTTTGCACTCTTTTCCTGCATGGCTGACATATGGGAATCAGTGGGTGGTGATTGGTATGTGATGGGTATTGTGGGTGGAGTTATATTCGGATATGCATATTTGCACTAAATAAGTCTTTAGTGACAGTGGCGTCACTATAGGGGTGCAGGGCGCACGCGGGGTCACCACCTTTATGTCAGACCATGCCCCCTTTTCAGGCGAGCAAGGCTCCGCTGAACAGGGGTTATTTAAAGTGTACACCGGGTGTCACCAGACCCAGTGACGCTTCTGCTTAGTGAAGTTTTGTTCACATTCGCCCATTTTTGCTTCCAGAACTCCCTTTCCTTCTCTATTCCACACTTCTGCACTCAGCTTTACACACCTTCATAAAATATAAGTTGTCATGATTACTCTGATTTAGCATACCAGTTCTCCATTATATTTGTATTTCAACATGTGTTATGTGTCTCTGTTCTCTGTCAAGCTACTCTATTCTGTATTATTTTATATTCTAACTAGGAACCTGCCCTGGCTTCCCACGGAAGCAATATTATCCCGCCAAAGCGACCTGCATCTCATAAAAACCTATGCCACATCACCACAGTCCCCTGCATCTCACCACAACCCCCTGCTTCTCACTCCTGCCCCCTGCATGTCTCCACAACCATCACTGCTGCCGCCCTGCAGCTGGCTGGGGCCCGGCCACTGGGATGTGCTGGGAAGGGCAGGAGGATCATGGATGAGAGATTTGTATTGCAGCTACAGTAAGCATAATCAGCAGCATGTCCCCAGGGCTGGGGCACCTGTGCATATTTTTGCAGCCTCCATGCGCACCCCTCCCCAGCTGCCGAACATGTGCCCTATATTTCCTGGGCTTCCTATTGAGCTTCCTCACTTTGGTGCCCTTGTCTGAGGACAGCACTTACTTCCATGGCAGGTGCCTCCTATTCCAAAGGTAGTGTTTTTACCATTTGATGGTGGCACTCTGATGTTTGTGTCACAAGCCGCCAAGTTGTGAACGCAGGACGAGGCGAACGGTGGGCGATTGTTCACTGAACTCCTCCTACCAGCTGTTCATCATCCCTGACCCGATCTGTCTTGACTCTTGTGGCTATTTCCTGCTAGTGTGAAGGCTGCTCTGATAAGAGTTTTCGTGTTTCCGGCTCTGGCATTGTCTCCTGTGATTCAGTCTAGCTCCAGTTCTCCTGTCTAGATTGTTCTGCCGTTTGTGTCATCTAGGCGGCACGGACAGCACTCTGTGTTCAGGAGTGCGCAGTCCTGCGTACGCTGCTTGTGTCAACCCAGCTGCACAGGCCGCACTCCAGCATACGCTGCTTGTGTCAACTCGACGGCACAGGTCGTAATCCAGCGTCAGCTACTTGTGTCAACCCGGCGACACAGGCCACACTACAGCGTCCAAAGTATGCAATCCTGCATATCAATGCCTGTGTCTCTCCCGTGGCACTAGTCCAGTGGTTCTCAAACTTGGTCCTCAGGACCCCACACAGGTCACGTTTTCCAGGTCACCCAGCAGGTGCACAGGTATATTCATTACTCACTGACACATTTTAAAAGATCCACAGATGGTTATAATTATTTCACTTTTGATTTTGTGAAGAGACCTGGAAAACATGCACTGTGTGGGGTCCTGAGGACCGAGTTTGAGAACCTGTGCACTAGTCCATCATCTGCCACATCTAGCCAAGTCATACCAGCTCTCAAGGCTGCTGCACGACCCAAAGGCCGCATCTTGTCCTATGGTCCACAAGCCACATCTAGCCAAGTCATACCAGCCCTCAAGGCTGCTGCACGACCCAAAGGCCGCATCTTGTCCTAAGGCCCACAGGCCACTGCTAGCCAAGGCATTCCAGCCCTCAAGGCTGCTGCACGGGCCAAAGGCTGCATCTTGTCCTACGGCCCGCAGGTGACAGCTAGCCAAGGCATACCAGCCCTCAAGGCTGCTGCACAGCCCAAAGGCCGCATCTTGTCCTACGGCCCAAAGGCCACAACTAGACAAGGCATACCAGCCCTGAAGGCTGCTTCACGGCCCAAAAGCCGCATCTTGTCCTACGGCCCTCAGGCCACGGCTAGCTAAGGCATACCAACCTTCAAGGCTGCTGCATGGTCCAAAGGCTGCATCGTGTCTTACGGCCCACAGGCCCATCTAGCCAAGGCATATCAGCTCTCAAAGCTGCTTCGCAGCCGCATCTAGCCAAGACATACCAGCCCTCAAGGCTGTTGTGGAACTAATACCCTCAAGAGTCACACCCGTGGCATAACAGTTTGCCACCATCGATTGGAAATCTTTTGATGTTGTTTCCGACAGTTGGTTTTTTTTAAAATTCCTGACAGCTACGCCCTCCCCTAAGCTACAGATCACTTTGCTATCTCTGATTGGCTCTCACTGTCACATAGAGCCTATCAGAGCACAGCCTTTGGCTCTACCACGGCGGCAGCAGTCAGTTACACACACACACAGACACACACATACACACACACACACACCCACAGCACAGCAGTTTTTTCTGTGACTTGCTTCATTCCAAGCCTCAGTTTCTGATGCTCTCTTGCAGTTTCAGCACCCTGGCCAGCTCCTATACAGCAGCTTGATTTTTTTTCTGTGACTTGCTTCACAAAATCTGCTCCTTTTTGTCACAGATGAATGATTCATACACCTAAGCCTTGCTCGACCAATGCTGTATAAAATAGTAAAAACCCCATTAAAATTATCCAGTGGTTCAAAAGATTAGTCTGAACAAACAGACAGACCCCTAAACCGGGGACTTTATTTTATATATACAGTATAAAGAAGAGATTGTTAAATAAAGTAGAGACATGTGCATACCCTCATCTTTTGGTTATGATTCTAAATTTTCATTGTGTTTTAGTTTTGGATTTCTTTGAAAATTTATAAAAACAGCTAAAATCATGTAATTTTGACCTGTTTTTGTTCCTACAGTATTGACATCAATAACATTTATGTCCAGTCAATTTTGACCACCTCACAGTTCAGTATTGGTCAATATTGTTGGTCAGTATTGGCCAAAGGCTGCAGCGAGCTGGCTGGCTAAACTAAGCGACAGAGCAGCAGCACAAGCACATGACAATTTTAAAAGAATATACTGTAGCACATCTATGAATCAATGGCACAGCAGTGGCGGAATCTGTATGATATCCTAGCTGCCGCATGGCCGGGAGTTCGAATCCCGGCAGCTGCAGTCCAACAAAACAGCAGAGCCCGGCAGCGGAAGCTCGACAGCGCTGGAAATCCCGATAGTGGTAAGGTAAGTATCAACTAATCTAACCTAACCCCCCTAACCCTCCTTAGGGGTGCCTAACCTCCCCCTCTGTCCCTAACCCTAATCCCCCCTCTAAGTGCCTAACCATATCCCCCCCTTCCCCGCTGCCTAAACCTAAGTCCCCCGGGGGGGGTGCCTAACCCTAAGTCCCCCCAGGGTGCCCTAAACCTAACCCCCCCCCGCGCAGCTGTCCACTCCTGGCGCCCGGCATCACTACGATCGGGATGCCGGGCACCTGTCTCCCGGCATCGGAGAAATGAGCGGCGTCTAGATATAGACGCCAGTCATTTATCCCACGGCGGTATAAAGCAGTCGGGTAGCCGGCTGCTGGCTTCCCGATTGTATACCGCCCAGGCATACAGGATGGCAGTTTAGTAAACTATACAATCCTTTTTTTCACTTTAATTATTTTTTGTGGGTGCAGCTAACGGGGACAGGTCAATATAATATACACTGCCTTTTTAAGACACACACTCTTGAAATACTATTTAAATTAAAGTATAAAAAAACGGCAGATATTTTTTTACATCAGATCATTTTTTTGAGGTACAGCAAATGGGGACATGACAATGCCCAGAATAAGTACAGTAATATACGCTGCCTTTCAAAAACGCACACTAATGAAATACTATTTCAATTGAATTATAAAAGACTACAGATTTATTTTTATACCAGTTAAAAAAATATATATATTTTTGAACTTTAGACAAGAAAAAAAAAGAACACTATTGGTGTGGTGCAATCCAAAATGGTGTTGTGTATAAGATGATGAAACTGTCCCAGTCGTAAAATATATATATTTTTTTATTTTTGGTAATATGTATACTGTACACAATAATTCCGAATTATTTAAAACAGCAATCCAAAAAATATTATATGGAGTCATTTCAAACATAGCATTGCCATGTACAGAAAATACCTTCCAATTGACAATAATGAACCATATGGCTGTGAGTGAACAGGTAACCCTTTATTTCACAAAATAGTGCAAAACAAATAGATAAATGAAAAAAAGAAAAGAAGCACTACACTACTTATAAACCTAATAGGATAATATCTATCTGCAGACGAGCAAAAACAGTGTTAGTGTCATAGCATCGGGCAGCAGTTAATCCAAAACAGCATAGGCATGCACAAATAGGCATAAGATATAGTTCCTGTTAGTGATGTTTAAAAGTTCTCTCACATCCAGTGTTAGTTAAACGGGATGCAGTTAATTTACCGACACCCAGCATGCCGGCTGCCGGAATCCTGACGGTGGAAGGCTGACCCGGGACTAAAGATAGGCGTGGAATTGCCGACGCCTATATTTAGCCCCACGCCGAAATCCCGACGGCCGACATCCCGGACGAGGTAAGCCGGGCACAGTTTAGGTTGTAGCTGCGGGGGAAGGGGGGATGACGATTTAGGATTATGCACTCCCCGGGGAGGTTTAGGGTGTGGGGAGGGGGGTTAGGCATCACCGGGTGGAGGGTTAGGTTTAGGCACCCCTAAGGAAGGGTTAGGGTTAGAGGGAGGAGAGGGGAGTGTTAACGTACTTATGTGCCCCTGTCAGGATGTCCTCCTGACGGGCTTCCGGCGTCAGTATGAGAACCGGTGGCTATTCAGCCGTCGGTATTTCATACCGATTCCAGTGAAACAATATCGGAATGAACAAGCCTCCAGGCTAATAGCAGCTTTGTATTGCATTATTATTACATGCAAGCAAATGGGACCTCATTCAGAGGCGGTCGCACGGAGCGATTGGACGTAGCGAGCGATGTTTTTTTCAACTGCGCATGCGTGTACCTGGCAGTGCGCATGCGCAAGCCTGTCTTCCCGACCGCAATCCTCTTGCTCGCTAGTCACTACGAGGTCATAGCTGTGATTGACATTTCGTGCCGTTTGTGGGTGGTTACAGGGGAAGGTGCTTGTGAACGGGGGTGTGGTGGTGCGCACGCAGGCGTGGTTGACCTTAAAAAGGGCGTTTTAAGGGCATGCATATATTACTGAGCGAATCATCACACGTCATCTCGTTGCAATAACGACGCTACTCCTCGCAGAGCTAAGGGTAGCCCAGGATCTACCTTAAGCATTGCGAGTGCAGGCGATGGTTACTGCCTCAACCGATGTTTGTAGGCAATTAACAATGTAACAGGTGTTAATCGTGCTGACTTAGGTTGCCGCCTGCGACCGACTCTGAATTAGGCCGTAGAGATAGGAGGTGTGCTTTCATTGTTGTTGGTGTTTCCGCGCTTACGATGTGCTTTGCGACTGAGCGCTCGTTTTGCATATTCTCGGTCACTTTGGGTGTGACCGATCGCTCCCGAGCAACCGCCTCTGAATGAGGTCCATGGTGTGATCGGTGCATGCACTACTGGATGTAAATAACATGCACCATTTATTTCTGATTGTGCATATCCCAGCAATCTGCTTATGTAGCTGAGCGATACCACCGTGAACAAGCAGCACCGATCAGAGTGGCAATCAGCTGCACTTCCAAATAGAAAGTGACAAATGTATAGCAGCATCACCAGTGTTTCGGGTGGCCACCCTCTGGCGCAGTATTCTGTTATGTCCTGTTGCAGCTGGATACCCGCTGTTAGGGCAGCTACTGTAAATATGTAAGTCGGGCACTGGTCACAAGATCATCTGCACAGTTGGGGGGGAGGAGCGCACTGACGTGTTTTATCCACATGATTAAACTTTCTCAAAGCGTGCTCCTAGGCAACTGTGCTCCTCCTCGTATAACTCCGGAGACTCAGTATAATCATTTACAGGTGAGCGTAATGGATTAAGTGGTAGATCTCATTAGTGCATTCTTCCAGCTCAATATATATCTCTCCTACTAGAGATATATACATTCAAATTATATCATTAGTATCATAGTATAATTTCCCTGCATTGGTTATAAGGCACAATGATACTATGGCTACATGCATTTTCTGAAAAGTATCAGTGTGTTTTCATTAGGGGTGTGCACCAGCCACTTTTCGTGTTTTGGATCTGGATCTTTCTTCGTCTTTTGGATCTGGATTGGTTTTGCCAAAACCACCCTTCCGTGTTTTGGGTTCTGGGTTTTGTGTTTTGGGTCTGTATTTTTTGGGGAAAAAGCATAAAAACAGCTAAAATCACAGAATTTTTTTTTTTTTTTGTTCCCGCGCTATTATAAACCTCAGTAAGATTCATTTCCACTCATTTCCAGTCTATTCTGAACACCTCACACCCCACAATATTGTTTTTAGACCAAAAAGGTTGCACCAAGGTAGCTGGATGACTATGCTAAGCGACACAAGTGGGCGGCACAAACACGTGGCACTGCAGTGGCCGACAGGATGGCAGTTGAAAAACTAGGCCCCAAAGAGTACATACTGCAAAGAAAAACCCACCCTTATGTTGTATAAACAGGACATGCACACTTTAACAAACCAATCATTTCAGCGCCAGGGTCTGCCAAACGACTCTGACTGAAATGACTGGTTCGTTTGGGCCCCCACAAAACTAGCTGGCAATTAATCTGTCCCTGCACAAACTGGCTCTACGGAGGCAAGGTGTCATCCTCATCCTTTGTTGATGCACGTCCGGCTAACGCGCACACAAACACAGAAAAATAAATTTTTTTTAAATGTTTTCATTTTTGGCGGGACTTTGGGGGTTACATCGCTCTTCAACAGACCAGTCGGCCCTTGACTTATGACACAGGTGCACGCTTGGCGCTGCTACTTTGTTGATGCACGTGCGGCTAATGCGCACACAGGTCACAAACACAGAAAAAAAAATTTTTTTTATTTTTTGGAGCACTTTGGGGTTACACCACCCTTCAACAGACGAGCCAGCCGGCCCTTGACTTATGACACAGGTGCACACTTGGGGCTGCTACTTTGTTGATGCACGTGCGGCTACAGTGCACACAAACAGAAAAAAAAAATTTTTTTTTTGCACTTGGGGGGAGCACCTCTGATGGACAGAGCACCCCCTGAACAACACTACAGGACCCCTTTAGGACTACAGCCTTTATGGGACACTGCACAACACAACACAGCCCAGCCAGCCCCTATGGACTTTGGAGTGGACACAGCCCCTATGGACAACAGACTGCACAACACAGCCCAGCCAGCCCCTATGGACTTTGGAGTGGACATAGCCCCTATGGACAACAGACTGCACAACACAGACCAGCCAGCCCCTATGGACTTTGGAGTGGACACAGCCCCTATGGACAACAGACTGCCAACACAGCCCAGCCAGCCCCTATGGACTATGGAGTGGACACAGCCCCTATGGACAACAGCAGCACAACTCCCACCCTCCCTCCCTCTTCACTGTCCACAGCCGGAGTGAAAAATGGCGCCGACGTGTTGACCTTTTATAGAAGCCAAAACCCACGAGATCCGACAGCAGGATGATGACGTTTTGCCTCGATTTCAGATCCGAGTCAGGCGGAAAAACCCGAGCCTGACTCGGTTCCCGGCTCGGATCGGGGGGGCTCGGATTTCAGAAATCTGAACCCGCTCATCCCTAGTTTTCATCAACAAATAGATCTTACTAACTGCTTTGGGGCTCATTTACATTTGAATGTAAGTCAGTATTATGACACGCCTCTCAGATGTAGCAGTACACGCTCACTTTACCGCCACGCTTATAGGTGCTGCTTTCACAATCTCCCTGAAATACTTTTTCAAAGATAGGCAAGTATGCGTATATGTCCAGGGCAGTGCAAGGTTCTTTTGCTGCTCCTCCAGGTTCCTGAACTTGCACCAATGATCTGGAATGGAGCCCACATCTGAAATAAAAACATTCAGCTCAGGCAGGATGGCCCTACTTCCTCATATAATGCCATACTGTGATCACTGGTCCTGTATATATTAGAATTATCACATACACTATACTTTGCATGACGTATATATTATAGCTGGTTAAGTGCTGATTATGCCCTCTTCATGGACTGGCCACACTTGCTTTTTTCAAGCATTTGGAAACCCCCCCTTTAATAATCCTCCATTTGCCTCTGATACCAGTCATTAAACTCTAAGCTGCCATCTGAAATAAGTGTTTGTTACTGTACTTATAGAACCACATAACTTCAGCCCTACATGATTGACGGAATCTATCTTCATCTGTTTTGGTGTGATTAATAATTTCTACTCCTATGACAATATATACCTTCAGGGTTTTTATTATGATGTTAATGGAAATGCTTAGCTACACTACTACTCACAATACCCTTCTCTATATTTATTTTGTCTTCTCTGAAATGCTCTTTAAGAGTTCTAGTGGAACAGCCCACCTACTGAAAACCACATTTGCATTGGAGCACATAAATAATATATGAGCTTTCACAATTAATAAATTGTCTAATAGGGTAAATAAACCCTGTTTTACCTATATATTAATTCTATAAGGTTTTTTACTGAGACCTATTTTGAGAACGTAAAATATGGTTGTGGTATCAAAACAAAGGTCTTACCATGTAGATGTGCCAGTCAAAGAGAAAAATGAGATTTGGGCAACGGTTCGGGCATGGTAGAGCAGCAAAGTTCTCATGTAAAAGTAGTATGTTATAATGACAGCATTCCTACTAACATAATTGGACACACTAGATCACATGACTGCATTATTTCCCAAAGGCCGCACACTTCCCAGCGTAACCGCTCACCTGAACTACTTCCAACTGTCACATGACCCTCTGTAAACAAATCAAACTGTAAAGTACTCTACTAACTCTATATAAAAAAAACACCCTCAAAGCATGTACAGTGTACACAATAATCATATACAATCTTGCATAGACATATGCACACTCTTCTACTGGAAGACAGAGCCTTAACATGGCCAAAGCAGCCTTTATGACTACTCATGTGACCATCACTATACTGAACCAAGAAACCAAAGCAAACCTGTTCCTCTAAAACAGGGATGGAGAACCTCAGGCCCAGGGGCCGCATAAGGCCCCCGGAATCATTTGGTATGGCCCTCTAAGCTTTTTTCTGCTAGCCTCATCTGGCTAGCAGGGTGCCTAGAATGGCACCCTGCAGCCAGACTCTATGCAGTAGTGCTGCCTGAAGCGTCCTTAGGACGCTTCAGACGGTCACACCGATCCCCTTATAGCTGCTCCTGGTATTGCTGTAATCACTGGCAGTGCTGTAGCAGGACGGCAGTGCGCTCTGTGTTGCACTGCCGCCCCTCTCGCTCGCCCCCGCCCCCTCCTTCCCGTGTGCGCTTAACTTTTCATCCGGCCTTTCGGGTGGAGGGCGGGGATATCTTTCAAGTTACTCTGCTCTGCCGCGTAGCACTCTTGGAGGTCTCTTCCTGCAGACCTCCGGAGCCCGGCAGGTAGCGACCGGTGACTTTGCAGGATTCCGCCCTGTGCGGAGGCATCGGCCGCACCACCCTCCCTACGGCCCTGATCACCGGTGATTGTGGCCCCACCCTTGTGTGACGTCACACGGAGGGGACGTGGCCGGCACCGGCCCGCGAATAACATATATGTCGAAATGGCCCTCGGCAGAAAAAAGGTTCCCCACCCCTGCTCTAAAACTATTAAAATGGGGCGTGGCTTGCAAAAGACAAAACTCTTTGAAAGTTTTTTTTTCTTTTTCAGAGGCGTTCAACACGTGTGTTAGGTTAGTTCATTCAATTATTGTGAAATTTACAAGTTGTATGCGTACCAGAGATATGCTTAAAACACAAATATGTAGAGGGTAGTTGTTGTTTGTTGGGTAACTATCTCTATTTCCCAAAAAAGGTAACCTTCTCCTTGGATACTCATCCAGATGATAAAGATTCAATATATCTTATATATAAAATTAATTGGTCTGTTTGTTTGTCCGGTTATGCATTCGGACACACCTGCACCGATTGGGATGAAACCAACGCATGCTGGTTCAGTTGGATCCTGGCCAGGTTTGGTGGGGTGGGAAATGGTCTGGGATGCCTTAATGGAGTGGTTGGGGTCCCCGGTTGGTCCTCACGGCGGAGTGCAGCGGGAAGAACTTTGACCGAAGGAACCTGTTTTAGGCCTATCACTGGATGGATTTGGATGAAAACTTCACAGAGGGGTGGCAAATTGTGTGGAATGTTTAATGGAGTGGTTGGGATTCCAGTAGGACCTCACGGTTCAGTGCAGCGGGCAGAACTTTTACCTATGGAACCTGTTCTGGACCTTCCACTGGATGGATTTGACGAACACTTCACAGTGGGGTGGCAAATGGTCTGGGATGTTTAATTGAGTGGTTGGGGTCCCGGTCGGACCTCACGGTGGAGTGCAAGAGGCATAACGTTGACCCAGGGAGCCTGTGCTGGGTCTTCCACTGGATGTACAGTATTTGGACGACATCACATAATTTGTCCGAAAACTTTACAGAGTGGTAACATTGGATCCCAGAAGACATACTAGGGGATTGAGGTCCTGGCCGGATGGATATGAACAACACCACATAATAAAACATAATAACTTGAAGATTTAAACTCGGGCAATGCGGTGTACTTCAGCTAGTTTGATTCAATTGTAGTTTGCCTATTATAAATGTAAGAACATCTCACACAGACAGATCATTTACATCTAAAACATCCACAAGGTTCGGGGGGTAACCATGTGTGGACTCCCAAATTTGCTATATTATTTTGTTTTAATACACTAAGTGCTAATACCTTTATCAAATTACCATTACGTTTACATATAATCCTTGAATGTTCTTCATTAAAATCTTTTAGAATATTATCTGTTTTAATAGTTTGCAGTTCTTTTTAATAATGCCTCTAATTTTATTTGATTTGGTGGTATATTTAGAAATTAAAGTTATTTATTTTTTTATCAACGTTATTATCCCCGTTGGGTTTTTGACTTGAGAATTTTTAACCAGGGTTCCTTTTAGTGGTAAGCATTAAGCTTCTATCCTATCTGTACACAGAATTCTAAGCCTCATTGCGGAGTTCGATTGGATAGAGTCTATCTAAAAACTCGTCTATCATCTGTACAGTTTGGGCAGAAAGATCTTAACTCCGTGCACAATCTACCCAGTTGTCTTCGGGGCTATTCTTAATCCATGGTTTATAATAACTGCTCTTGTAATGAACATAATTACACGTGTCGATGGATTTACGATAATTATTGGTGATAACTTTATCACCTTCAGTGGTAAGGGTGATATCCAAAAAGTCAGTACTAAGTGGATCAAAATTGTGTGTCAATTTTAAATTAAAATTATGTTGAATCTGATCACTATCTATGGCTAATAAATTGAGTTCTTTCTTGGTCACCCTCAGGGTTTTGTCTGCTATAACCTACATATGATCATATGAGGAAAAAAGAGATACTGGACACAAGTGTATGTAACCACAAGCATCTCCTTCTCTGGTTTATTTAATAGACAGACTCGTATTTATAGGATTCAAGTAACACATCTGTTGTTCATTATCTGCAGTGAAACTGATGAGCTGGCAGTCTCAAGACTTCCTAACATTTGAATAACATTCCCAAATACAGTCAGGTGCATAAATATTGGGACATTGACAGAATTTTCATATTTTTGCCTCTATTCACCACCACAATGGCTTTGAAATGAAACAAACAAGATGTGCTTTAACTGCAGACTTTCAGATTTAATTTGAGGGTAATTACATCAAATCAGGTGAACGGTGTAGGAATTACAACGGTTTCTATATGTGCCTCCCACTTTTTAAGGGGCCAAAAGTAATGGGACAAACTAAACAATCCTAAATCTAACTTTCACTTTTTAATACTTTGTTGCAAATCCTTTGCAGGCAATTATAGCCTGAAGTCTGGAACGCATAGACATCACCAGACGCTGGGTTTCATCCCTGGTGATGCTCTGCCAGGCCTCTACTGCAAATGTCTTCAGATCCTGCTTGTTCTTGGGGCATTTTCCCTTCAGTTTAGTCTTCATCAAGTGAAATGCATGCTCAATCGGATTCAGGTCAGGGGATTGACTTGGCCATTGCATAACATTCCACTTTTTAGCCTTAAAAAGCTCTTTGGTTGCTTTTGCAGTATGCTTCGGGTCATTGTCCATCTGCACTGTGAAGCGCCGTCCAATGAGTTCTGAAGCATTTGACTGAATATGAGCATATAATATTGCCCGAAACACTTCAGAATTCATTCTGCTGCTTTTGTCAGCAGTCACATCATCAATAAATACAAGGGAACCAGTTCCATTGGCAGCCATACATGCCCACGCCATGACACTACCACCACCATGCTTTACTGATGAGGTGGTATGTTTTGGATCATGAGCAGTTCCTTTCCTTCTCCATACTCTTCACTTCCCATCACTCTGGTACAAGTTAATCTTTGTCTCATCTGTCCATAGGATGTTGTTCCAGAACTGTAATGGCTTTTTTAGATGTTGTTTGGCAAACTCTAATCTGGTCTTCCTGTTTTTGTGGCTCACCAATGGTTTACATCTTGTGGTGAACCCTCTATATTCACTCTTGTGAAGTATTCTCTTGATTGTTGACTTTGTCACATATACACCTACCTCCTGGAGAGTGTTCTTGATTTGGCCAACTGTTGTGAAGGGGTTTTTCTTCACCAGGGGAATAATTCTTCTGTCATCCACCATAGTTGTTTTCCATGGTCTTCCGGGTCTTTTGGTGTTGCTGAGCTCTCCGGTGCGTTCTTTCTTTTTAAGAATGTTCCAAACAGTTGATTAGGCCACATCTAATGTTTTTGCTATCTCTCTGATGGGTTTGCTTTGATTTTTCAGCCTAATGATGGCTTGCTTCACTGATAGTGACAGCTCTTTGGATCTCATATTGAGTCGACAGCAACTGATTCCAAATGCAAATGTCACACCTAGAATCAACTCCAGACCTTTTACCTGCTTAATTGATAATTAAATAACGATGGAATAGCCCACACCTGTCCATGAAATAGCTTTTGAGTTGATAGTCCCATTACTTTTGGCCCCTTAAAAAGTGGGAGGCACATATAGAAACCGTTGTAATTCCTACACCGTTCACCTGATTTGAATGTAATTACCCTCAAATTAAATCTGAAAGTCTCCAGCTAAAGCACATCTTGTTTGTTTCATTTCAAAGCCATTGTGGTGGTGAATAGAGGCTAAAATATGAAAATTCTGTCAATGTCCCAATATTTATGCACCTGACTGTATGTACATATGCTTTTCTGTGTATGTGAGAGGCTCTTGTACAATGAATTAACTCCCTCCTGTCCTGTGCATTTACTTTCAATGAATACGTGGCATACTTGAAAACAAAATGGATTCTTATGATACAAAATGGCTTCTATACTTCAACAATTAATTAAGTGATTAACAAAATCTTGTACAGAAATTGTTATTACCTGTGCATCCTGTGTAATTATTTTTTTGGGATGCAGCTAAAAGGGACACGACAACATCTAGAGTAAGTACAGTAATATACAAGTATGCTGCCTTCCAAAGACACACACTCTTAAAGTACTATTTAAATTGATTTTTAAAAGAATGCACATTAAAAATAATTTTGAGGTTTTTATTTTGCAATTATTTTTTATAACAAGAAAAGAGGTCTTCTTTGGGGTGCAGCAAACTCAGACACAGCACAGACAGTATACTGTTTTTTGGACAAGTAATCTTGAAATCACACTGTCTCTATACCCTCATGCACAAGTGACAATATAAATTATATATTGCATTGTACAGTAGATAGATTAGATATCCGTGTGGGAAAAAAAAACAAATGAAAGATGTGCACTTTAACAAACATACACAGCAGCTTGTTTGCATGTGCTACTTTGGGAGGTATCCAATTAGCCACGATCGGAAAAACCCGGGAATTTTTCGCCGATTATCCCGGTTTTTCGCCACTTTTTTTCCCCCCCTATCCTACTATTTCTGTCAAAAAAATACGGTATTTTTCCCAAAAACACATAGGATCCGCGATAAGCTCACGGACCTATGTGTTTTCGCCATTTAGGTTGTGAAAAAACGGCACTTATCGTGGATTATTTTTCAGGATATGTCAGGTCCCAAAAAATATCCATGATAAGTGCTGGCGTCGGGTGGCACTTCGGGGCTAATTGGATAGCCCTGCCGAGATCAATCAGCAGCGCTACTTTAGCGCTGCTACTTGGATACCCCCTATGTCTACCAAGCACACAGCAGTTTTGCAGTGCACTGAATTGCAGGTGTTAGCTAGTGTGTCTGACAAACACACCTACACAGTGACAAAGATGCCTGCAGTCACCCTTTCCACTTAAGCTGCGTATACACGGTACGATGGCAACGATCAGACAATCGTTGTCTGATCGTCCTGCATGTGTTGGATGTTCATCCAACACATGCAGTAACCTGGTCGATATCGAACAGGTCTGCCTGCTTGCACAGATGACGGTAGTTGGTCGATAGCGACAATACGTGGCATCGCATCGACCATCGTATGGTCGTTTGCAGGGGCCAGAAACTGTCAGATTTTTACGATAACGATAGGATCGTTATAATCTTTTGAAGATCACTGTGTAAAATGGCATCTGAGCATGAGGGAGGGACTCATATGCAACCCAAAACATGAGAGATTGAGATTTGCAGGAAAATTCTGCTTTACTTCATTTTGAGAACCAAATTTGGCGGGAAGAACGGTCAGGAGTTGGTTCTCTTTGGAAACCCCAAGTTTGGGTGTGTTAGGAGTTCTGCAGAACCGAACTGCTCATCTCTCTCTCTCTCTGTCTGGGGGGCGATTCAATTGTTTCTTCTTTTTAGGGAGCCCAACGGAGCAATTCAATTGTTGCACTGTTCAGACACGAAAGCTGCCGGCGCTGGCATTTCTGCTCAGACCTTCACAGGAGGACGCTAACAAAAATGTCCGATAAACCAGTGGTTAGGGTGCCCTAACCCGGACTTTATATAGGTTTAGCAGTTTTACATGGTCTAATAGGGCGTAAAGACCGCGATAATTAATGGGTACCCAGAACAATTTAATTGTAACACTGGGTGCCCATTATTTATCGCCACCCACACAGTTGAATTGCCCCCTTTCTCTCACTATTGAAACTTTGGCCCTCATTCAGAGCCGTACGCTCTGAGCAGAGCGCACGCTCTGAATGAGGGCCGGCCTCCATGAAAATGGAGCGTCCTTCTGGACGCTCGTATAGCTGTGGGTCACCACCCACAGGCTATACGAGCGTGCATTTTGATGGCCGCGATGGTCGAGACCATCGAAATTGCGAGCCGGAGCCTGCGGTTGAGGTTTTCAACCGCAAGCTTCGGAGTGATTTTGGCTCTATCAGAGCCAAAATCACTCCCACTGACATCACTAGTGATGTCAGTGGGCCGGCTTGTGACGGGAGGCGTTCCCGTGGGAACGCCCCCGTCAGGGAGGCACGCCCCCGGCACGCCTACCAAAGGGGGCGTGCTGTCAATCAACATCGACAGCACGCCCCCTTTGATCAGACACAACGAGCGAAGGACTTTCCTTCGCTCGTCGCGTCTGGCGCATGCGCACGACGGAGCTCCCTCCGTCGTGCGCATGCTCAGTCCATAACATCGACCCACTTGCGAGCGGACAGCCGCTCGCGAGTGGGTCTGAATCAGGCCCTTTGTTTGCAGTGGGAAAATGATGTGATTAATTTTTACGAAATAACTGTATTAGTTATATACAGTATGAAACATCTGTCTGATCTTCTCATCCATTGGTAAATGCAGCTTCATATGAAACTTAGGCGTACAAACACTTCTGCTATTTATTATTACAAATAACATCTACATCTGCCTGTAACCATACTGTGTGGGGCACAAGGCACCACAACCCATACAGATTCGGCACACACACACAACCTACAGTATGTTGATGCTATACAGTAGGAGGAGGCTCTCTCAGCCAGTCATGTGGCCGGATACACAGTGACACAGGAACACACGTGTGCGGGATGGGAGCCGCCATTGCTGCTGATAGGAAGTCTGTACTGTACTGACCGCACACAGACAGGAGCCTGTACCGGGTACACTATGAGCTGTCAGATTACCTGTGTGTCCTGGGTACAGCGGGGGGTCGCTAAAGAGGTCCCAGATAAGGTGGGGCATCAGCGTGTGTAATATTATTATTGGATATTATTATACTGTTGCCCTCTAACTGTATTAGAGCTTCCAGTCTTCCTTTACTCAATCACTGTTGTGGAACTAGGTGTCCCAGCATGCCATTCCAGACTCGGATAAATAATCGGCTATGATATTTTAATAACGTACGCAGCACTCTTCTCTTTTATGTCATTGTATTTTCTAATTATTGCATATCTTTATAGATCCTTTTTGCAGAGATACAATAGCATTATATATATGTGTGTGTGTGTGTGTGTGTTGCAAAGGAGAACTCTTGTATTAAAAGTTAAGGCAGATCCAGTAAAGTGACCAGGTGGAAATATATACACAGGTTCCTTTTACAGTATATTGTGCTGCTTGGCTGCTGCTGGTGACCAATATTTATTTAAAATTGTAATGATAAAAAAATGTATATATAGTAACGTGCTATGGCAGTGAGCAACTTCTGCATTATCCTCCAATTTCATTCACCAACAAATGAGACACCCCCCCCACCATAAAACAACAAAATAAAGCAATGCAGGTCAGATGCCCTAACTGTATATGTTAAAGGATACAACATTATATACAATGTTACACAATATTTTGTTACCCATGTGGTAACTTACATCTACTGTACATTTGTGAGTGTTAAAAGATGCGTTCTCGTATTGAATTAAACACTACTTGTTTAGTTGTTACAGATACAGTATGTATGTTAATGATTACAGGAGCTGATTCAGACCCTCTCGCCAGGATGCGTTCGCTCGTAGCTGGCCGATTGTCACTTTCTGTGCATGCATCGCAATGCGTGTGCGCGAACCACAGCGAGAGATCGGGAAGCGTACGCTCGCCCAGCATAGACAACGCCGTTACAGATGCATGCATAATTAACAGGCAGCGCCATAGTACACATCACCTGGTTGAAATACACACTGAAGTAATCACAGTGCTAGCAGCAGGGTATGGTCAACCTCAAGCGCTGCGATCGCATCCTATGGTGCTCGATGTAATAATGGTTTCATGTACTTCCAGGAAATGACGTGCACAAGTGGGCGTCTCATGAATGGCTGGTGGGTGTCTGCATACACATAATGATCGCACGCCAAGAGATTGTGGGCGTGCTAATGCCTTGCCGTGCGATCGCCTGTCTTGCTGGGCATGCGCTGGATTTGCGTACGCATCGAGCGAGCGTTCGCATCTAGCGAGAGGGTCTGAATGAGCTCCACAGTTCACTAATGTGAGTTGTTTGGCTTTCCTTTTTTTTTTTATTATTATTATTTATGTTTTCTGTCATGGTTTTCCCCTCAGGTTCAGCTCAGCAAAGAGGAGCTAAATAAACTTATTATTGAAGCCAAAGAACAGTTGGAGTAAGTAACATGAGCTGTAAAATGACAGAATGGGGCAGATTCAAATAAGCGCCGAGGATGTTGGGACATGTTCCAGTGGCTTCCACGCAATAACTACAGAAGGCAGATTCAGTTAGCAGAATCTGCCTACCGTAACTGGCAGATATTTGTGTTGAATGGAATCTGCCCCTATGAAGTTCCACCTTACGTGGTGCTATCTGTTTAGTTGATTCCATCATAGAACTACCAGATCTATGAACAGTTTGGTTACATGTGAGCAAAGGCCAATTACTTGGATGCAGTTATTCAAAACAAATATTTTTTTATCCCTCGCACAGCATGGAGTATCTGTACATGCTTGGTCAGGTTTTTTAAATTTGGGAAGAATTCTAAAATTTGTAGCACATTTAATTGCAAAAAAACCCCCAAAACATTAAAGTAAGCCCCATATACTAATATAAATGCCCCCTCAAACCTGTACCTTGTCATTGTAGGAAGACATGTTATACTTGTACTAAGAAAAATGTATTAAGTAACATTTCCGACACCTCCAGTAATTGTAAATAAATAACTTTTAACACCTCCAGATCTTTCAATGATTGAATTTGTGGCTTGGTTGCATAGTGTATATGCAAATGCATTGCCTAAATATATACACGGTTAGAGTATGGAACAAATCATTCTAGCACTCTGCACCTGTAACAACCTGTGTAGTTCCTCTTTCCTGCCTGGGGTGTTGCTCTCTGCTCTGGTGCATCTAGCACACTCTGGTCTGTATCTCGGCAGTTTGTTGCATTAGCCGAGTGTGCTAGAAGCACCAGTGCAGAGAGCGACGCCCCAGGCAGGAAAGAGGAACTGCACAGGTTGTGACTGGTGCAGGGTGCTAGAATGAACACTAAACATTGTATCAAATTGCTCTGGGCTGACGATAACTGTCGGCTGAAATAAAGATTACACGGTGAATCGATTTTCAGGTATGGAGCAATTATAAACTCCTAGTTAGAGAGATGTCACTTCTCCTTACTCCCTGCACCTTCCAAGGCCATTTAAATTTGGTGGGTGAATTAATTTGACAGTCCCATAGTAATTCAGCACAGATCTATTTTATATGCACAGTGCTTTTATGTAGGAATACGGTACCAGTTTCTTTTGACATAAATATGTTCAAAGTAATAATCAAATTGGCAGATTATTCATTATTTATGATATATTACCTCAAATATGCCTGTGCTCTATGAAGTGTGTTTTGCTTGGTAGTTTGTTTCTACTTATCAATAAGCTATTGCATGGAGTTTACTTGTGGAGTTATGACTGTTTAATTGAAAATAATTGTAAGGCGCTATGTGCAGGTGATGCCCGCGATGTGCTGTCGTACAGATGTGTCCAGTTTCACTATTGCTGCAGTCGTGCAAAACACCCCTTCTTGGCACACCAGATCACGTCTGACTTGGCTTGTGCTGAGTGTCTTTTTCTCGCCTTTTTCACATGAAAATGAGTCTTAGTCGCGAACGGCTGTGACACCAGGGTGTAAATTTTACTAAGATTCGAGTTTGCGTAAGATTGCAATCTCGGGTGAGTTTAAGCATGTTTTTCATTTCACAAATTTACTAAAGACAAACTCGGGTGAGTTTGGGAGAGATTTCTCTCTCCTCACTGGTAAAACTTCGGTGAGATTGTAAACTCGAATAAACTCACCATCGGCCAAACTGGGAAGCACTTTTCATGAAAAAGATACAACTCGGGAATTTTTCAAGAATCGAGATTACTATTTCAGGTGAGATTGTAAATTGCTGATAAATTGAAGTTTCCAACACTCCACCTCCTGAGCTGCGACTTTGCAGAAACATACACAGATCAGTGTGATTTGTGTATGTCTCTGTCTGTATACATAATCTAAAGTGTTTATTTTAATAAAAAAATGATGTAGGGTAACCCTCAAAAGACATAACCAGCCCCAGACTGCTCAGCCACTCCTGGTTCCTAAACTTACGAGGAAAAAACTTAGTAGGGTTCCCCCGTTATTTAGGAACCAGCACCTGGCTGCAGGGCCAGTCCTGGTTTTAACTTTAGAGGGGGAAAAATGCGTAGGGGTCCCCCTATATTTAAAACCAACACCTGACCCAAACTGACCGTGGGTGTAATGACACAGCCGGGAGACCCTATCACCGGGTTTTCATGGCCAAAGCATTAACGCCCCAAGCCGGTCAGCCCAAGACGGGGATCTCGGGAGGTGACCCAAGAAGTGGTCCCCCCCTTTCCCGAAACCCCAGGCTTAGTCTGAAGCCGAGGGCTCTTCCCCGCACCCCTGGGCTGTGGGTACGGGGGTAATAGTATTGTAAAAAAAGAAAAACTATTGTATTTTACTGTGGAACTACAGGTGCCAGCATGCCTGCCCTTTAGCACTTGTGGAACTACAAGTGCCAGCAGGCGGCCGGCACCCGTACCCCCACTGTAAAATAAATAGTTAAAAAAACACTTATTTGGCTGGAGAGACCCGGTGATAGGGTCTCCTGGCTGTGGCATTACACCCCGGGTTGGGTCCGGTGCTGCTTTTAAATATAGGGAGAACCCTACACATTTTCCCCCCGTAAATATAGGGGGGGGGAGCTACGTCATTTTTTAAAAAGGTAGACCACACAAGCAGCCTTCATATATCTCACGGAAATGTGCGGCTGCTTGTTTGGGAGAGTTAGGCAGAGAGAAAACACTGCAATCTCAGGTGAGTAATCTTCAAAACTTGCTACTCGGGGGAGATATCCCGATCTACTTCACCATCGGCCAACTCACTTTCAGCTAAACTCACTTCTTAGTAACTTTGAGAGTTTAAAAATGGGAAACTTCCCCGAGTTTCGGCGATGCAAAGCCAGTTTAAAAATAAACTAATTCAATCAAACTCTAATACCACCCAGGTCCCGTCTAACTTGGCTTATGATGAGCGGCTTTTTATCATCTTTTTTTCCCACAAACAGCTGTGACAATCTGCTGCACGAGACTGCACTGGTTAATTTGATATGTAACACTTGTATATCTGTGTGCACTGGATTCTGAATCTGTAGACTAAGTACTACGATGCAGCGACTGCGGCTTTTTTCCTCTCTTTGGACCGTTGTGCTTTATCTCGTGCCACATGGCGTATTGAGGCTAGGTGTACGAGGACACATCTGTAATGGGCTTGGAACGCTGTTAATGCACCTTTCATCTGCCCTAAATTGCACATTTTAGTTTGCTGCCCATTGAGGTGCGTATTAAAGTGCTAATGTCGGGGCTACTGTATGTATGGCTGATGCTCACACTGCATCACCGACATCGCACTTACTTGACTCAATCCCTTTGAGTCCACCACTCCTTCACTTAAGTGAGTGTCTTCAGCCTCATGCCCTGTGTAGTCATTTGGTGTAGATTCCACTTAAGTATTCACTCTCCACCCTCATTACCATATGGACCATAGAACCCTGGAGTACTTTATTCTCTATGTTCTATGTCTGCACTGATACTCGGTGTGGTGATAACCGGGAGCAATCCCTAGAATCTACACTTCCTTATATTATTAAAATATACAAATGTGTCCTTATACATCTTTGCTGCAGTCGCGCTAAAAAGCCCCTCTCCGCGCCAGGTCCCGTGAGACTCTGCTAGCGCCGGGCGTCTTTTTTGCTTTTTTTTTTTTTCCAGCAAAAAATGCTTCTAAGTCGCAATGCGATGCACCTAGTACGCACCAGCAGATTGCGCCGATTACTTTGATTGTGACACTTGTATATCTGTGAGCGACTGAGTCTCTGAATCTGTATACAATGTGATACAATGTAGCAGCCGCAGCTTTTTTCATTCCAAGTTCAGTTTGTGGTTTATATACAGACTCAGTCACACACAGATATACAAGTGTCACATATCACATTAATCAGCACAGTCTGCTGGTGAGTCCTAATCCAAATTGCATTGCGACCTAGAGGCATTTTCGGGCAAAGATGCCCGACGCTAGGAGAGTAGCACAGGACTTGAATGATGCCAGGCACTTCGTGCTGCGTATTGAGGCTAGATGAATGAGGACACATCTGCAGCAAATTGTCTTAGCAACTGTGGGGCTGAGCACCTCTATGTCTCTCTTCATGACTCTTCAGAGGAGAACTTGATGATAATGAAGATGAGGCTGGTGAGGATGCAGATGACGGGATGCAAAGTACAGAGAGACCCGAGGAAGATGCCACGCAGCCAGCTGAGGAGGAAAATATTTCAAAGCTGAAGGATGATGAACTTGCAGAATATGACCTGGACAACTATGACGATGAAGGAAGAACAGGTACAGGATTCTCGAAACTGTCTGCACCTCCGCTAACACTGAGGGCCTGATTCAGAGATAGACACAATGCCCATATTTACACAGTCACGCCATTATCATTAAACCACACATGTCACACTGCACATGCATCAAGGTACATTCCTGTCGTTGCTCACAGTGACTATCCACGGTGTGAGCGACAGTCAGGGAGCGTTTGGGGGATGTAATTGTAGAGTGTTACCAGAAATGCAGACAGGGTTTATATAGAACTTATGTCTGGCAATTACCATTTGCATTTAGTGTCGGTGCCCAAACCTACTTCAGTTTTCTCAGCGCACACCTCTTATTACTGACAATGATATTAAGCGGACTCCTGCTTCTCACACTGGGGTTATTGCAGAAAGTTCATATACAGATCTCTCCCAGTAATTACAGATCAGCAGAAAAAGTTATGATGGGTTTGTAGTCTTAAAGCCTCACTTACTTTAGTAGCTAGACAATGTGTCCCCAGTCTTACATGTTAATTGTAGGATGAGCTGTTAGATTGAAGCAATTGGACAATTCATATCCCAATAATTTTAAAAGGTAAAATAATCTTATTCATTCCTTAATCAGAATATTTATGTCAACGTTCAGATGATGTCTGTAGGGAAAAAACACACGGTGCAATCATCTTTTTATTTTGTTATTTTTTTTTAATCGTTTATTTTTATTATTTACATTTTTTTTTAAAGAAAACAAAACACCCAATAGTCACACAACCCTGCATGCCCTCTGCAGAAGAAACAGTAAAATGACAATAGCAAAGATATACTGTAGTACCAAACAGCTGCTGATCATTATAATATAAATCAGAGCATTAACATATTAGAATATCCGGCAATGAACTACAGTCATATACGAACCTTGTAAACACAGTACAACAAGTGTCAGTGTCTTAAAAATGAATGGTATAAGATTGATTGTATGCCACAGAATATACAGAAATAAATGAATAAACAGTTTACTAAATGTCTGGTCTTGCTGGACGACCCATCCATCTCACAGGTATCTACTGTACTATTTTACAAACCATAAGGAGATTCATTTCAGGAACCCCAGATTCGGTCATATATCAGCACACGTGTCATATATATGACCTGTTCCATATCACTCATCAGATGGACCATTAATGAAAAGTGGGACATCTGGTTGCCAGCACAGTTCTGGCTATACAGACCCTAGCTAAAGCCAGGGCATTAAGGATCTACTGACTGGTAGATCAGCTCCCTTTATTTTTAAAGCCTAAACCAAAAATAGGGGGGCATGAGGGGAATGCTGCCACCCACCTTGTCATGCAGCAATCTAGTTTCAGGACATTGCCACAAAAGGTTCCCTGCAAACCCCCACATTTAAGGCAGCTCGCTAGTAGTTCTGGTTCCACATTTTCTCCTTACAAGATAAACCTGGATTTGTTGAAAATCTAATGGAGAAAGTGCCTGTCACAGGACAGCTCAGCAACAAGTCCCAATCCTCATCCTCCAAAGAACCAATATCTCTCTCCACCCAACATATTTTACAGAGGTCTCGGTAAGTAGTTTGTAATGTGTCATGGGTGTAAACTTTTTCTCCCCCGATGACCTCAGTTGTGATGTAATAGTGTCACTTTTATTTGCAAGCGCCCAGGTACATATTGTGTCTGTAAGGCACAATTAAAGGTACCAAAATAACATAATTTCTGTACACCAAACTCCCCCCTAAGTCACAGAGCAGGTGGTTAATTGGGAAAACACTAAATTGGACTACCTTGGTTGTACTGAGAGGAATACAATGTCTGAAAATAGTAACAAAACACAGTGGCATTATCAGAGATAATAATGTATGACTGATCCAAAGGGTCCTGAAACTTTTGTATAACCGCGGTTTGACATTCCTCTCTTGCTTAATAAGTCGGAAAACTCCCAGTTCTATCACAGTCAAAATACTGGATGTGTCTAATATCGTGCAAGCGGGATCTAAGCAAATAGAATAATGGTTCAACACACTAATCAGGCTATTACACTAATACCCCTTTTCACACTGCCAGCAATAACCCAGGTTTTTTTGCGTGAACGCGCTGCAACATGGGTTATTGGGCAGTGTGAAAGCTCCCAGTTGAGATAACATTTCAACCCGGGTAAAGAGCAGGGTTGAACACGTGTTCAACCCGGCTCGCAATGCAGTGTGAATTGGTAACCCGGGTCGATGCGACCCAGGTCCCATTCACAGCATAAATAGGGCCGGCGCTTGGACATGATCTCATCTCCAAGCACCGGCTCGGCACGTGATGTCACCGACCCGGCAATAAGCCAGATCGGGCCTCCAGTCTGAAAGTGGTTGCAACCAGGATGGACCGGTGTACAAAATCCCGGGTGCGACCCAGGATTGTGATGTGAAAGGAGTATTACATGGAAACGACTTGTTCTTTGAAACCGGTGTCTTGTACAGCTGTAGAGGTTAAAAGAAAAAAAAATGACGATTCCCATTAAACAATCGGCTACTAAAGCATTTCGGCCACATCTTGTGACTTTTATCAGAGATATTAAAAACAATAGAGGCCACTGGGTTTTAAAACTCTTTCCATCATTTATTAAATAACAGCTGCACAACAAAAGCACAATGTTTAAATTAGCCAACTAATTCTTAAAAACTTGTATACTGGATACATCTACAGTAGTATTATTGGACTGGTGTTTGGGTCCATGGGTCTGTTAATTACATTTTTTGAGCTACAATCCTTTTAAATATGGCCCTTAAGGAACAGTGCCCGCTGTAATTTTCCCAGAAATTGACTATTTGCATTTCAAAAACAGTGATTTATTCTGCATCTTATAGATGTTAAATAAAAGCACTGAGAAGCGCCAGTTGTTACGTGATCTTACTCCACAATATAATCCGTACAAAAGTTGATTGTTACAGAAAAAGAATTGTTGTACAGTGCCTGTGCTGTAAATGAATGTAATGTAAATGATATAAACTTTTGGTTTGTACTTTTGGATTTGTTAGGTTACAGCTGTCACTCATAGTAGCGGTAGCGCAAATAAGTTACTTGTAAGGCCCTCTGCTAGGGCAATTAGGTTAATACAAGAAAACAAATTTGTAGGAGCAAGGTTACCGCTATAGTAATTACAGTTTAATCAATTTACATTTGCCACGTCAGCTTGCGAGATGAGACAATTTGTCAGGATTGATTAGAAAGAATTGATTTGTCAATGATACATGGTCTAGAGGAGAAGACCTTAATCTATACTGCTTGGTTTGCAGAAGATGCTGTGTAATAAACAATTACTAGCTGTTTACACTATATAGAGGTATCCAGTTTTGAATACTGTTTGCCTGCCTGGACATACCTGTGATTTATGCAGCATATCTTTAAAAGTTACTGGTGATCCTGTATAAGCCTATAAATGTAAAGTCATCCAAATAGATGTTCCAGTGGCTTTGTATTGTGCTAAGACACAGGTTAGCAACCTGTTACCTTCTTGATGTGTAAGGCAAAAGAATGGTGAGACTTGTAGTTTCACAATGCCTGGAGAGCCAGGGTTTGCCTAACCTTGATATAAAGCAAGTATGATCTGTCATATGAGCCCATGTAACGCTGGGTTATACAGTAGACCAGGGGTGGGGAACGTCCGGCCCGCGGGCCGTATAAGGCCTGCAAAAACATTTGGTCTGGCCTTCCAAGGCAACTGCAGATGGGCCTTGAAATTCAGTAAATCTAGGAGCTTTTTTCTGCTAGCCTCGTCTGGCTAGATGGGTGCCTACAATGGCACCCTGCAGCCAGAATCTATTTAGCTGTACTGCCTGGAGCGTCCTTAGGACGCTTCAGATGGTCACACTGCTGCACTTACAGCTCCCTGGAGCATCCTCAGGATGCTCTGGGCATTGCTGTAATCACTGGACATTGTGGCTCCACCCCCTCTGTGTGACATCACGTGAAGGGGGCATGGCCAGCACCGAACCCGCAAATGATGTTATAAATATCCAAATGGCCCTTGGCAGAAAAAAGGTTCCCCACCTCTGTACTAGACGATATGTCGTCTGATCCGGCGGATCAGACGGCATATTGTCCACATTGGCCAGTGTGTATCGGCTATGTCGCTGACTAAGCGCGCTCCTGCATGCAGGTCTGATGGGCTATATCATCAGTGGAGGCCATGCTGCGGATTGCAGCATGGCCCCCGCTGTCGCTCCCGGGGTCGGTGAGTGTGTAGGCACTTGCCGCTGCCGGCACCCCACCGGGTCCCTTCGCTAACCAGGTTGCTACACACTAGACATCGTCTAGTGTGTACCGGCCTTAAGGATAACCCAGTATAGGAAAAATATATTTCTAGCAGGCATTTAGCAAATGGCAATTGTGGCCCGTGCTGTGTCAGTCAGTTAGTGATGCCACTAGCTCCTAGTGAATGCATAGACCAGTGGTTCCCAAACTTTCTCAGTTCATGGCACCCTTATTGACGAAGATGTTTTTCGTGGCACCCCTAGGCCAGTGGGTAGAGAAAATGTCTAGCAACAGAATGTTTGCTTTGTTCCAAAGCAATTGACAGATTGTTAAATGATCTATAATGAAGCCTGACAGGTACCTGACAACTTGAGTAGACTGTAAAAAACCCAGATCCAGGCCGGATAGTTGAGTAATGAGACTTTGTGTGACTGTGCAGTGGCGGGAAGTTGCTGTACTACTTTGCAACGCTCTGAGCCCGACAGGGAGCTGTGTATTATGGGGTGGTGTTACGGAGGATCGCCCTGATCGCTTCCTCCTTCTCCCCCAGATCCATCCCTTGTGCCTATATGTCTATGGGCACAAGTGGGCCACACAGTGCCAGTGTACACTGGGTGGGGCAGCACAGTACCAGTGTAAGATGAGGCTACACAGTGTTAGTGTACACAGCATGGGGGCACAGATGGGCTGAACAATGTCAGTATACACTTGGTGGGGTTACAGGTTGGACTCCTCAATGCCAATGTAAACAGGGCGGGGGCATAGGTGGGCTACACACAGTATACTTCTTACCTGCTGTAGTTTGCAGACAGCTTCTGCACAGCAGGACTCCCACTGCAATCACTCTGAAGGTGAAGCTGGCACAGATACTTTGTGCAGAGGGTTAAAATAACACTATTCCAGTGCTCCTAACTCCAATGCGACCCCTAGCGGCTGGCTGCCTGTACAAACTCGGGAGCATGCAGAGCAGCCTGACCACAGCCAGTGCTGGGTTAGGAGGAGGGAAGTACTGATGTCCTGCAGAAATGTCATTACTCCTCGGAGAGGGAAAACCACGGCAGGGGCATAGGAGGAGAGGGAAGGACTTTAGCCTGGAATTGGGTCAGCCTAAGCTGTGCAGGGAGGAGGAGAATGGAGGGGGCGGAGCTGAAGCATGTAGCCCTGAGTCTCTGTGCAAATGGCCGCACACCAGCTAATAACTTGCCGGCCCACCTAATTTGGGACCGGACTGGACCACGAGGCTGCGGCCCCCCTGTAATAGCGGCACCCTGGCTCACAGTTTGGGAACCACTGTCATAGATAGACTAAGTACTTCACCTTTGTCAGTATTTATAGTTGTCTTTTCATATGTTCAGCTTGTGCTGTGGTTTCATTTCCAAAATCATTAGTCCCGAAAATTGCCTTATTTCTACAATAATAATGAATAGTAATCGGGCCACATGATGGCACAGTGTTCAGCATTGGTGCCTCACAGCTCTGGGATCATGGGTTTGATATCAACCAGGGCCCTATCTTTGTAGAGCAGAGATTCCCAAACTCGATCCTCAAGGCACCCGAACAGTCCAGGTTTTAAGGATATCCATGCTTGACCACAGGTAACTTAATTAGTACCTCAGTCAAGTTTATTAAACCACCTGTGCTTACAAATGAATATCTCGAAAAACCTGAACTGTTGGGGAGCCTCCAGGACCGTGTTTGGGAACCCCTGTTGTAGAGTATGTGTGTCTCCCTGTGTTTGCGTGGGTTACCTCCGGCCCTCTGGTTTCTCCACACAATCCAAAAACATATATACGTAGGTTAATGGGCTTCTGACAAAAAAATTAAATCTATATTATTTTAGTGTGTGTGGTAGTGAATATAGAGTGTAAGCACCACTGGAGTAGAGACAGATATGAATAACTAGATATTATTTGTAGGGCGCTGTGGTATATGTGTGCACTATATAAATAATTTGATGAATAAATGCAGCACAGATGGTGTAATGGTTAGCGATTCTACTTCACAACACTGAGGTCGTGGCTTCAATTCCCACTACAGCCCTGTGTGGAGTTTATATATTCTCCCTGTGCTTGCATGGGTTTCCTGCAGTTTCCTCCCACACTCGAAAAATATACTGGTAGGTTAATTGGCTCCTGACAAAAATTAACCCTAGTGTGAGTGTGAATGCGCACTTGGAGATATAGATTGTAAGCTCCACTGGGGCAGGGATTGATGTGAATGACTATTCTCTGTAAAGTCCTGCGGAATTTGTGTGCGCTGTATATATCTATACTTACAATAAAGTTGTAATGGTTGTGTCTGTAAATAGATTTTTTTTTTTTTTTAGAAATGTAATTCTTGGGACTGTGGGCCTGATTCAGACCCGCTCGCGAGCGGGTCGATGTTTGGCCACTGCGCATGCTCACGCCGGAGCCGGCTCCGACATGCGCATGCGCAAGACCCGGCTAGCGATGGGCGCTCCGTCGCTACGGGTCTCGCACCAAAGTGGGGCAGCTGTCGATTTTGATTGACAGCTTGCCCCGTTTTGAGGGCGGGCAGGGGGGGGGGGGCGGCTGGCCAAAAGGAGGACTTTCCCGTAGGAACGCCTGCCGTTTGGGGGCGGCCCCACTGACATCACGAGTGATGTCAGTGGGTGAGCTTCCAGCCCTAATAGAGCCGAAAGCTCACTGGGGCTTACGGGAACGAGACCCTACCACAAGGGTCTCGTCGCAAGCCCCGATGGTCGAGACCATCGCGACCATCACCTGGCCGCTTGCAATAGCTGTGGGTGGTCACTCACAGCTAAGCGAGCGGCCAGGAGGCCGCACAGAAAAAAAGCAACAAACGCCCTGATTCAGAGCGAGCGCTCTTTCAGAGCGTCTGGCTCTGAATCAGGCGCAGTGTGTGAACTGTGGAGGCAGATGTTTTTTTTCTGAATTTTTGTTTCTTCGTTTCGGCATCACGCAGAAACTACGGGAAGAATTTGAATTGCGTTTTCAATATTGTATAGCTAAGCCACATAGAAAGAAACTAAGGTCTGTATTATCTCAATGTGACATCAGGGAGAGGTGCAATAAAGGAAAAACCAGATGCTTTACACTCGGTGCGTGCAGTGTGCAGGCACCATATGCCAAAAATTACTAGGTGTATATAAATATAATTTTTTGGGGACATATGTACTTTTAGGGACTGTTTATGAACTATGGAGACAAAAACAATTTTTATTGGAATTTGCACAGGCTCCTCAAGTTCAAAATTACTATATGTATGTACTATATATATAATACATACATATATTGCACACCCCAAACGCAAACAGTTATGTATGTATGCGTATAGAAATACATAGATAGATCTATTGCGCAGGAAAATCCAACTATATATTAAGCGCTAATCAGGCAGCTTATCTTGACTAATGAAGTTGCAGTATACATGGCGGCGAACCAATGGGCAGCTTTACATGGCTTGCTCACGAGTTAGTAGCTCCAAGCAGCTTTTTGTGTTAATTCCTGAAGGAAAACCTGCAACTATAGGTTACAAAGACATTTTGTGAACAATGGGCCTGATTCAGAAAGGAGCGCAACTGCGATTACACACACAGTTGTGTTCTGCGCATGTGTATGCATTGCAGTGCGTGAACCAGCCGGAACTGCGATCTCAGTGACTACGCAGACCCATAACAGAATGATCGACAGGAAGTACCGTTTTGGGGTGGAGACTAGGGGGTGGTCAGCGAAACGCAGGCGTGCCAGTGCGTTTCAACGCCGTTGCAGGGTCATGCATAAATTAGGCACTGCAATGCCATACACGGCTTGAGTACTCACTGCGTGCGATGAGGTTAGCAATTCCTGGGTAAGGTCAGAGCTTTGTGCAAGTGTGCGTGAGGCTGCGATTGTACTCGATGTTACCGATGGTTTCGCAGTCTAGCTAAGTATTACGGATGTGTGTGAGGTAAGATGGGCGTCTTATGTAGTGGTACGCCAGAATAGCAATCGCAGTGCATTAGCATATATTCGCAGTGAGACTGCGTGCGTTAACGCTACTGCATTCGCAGTTGCGATCCGTACTGAATCACACTCCATGTTTACAATATAAAATATACATCACAATATTAGATGCTACTACTGTCTTTGTAAAATCAGTTCCGTTGAGCAATAACAGACATCCACGCCAGCGAAGCTGAGGGCAAACACTAGTAACTGATAATAATAATAAGAAGAAATAGTTCATCTTTTTGTATTGTTTTACATTTTGTGTCCTGTTTGACCTGAGTAATGCTCATAGAGCGAAACTAATACCTTTATCTCTGTTCTTTTTAGATGTCGGAAACCTCGGAGATAGTCTTGCTGGACTCGCAGTTTATTGCAACAGCGACCAGGATGCTTACATCACTCTTAAAGATACAGTACGTAAACCTGCAGACTAGCACTATATTTCCGTTAGAGAGCATGGCAACCAGAACAGCACAGAAAATTAAAAATGGAGTTTATTGATACATAGACGAACATTTTATGTCTTTGTCTTATTAAAAATAAAATTGCGGCGCATTTTAAAATAAGCAATAGTAGTAACCGGCTATAAACAAATGCAGTAATATGCAGAAGATACCTGCTGATCAGTAGCATTAAAGATCACAGTCAGGAGAGAGCTTATCTCTCCACCTCCCCTCATATGATGATAATACTGAAATGGGGGTCTCCTGTGCTGAAACTTCTCCTTGGATAAATATTTGACCACTTCTGTTAATGCTTTGTGATGCTTTTTTGTCTTTAATACTGTACCTAATTCTCATTTCATTTTAGGAACAATATGAGACAGAAGATTTTGTTATTAAACCCACTGATAACCTTCTGGTATGCGGGCGGGCTGAGAAAGATCACTGTAATCTTGAAATTCACGGTAAGCAATGATAATAGATCTGTTTTGTACTTGTTATGTATTCGTTTGTTACTGTCCATATAAATCATAAGATTGTCATAATCCTGCTTTAACATAAAACCTTTAAAATATACTCACAATGCATAGTTTACCTACAGAAACAGTTTCTTGTTTCAAAGTAGATGTGTGGCAGTTTTTTAGTGACAACCATACCTATTTTCTACTTCAGGGTCCATAGGGTATCCACAGGATACCTTGGGGTATAGGTGTGACGTCAGTCATCGGGCACCATAGAGTTAAGCTTTCAGCCTCCCAGGATGCACTAGGGTCCCCCTCCTATACCCCGCCCCCGAGCCAAGGCATCTCAGTTTAGTTCGGTGCCCGGCCGGAGTCGGAGGCACCTGTTAGAGGGGGGCCATGAAGAGCCCCTGAAGTTTTCGTTTTGCAGCTGTGGCTGCACATCTGGAAGTACAGCATGGACAGTCAGTTTTGACGTCCATGCTGTCTTCCCTACACCCCCGCCGGTACCAGAACGCCGGTACCGATCCGGGGATGCTGGTAAGCATCTGGGGTCACAGCTAGCGGTGACCCCAGATGTTTCGGACCATGGCCGGATTCAAGGGGGGCAGCAAGGTAAGCAGCGGGGTCCCGCGGTGGGTCCCCGCTGATACATGGTCCAGAAGTCCCCAGGCAGGGGGTTCCCTGGGGACTGGCTGCAGCGTGGAGCCAGGTATTAACCTGCGCTTCCACTACCCCCCTGGGACTGCAGGACCGCGGCAGAGCGGTAGCGCTGCGGCGTCCCAGGGGTTAAATGCATGGCAGGGGAGCGCGCCTTCCCTGTCTCACAGCCGGCGCCTCCCCCGCTGCACACAGCCCTCTCTGCAACACGCCGACTGGCCCTGTGGGAGCGCTCCTCCACCAGACCAGCCTCCTCTCTGCTCCTCGACGGCCATCTTCAAGAACGCATGGTGAACGCTGCTGGAAGTCTGGACGGAGGCATCGTGGTCTGGGTCCCCCCACATACCTCTCCTACGCTGTGGTCAGGTCTGTGTATGCAGCGCTGTGTCCTACCAGACTCTGTGTCTGTGTAGTTGATTTATCAGCGCTGTTAGTGCAGGAATTGAGTTTCTTTGCATTGTATGTGACTGTGCTAGCGCTGCTGCCTGTATCTTCCATTTCTGACTGTCAGCCTTATTACTGTCCCTGTTCTTTCTGCTAAAGCCCTTGCGGTGCGGTGCTGCAGGGTGGTCTCTCGCCTTTTTATAAAATTGGTGAGTGGGGTCACATACTTTCTACCATCATGTCTGAAAGTGATTTTCCTCTCCGGCTGCAGTGTACTACGTGTAAAGTACCTTTAGCGGAGGGGGAGGGTAGCGCGGAGGGCCTCTGCCGGCAGTGTTTGTCGTTGGCGCGGCCTTTTACGGTTACAGCACCGGTACAGGAGCCGCCCTGGGCTTGTTTCGCTCAGGCGCTTACAACCTTAGTGGGCCAGTTAGCTCCGCAGCCCGCGTTTACACAGATGGGTTTGTCCCAGCAATCAGTGGTGTCGTCACCCATGCAGGGTTTCCCAAGACAATTGGTGGTACCCCGCAGTCTCCCTATTTCCCCTCTCCCGGTTTCTCAGGAGCCGGCGTGGGTTAACTCCCTGACGAGTTCTGTACAGCACTTGTCGGATGTGTTGCAAGGGGAGTCTGTGATGCGGCCACATAAATGGCCGGTGGCGTCTCTGTCGGTTCCTTATGAGGATGACGAAGGGACGTCTGATGATGGGGAGATTCTGGATCCTTACGATCAGGAACCTCTCCATACTAAGGACGCTGACGCTAGGTCCAAGGTGTATTTCTACTTCAGGGTCCATAGGGGGTCCACAGGGTTGACCTTGGGGTATAGGTTGGGAACCAAATCCGGGCACCACGCAGTTAAAGCTTTTAGCTCCCAGGATGCACTTGGGTCCACTCTCCCTATAACCCCACCCCCAGCCAGAGGCACCTCAGTTTAAGTTGTGCTCGGCCGGAGTCGGGTCACCGTTTAGTGCAGTGGGGAGCTGATTAGCAGCCCCTAAGCTTTATTTTTTCTAAGTACAGAGTTTTTTTTTTTATTTTTACTTTGGACTTTCAGAGCGGCAGCGTCGGACTGTCCATAAGACGTCTAAGCTGCCGCTCCGTCACCCCGCCGGCGCTGAGACGCCAGTACAGATCTGGGGATCTCAGCGGGACCCCAGAGTCTGTACTAGCCGGACTCTGTGGGCGCCCAGGACTGCTGCCGGATCTACGGGGAGCAGGTATGGTCGCGGATCACCGCTTGCGGTGATCCGCGCATTTAATATGCAGTCCTGTGCCTCCGGTCTCCGGGGACAGACCGGAGGCGCCGGCAGTGGCGGCGGGCCCCCCATACCCCGTGTGTCCACTAGACCACCAGGGACTTACTGATCGGCGCTGGGAGCCGGCGTCCCGGGAGGTTAATAGCCGGCCAGGGGAGGAAGCTTTCCCTGTTACAGCGGCTCCTCCCCTCAGCTCAGCGCGCCTTTCAGTATGTATAGTCTGGCGTCGCTGAGCTGCTTCCTCCGCGGGCCACGCTTCTTCTGAGGTCTCCAGCGGCCATTTTCTTGTGGTGCAGCAGCAGAGCTCCGGAGATGGCAGGGAGTCCAGTCCCCCTGCGTACCTCACCATCAGGTCAGTGTACACAGCGCTGTAGCCTTCCCAGACACTGAATCTGGGTAAGTTGAATGCAGTGTAATAGTGCAGTATATTATATGACATGTTTATGTATATATGTATATATCTGCATGGTATGTGACTTATGCTAGTGCTGACTGTCTGTATTTAATTCTCTCACCTGTCAGGGTATATCTATCACTTTTCCTTATCTGCCCTAATACAGCTGTACTTAGGGTGGTTCTGAGACCTCACATTTATATACTCGTTGATATTTGTGAGGTTTGTCACATACTGTTGCGTGCTGCACGTTGCCACATTTTCGTTGGAACTGTGTGTTGCATACGCTGAAAATGGGTCCCTGCGGCTAATTTTAGCATCAGTCAGGACCAGTATAGCACTGCTTGATATTTCCGCCAAGATTGGTCAGATATGTTTGACCAGGAGATTATACTGCACCCATTTTTGCTATCCTGCAAGTCATGTGCTGCAGGTGTTAGTGCGGAGGATTTGTTTCATAAAGAGTTCTGTGTGTGGCGTCATCTGGTGCCGGCCCCTTTCACGACCCCCTTGGGAGGTTTGTTTTCTCGGGATCCTCTCAATTGCGGATCGCCGGGTGGGCCCCATTGTTGTACCTCACCTGGGGGTTACTTCACAATAATGCCCTTTTCATCTCAGGGTATCTCGCAGTTTCTTGCACTCTTCCCCTGTGACACAGACTACTGCTCCCTGCAGGGGGTTTTCGCAGTATATGAAATCCCCCTGGTGCCACCATAGTCTGTCATTCCCCTTGCAGGGATTCCCACGGCCACCCTGGGTGGATGTTGTTTTCTACGAAACGCAAATTGGCGTGGTTGATGCCCTGTGGTTACTTCCCAGTTGGCTCTGCGTGAACTGGATACTGTTTTGGGCTCTTTCCCTCTTACACGGACGGGGGGAAGCCTATTTCAAGTATTATTATCCCTGCTTTGGGCTGGTGGCAGGTCCATTCTGGTTAGAGTGAATGTTGACCTGCACCTGTATCATACACCCTCAGTATTGCGTGCCTTCTGGTTCCCTGTTGCTGACTAGCGGGGGGATCGCATGGCGGGACTCTGGCTGTTGTCAGTTATGAGGTATTACAACAGTGTTTGGCCTCCTGTCCCAAATTCCCTGAGGGTCATCACGAGCCCCTCATGGGGTGGATGGGCATGTTACTCGTCAGATTACAGACGTTACTATGCATCCCATTCCTGCGTGGTCGGATTCTTCTGATCCGTAGGTGGTAACTCTGCCTGAAATCAGTATACTCGCTTTCAGGGGTTGTTACCCATCCTACCATGGCTATAGCATGGTTGGTCAATACTATTGCATACTGAGCTGATGCATTTGTAATGTTTTTTCCCCACCAACACGTCTGGGGTTCAAATGTATTTGGTCGCTCATGTAATATATGCAGTTGTCATAGGTGGACATGCCTATATTGGATACCAGTCTCCTAACTTTCAGAGTTCCGGCTGCGACGGTATCCTCCGTAATACCCTATGGCTGCGCTCTGAGAATGCAGAGGTGCAGATACCATCTATAGGGTAGATCTTGTTGGGTCCTGACCTTGACAGTGGCAGTACAAATTTCCCGCCTTCAGTTATGCCCACTACAGGGCCTCAGACTGAGTCTGTTAAGTCTTTTTGTCCTCTGGGTCAGCCTAAAGGTCTGTTTCTTCAACCGAGCAGGCCTGGACTGCCAGCCGATCCTGCTTCTGAACCTACGGTTATATCGTCAGCATGACGAGACAGGCCTACCACTGGGAGATGGCGATTTTCTCAGTTCGCCCGGTACTAGTGTCTAGTTGCCGCGGCTACGTGGGTAGGAGGGTACGCCCTCTCTTTGCTCAGGCGGCCTATTTCCATGTGATGGTACGCAGGCCCTTATTCGGACCCGAACAGGGCCTTACGAATCCAGAAAGCTATACAGTTGTTGGGGTAAGCGGAGCTAATTGGGCCATCCCCACTTTCTCAGCGAGGGACTGGTTGTTCTGCTTTCTTTCTGGTGCGGTGGCTGAATGGTCCTCTTTGGCCTATTCTCTGTCTCAATTCCCTGAACCAGTTCCTAAAGCTACCTGGGCTCAGGAGGCAATCCCTATGCTCCATCATACTATGTTTGGAACCTGGGGACTTTATGGTATCACTCGATATACAGGACGCATGCCTACGGGCACTTACAGAGACCTTGCCTCAGCATGGACTGAGGTTTGCTGTATCACAGCACTTACGGTTTTCGGGCTCTGCCTGTTGGGACTGTTCTCAGCCCCACAGGGGTTTACCAGCGTTTTGGATTTTCTGACAGTTCTTCTGTTCAGTATATCCCAATGCTCCTGTACCTGGATGGCCTCCTGCTCTTGGCAGGATCACCGGGATACTTTACAGCCGGGTCAGGTTGACTGTGGCTTCTTCAGGGTGCAGAAGTTTAATCAATGGGGAAAAAGTCCTCCCTGCATCCCTCTCTGGGTATTCTTCACCTAGGAGCCCTGCTGGATTCTCAGAATCTGAGAATTCTTCTGGCGTAAGACGGCATCTCCACTCTTCCATTAGGAGTACATGGATGTCTGCGCAGTCGACATATGTCTTTGCACTCTGGGATGCATGGTCCACTATTCAGTGTCTGCCTTTGGAAGGGTGGAATGGGCTTAGTTCCATTCCAGGCTTTTCCATAATTGGCTTATCTCCAGATGGAACAAGTTTTTTTCTGTCTGATCACTGTTCAAATGATGCTGCTCTCCCCGAAGGCAAGTCTGTCCCTTTTCGGGTGACTATGACCATCTCGTCCAGGGTATTCTTTGCTGAGGACAGTGTCTGGTTCGCATCCATTTCAGTGCAATTGGATGTCTGTCGATTCCACCCTGTCAATTAACTTGTTGGAACTTTAGCCTGTCTTGGGCCTTCACTCTGGCATAGCCCTTGTTTCCCGGTGAACCTGAAAAAGTTCAGTCCGACAGGGTCAGAACAGTAGCTTCCTTTTTAGCAATACTGTTCGTTGGGTGGCAATGTCAGGTATGTCATACATTCGGACATTGTCTGAGGGTCTCCTCCCGACCATCTCGACAGTGTTCATTTCAGGTGCTCTCCATTGGGAAGCGGGAGTCCTCAGCCGTTACGACGTGCATCCCGGGGACTAGTCTCTTCCCCAAGAGAGGTTTCATCTCCTGGTGAGCAGGGGGGGGGGGGGCCCTCCTGAGGTGACACTCATGGCCTTCTGACTCTATCACACTATGGTGTTACAGTCCAACTCTGGGGATTCTGAAGCAACCTTCAGTGACTCTTTGTCGGTGAAGGGGTTCTTCCAATTTGCGTACCTGTGTTCTCCAGTCTCCATTCTTCCTCGAGGGAAGTGTTTCAATCGAGACAGAGATGCTTTCCTGCTGGTGGCTCCTGATTGCCCCAGATGTCAGGGGTACTTGGTTTTTTTTTCGGAGTCTCTCCATCGATACTCCATTCCTGATGCTTCACTACCCAGACCTGTTGTCTCAGGGTCCTGGGGTTTGCCTTGGACCTGGGTCGTTTGTCTTTGACTACGTCCCTACAGTGGTCTTACGGCTTCCATAGCTTTGTCATCGTTGGAATGATTGGAGCACATGGATCAGCTTTTGCTGGGACCTACCACAAACTGTGGCAGCCATAATTCTTATGGTATTATACCTATCGATACGATCCTCTGGTGTCCAGGATTTCCAGATATTCTGGCATTCCTTCCGGCTGGCTTGGGTTTCACCCTCGGCCTGGCCTTCCTGACAGTGCAGATCTCTACACTGTCAGTATGATTAGGTTATGGAATTGCTCCGCTCTGATATCCAGTTTATCCTTTGGAGTGTTTTCTGGATTATGCCTCCATTTGTCCTCCCTAGGGACTCCTTGGGAGTTAGGAGTGGTTCTTCGTTAACTCCGGGGAAAGTTAATGGAACCGCTGGTTGTGATAGCCATTACATGGTCTATTGCTTTGGCTTTCTCTCTTTCTATCAGGGAGTTTATATCAACCAGGTGAGTGGCGGAATTGGGAGCGTTCTCATGTGGCTCCCTCTTCTGGACGGCATCTTGTCAGGGTGTGAGTTGTTCTCACCCTGTGTTTCTTCTTAGTGATTTTCAGGTTCCATATTATTCTGGAACTTATGGTGCGGCCATTCAGTCCCCAGTCCTCTCGGCTGGTGTGGCCTCATTGACTGTGGTTTGGCCTCTGTGGATTTATGTGATCCATTCATGTTCCTGACGGAAATCGGACTCCTTATTGGTGGTCTGAGATTTCTGGTTTTAACAGGAAAGGATGGCCGGCCTATGGCCATATGTTGGCTGGACGGCCTCGTATGTCTTCTTCAGGGGCCTACCCATGGGTAGGCCTTTCTGTTGTTGCTGCTTGTTTTTTCTCGGGCCATGTAACCCTCGTGGGTTGCTCGCTGTGGCGCCTTGGCTGTTTTGCCTTGCTAGGTGGCCACGTGGTCTTCTGTCCACACCTTTTTAAGGTTCTAGGCATTGTTTTCCTTTGCCTCTCAGGATGCTTCCTTTTTGGCGGCGGATTCTCCTCTCAGCACAGGAGCGTCCCCTCCCTTGGTTGAACTGCTTTGGGACATCCCCAAGGTCAACCCTGTGGACCCCCTATGGACCCTGAAGTAGAAAACAAGAGATATGGTAAGAACTTACCTTTGTTATCTCTGTTTCTACGAAGTCCATAGGGTCCACAGGGCGCCCGCCCTGACGCACCTGGCTTCAAATGGGCTGTGTGACTGGTCACCGGTTTTCCGTCTCCCATTTCTGTGAGTATGGTTATCGAGTGTTCCAGTTTTCTCTCTTTTTTCTCCTCCTCCGGCCTTTGGGTACTTACAAACTGAGGTGCCTCTGGCTGGGGGTGAGGTTATAGGGAGAGTGGACCCAAGTGCATCCTGGGAGCTAAAAGCTTTAACTGCGTGGTGCCCGGATTTGGTTCCCAACCTATACCCCAAGGTCAACCCTGTGGACCCTATGGACTTCGTAGAAACAGAGATAACAAAGGTAAGTTCTTACCATATCTCTTGTTATTCCTGGACTTATTAGGGCAGTCCGCACAGCCTTGGTGATTGAGGACGAAGTTCCCCCAGCGGCTAAATCCAAGTATGCCTTTTTTAAGGATGTGAAGGGTGACGCCACAGTCTTTCCTCTTTCGGGTCAGTTGGTGGACCATTTAGAGGAGGCGTGGAAACAGCCTGGCAAGCGATACCAGCCGCAGAGGCGTCTGGCGGTGGCTTATCCGTTCGCGGATAATTATTTTGCTAAGTGGGAATCCCCTCCACAGGTGGATTCTCATGTGACACGTCTTGTCCGTAGTGCCACACTACCAATGCCATCCATGTCCTCCCTTAAGGATGCTACGGACCGCAAGGTGGAGATCTGCCTGAAGTCCGCTTATTCACTTGCGGGGGGGGGCAGCGCGGCCGGCTATGGCCATTTGCTGGGTTGCCAGAGCTATGGAGCGCTGGGCAGATACATTGGAGGCGTCCTTCGATTCCGACTGTCCGGCTGAGCAGGCGGAGTTGATTGGTAATCTCCGTGATTCGGCCACTTATATCAACGAGGCGGCCTTAGACATTAATACCCTGGTGTCTCGAATTTCTTCGGCAGCGGTGGCTGCTCGTCGCACCTTGTGGTTGCGATCCTGGAGGGCGGACGCTGATTCCATAAAGGGTTTGGAGGCGTTGCCCTTTAACGGAGAAGTTCTCTTCGGTCCAGATCTGGACAAGATTGTAGCCACACTGGCGGCGGCTAAATCGGCATGTCTCCCGTCGGCTGCTGTCCCTTCTGGTTCAGGGCCATCGTCCTTTCGGTCTTATAGGGCCCAGGGCAGGCCCAAACCACAGTCTTTTCCCCGACAGGCTGGTCCCAAGAAATCGGCCAAGCCCAGGAAGCAGGCCTGGAGTACCAGACGTCCGGGCCTCCCTTTGGGGGATCCCAAGGTGGGAGGCCGCCTGCTGCAGTTCGCCCGGTGTTGGTCGGTCACCACGACAGACACTTGGGTTCTCGAGGTAGTCTCCCACGGGTATGCCCTCTCCTTCCGGCACAGACCCCCGACTCGATTTTTCACCACGGGTCTACCATCAGACCGGAACAAGGCCACGGAGCTGCGGAAGGTCTTGCACATTATGATCCAGGCTGGAGTTATAGTGCCTGTTCCATTCTCCCACAGGGGCCTGGGTTTCTATTCCAATCTCTTTTTGGTGCAGAAACCCAATGGGTTGTATCGTCCGATTCTCAACCTCAAAGCTCTCAACAAGTCTTTGCGGGTGCCGAAGTTTCGGATGGAGACCCTACGGTCCATCATTCTGGCGCTGGAACCTGGGGACTACATGGTGTCATTGGACATACAGGACGCTTACCTGCATGTCCCTATTCTTTTGCGCCATCAACAGTTCCTCAGGTTTGCAATCCGCAGCGACCACTTTCAGTTTCGGGCGTTACCTTTTGGCCTGGCGACAGCACCACGTGTGTTCACCAAGGTGATGGCGGTTATGGCGGCTTCTCAGCGGCTGCAGGGAGTCCGCATGTTGCCGTACTTGGACGACCTTCTCTTAGTGGCAGTATCGCCGGAGCTCCTTCTGCGTCACCTGGACCTGACCATTGCCCTACTGCACAGGCATGGCTGGTTGATAAGATGGCAGAAGTCCACTCTAATCCCGTCTCAGCGGATTCTGCACCTCGGAGCCTTATTGGACTCGGGACAGCAAAGGATCTTTGTTACGGGGGAAAAGATCTCTGCCTTACAGTCGAAGGTGCGCAGTTGTCTGCACAGCCGCCGGGTGTCTCTACACTCGGCAATGAGGTTACTGGGCTCCATGGTGTCGGTGTTCGACATGGTGGAATATGCCCAGTTTCACTCCAGACCTCTGCAGCACCTAATCCTGTCCAAATGGAACGGACTGCCTCAGTCTTTAAAATCCCAGACGATAGTGCTCACCCCGGAGGTTCGCCTGTCCCTTGCCTGGTGGTTGCAGACGACCCATCTCAACAAGGGTCGTCCGTTCTGGGTACCGAATTGGGTCCTGTTGACAACGGACGCCAGTCTTCGGGGCTGGGGAGCAGTTTCGGGTCCACACTTGTTCCAGGGCAGGTGGACTCCGACAGAAGCAGAGCTTCCAATAAATATCTTGGAACTCCGAGCGGTCTTCAATGCTCTATAGCAGGCACATCGGGTTCTCCAGGGTCGCCCAGTGCAGGTCCAGTCGGACAACGCTACCACCGTGGCCTACATAAACCGGCAAGGAGGAACCCGAAGTCGGGCGGCTCTCGTAGAGGTGTCTCGGATCCTGGTATGGGCGGAGCGCAATCTTCCGGCCATATCAGCTGTCTTCATCCCGGGAGTGCTAAATTGGGAGGTGGACTTTCTCAGTCGCCAGGACGTTCATCCGGGGGAATGGTCCCTGCACCCGGACGTTTTTCAACTGCTGGTGGACAAGTGGGGTCTTCCAGAGATCGATCTCATGGCGTCCCGGCACAACAACAAGTTGCCGGTGTACGGGTCTCGCACAAGAGACGAAAAGGCGTCTCTGGTGGATGCTCTGTCCGTCCGGTGGACGTTCCGGTTCGCTTACCTGTTTCCTCCGGTTTCCCTTCTTCCACGGGTAATCCGGAAATTCAAACAGGAAGGAGGGACGCTCCTGTTGATAGCTCCTGCGTGGCCCAGACGGCACTGGTTCTCAGACCTTCAGGGTCGCAGGGTCCTTGTCTTCACCCGGACCTGACTCGGCTGTCTTTGACGGCGTGGCTGTTGAGACGGCCATGTTAAGGTCCAGGGGGTTTTCCAGCTCTGTAGTGCGTACCATGTTAAGAGCTCGGAAACCGTCTTCCGCGAGGATATACCATTGCGTATGGCATACGTTCTTCCAGTGGTGTCGACCGCGAGGTTATGCACCGCGGGAGTTTCGTCTGTGTCGGATACTCGCCTTCCTGCAAGCGGGACTAGACCATGGGCTTCGTCTTGCTTCTTTGAAGGTACAGGTTTCGGCCCTGTCTGTCTGGTTTCACCGTAGGATTGCTACAATCCCTGATGTGCGCACCTTTATGCAGGGCGTTCTGCGAATTCAGCCGCCTTTTGTTCCACCTGTTGCGCCTTGGGACTTGACTGTGGTCCTGAGGGCTCTCCAGGGACCGCCGTTTGAACCACTGGGCTCAGTGGATCTTAAATGGCTAACAGCTAAGACTGTTTTCCTTCTGGCCATAGCTTCGGCCAGACGTGTTTCTGATTTAGGGGCTCTTTCTTGTAGACCCCCTTAATGGGAACAGGGCAGTGTTACGCACTCGTCCTGAATTTCTTCCCAAAGTTGTTTCATGTTAACGAGGAAATAGTTGTTCCGGCTTTTAACTCACCTGGCCTTTCAGTGGGTGAGGCCACTTTGGATGTTGTGCGGGCCTTGAGGACTTATGTTGACCGCACTTCTTCGTTTAGGAAGTCGGACGCCTTGTTTGTCCTCTATGGCTTCCGTAAAAAGGGTTGGCCTGCTTCAAAGCAAACTTTGGCAGCCTGGATCCGTATGGCTATTTCTGAAGCTTATCTTCATGAAGGCCTGCCGGTTCCTCCTTCTGTGAAGTCTCATTCCACTAGGTCTGTGGGTCCTTCGTGGGCAGCTCGACGTGGTGCCTCTGCAGTCCAGATCTGCAAGGCTGCTACGTGGTCCTCTGTCCATACCTTCGTGAGGTATTACAGGTTTGACACCTTCGCCTCTCAGGATGCTTCCTTCGGGCGGCGGATTCTCCTTTCAGCACAGGAGCGTCCCCACCCTTAAAGGATACTGCTTTGGGACATCCCCAAGGTATCTTGTGGATACCCTATACCCTGAAGTAGAAAATATGAGATATGGTAAGAACTTACCTTTGTTATCTCTATTTCTACGAAGTCCATAGGGTTCCACAGGACTCCCGCCCTGTCACACCTGTGCTGCAGATGGGCTTTGCTCTGGTCACCGGTTTTTCCCTCTCCCTCTGGTGATAATGTGATTCTTGTGTGTATCCAGATCTTTTTTCTCTCTCTTCCTTCTCCTCCTTCGGCCTATGGCTTGGTACAAAACTGAGATGCCTTGGCTCGGGGGCGGGGTATAGGAGGGGGACCCTAGTGCATCCTGGGAGGCTGAAAGCTTTACTCTATGGTGCCCGATGACTGATGTCACACCTATCCTGTGGAACCCTATGGACTTCGTAGAAATAGAGATAACAAAGGTACGTTCTTAACAATATCTCATATTTTTTCGACTCCAATCTATAATTGGACAATTTGTACTATATGATTGAAATACAGCACTTAAAAGTGCTCTTTATGAATGTTTGTTCATCTGAAGCAAGACCTAAGCTAAATAGTTTGGGCTTTAACACATCCTCTGCTGTCTAGTAATTATTGCAGCAGACTTTGTCAGGCAGAAAGCCATTAATAATAATAATTACACAAGGCCAATCCTACTGTGAGGACCAAGTGCCATAACACACCACAGTGTCATTTGGTTACTTTGCAGTGTGGCAGCAAAGATCCTTAGACAAAGTAGACTGTACACAGGCTGATATTTTTTAATCCCCAACTTGCCCTTTAATTATCTAATTAATTTGTCATGGCTTATTAATTTGTGATGCATGTTTTGGGTCCACATGCTTCAATAATGCAACATATGTGGCCACTTTATCACTCAGAGCTATACCAAACACACAGAGGTAACAATGCTGCTTCAGAAATACTGGTATTTGCAAGTTCTGTATTTTAGTCATAAGGCAGAGACAAACTGTAATGATTTGCAAATCTTATCAAATGAATATAATCATCCATTTAGTACAGGTAGTTTAGGATGAAAGCATTTTTAATTGTACAGTTTAACAGAAAGGTCGCAGTTTGATCTACAGTGGCAAAAAAATATATGTGAACCCTTTGGTGTAAATTGGTCATAAAATGTGATCTGATCTTCATCTAAATCACTAATATAGACAGTCTGCTTAAACTATCGATGCAAAAATGACAGTGCATTTGTTGTCCATATTAAATACTTTTAGCACTGGAAGTATATATTCGAAAAAGAATGTGAATCCCCTTAGGGTAATGATTTTTAGAAAGCTAATTGGTGTTAGCAGTAATATAACCTGGAGTCTAATCACTGAGACAAGACTGGAGGTGTTTGTTAGAGTTGTCCTTCCCTTTAAAAGCCACTCGCAAAGTTTCAGTTGGTTATTCACAGGAAACATTTAACTGATGTGAATTGTTCCTCGGGCAAATGATATCTCAGAAGACCTAATTTTAAGAAATGTTTACTGGCATAAAGCTGGAAAGGGTTACAAAAGTATCTCTAAAAGCTTTGATGTTCATCAGTCCACGGTAAAAGAAGTGTTCTATAAAGTTCCACACTTTTACCGCTCTCTCCAGGGGGAATATTTACTAACGTGAGAGCTTTTAGAAGTGGAGATGTTGCCCATAGCAACCAATCAGATTCTACGTAACATTCAACTAGCATCTTCTAGAAGATAATATGTAGATTCTGATTGGTTGCTATTGGCAACATCTCCACCTCTAAAAACTCTCACTTTAGTAAATTTACCCCCAGGAGTGGCTGTCCTGCCAAGATGATTACTAGAGCACCGCTGAAAGAGGATGACCATAATCCTAGAGTTTCCGCTAAAGCAGTGATTCCCAACCTCGGCCCTCGAGGCGCACTAACAGTCCTGGTTTTAGTGATATCCATGATTGTGCACAGATGGTTAAATCAAAATAACTGAGGTACTAATTAAGTCACTTGTGCTCAAGTATGGCTATCCCTAAAACCTGGACTGTTAGTGTGCCTTGTGGACCGTGGTTGGGAACACCTGCGCCAGAGCTGTAACTAGACTTTTTGGTGCCCTGTGCCAGAAAGAGCATTGGCGCCCTCCTCATTTTTCAAAGGGACATAATGCACCCAAAAAAGGGCCATGGGTTCATGGGGAAGGGCGAGGGAAGAGATAGGAGAGACCAGGAGATGCTGGGGATGAAATAAGAGGAAGCTGCAAGCAAGAATGATAATAAACAGAAATTTGACAGGCTCAAACAGCGCACCCTGACCTGTGGTGCCCTGTGCGATGGCACCGGCCGCACTACCCTAGTTACGGCCCTGCCCTGTGCTAAAGAGTTCTAGAAATCTGTGCAACTTGTAGAGTCTACAATACGCAAAACACTGCATAAGAATGGTGTAACCCACAGAAGAAGGGTGGACACCACAGAAGAAGCCACTGCTGTCCAAAAACTTTAGCTGCATGTCTGAAGTTCGCTAAAGAGCATCTGGATATTCCATGGCGCTACTATCAAAATGTTCTGTGGACAGATGAATCGAAGTGGAGATGTTTGTAAAGAACAAAAAGGCACAGCACACCAGAATCAAAACCTCATCCCAACTGTAAAGTATGGTGGAGGGAGCGTCATAGTTTGGGGAAGCTTTGCTGCCTCAGGGCCTGGACAGCTTGCTCTCATTGACAGAAAAATAAATTACCAAAGTGTATTAAGACATTTTTCAGGAGAATGGAAGGCTAGCTGTCCGCCAGTTGAAGCTCAACAGAAGTTGGGTGATGCAACAGGACAACGACACAAAACGTAGAAGTAAATCTACGACTGAATGGCTTCAGCAGAAGAAAATTTGCCTTCTGCAGTAACACATCTCCACTTCTATAAACCAGCACTTTAGTAAATACACCCTCTGACCTCAACCCGACTGAGATGCTGTGGACTGACCTTAAGATATCAGCTCACAACAGACATCCCAAGAATATTGCTGAACTAAAACAGTTTTGTACTGAGGGATTTGTCCAAAATCACTTCTCACCGTGCAGGTCTGATCCGCAGCTACAGCATTCACTTGGTTGAGGTTATTGCTGCCAAAGGAGGGTCATCCAGTTCTTAAATCCAATGGTTCACATCCTTTTTCCACCCTGCACTGCGAATAGTCACACAATGGGCCTGATTAAGAGATGCACACTAAGTGCACACAAAACCGGTATTCACGCAGTTGGCCGATTTTGGAAGTGCGCAGAGTTAATTTGGAAGCAGAAAGAGGCCATTTCTGTGGGCGTTTCTGGGTGGTATTGGGGTTGGCCAGCCAGACGCGGGCGTGCCATAGCGGTGACTGTCTATACATGCAGTTGCGCTGTGACACAGGCAGTCTTGTTCAGACAGAGAAATTGCACCTCCATAGGGCTGGTGCAATCTTTATACGCACAGCGGCTGTGTAGCGTTGTAGCCAGTGCGCGTCTCAGTAGGAAGTCCATCGGCCGTGGTAGTGGCTGTGTATAAAGGTACAGTAGCTGCTGAGACTGTGGGCCTGATTCAGAGCCGGACGCTCTGACAGAGCGCTCGCTCTGAATCAGGGCCGGTTCCTCTGGTTTTGCAGAACGGCCTCCTGGCCGGTCGAATTGCTGTGGGTGACCACCCACAGCTATAGCGAGCGGCCATGGTGACGAGACCCTTGTGGTAGCGTCTCGTTGCCGCAAGCCCAAGAGTGCTGTCGGCTCTAACAGAGCCAAAAGCACTCCCACTGACTTCACTTGTGATGTCAGTGGGGCCGGCCCCAGACGGTAGGCGTTCCCATGGAAACGCCTCCGTCTGGGCAGCCACGCCCCCGGCCCGCCCACCCAAGGGGGCGTGCTGTCACTCAACATTGAGAGCACGCCCCCTTTGGTATGAGACCCGGAGCGACGGTTTGCCGTCGCTATCCGGGTCTCGCGCACGACGGAGCCGGCTCCGTCGTACGCATGCGCACTGGGCCACCATCGACCCGCTTGCGAGCTGGTCTGAATCAGGCCCTGTGTCCACCTCTGAAACAGGCCCAGTGCATTCAATAAAGACATCAAAACATATTGTTTGTGCGTTACTTTGAGCAGTCTGTGTCTGTCTATTCTTGTGACTTGGATGACGATCAGATCACATTTTATCACCAACATATGCAGAGATCCAGGTAATTTCAAAGGGTTCACATACTTTTTCTTGCTACAGGCATTTGTATTTTATTGTTGCTTAATTGCTTATGTATGTTTAAGTACCTTTAGCGGAACACAGAAAAGTGTGTGAGGGGAAGAACAGAAAGATTTCTTTTATGTTAAATTAAATTAAAAGGATTTAGATTATTGGCTCTTGAGAATTAAGGATTAAGAGTAAAGACTACCACATGGTACAATGCGCCTGTTACTCTACTGTGTACATGCTGTATTACAGCACTATTTAAAGGGACAGTCTGAGATGTTTATGGGGAGATTCAATTAAGAGCAATGCTCCACGGCAGGCTAGTGCGTTATGCGTTTGCGCACATTGCGGGTGCAAGCAAAAATGAGTGAGGTAATTCTGCCTGGATAACCCACTTTATCGCAGTGAGTGAGCTTCCAAAGGACACTATTAGAAAGGAACTTTTATTTTTTCAATGTCTATTTCATTAATATAAATCTATACATTCTATGTACAACAGTATATGGCTTCTTTTGTACATGTTAATCATGTAGTTACATAATCCGATGCTGGGGTTTGATGCTTGGCATATGACCCGCCATGTAGTTACATAATCAGGTGCTGTGGTTTGATGCCTTTGGGATATGACCCGCCATGTAGTTACATAATCAGGTGCTGTGGTTTGATGCCTTTGGGATATGACCCGCCATGTAGTTACATAATCAGGTGCTGAGGTTTGATGCTTTTGGGATATGGCCCGCCATGTAGTTACATAATCAGGTGCTGAGGTTTGATGCTTGGGATATGACCCGCCATGTAGTTACATAGTCAGGTGCTGAGGTTTGATGCTTTTGGGATATGACCCGCCATGTAGTTACATAATCAGGTGCTGAGGTTTGATGCTTGGGATATGACCCGCCATGTAGTTACATAATCAGGTGCTGAGATTTGATGCTTTTGGGATATTACCCGCTGTGCTGTGTCCTCTGCAATTAGATATATCTCAAAGCTGCCATCTGGATAAATCTAACTAGGCACTGAAATAAACCCGCTCTAAGCAAAAGTTGCTGGAGAACCTGTAGAAGCTAAAGTAATAAATTATGGTCATGTAAAGGTGTAAACACCCTTTTTAAAACCTTTCTCCTGTGTGTTTTTATAAAGTTGCTGTAATGTAAAATAATTTTTTACCTTGTGATTTATCCAGTGTACAACCATGAGGAGGACTCATTCTATGTGCATCATGACATTATCTTACCTGCGTACCCTCTGTGCACCGAGTGGCTGAACTTTGACCCAAGCCCTGAAGAATTTACAGGTAATTTACGTACTGCCCTCAAAGGTGTCACAAGACCCTCTTAACTTGTCATTTATCCACTGTTTATTCTACGAGTGCCTCTTAATGTGCATATCCACTTGCCGATATAAATGAGCGATTGAACGATAACGACATCGTTATCGTTCAATCGCTCATTAATCGTGCACTATAATGTTGGAAACGACCAGCGATGCGCACTTCCGCTGGTCGTTTCCGACATCAGTCCTCGCCTGAACATGCTGGTCAATCTGCTGATAACGACAGATTGGGTATGTTCGGGGATGAGGGAGGTTGCCTGCACTGACCGACATATCGTTCAGTGTAGGCACTACAGGGGATGAGGAACAACTGTATGATTACAATGTTGTAATCTGCTCTATCTATCTACGCACCCTTAATGTCACAGGATGGGCACAGTGTAGACACAGACTGTGTAGTAGGTTTGTGTGCATTGGATGGTGATGTCACAGGGTGTGCACAGTGTAGTCACATCGTTTCTGTAGCAGGTTACTGATTGTTTTGTGATGAGACAGGAGGAACATTGTACAGACAAGTAGTCTATGTAGCAGGTTATTTAGCATTTGGATGGTGATGTCTCCTCACCAGTTTGACTAGCAACTAATAATAGGTTAATACTGCTGCTCTGATCTCATAATAGGATCTACAGCTTCTCTGCGCTAATGTTGTGAAATCATCTGAGGCCACTGAAATATATTTTTTCCGTACAGTACATTGGTCTACAACCTTTATGTATAAGGACAGCCACAGGGGTTGGGGCTGTTGTTGCTGTGGCAGTCTTGTCACTGTGATTGTGGTGCAATAAATGGAGGCAGCACCTTGTGGCTTTTGTGAAGAGCAAAGCTACAGTTTCAAATAAATAAAAATGTAGCTTGTATGATATGAATATACTGTACATTGTTTTGCCTAAATTTGGACTTATCTAACAGGTTTTGTATGTATTTCATGTAACTTTTGGCAACTGCTCAGAGCACACATTTTCTAAAATGCAGCAGATTTCCGACCTTGGGAATGTCATTGCTATGGGTTATAGAACATCTGCAGCATTCACTGCTTGTCTCATAAAACTGCAATACCTTAGGGCAGAGGCTTCCAGATGCAGTCCTCAAGGTACCCCAACAGTTCAGGTTTTAGGGAGATCCATGGTGGAGCACAGGTGGTTAAATCAAATTGATGGAGGCACTAATGAAGTCACAGGTGGTAAACCTGGATAAGCCTGGACTGTTATACCCCTTTTACACCAGAGCTAACACCCGGGTTATTGCAGGGTTAACCAAGGTAGCTCCTTTGTGTAAAAAGGGACAGGGTTGGATTCCTGGATCGAGTGACCTGGCCATACAACCCACGTAACTTGCAGGGATTAACACAGGAAAGACCCGTGAAACCCTGCAGTGTAAACGGCGCGATCCGGGTCACAATGACCTGGAGCGTGCCGCATGGCGGCCGATTGGCTGGCTTCAGTGGCGCTTGGAGATGACGTCCTCTCCATGCGTCCACTTCCACATCGGAAGAGCTGGCTTCGGTGTGAACGTCGCCAACTAAATTCCGTGTTTTTCCGGTTTGGAACCCTGTTCCAACCTCTGGGTCAGACCCGGAATTTAGGTATAAAACGGTATTCGAATGAATGAGGACCAGGTTTGGGAACCTTTGCCTTTAGGGTTCTCTTAAAGAGTTGTGTATGGACTGCAGTGCTTACTGCAGGGACAATGTGCTGGCTGGGGAGCAATCTGGTTCCCAAATCCACGGTTGGATCCATTATGGAACACCTTTTAATATTTAGTAGGATAGCAGAAGTGGGCAGGTGGTCTGGTATATGAACAGGTTTATACCAAATACCTTTGCCCAACAATCAGAAGTGAGCTGCCGTCAGACTTGGAGAGGAATCTGGCTGCTGTGCTCGGCCTGCTGGATCCAGAATTACAGCCATTCACTTAAGAGCCAACTGGGATACCCACTGAATTGAAGCATTTAATCTAAAGCACCTGTACCCTTTTTAATTTCTACCTAAAATAATGGATTTTTACCTTGTTGCTAACAGCAAACAATATAATTGGCAATAGTCCTTACTTGATTTATTAGCTATTTGCTGACTTCATAATAAGCCCTAGAAGGAGGACTGTAATAGCTGGTAAGTGTTCGTTATTTGCAGTAAAACTTTTATTCTTCTCCTCTCGGTTACGATTATTACATTAAATCAGCGTTGGCCCAATCTCCGCCTTGGCTGATCTGTGCTTTGTTTTATTGATAAATCCCACAATGTGGTTATAATGACTTTAGAGCTGGTTTACTCGGGGGATCCATTGCTGCTACTTTAACAACATCAAATAATAGCAGCTATAATGGCTATTTATACAGACTTTAATGAAAATCTTACACACGTACTGTACACAAGAGGCGTTGAGCCACAACACTCTCCACTACTATATCTAGGGTGCACGTGGCATGTGACCACTTTGTGTAAACAGTCATGGGAACTCTGCACTCACCATATACTGTATACTATGAACACGACAAAGTGCATTCTGTATAAAATCAGGGAGTGTTATTTCCAAATATTGCAATATCTGTTAAGCTGACCCAACTGCACCAAAGGCTTCCCCCATCTGATCAGTCCTACTCTGTGTACATCGACAGCCCGATTACCCGTTCTACCAGTCGACAATACGATCAGCAGATCGGTGGCCATCGGTAATCGGCAATCTGGGAAATTCAGCTTGTTAAAAATCCCCAACTTGCCGATTCTGACCATTTTCGAATTGGGATCAGGGAATCGAGATTGTTCAACATGTTGAATATCACAAATTCCCTGGTCATTGGCAGAACAGGGAATTGCCGCGATAGCAGCTTGATGTATGCACCCCTTAACACTCAGATTGTTAAACATGGCAATTGCTATCACATACATTGTAAATATAAGATATGTTTCCTGGTTTGAGGCTCACCTGCTTACTGGCTTTTAAGGGCAAGACCTTCACCATGCACATTGACTATTATACACCTGGGGAATCTGTAGAAAAGGGGCCTTAGACTGCACACCCTGAATATATATATAATGGGAGGTGCTACCTATGGAGACTATTGTTGCATACATAAAAAGAAGAATTACAAGTGCACAACTCCAACATTACTAATTATATATAATATAATATATTTTGCAATTAAATTTTGCCATAAATGAATAGAGGTTTTGGCATAATCATGGCCATGGTTATGGGCCTACCCACCGCGCCCAGGTAACCTCTGAGGGTAGGTCCCTAACATACTGGGGTTGAAATCCAGAACGCAGGACACCCCCAAACAGGCCACACCAGGGCATCACTCTTATGAGGAAAGCTGAAGTGTAAAAAGGTGTTAGATCGATAAGAGCAGCTACTGCTGCATGTAGTAAGGTGCAAAATAAAGATGTGAAAATAATACATATATTAAACAATAAAAGTGCAAGAAAGGAAAAATGTGTTTATAATGCGATGCCCTGAAGCAGCCCCACCAAAGCAATCCAGGGGACCCACGCCCCAAAAATCAACCCATAGCTGCACTACTGTATAAAAATTTTTAGGACTTGACTAGATTGTGCCTCTTACTAAAGTGCAGTCAAAATGCCAGATCGCTGCTTAAAACCAGTAGGGGGACAGGTGGGAAGGGGTGCTAGCCTAGGCTGAAGGCGTCCCAGGTGTGCATAGGAGCACACTAAATAGAATATGTAGAAAAGGGGCCCTAGAATGCACACCCTGAATATATATATATAGTGGGAGGTGCTTCCTGGGGAGACTATTGTTGCATACACAAAAAGAAGAATTACAAGTGCACAACTCCAACATTACTAATTATATATAATATAATACATTTTGCAATAGAATTTTGCAATAAATGAATAGAGGTTTTGGCATAATCATGGCCATGGTTATGGGCCTACCCACCGTGCCCAGGTAAACTCTGAGGGTAAGTACCTAACATACTGGGGTTGAAATCCCCTGGGGAATCACCTGCCACAAGCTGGAGTAAATGAGCTAAACTGGAAGAGAAAAAGTGACCACTAAAAAACAAATAAAAAACCCCAGATTAAACGAGGCCTTTATCCACAGCACTCCCAAATACTATATCTGGGGCGCACACAGCATGTGACCACCTAGTTCGTTTATTTAATTCCCTGATTTTATACAGGATGCAGTTTGGAGTGTTCATAGTATACAGCAGTAGTTCCCAAACCCATTGCAGTCCATGTTTAAAGGCTGTCTATCTAGATGGTCAGATCAAACTGACTCAGGTACTAATTAAGTCACTTGTGCTCAAGTATGGATATCCTTAAAATGTGGACTGTAAGTTTTGGAACTTCTGGTATTTCAGTATAAGGGGGTGGGTACGGCATCCCGACAGGGTTAGGATACCGACACCTGCAGGTTAATAACCTAACCCTACCCCCAAAACCTAACCCTCGCCCCCCCCTGCAGCATTAACCCCCCCCCACACACACACATACACACCCTCCCACCACAGCCTAAAACTACCTAAGCCGCTGCCTAACCACAATACTTAACTGTTGGGATGCCGGTGATAGAGTTGCTGGCTGGATTCTGACAGGTGTCGGGATTCTGGCACCGGCATGCCGACAGCCAGGATATAATCTTCATCCCGTATATGGTGAGTGCAGAGTTCCCATGGTTTTAAATTGGGCTGAACATCTGCCAGTACAAGTGCACGGTAAGGGATCTGAAGCATTGCTCTCTGAGACAAAATGCGGTACAGTAATAGGCTTCTAGGGTCAAGCTCCCATTCCTGAAGTTGGGCAATCTCACAATTTAGCAGCTCCCAATGGAAGCCTACTGGGGTCTGCTTTTGCAATGAACATCTGCTGCGGGTATCCGCTTTGTTTAGGGTTTTCCTGCTAAATTATTTTAATTAATATGCCTCTTAATTTCTTAAATTCTAATCAAGTTAAAATTGAGTTATGGTCAGAAAGCTGCTTATAATAAACGCCTAGCCCCTTCAATGCTGTGCTGACTTTTGACTCACATTGAGTATACACAATAGGGTAGATGTATTAAGGCGGCACTTAACATGCCGATATAACACTTCCTGCTTCGCCTCTTTACCGAGGCAAAGCAGGAAGCACTACTGATGAGATGTATGAACATCTCATCGGCCGTGGAGGGGGAGCGTTAACTCCCCCCGGCTCTACCCACTAGAGACCACAGCGCATCAGCCTAGAGCTGAGCATGCGCGGGATCTCACAAGTATCACGAGATTCCCACGTGCAGCCGGCAGCCGCTGCAGCAGGCACAGCGCTGCAACTGCTGTGGAGATAGGGCAGCGCCACGCTTTAGCTGTCGATAGCGACAGCTAGAGCGGGCCGAAAGGTCAGGTGATCTGACCGTTCGTACATGGCCCAGGCTATCGGCGCTGCTATCTTGTAGATAGCAGCGCCGATAATGACAGGGGCGAGTAGCTCAACACCCGATCATACATCGGGAAGGAGCGGTATCAGCGCACCGCTTTTGAGCTGCATACATCTCCATCTGTAAAGTGTTAACAATTCATAGATAATCACATCTCCTTAGGATATCAATACTGTTGTTTTCAGGAAGAAAAGTCCTTATTCAAATGATGAACTTGGATATAAAACCACATGTATTTGTTAAAATGCTTATTACAATGGAGCCCACAAACGGTACTTCCTGTCAATCACTCTACAATGGGTCTGCGTAGTCACTGCGATTGCAGTCCCAATTACAGTGGAGTGTTCGTGCAATGCGTATGCATGCGACTAAGACACAATTTCAATAAACACCCCTCTGCTGATAAATTTGCAGCACTACGGCTCCATCTTAAGGGTTCTCAGCAGGTCCCCCTGTGCTGATAAATTTGTGGCGCTGATAAATTTGCGGCACATCGGCCACCTCTTAGGAGTTCTCGGCAGGTCCCCCTCTGCTGATAAATTTGTGGCATTTCGGCCGCCTCTTAGAGGTTCTCAGCAGGTCCCCCTCTGCTGATAAATTTGCGGCGCTTCGGCCGCCTCTTAGAGGTTCTCAGCATGTCCCCCTCTGCTGATAAATTTGTGGCATTTCGGCCACCTCTTAGGAGTTCTTAGCAGGTCCCCCTCTGCTTATAAATTTGTGATGCTGATATTTTTGCGGCGCTTCGGCCACCTCTTAGGGGTTCTCAGCAGGTCCCCCTCTGCTGATTTAATTTGCGGCGCTTCGGCTGCCTCTTAGGGGTTCTCAGCAGGTCCCCCTCTGCTGATAAATTTGCGGCGCTTCGGCTGCCTCTTAGGGGTTCCCTGCAGGTCCCCCTCTGCTGATAAATTTGCGGTGCTGATGAATTAGCGGTGCTTCGGCCGCCTCTTAGGGGTTCTCAGCAGGTCCCCTTCTGCTGATAAATTTGCAGCGCTTCGGCTGCCTCTTAGGGGTTCTCAGCAGGTCCCCCTCTGCTGATAAATTTGCGGCGCTTCGGCTGCCTCTTAGGAGTTCTCAGCAGGTCCCCCTCTGCTGATAAACTTGTGGCGCTTCGCTTCTTAGGGTTTCTCAGTAGGTCCCCCTCTGCTGATAAATTTGTGGCACCTCATCCGCCTCTTAGGGGTTCCCAGCAGGTCCCCCTCTGCTGATAAATTTGCGGCACTTCGGCCGCCTCTTAGGGGATCTCAGCAGGTCCCCGTCTGCTGATAAATTTGCAGCACTTCGGCCGCCTCTTAGGGGATCTCGTCATGTCCCCCTCTGCTGATAAATTTGCGATGCTGATAAATTTGCGGCGCTTCGGCCGCCTCTTAGGGGTTCTCAGCAGGTCCCCCTCTGCTGATAAATTTGTGGTGCTTTGGCCTCCTCTTAAGGGGTTCTCAGCAGCTCCGTCTCTGCTGTTAAATTTCCGGCGCTTCGGCCGCCTCTTAGGGGTTCTCAGTAGGTCCCCCTCTGCTGATAAATTTGTGGCGCTTCTTAGGGGTTCTCAGCATGTCCCCATCTGCTGATAAATTTGTGGTGCTTTGTCCGCCATTTAGGGGTTCTCAGCAGGTCCCCCTCTGCTGATAAATTTGCGGCTCTTCATCCGCCTCTTAGGGGTTCTCAGCATGTCCCCATCTGCTGATCAATTTGTGGCGCTTCGGCCGCCTCTTAGGGGTTCTCAGCATGTCCCCATCTGCTGATAAATTTGTGGCGCTTTGGCCGCTTCTTAGGGTTTCTCAGCACGTCCCCCTCTGCTGATAAATTTGTGGCGCTTCGGCCGCCTGTTAGGGGTTCTCAGCAGGTCCCCCTCTGCTGATAAATTTGCGGCGCTTCAGCCGCCTCTTAGGGGTTCTCAGCATGTCCCCCTCTGGTGTTAAATTTGCGGCGCTTCGGCCGCCTCTTAGGGGTTCTCAGCCTGTCGCCCTCTGCTGATATATTTGCTGCGCTTCGGCCGCATCTTAGGGGTTCTCAGCAGGTCCCCCTCTTTGGAACTTTGGCCACCTCTTAGGGGTTCTAAGCATGTCCCCATCTGCTGATAAATTTGTGGCAATTCGGCCGCCTCTTAAGGGTTTTCAGCATGTCCCCATCTGCTGATAAATTTGTGGCGCTTCGGCCGCCTCTTAGGGGTTTTCAGCATGTCCCCATCTGCTGATAAATTTTTGGCGCTTCAGCCGCTTCTTAGGGGTTCTCAGCAGGTCCCCATCTGCTGATAAATTTGCGGCGCTTTGGCTGCCTCTTAGGGTTTCTCAGCATGTCCCCCTCTGCTGATAAAATTGCCACGCTAATAAATTTGTGGAGCTTCGGCTGCCTCTTTGGGGTTCTCAGCAGGTCCCCATCTGCTGATAAATTTGTGGCGCTTCGGCTGCCTCTTAGGGGTTCTCAGCAGGTCCCCCTCTGCCGATAAATTTGCAATCCTTAGGCCACCTCTTAGGGGTTCTCATCAGGTCCCCCTCTGCTGTTAAATTTGTGGCGCTTTGGCCGCCTCTTAGGGGTTCTAAGCATGTCCCCATCTGCTGATAAATTTGTGGTGCTTCGGCTGCCTTTTAGGGGTTCTCAGCATGTCCCCATCTGCTTATAAATTTGCGGCGCTTTGGCCGCATCTTAGGGGTTCTCAGCATGTCCCCCTCTGCTGATAAAATTGCGGTGCTAATAAATTTGTGGCGCTTCGGCTGCCTCTTAGGGGTTCTCAGCAGGTCCCCATCTGCTGATAAATTTGTGGCACTTCGGCCGCCTCTTAGAGGTTCTAAGCATGTCCCCATCTGCTGATAAATTTGTGGCACTTCGGCCGCCTCTTAGGGTTTTCAGCATGTCCCCATCTGCTGATAAATTTGTGGCACTTCGGCCGCTTCTTAGGGGTTCTCAGCAGGTCCCCCTCTGCTGATTTAATTTACGGCGCTTCAGCCGCCTCTTAGGGGTTCTCTGCAGGTCCCCCTCTGCTGATAAATTTGTGGTGCTGATGAATTAGCGGTGCTTCGGCCGCCTCTTGGGTTCTCAGCAGGTCCCCTTCTGCTGATAAATTTGCAGCGCTTCGGCTGCCTCTTAGGGGTTCTCAGCAGGTCCCCCTCTGCTGATAAATTTGCGGCGCTTCGGCTGCCTCTTAGGAGTTCTCAGCATGTCCCCCTCTGCTGATAAATTTGTGGCGCTTTGCCTCTTAGGGTTTCTCAGTAGGTCCCCCTCTGCTGATAAATTTGTGGCACTTCATCCGCCTCTTAGGGGTTCCCAGCAGGTCCCCGTCTGCTGATAAATTTGCAGCACTTCGGCCGCCTCTTAGGGGATCTCGTCATGTCCCCCTCTGCTGATAAATTTGTGGTGCTTTGGCCTCCTCTTAAGGGGTTCTCAGCAGCTCCCCCTCTGCTGTTAAATTTCCGGCGCTTCGGCCGCCTCTTAGGGGTTCTCAGTAGGTCCCCCTCTGCTGATAAATTTGTGGCGCTTCTTAGGGGTTCTCAGCATGTCTCCATCTGCTGATAAATTTGTGGTCCTTTGTTCGCCTTTTAGGGGTTCTCAGCAGGTCCCCCTCTGCTGATAAATTTGCGGCTCTTCATCCGCCTCTTAGGGGTTCTCAGCATGTCCCCATCTGCTGATAAATTTATGGCGCTTTGGCCGCTTAGGGTTTCTCAGCACGTCCCCCTCTGCTGATAAATTTGTGGCGCTTCGGCCGCCTGTTAGGGGTTCTCAGCAGGTCCCCCTCTGCTGATAAATTTGCAATGCTTCTGTCGCATCTTAGGGGTTCTCAGCAGGTCCCCCTCTGCTGATAAATTTGCAACGCTTCGGCCACCTCTTATCGGTTCTCAGCAGGTCCCCCTCTGCTGTTAAATTTGCGGCACTTCGGCTGCCTCTTAGGGGTTCTCAGCAGGTCCCCCTCTACTGATAAAATTGCGGTGCTAATATATTTGTGGCGCTTCGGCTGCCTCTTAGGGGTTTTCACCATGTCCCCCTCTGCTGATAAAACTGCGGCGCTAATAAATTTGTGGCGCTTCGGCTACGTCTTAGGGGTTCTCAGCAGGTCCGCCTCTGCTGATAAATTTGCGGCTCTTCATCCGCCTCTTAGGGGTTCTCAGCATGTCCCCATCTGCTGATAAATTTGTGGCGCTTCGACCGCCTCTTAGGGGTTTTCAGCATGTCCCCATCTGCTGATAAATTTGTGGCGCTTCGGCCGCCTCTTAGGGGTTTTCAGCATGTCTCCATCTGCTGATAAATTTGTGGCGCTTCGGCCGCCTCTTACGGGTTTTCAGCATGTCCCCATCTGCTGATAAATTTTTGGCGCTTCAGCCGCTTCTTAGGGGTTCTCAGCAGGTCCCCATCTGCTGATAAATTTGCGGTGCTTCGGCTGCCTCTTAGGGGTTCTCAGCACGTCCCCCTCTGCTGATAAAATTGCGGCGCTAATAAATTTGTGGAGCTTCGGCTGCCTCTTAGGGGTTCTCAGCAGGTCCCCCTCTGCTGTTAAATTTTTGGCGCTTCAGCCGCTTCTTAGGGGTTCTCAGCAGGTCCCCATCTGCTGATAAATTTGTGGCGCTTCGGCCGCTTCTTAGGGGTTCTCAGCATGTCTCCGTCTGCTGATAAATTTTTGGCGCTTCTGTCGCTTCTTAGGGGTTCTCAGCAGGTCCCCCTCTGCTGTTAAATTTGCGGCACTTCGGCTCCCTCTTAGGGGTTCTCAGCAGGTCCCCCTCTACTGATAAATTTGTGGCACTTCGGCTGCCTCTTAGGGGTTCTCAGCAGGTCCCCCTCGCTGATAAATTTGCAGCGCTTCAGCCGCCTCTTAGGGGTTCTCAGCAGGTCCCCCTCTACTGATAAAATTGCGGCGCTAATAAATTTGTGGCACTTCGGCTGCCTCTTAGGGGTCTAGAGCATGTCCCCCTCTACTGATAAATTTGTGGCGCTTCGGCTGCCTCTTAGTGGTTCTCAGCAGGTCCCCCTCTGCTGATAAATTTGCAGCGCTTCAGCCGCCTCTTAGGGGTTCTCAGAAGGTACCCCTCTGCTGATAAATTTGCAGCGCTTCATCCGCCTCTTAGGGGTTCTCAGCGTGTCCCCATCTGCTGATAAATTTGTGGCGCTTCGGCAGCCTCTTAGGGGTTCTAAGCATGTCCCCATCTGCTGATCAATTTGTGGCGCTTCGGCCACCTCTTCGGGGTTTTCAGCATGTCCTCATCTGCTGATATATTTGCAACGCTTCGGCCACCTCTTAGGGGTTCTCAGCAGGTCCCCCTCTGCTGATAAATTTGCGGCGCTTCGGCTGCCTCTTAGGGGTTCTCAGCAGGTCCCCCTCTGCCGATAAAATTGCGGCGCTAATAAATTTGTGGAGCTTCGGCTGCCTCTTAGGGGTTCTCAGCAGGTCCCCCTCTGCTGATAAATTTGCGGCTCTTCAGCCGCCTCTTAGGGGTTCTCAGCATGTCCCCATCTGCTGATAAATTTGTGGCGCTTCGGGTGCCTCTTAGGGGTACTCAGCAGGTCCCCCTCTGCTGATAAAATTGCAGTGCTAATAAATTTGTGGCGCTTCGGCTGCATCTTAGGGGTTCTCAGCATGTCCCCATCTGCTGATAAATTTGTGGCGCTTCGGCCGCCTCTTAGGGGTTCTAAGCATGTCCCCATCTGCTGATAAATTTGTGGCGCTTCGGCTGCCTCTTAGGGGTTTTCAGCATGTCCCCATCTGCTGATAAATTTGTGGCGCTTCTGCCGCTTCTTAGGGGTTCTCAGCAGGTACCCCTCTGCTGATAAATTTGCGGCGCTAATAAATTTGTGGCGCTTCAGCCGCCTCTTAGGGGTTCTAAGCATGTCCCCATCTGCTGATAAATTTGTGGCGCTTCGGCCGCCTCTTAGGGGTTCTAAGCATGTCCCCATCTGCTGATAAATTTGTGGCGCTTCGGCCGCCTCTTAGGGGTTTTCAGCATGTCCCCATCTGCTGATAAATTTTTGGTGCTTCTGCCGCTTCTTAGGGGTTCTCAGCAGGTCCCCCTCTGCTGATAAATTTGCAACGCTTCGGTCGCCTCTTAGGGGTTCTCACCGGGTCCCCCTTTGCTGATAAAATTGCGGCGCTAATAAATTTGTGGCACTTCAGCCGCCTCTTAGGGGTTCTCAGCAGGTCCCTCCTCTGCTGACAAATTTGCAGCGCTTCAGCCTCCTCTTAGGGGTTCTCAGCATGTCCCCCTCTGCTGATAAATTTGCAGCGCTTATGCCGCCTCTTAGGGGTTCTCAGCAGGTCCCCCTTTGCTGATAAAATTGCGGCGCTAATAAATTTGCGGCGCTTCAGCCGCCTCTTAGGGGTTCTCAGCAGGTCCCTCTGCTGACAAATTTGCAGCGCTTCAGCCTCCTCTTAGGGGTTCTCAGCATGTCCCCCTCTGCTGATAAATTTGCAGCGCTTAAGCCGCCTCTTAGGTGTTCTCAGCAGGTCCCCCTCTGCTGTTAAATTTGCGGCGCTTCGGCCGCCTCTTAGGGGTTCTCAGCATATCCCCATCTGCTGATAAATTTGTGCTTCGGCAGCCGCTTAGGGGTTCTAAGCATGTCCCCATCTGCTGATGAATTTGTGGCCCTTCGGCCGCCTCTTAGGGGTTCTCAGCATGTCCCCATCTGCTGATAAATTTGCAGTGCTTCGGCTGCCTCTTAGGGGTTCTCAGCATGTCCCCCTCTGCTGATGAAATTGCGGCGCTAATAAATTTGTGGCGCTTCGGCTGCCTCTTAGGGGTTCTCAGCAGGTCCCCATCTGCTGTTAAATTTGCGGCGCTTCGGCCGCCTCTTAGGGGTTCTCAGCATGTCCCCATCTGCTGTTAAATTAGCGGCGCTTCGGCCGCCTCTTAGGGGTTCTAAGGATGTCCCCATCTGCTGATAAATTTGTGATGCTTCGGTCGCCTCTTAGGGTTTATCAGCATGTCCCTCTCTGCTGATATATTTGCAGCGCTTTGGCCGCCTCTTAGGGTTTCTCATTAGGTCCCCCTCTGGTGATAAATTTGCGGCGCTTCGGCCGCCTCTTAGGGTTTCTCAGCAGGTCCCCATCTGCTGATAAATTTGCGGCACTTCGGCCGCCTCTTAGGGGTTCTCAGCAGGTCCCCCTCTGGTGATAAAATTGCGGGGCTAATAAATTTGTGGCGCTTCGGCCGCCTCTTAGGGTTTCTTAGCATGTCCCCGTCTGCTGATAAATTTGTGGCGTTTCGGCCGCCTATTAGGGGTTCTCAGGATGTCCCCATCTGCTGATAAATTTGTGGTGCTTCGGTCGCCTCTTAGGGTTTCTCAGCATGTCCCCATCTGCTGATAAATTTGTGGTGCTTCGGCCACCACTTAGGGGTTCTCAGCATGTCCCCATCTGCTGTTAAATTTCCGGCGCTTCGGCCACCTCTTAGGGGTTCTCAGCAGGTCCCCCTCTGCTGATAAATTTGCGGCACTTCGGCCGCATTTTAAGGGTTCTCAGCAGGTACCCCTCTGGTGATAAAATTGCGGCGCTAATAAATTTGTGGCGCTTCGGCTGCCTCTTAGGGGTTCTCAGCATGTCCCCATCTGCTGACAAATTTGTTGCGCTTTGGCCGCCTCTTAGGGGTTCTCAGCAGGTCCCTCTGCTGATATATTTGCAGCGCTTTGGCCGCCTCTTAGAGTTTCTCATTAGGTCCCCCTCTGCTGATAAATTTGCGGCGCTTCGGCTGCCTCTTAGGGCTTCTCAGCAGGTCCCCATCTGCTGATAAATTTGTGGCGCTTTGGCCGCCTCTTAGGGTTTCTCAGCAGGTCCCCCTCTGCTGGTAAATTTGCAGCGCTTCGGCCGCCTCTTAGGAGTTCTCAGCAGGTCCCCCTCTGCTGTTAAATTTGCGGCGCTTCGGCCGCCTTTTAGGGGTTCTCAGCTTGTCCCCATCTGCTGATAAATTTGTGGCGCTTTGGCCGCCTCTTAGGGTTTCTCAGCAGGTCCCCCTCTGCTGATAAATTTGCAGCGCTTCGGCCGCCTCTTAAGGGTTCTCAGCCGGTCCCCCTCTGCTGTTAAATTTGCAGTGCTTCATCCGCCTTTTAGGGGTTCTCAGCTTGTCCCCATCTGCTGATAAATTTGTGGCGTTTTGGCCGCCTCTTAGGGGTTCTCAGCAGGTCCCCCTCTGCTGATAAATTTGCAGCGCTTCGGCCGCCTGTTAGGGGTTCCCAGCAGGTCCCCCTCTGCTGTTAAATTTGCGGCTCTACATCCGTCTCTTAGGGGTTCTCAGCATGTCCCCCTCTGCTGTTAAATTTGTGGCACTTCGATCATCTCTTAGGAGTTCTCAGCATGTCCCCATCTGCTGATAAATTTGTGGCGTTTTGGCCGCCTCTTTGGGGTTCTTAGCAGGTCCCCCTCTGCTGATAAAACTGCGGCGCTAATAAATTTGTGGCCCTTCGGCTACCTCTTAGGGGTTCTCAGCATGTCCCCATCTGCTGATAAATTTGTGGCGCTTCGGCCGCCTCTTAGGGGTTCTAAGCATGTCCCCATCTGCTGATAAATTTTTGGCGCTTCAGCCGCTTCTTAGGGGTTCTCAGCAGGTCCCCCTCTGCTGATATATTTGCAACGCTTCGGCCACCTCTTAGGGGTTCTCAGCAGGTCCCCCTTTGCTGTTAAATATGCGGCGCTTAGGCCGCCTCTTAGGGGTTCTAAGCATGTCCCCATCTGCTGATAAATTTGTGGCGCTTCGGCCGCCTCTTAGGGGTTTTCAGCATGTCCCCATCTGCTGATAAATTTTTGGCGCTTCAGCCGCTTCTTAGGGGTTCTTAGCAGGTCCCCCTCTGCTGATAAATTTGCAACGCTTCGGCCACCTCTTAGGGGTTCTTAGCATGTCCCCATCTGCTGATAAATTTGCAGCGCTTCAGCCGCCTCTTAGGGGTTCTCATCAGGTCCCCCTCTGCTGTTAAATTTGCTGCGCTACGGCCGCCTCTTAGGGATTCTCAGCATGTCCCCATCTGCTGATAAATTTGTGGCGCTTCGGCAGCCTCTTAGGGGTTCTCAGCAGGTCCCCATCTGCTGTTAAATTTGCGGCGCTTCGGCCGCCTCTTAGGGGTTCTCAGCATGTCCCCATCTGCTGTTAAATTAGCGGCGCTTCGGCCGCCTCTTAGGGGTTCTAAGGATGTCCCCATCTGCTGATAAATTTGTGATGCTTCGGTCGCCTCTTAGGGTTTATCAGCATGTCCCTCTCTGCTGATATATTTGCAGCGCTTTGGCCGCCTCTTAGGGTTTCTCATTAGGTCCCCCTCTGGTGATAAATTTGCGGCGCTTCGCCGCCTCTTAGGGTTTCTCAGCAGGTCCCCATCTGCTGATAAATTTGCGGCACTTCGGCCGCCTCTTAGGGGTTCTCAGTAGGTCCCCCTCTGCTGATAAATTTGTGGCGCTTTTTAGGGGTTCTCAGCATGTCCCCATCTGCTGATAAATTTGTGGTGCTTTGTCCGCCATTTAGGGGTTCTCAGCAGGTCCCCCTCTGCTGATAAATTTGCGGCTCTTCATCCGCCTCTTAGGGGTTCTCAGCATGTCCCCATCTGCTGATCAATTTGTGGCGCTTCGGCCGCCTCTTAGGGGTTCTCAGCATGTCCCCATCTGCTGATAAATTTGTGGCGCTTTGGCCGCTTCTTAGGGTTTCTCAGCACGTCCCCCTCTGCTGATAAATTTGTGGCGCTTCGGCCGCCTGTTAGGGGTTCTCAGCAGGTCCCCCTCTGCTGATAAATTTGCGGCGCTTCAGCCGCCTCTTAGGGGTTCTCAGCATGTCCCCCTCTGGTGTTAAATTTGCGGCGCTTCGGCCGCCTCTTAGGGGTTCTCAGCCTGTCGCCCTCTGCTGATATATTTGCTGCGCTTCGGCCGCATCTTAGGGGTTCTCAGCAGGTCCCCCTCTTTGGCACTTTGGCCACCTCTTAGGGGTTCTAAGCATGTCCCCATCTGCTGATAAATTTGTGGCAATTCGGCCGCCTCTTAAGGGTTTTCAGCATGTCCCCATCTGCTGATAAATTTGTGGCGCTTCGGCCGCCTCTTAGGGGTTTTCAGCATGTCCCCATCTGCTGATAAATTTTTGGCGCTTCAGCCGCTTCTTAGGGGTTCTCAGCAGGTCCCCATCTGCTGATAAATTTGCGGCGCTTTGGCTGCCTCTTAGGGTTTCTCAGCAGGTCCCCCTCTGCTGATAAAATTGCCACGCTAATAAATTTGTGGAGCTTCGGCTGCCTCTTTGGGGTTCTCAGCAGGTCCCCATCTGCTGATAAATTTGTGGCGCTTCGGCTGCCTCTTAGGGGTTCTCAGCAGGTCCCCCTCTGCCGATAAATTTGCAATCCTTAGGCCACCTCTTAGTGGTTCTCATCAGGTCCCCCTCTGCTGTTAAATTTGTGGCGCTTTGGCCGCCTCTTAGGGGTTCTAAGCATGTCCCCATCTGCTGATAAATTTGTGGTGCTTCGGCTGCCTTTTAGGGGTTCTCAGCATGTCCCCATCTGCTTATAAATTTGCGGCGCTTTGGCCGCATCTTAGGGGTTCTCAGCATGTCCCCCTCTGCTGATAAAATTGCGGTGCTAATAAATTTGTGGCGCTTCGGCTGCCTCTTAGGGGTTCTCAGCAGGTCCCCATCTGCTGATAAATTTGTGGCACTTCGGCCGCCTCTTAGAGGTTCTAAGCATGTCCCCATCTGCTGATAAATTTGTGGCACTTCGGCCGCCTCTTAGGGTTTTCAGCATGTCCCCATCTGCTGATGAATTTGTGGCACTTCGGCCGCTTCTTAGGGGTTCTCAGCAGGTCCCCCTCTGCTGATTTAATTTACGGCGCTTCAGCCGCCTCTTAGGGGTTCTCTGCAGGTCCCCCTCTGCTGATAAATTTGTGGTGCTGATGAATTAGCGGTGCTTCGGCCGCCTCTTGGGTTCTCAGCAGGTCCCCTTCTGCTGATAAATTTGCAGCGCTTCGGCTGCCTCTTAGGGGTTCTCAGCAGGTCCCCCTCTGCTGATAAATTTGCGGCGCTTCGGCTGCCTCTTAGGAGTTCTCAGCATGTCCCCCTCTGCTGATAAATTTGTGGCGCTTTGCCTCTTAGGGTTTCTCAGTAGGTCCCCCTCTGCTGATAAATTTGTGGCACTTCATCCGCCTCTTAGGGGTTCCCAGCAGGTCCCCGTCTGCTGATAAATTTGCAGCACTTCGGCCGCCTCTTAGGGGATCTCGTCATGTCCCCCTCTGCTGATAAATTTGTGGTGCTTTGGCCCCCTCTTAAGGGGTTCTCAGCAGCTCCCCCTCTGCTGTTAAATTTCCGGCGCTTCGGCCGCCTCTTAGGGGTTCTCAGTAGGTCCCCCTCTGCTGATAAATTTGTGGCGCTTCTTAGGGGTTCTCAGCATGTCTCCATCTGCTGATAAATTTGTGGTCCTTTGTTCGCCTTTTAGGGGTTCTCAGCAGGTCCCCCTCTGCTGATAAATTTGCGGCTCTTCATCCGCCTCTTAGGGGTTCTCAGCATGTCCCCATCTGCTGATAAATTTATGGCGCTTTGGCCGCTTAGGGTTTCTCAGCACGTCCCCCTCTGCTGATAAATTTGTGGCGCTTCGGCCGCCTGTTAGGGGTTCTCAGCAGGTCCCCCTCTGCTGATAAATTTGCAATGCTTCTGTCGCATCTTAGGGGTTCTCAGCAGGTCCCCCTCTGCTGATAAATTTGCAACGCTTCGGCTACCTCTTATCGGTTCTCAGCAGGTCCCCCTCTGCTGTTAAATTTGCGGCACTTCGGCTGCCTCTTAGGGGTTCTCAGCAGGTCCCCCTCTACTGATAAAATTGCGGTGCTAATATATTTGTGGCGCTTCGGCTGCCTCTTAGGGGTTTTCACCATGTCCCCCTCTGCTGATAAAACTGCGGCGCTAATAAATTTGTGGCGCTTCGGCTACGTCTTAGGGGTTCTCAGCAGGTCCGCCTCTGCTGATAAATTTGCGGCTCTTCATCCGCCTCTTAGGGGTTCTCAGCATGTCCCCATCTGCTGATAAATTTGTGGCGCTTCGACCGCCTCTTAGGGGTTTTCAGCATGTCCCCATCTGCTGATAAATTTGTGGCGCTTCGGCCGCCTCTTAGGGGTTTTCAGCATTTTCCCCATCTGCTGATAAATTTGTGGCGCTTCGGCCGCCTCTTACGGGTTTTCAGCATGTCCCCATCTGCTGATAAATTTTTGGCGCTTCAGCCGCTTCTTAGGGGTTCTCAGCAGGTCCCCATCTGCTGATAAATTTGCGGTGCTTCGGCTGCCTCTTAGGGGTTCTCAGCACGTCCCCCTCTGCTGATAAAATTGCGGCGCTAATAAATTTGTGGAGCTTCGGCTGCCTCTTAGGGGTTCTCAGCAGGTCCCCCTCTGCTGTTAAATTTTTGGCGCTTCAGCCGCTTCTTAGGGGTTCTCAGCAGGTCCCCATCTGCTGATAAATTTGCGGCGCTTCGGCCGCTTCTTAGGGGTTCTCAGCATGTCTCCGTCTGCTGATAAATTTTTGGCGCTTCTGTCGCTTCTTAGGGGTTCTCAGCAGGTCCCCCTCTGCTGTTAAATTTGCGGCACTTCGGCTCCCTCTTAGGGGTTCTCAGCAGGTCCCCCTCTACTGATAAATTTGTGGCACTTCGGCTGCCTCTTAGGGGTTCTCAGCAGGTCCCCCTCGCTGATAAATTTGCAGCGCTTCAGCCGCCTCTTAGGGGTTCTCAGCAGGTCCCCCTCTACTGATAAAATTGCGGCGCTAATAAATTTGTGGCACTTCGGCTGCCTCTTAGGGGTCTAGAGCATGTCCCCCTCTACTGATAAATTTGTGGCGCTTCGGCTGCCTCTTAGTGGTTCTCAGCAGGTCCCCCTCTGCTGATAAATTTGCAGCGCTTCAGCCGCCTCTTAGGGGTTCTCAGAAGGTACCCCTCTGCTGATAAATTTGCAGCGCTTCATCCGCCTCTTAGGGGTTCTCAGCGTGTCCCCATCTGCTGATAAATTTGTGGCGCTTCGGCAGCCTCTTAGGGGTTCTAAGCATGTCCCCATCTGCTGATCAATTTGTGGCGCTTCGGCCACCTCTTCGGGGTTTTCAGCATGTCCTCATCTGCTGATATATTTGCAACGCTTCGGCCACCTCTTAGGGGTTCTCAGCAGGTCCCCCTCTGCTGATAAATTTGCGGCGCTTCGGCTGCCTCTTAGGGGTTCTCAGCAGGTCCCCCTCTGCCGATAAAATTGCGGCGCTAATAAATTTGTGGAGCTTCGGCTGCCTCTTAGGGGTTCTCAGCAGGTCCCCCTCTGCTGATAAATTTGCGGCTCTTCAGCCGCCTCTTAGGGGTTCTCAGCATGTCCCCATCTGCTGATAAATTTGTGGCGCTTCGGGTGCCTCTTAGGGGTACTCAGCAGGTCCCCCTCTGCTGTTAATTTTGCGGCGCTTCGGCCGCCTCTTAGGGGTTCTCAGCAGGTCCCCCTCTGCTGATAAAATTGCAGTGCTAATAAATTTGTGGCGCTTCGGCTGCATCTTAGGGGTTCTCAGCATGTCCCCATCTGCTGATAAATTTGTGGCGCTTCGGCCGCCTCTTAGGGGTTCTAAGCATGTCCCCATCTGCTGATAAATTTGTGGCGCTTCGGCTGCCTCTTAGGGGTTTTCAGCATGTCCCCATCTGCTGATAAATTTGTGGCGCTTCTGCCGCTTCTTAGGGGTTCTCAGCAGGTACCCCTCTGCTGATAAATTTGCGGCGCTAATAAATTTGTGGCGCTTCAGCCGCCTCTTAGGGGTTCTAAGCATGTCCCCATCTGCTGATAAATTTGTGGCGCTTCGGCCGCCTCTTAGGGGTTCTAAGCATGTCCCCATCTGCTGATAAATTTGTGGCGCTTCGGCCGCCTCTTAGGGGTTTTCAGCATGTCCCCATCTGCTGATAAATTTTTGGTGCTTCTGCCGCTTCTTAGGGGTTCTCAGCAGGTCCCCCTCTGCTGATAAATTTGCAACGCTTCGGTCGCCTCTTAGGGGTTCTCAGCATGTCCCCCTCTGCTGATAAAATTGCGGCGCTAATAAATTTGTGGCACTTCAGCCGCCTCTTAGGGGTTCTCAGCAGGTCCCTCCTCTGCTGACAAATTTGCAGCGCTTCAGCCTCCTCTTAGGGGTTCTCAGCATGTCCCCCTCTGCTGATAAATTTGCAGCGCTTATGCCGCCTCTTAGGGGTTCTCAGCAGGTCCCCCTTTGCTGATAAAATTGCGGCGCTAATAAATTTGCGGCGCTTCAGCCGCCTCTTAGGGGTTCTCAGCAGGTCCCTCTGCTGACAAATTTGCAGCGCTTCAGCCTCCTCTTAGGGGTTCTCAGCATGTCCCCCTCTGCTGATAAATTTGCAGCGCTTAAGCCGCCTCTTAGGTGTTCTCAGCAGGTCCCCCTCTGCTGTTAAATTTGCGGCGCTTCGGCCGCCTCTTAGGGGTTCTCAGCATATCCCCATCTGCTGATAAATTTGTGCTTCGGCAGCCGCTTAGGGGTTCTAAGCATGTCCCCATCTGCTGATGAATTTGTGGCCCTTCGGCCGCCTCTTAGGGGTTCTCAGCATGTCCCCATCTGCTGATAAATTTGCAGTGCTTCGGCTGCCTCTTAGGGGTTCTCAGCATGTCCCCCTCTGCTGATGAAATTGCGGCGCTAATAAATTTGTGGCGCTTCGGCTGCCTCTTAGGGGTTCTCAGCAGGTCCCCATCTGCTGTTAAATTTGCGGCGCTTCGGCCGCCTCTTAGGGGTTCTCAGCATGTCCCCATCTGCTGTTAAATTAGCGGCGCTTCGGCCGCCTCTTAGGGGTTCTAAGGATGTCCCCATCTGCTGATAAATTTGTGATGCTTCGGTCGCCTCTTAGGGTTTATCAGCATGTCCCTCTCTGCTGATATATTTGCAGCGCTTTGGCCGCCTCTTAGGGTTTCTCATTAGGTCCCCCTCTGGTGATAAATTTGCGGCGCTTCGGCCGCCTCTTAGGGTTTCTCAGCAGGTCCCCATCTGCTGATAAATTTGCGGCACTTCGGCCGCCTCTTAGGGGTTCTCAGCAGGTCCCCCTCTGGTGATAAAATTGCGGGGCTAATAAATTTGTGGCGCTTCGGCCGCCTCTTAGGGTTTCTTAGCATGTCCCCGTCTGCTGATAAATTTGTGGCGTTTCGGCCGCCTATTAGGGGTTCTCAGGATGTCCCCATCTGCTGATAAATTTGTGGTGCTTCGGTCGCCTCTTAGGGTTTCTCAGCATGTCCCCGTCTGCTGATAAATTTGTGGTGCTTCGGCCACCACTTAGGGGTTCTCAGCATGTCCCCATCTGCTGTTAAATTTCCGGCGCTTCGGCCACCTCTTAGGGGTTCTCAGCAGGTCCCCCTCTGCTGATAAATTTGCGGCACTTCGGCCGCCTTTTAAGGGTTCTCAGCAGGTACCCCTCTGGTGATAAAATTGCGGCGCTAATAAATTTGTGGCGCTTCGGCTGCCTCTTAGGGGTTCTCAGCATGTCCCCATCTGCTGACAAATTTGTTGCGCTTTGGCCGCCTCTTAGGGGTTCTCAGCAGGTCCCTCTCTGCTGATATATTTGCAGCGCTTTGGCCGCCTCTTAGAGTTTCTCATTAGGTCCCCCTCTGCTGATAAATTTGCGGCGCTTCGGCTGCCTCTTAGGGCTTCTCAGCAGGTCCCCATCTGCTGATAAATTTGTGGCGCTTTGGCCGCCTCTTAGGGTTTCTCAGCAGGTCCCCCTCTGCTGGTAAATTTGCAGTGCTTCGGCCGCCTCTTAGGAGTTCTCAGCAGGTCCCCCTCTGCTGTTAAATTTGCGGCGCTTCGGCCGCCTTTTAGGGGTTCTCAGCTTGTCCCCATCTGCTGATAAATTTGTGGCGCTTTGGCCGCCTCTTAGGGTTTCTCAGCAGGTCCCCCTCTGCTGATAAATTTGCAGCGCTTCGGCCGCCTCTTAAGGGTTCTCAGCCGGTCCCCCTCTGCTGTTAAATTTGCAGTGCTTCGTCCGCCTTTTAGGGGTTCTCAGCTTGTCCCCATCTGCTGATAAATTTGTGGCGTTTTGGCCGCCTCTTAGGGGTTCTCAGCAGGTCCCCCTCTGCTGATAAATTTGCAGCGCTTCGGCCGCCTGTTAGGGGTTCCCAGCAGGTCCCCCTCTGCTGTTAAATTTGCGGCTCTACATCCGTCTCTTAGGGGTTCTCAGCATGTCCCCCTCTGCTGTTAAATTTGCGGCACTTCGATCATCTCTTAGGAGTTCTCAGCATGTCCCCATCTGCTGATAAATTTGTGGCGTTTTGGCCGCCTCTTTGGGGTTCTTAGCAGGTCCCCCTCTGCTGATAAAACTGCGGCGCTAATAAATTTGTGGCCCTTCGGCTACCTCTTAGGGGTTCTCAGCATGTCCCCATCTGCTGATAAATTTGTGGCGCTTCGGCCGCCTCTTAGGGGTTCTAAGCATGTCCCCATCTGCTGATAAATTTTTGGCGCTTCAGCCGCTTCTTAGGGGTTCTCAGCAGGTCCCCCTCTGCTGATATATTTGCAACGCTTCGGCCACCTCTTAGGGGTTCTCAGCAGGTCCCCCTTTGCTGTTAAATATGCGGCGCTTAGGCCGCCTCTTAGGGGTTCTAAGCATGTCCCCATCTGCTGATAAATTTGTGGCGCTTCGGCCGCCTCTTAGGGGTTTTCAGCATGTCCCCATCTGCTGATAAATTTTTGGCGCTTCAGCCGCTTCTTAGGGGTTCTTAGCAGGTCCCCCTCTGCTGATAAATTTGCAACGCTTCGGCCACCTCTTAGGGGTTCTTAGCATGTCCCCATCTGCTGATAAATTTGCGGCGCTTCAGCCGCCTCTTAGGGGTTCTCATCAGGTCCCCACCTGCTGTTAAATTTGCTGCGCTACGGCCGCCTCTTAGGGATTCTCAGCATGTCCCCATCTGCTGATAAATTTGTGGCGCTTCGGCAGCCTCTTAGGGGTTCTCAGCAGGTCCCCATCTGCTGTTAAATTTGCGGCGCTTCGGCCGCCTCTTAGGGGTTCTCAGCATGTCCCCATCTGCTGTTAAATTAGCGGCGCTTCGGCCGCCTCTTAGGGGTTCTAAGGATGTCCCCATCTGCTGATAAATTTGTGATGCTTCGGTCGCCTCTTAGGGTTTATCAGCATGTCCCTCTCTGCTGATATATTTGCAGCGCTTTGGCCGCCTCTTAGGGTTTCTCATTAGGTCCCCCTCTGGTGATAAATTTGCGGCGCTTCGCCGCCTCTTAGGGTTTCTCAGCAGGTCCCCATCTGCTGATAAATTTGCGGCACTTCGGCCGCCTCTTAGGGGTTCTCAGCAGGTCCCCCTCTGGTGATAAAATTGCGGGGCTAATAAATTTGTGGCGCTTCGGCCGCCTCTTAGGGTTTCTTAGCATGTCCCCGTCTGCTGATAAATTTGTGGCGTTTCGGCCGCCTATTAGGGGTTCTCAGGATGTCCCCATCTGCTGATAAATTTGTGGTGCTTCGGTCGCCTCTTAGGGTTTCTCAGCATGTCCCCATCTGCTGATAAATTTGTGGTGCTTCGGCCACCACTTAGGGGTTCTCAGCATGTCCCCATCTGCTGTTAAATTTCCGGCGCTTCGGCCACCTCTTAGGGGTTCTCAGCAGGTCCCCCTCTGCTGATAAATTTGCGGCACTTCGGCCGCCTTTTAAGGGTTCTCAGCAGGTACCCCTCTGGTGATAAAATTGCGGCGCTAATAAATTTGTGGCGCTTCGGCTGCCTCTTAGGGGTTCTCAGCATGTCCCCATCTGCTGACAAATTTGTTGCGCTTTGGCCGCCTCTTAGGGGTTCTCAGCAGGTCCCTCTCTGCTGATATATTTGCAGCGCTTTGGCCGCCTCTTAGAGTTTCTCATTAGGTCCCCCTCTGCTGATAAATTTGCGGCGCTTCGGCTGCCTCTTAGGGCTTCTCAGCAGGTCCCCATCTGCTGATAAATTTGTGGCGCTTTGGCCGCCTCTTAGGGTTTCTCAGCAGGTCCCCCTCTGCTGGTAAATTTGCAGCGCTTCGGCCGCCTCTTAGGAGTTCTCAGCAGGTCCCCCTCTGCTGTTAAATTTGCGGCGCTTCGGCCGCCTTTTAGGGGTTCTCAGCTTGTCCCCATCTGCTGATAAATTTGTGGCGCTTTGGCCGCCTCTTAGGGTTTCTCAGCAGGTCCCCCTCTGCTGATAAATTTGCAGCGCTTCGGCCGCCTCTTAAGGGTTCTCAGCCGGTCCCCCTCTGCTGTTAAATTTGCAGTGCTTCGTCCGCCTTTTAGGGGTTCTCAGCTTGTCCCCATCTGCTGATAAATTTGTGGCGTTTTGGCCGCCTCTTAGGGGTTCTCAGCAGGTCCCCCTCTGCTGATAAATTTGCAGCGCTTCGGCCGCCTGTTAGGGGTTCCCAGCAGGTCCCCCTCTGCTGTTAAATTTGCGGCTCTACATCCGTCTCTTAGGGGTTCTCAGCATGTCCCCCTCTGCTGTTAAATTTGCGGCACTTCGATCATCTCTTAGGAGTTCTCAGCATGTCCCCATCTGCTGATAAATTTGTGGCGTTTTGGCCGCCTCTTTGGGGTTCTTAGCAGGTCCCCCTCTGCTGATAAAACTGCGGCGCTAATAAATTTGTGGCCCTTCGGCTACCTCTTAGGGGTTCTCAGCATGTCCCCATCTGCTGATAAATTTGTGGCGCTTCGGCCGCCTCTTAGGGGTTCTAAGCATGTCCCCATCTGCTGATAAATTTTTGGCGCTTCAGCCGCTTCTTAGGGGTTCTCAGCAGGTCCCCCTCTGCTGATATATTTGCAACGCTTCGGCCACCTCTTAGGGGTTCTCAGCAGGTCCCCCTTTGCTGTTAAATATGCGGCGCTTAGGCCGCCTCTTAGGGGTTCTAAGCATGTCCCCATCTGCTGATAAATTTGTGGTGCTTCGGCCGCCTCTTAGGGGTTTTCAGCATGTCCCCATCTGCTGATAAATTTTTGGCGCTTCAGCCGCTTCTTAGGGGTTCTTAGCAGGTCCCCCTCTGCTGATAAATTTGCAACGCTTCGGCCACCTCTTAGGGGTTCTTAGCATGTCCCCATCTGCTGATAAATTTGCGGCGCTTCAGCCGCCTCTTAGGGGTTCTCATCAGGTCCCCCTCTGCTGTTAAATTTGCTGCGCTACGGCCGCCTCTTAGGGATTCTCAGCATGTCCCCATCTGCTGATAAATTTGTGGCGCTTCGGCAGCCTCTTAGGGGTTCTAAGCATGTCCCCATCTGCTGAAAAATTTGTGGCCCTTCGGCCGCCTCTTAGGGGTACTCAGCATGTCCCCATCTGCTGATAAATTTGTGGCGCTTCGGCAGCCTCTTAGGGGTTCTCAGCAGGTCCCCCACTGCTGATAAATTTGCAGCACTTCTGCCGCCTGTTAGGGGTTCCCAGCAGGTCCACCTCTGCTGATAAAATTGCGGCGCTAATAAATTTGTGGTGCTTCGGCTGCCTCTTAGGGGTTCTTAGCAGGTCCCCCTCTGCTGATAAATTTTCGGCTCTTCATCCGCCTTTTAGGGGTTCTCAGCATGTCCCCATCTGCTGATAAATTTGTGGCGCTTCGGCAGCCTCTTAGGGGTTCTAAGCATGTCCCCATCTGCTGATAAATTTGTGGTGCTTCGGCCGCCTCTTAGGGGTTCTCAGCATGTCCCCCTCTGCTGATAAATTTGCGGCGCTTCGACCGCCTCTTAGGGTTTCTCAGCAGGTTCCCCTCTGCTGATAAATTTGCAGCGCTTCAGCCGCCTCTTAGGGGTTCTCAGCAGGTCCCCCTCTGCTGATAAAATTGCTGCGCTAATAAATTTGTGGCGCTTGGAGGTGGGAAACAGTGCCATAGGGTGCATTTGTAAAATACCAGTATGTTTTTGGTATGTGGGAAGAAACCAGAACAGCCACAGGAAATCCCTATATAAACAGAGGGAGAATATACAGATTCCACACAGATAGGGCCCTGGTCATCATAGTTTAGTAATGTAGTAAGAGGTGTTATGTTTTATTTGTGCTACCAAAAAAAGAGGCAAAGTATATCAGTCTTAATTATCACAGCTGAGGAGAAGGCTATCTAAAGCTATTTTAATATGTATCCTAAAGTTTTGGGATTGGTCGGCCTTCTAGTACAATGTTATGACTGTTACATGAAATGTGAAGGAATTTCCCGGCTGCATTACCAAGTGGAAGTGGAATAGATAGACAATCTGAGAAATAACAGATTCTTGGAAATGTCATTCATGTTATGCACAATACAAGTAACTACTAACAATATTTTGCAATATTTATAGCAGACAGAAATTCTGTCTTGCAGTCTTTTTTTAAGACTATAAATTGTAATGCAGAAGTTCACATCTAAACGCTCTCTGAAATGGCAAATCAGTCAGGAATGTGAGTGCAAGCTCTTGGTTCTGGGATCCGAATAAGAGTTTGAGACAAATAGTTTCCCTGTAAGAGGTCACATATTAAAATTATGACAATAATAATTATGATAAACATAGTAACAGCTGCAATACATTTGTAATTCTTATTCTGTCCGATTACAAGATATACTCACATAGGCTATCACAGATAAATATTAGAGAAGAACGGTTCGGTTATGGATCGGATCTCCCCCCCCCCCCCACAAAATGAGATCTCAGAACGAGGCAAAATGTCATCTTTCATGGACATCGTGGCACAGAACATAATGTTTTGCCTCGTTCTGGACACTAGCAGATGTACCCGGTTTTGCTTAGGTAGCTATTTACTGTTTCCATTTCCAAGATGGAAACAGACCTCTCCATTAACATATTAATCCTAGATGTGCGGTTCGGTTTTACTCTGATTTTGAAAATGGCATCATATTGGCTATACGACTGTCACGTGTTTTGGATAGCTAATAATAAATAAATCCAAACTAATCCGAACTTGTGGTAATGTGGCAAAAAGAACCGAGTAAATCCGAACCAGCACATCTCTAATAGTAATGCATCATGCAAGTAAGACATTACCCTCCCTCACCTATGTACACTACTAACACATTCCACTCCCTCACCTTATGTACTAACACATTACCCCTGCTCACCCCTTTAGTAACACATTCCCATTCGTTACCCATGTTGTAACTTAGGGCCTGATTCAGACCCACTCGCGAGCGGCTGTCCGCTCGCAAGTGGGTCGATGGTGTGCACTGCGCATGGAGGGAGCTCCGTCGTGCGCATGCGCGAGACGCGACGAGCGAAGGACTTTCCTTCGCTCGTTGTGTCTGATCAAAGGGGGCGTGCTGTCGATGTTGATTGACAGCACGCCCCCTTTGGTGGGCGTGCCGGGGGCGTGCCTCCCAGACGGGGGCGTTCCCAAGGGAACGCCTACCGTCAAAAACCGGCCCTGATAGAGCCAAAATCACTCCGGGCCTTGCGGTTGAGAAACTCAACCGCAGGCTCCGGCTCGCAGTGGCGATGGTCGCGATGGTCAAGACCATCGCGACCATCAACCTGCACGCTCGTATAGGCTGTGGGTGGTGACCCACAGCTATACGAGCGTCCAGGAGGACGCTCCATAATTATGGAGGTGGGCCCTGATTCAGAGCGAGCGCTCTGGTCAGAGCGTCCGGCTCTGAATCAGGGCCTTATTCCCTTCCTTCACCCCGTAGTAACACGTTTCACATTTTACTCTCTCCCTCACTGTTGAAGTAGAGGAGCCACACCAACTGCCAGTGATGTTTGGCAGCAGTTGGAGTGACAGTTGGTGAAATCTGAACTGTACTGCATACACTATGAGAGATATATATATATATATGTGTGTGTGTGTGTGTGTGTATATGTATGTGTATATATATATATATATATAACAGATTAGTACATATAGTACAGTGCACATATCCATACAATTATAAAATTCAATGTCAACAATTTACTCTTAAGTTACAAAATACCTTTAGTGCAGAATTAACTGTTGCGTCATCCTCACAACACTTTACAAGAAATAAGTTGCCTGATACAACAATTTACCTCAATACCAATAAATGAATGTAATACTGCAGTAGCAAGTAACCTTGCTTTTACCAAAATGTGTGCTATTTCTCTGCTTCCTCTAGGAATACACATGGTAATGTTCGACTGACGAGTGTAAGTAATGTAAGCCTGATTCACATTAGAATAGAGGGAGCTCCGTCGTGCGCATGCGCCAGACACGACGAGCGAAGGACTTTCCTTCGCTCGTTGTGTCCGATCAAAGGGGGCGTGCTGTCAATGTTGATTGACAGCACGCCCCCTTTGGTGGGCGTGCCGGGGGCGTGCCTCCCTGACGGGGGCGTTCCCACGGGAACGCCTCCCGTCAGAAGCCGGCCCACTGACATCACTAGTGATGTCAGTGGGAGTGATTTTGGCTCTGATAGAGCCAAAATCACTCCGGAGCTTGCGGTTGAAAACCTCAACCGCAGGCTCCGGCTCGCAATTTCGATGGTCGCGATGGTCACGACCATCGCGGCCATCAAAATGCACGCTCGTATAGCCTGTGGGTGGTGACCCACAGCTATACGAGCGTCCAGGAGGACGCTCCATGAAAAAGGAGCCCGGCCCTCATGCAGAGCGTGCGCTCTGCTCAGAGCGTACGGCTCTGAATGAGGGCCACTGCTTAGTAAATAGACCCCATAGTTACACAGCTGTTATTGTAGCTAATGGTTTATACATTGAGGAAAATTTACTGAGTTTGGGCACTGTACCCGAGGTGTCTCACAGCCGGAAGCCGTCCTCTTCTGTCTGACTGCTCATCAGCGTTAATAGGGCCCAGTGTAACTTCCAGCACCCCCTCCCCCTCAGTTGCCAGATATCTCCGCCCGCAGCCTGTCACTCTCACTGGCTCCACCTCACATCCTGCCCTCACACCTCCGACACAGCCCACTCCTGCGGGTGACCTCTGGAAGGAGATGCTCAGGATGGTGGTTCCCTATACTACAGCACATGCAGCTGCCAACTGCCGCCCGTGTGCTGAGAGTTCCAGCTCCCGCCTGCCCACTCAGGTCTCCCGCAGCTGCTGCAGCGCTTGCACAATAGTGTAAAAGGTGCATGGGGTACTACCATTAATAGTATGGGGTAGCTCTCATAAGTCCTATCCATATGAACCACTTTTTAGTACAATTATATTTTATACTACGGCTATTGGGTCATGATTCCAGCTGCAGGACAGATTAGATCTTCATTTGTGTATTTGTAAATTCATTTAGACAGAAAAAAATAGAAACTTTTTTTGCAGGTTATCACCCCCCCCCCCCCCTCCAAACCCCCCCATCCCCCACTTCTCCCCCCTAATGATAAATTACTGGGGAAAAAAATCGTAAGTTGCAAATTTTGGGTGAAAGAAAAAAAAAAAACATTGAAAAAAAGATTGAAAGCAATTTTTTTTCCAGGAAATGACTGTTCTACATATGTTGGGGGTACGTTAAAATGGGTCCAAGTATATTTTCGTGTCATAAAAACACAGTTTTAAAAACTTAAACCGCCTGCTGCGACCATGTGCGATGTTTAAAACACTTGACGCATCCATACCGCCCATTGAAAAATCAGACCCAATACGTTAGAACTATTTTCAACAATTTTATTTTTTTTCACCCAAAATTTGCGTGCTCGTTTTTCGCCAAAGTACTCAACTTGCAATTTTTGTTTATGGTGATTTATGATTAGCCAAAAATAGGGATTTTGCTTTTTTTTTTTGCCTGGTCTGGGATGAAGAAAACTTTTCTCCAGTTTTTTTTTCGCCTGTTGCCGTTTTTTTGGCCAAAACGCCCGTTTTCACCAATGGCGAAAGAAACCTCAATTTTTGCCGCTAATTGATTTAGGCCCTGAGTGTCTATTACAGCATTTTGCAAATATATATTTACTAGTGCATCCTGGCACCCAATTAAATTTTTATATTTGGAAATCCTTAAACAGACGGCACTTGTACAAATAAAAGAAACATGAGGCAGGGTAAAGTGGGTTAATTTGCCTCATGTTTGTTTTATACTTACAATACGCCACCTGTTTAAGGATTTTATTATGTCCTGTCACTATGTACAGTAGGAGCTATAGGACGTCACCAGGGCCGGTGCTAGGATGTTCGGCGCCCCCCTGCAAGCTATAAATTTCCGCACTCCCACCCATATTCTGTAAAGGCACAGCGCGCCCCTAAGAACTGTGCTGTCACAAGTAAGGAGCTTGACAACGCATTCGGACCCCCAATTTAAATTGCGCCACATGCAGCACAATCTCATTACACCACGTAGTGCCCGATTCACATTACACCACATAGTGTCCCTTATTCAAATTATGACACATGGTAGTGCCCCTTATTCATGTTACGCTACACAGTAGTGCCCTTTATACACATGCCATAGTAGTAGTGCCCCCTATACACATGCCACAGTAGTAGTGCCCCTTATTCATGTTAACCTACACAGTAGTGCCCCTTATTCATGTTAACCTACACAGTAGTGCCCCTTATACACATGCTACAGTAGTAGTGCCCCTTATACACATGCTACAGTGTATTTCCACCGCATTGCAGCCTTTCCTACCATTTACATGTTTGTTGCCCATGGTAGCTAGATTACCAAATAAATATACTTACAATAAATGTGTCAAAGCAATACAGGAGGACAATTCGGTAACATTGGTAATAAAAATGTGAGAGCAGGGTGTTTAGTTGTCAGTCCAGTAGAGTTTTACTGGGGCTCATAGACCTCCACTTACACCCCTAGGAAGCTACTTCTATTATCAGTAAAATAGGTTACAAATCGGTAATGGGGGATAGTCTCCATTTGGATCTTCTATAAGAACTTGACCTCCACCTGCGCCTGGTGGGATGGCTGCTATCTACAGTAACACAAACTACCAGGAACATTTGTATCAGTAACACATACAAAAAATAACATAATGACAGCTGCATTATTATTCCATTTAATAACATGTTAGAAACCATTTAGCATTTTGCAGCAAATAAAGTAGAATTTTTGAATGAAGTTACTGTCAGATAATACAGGAAACATCCCAGTGACCGCCATATAATGCAGAGAGCGTCGTAGTAACCGCCAGATAATGCAGAGGGAGTCGCAGTGAATGCCAGATAATGCAGAGAGTCGTAGTAACCGCCAGATAATGCAGAGGGAGTCGCAGTAACCGCCAGATGATGCAGAGAGAGTCGCAGTAACTGCCAGATGATGCAGAGAAAGTCGCAGTAACCGCCAGATGATGCAGAGAGAGTCGCAGTAACCGCCAGATAATGCAGAGAGAGTCGCAGTGAATGCCAGATAACAGTAGCGTAACAGCCCACACAGACCCTGCTGTGGCTTGGGGGCGATTAAGGGTGGGAGGCGCAGGGCCCATTGCTACACCAGTGCAATGTACATGGCACAGTAACAGGCCGATTCATATGTCAGCCAGTGCGCTCCGGGGATTTACGTTCGCCTGTGGAACACAACTCATAAGCTGTCCTGTCTTCCATTGCTACTCCCATCCTGCCCTCCACTGCTACTCCTATTCTGTCCCCTGCGTCACACTTCTACTCCCATCCTGCCTCCCACTGCTACTCTCATCCTGCCTCCCACTGCTACTCCCATCCTGCCTCCCACTGCTACTCCCATCCTGCCTCCCACTGCTACTCCCATCCTGCCCCCTGCCTTCCACTGCTACTCCCATCCTGCCCCCTGCCTTCCACTGCTACTCCCATCCTGCCCCCTGCCTTCCACTGCTACTCCCATCCTGCCCCCTGCCTTCCACTGCTACTCCCATCCTGCCCCCTGCCTCCCACTGCTACTCCCATCCTACCCCTGCCTCCCACTGCTACTCCCATCCTACCCCTGCCTCCCACTGCTACTGCCATCCTGCCCTCTTCTCTACACTACTACTAATCTCATTCTCACCCTTTCCCTGCACTACTACTTACACCAGAAGCATCATAATGTATGGGGCTTGCAAAGTATTTCAATGTACTTAGATCTTAACCATAATAAATATGTCATCTTTATACATCTTCTTTTTCTTTTTTTGGGGGGGTGGAGGGGGGGGGCGTCAGACATTTTTTGGCAGGGGGGAGCTAAATTTATAGTTACGCCACTGCCAGATAATGCAGAGAGAGTCGCAGTGAATGCCAGATAATGCAGAGAAAGTTGTAGTAACCGCCAGATAATGCAGAGAGAGTCGCAGTGAATGCCAGATAATGCACAGAGAGTCTCAGTGAATGCCAGATAATGCAGAGAGAGTCTCAGTGAATGCCAGATAATGCAGAGAGAGTCGCAGTGAATTCCCTTCATATACAATTAGCTGGGAACTTACTGGTCTTCTCTGAGGGCCTCATTCAGCAAGGATCGCTATTGCTAAAGCGTATGCAGATAGACGATTGTTGCATACTGCGCATGCATCGCGTAGCGTAATGGAGACCACGTAGAGCCATCGTAGAATGATTGGCAGGCAGTAAGCGTTTAGGGGTGGTGATGGGGGGGTGGATGGAGAAATGCAGGCGCTCCTGTGCGTTTGAACACCGTTGCATGGGTGCGCCTAAATTAGCCTCTGCGATTGCATATGCAGCTTGAGTACTCCCTGCGTGCAACGAGGTTAGCAATTTAGAGGTAAGGTCAGGACTGCTGTTATTCTGCATGAGGGGTCAATGGTACTCGATGTTTGAGGAGGTTTGCTAGGTATTACGGATGTGAGAGAGGGGAAGTAGGCATCTGCATGTTGTCCGTGCGAGCGCTTTGCGATTGCATTAATTAGCATACTTTCGCAGCAGACCTGCGTGTGCGTTTGCAGCCCTGATCGCATCAGCGAATCTTGCTGAATGAGGCTCTGAGTCTCCAATATAAGTTTTATAATATCTCTAGGACATGAAAGCAAATATCAGTTATGTACTCCTTTCTGTTGCACGAGATGGGTGGTGACCTGTTGCAGGGTCTCGGAGCTAAGTGGGAACCTGATCTAGGGGTGCTGGAGAAGGCTGATTGGAAAATTGCTCTGCATGCAGTCACTTGGATGGTTAGGTAGTCTGCCTGGTTCCAGCAGATGCACATATACATATTGAATAGAATGTACGGGGGTCCACTAGGGCTAGTTAAGCTTGGAAGGGTTCATACCACAAATTATCCAAAGTGTGGTGCACCAGGGTCTGGCATTTATTGTGGTCATGTGCCCTGATTTCATTAGTCTGGTCCTGTGTGGCACATTTTATAGCAAGAACTGGGATTTGTGTATCCTCCTGCTGACCCCAGGGACAGCTATGTTCTGTCTGTACATTATAGATTCTCTCTATCCCTCCAACTATATGTTAACAATCTGTTTGTGTTGATGCTGGATGACTCTACAAGCAGCTACTTTTCTGGAGTGGATTGGTTAATTCTGTAGTCTGACACGAAAGGCTCGTGTATACATGCAGCAAGTGTCTATCTGGTGGTCAAGGTGGTGAGATTCCCTGTAAGCCCTGGGACGGGAGCCATTCAATGACTCTTTTTACATGTGAGTGCCAGATCGCACAGTAATCCACCGTTTGTAGTTAGTCGATTTACTGCAACATAATTGTTTACATTGTGGTTGTACACTTCTGTTTTGATATATGCAGTCTGTCGAACTGTGTCTTATAGTATTTTGACTTTGTCTCGATTACACACATTGTCTTGTCTAGTTCTTTTTTTTGTTATTGTATGATCTCTGTGTGCCTTGAACTAAATAGAAATGCACACTTTACTTAATAAATAAACAAAATGTGTTTGTACTTCTGTTTGTTTGCACTATACAGTCACTGTATTAAGCAGATATTACCTTTTATATTTCGGTAGCCCAAAGCATCCGACCAGAAGTAAAGTGTCCACATACTGATATTGGCCAACTGGCCCAAAACTGCGGCAGATGGACTCAAACGAATGTGACGTTTGTTAATAATCTCACATAATAGTACAATTAGTGGTCATGCTGGTAAATGTTTGATCTACATATGCGCATGGTCATTGTTCTGCATAAACTTGCTCCATTGTAAGTCAATGTATTGTGTGGCCTGATGTCATTCAGCTTGGGCTACCTGTGTGTGTAGCCAGATTGGACTGTGATTCTGTTGTGCTTGGGCTGAGCAACAGGTTTGAGCCCTGTGCCCGGCATAAGCTCAGAACGGTGCTGGGTATTTAGACTCTATGAATGCACATGTCTGATTGGTATGCAATAAGCACAACATTGAGTTTCAGTAGGTTTAGCTATTTGCGCGCCTCTGATCTGGTGACTTGTATTTCACCAGGAAATTACGTAGCTGTTGGGAACATGACCCCCGTCATTGATGTCTGGGACATTGATCTGGTGGACTGCCTAGAGCCTGTCTTTTCCCTTGGAAGCAAGAAAATGAAAAAGAAAAAAAAGAAAGGAAAAAAGGTAATTTTGTAGATGTGTAACTTTTCTTTCTTTCCAAATAACCCATTGAGGGCCAGTTACAGCTTGTGGTTGATGGAATTGGAGAGCAGACTGGTCAATAAATGCCAATGCGGTTACTGCACTTGATGAGGAACAGATTGTGGACAAATGTTAGGACTGCTCAGCGGTGCTGGGTAATTTGTGTTACTGGAGTTTTATAGACTGGAGTACTGTGCAGGGAAATGTAACAGCGGGGCTGTGCCTCAGACATCTCTTTCTGACATCTTGAAAAATATAGATTTATGTGAAATTGCCAGTGTTCTGTTTTGTTAGAGGATAGCATTATTTTGACAAAGGGGACAAGGTGGTAAGTTTTTTAAGGGAGTGTAATTTGTCATATATAATTTTTCATTTTATAGTTTTATAGATGACTAAAATATATATATTTTTATTTGACATAAAGTGCATCTGTTGCACACACACAGTCATGACAATGATGCTTATCCATTCCCTACACGGCAGCCTTTTCACTGAGAATGCAGCCTTATCCATTCCCTACACACCAGAGCCATCACTGAGGATGCAGCCTTATCCATTCCCTACAAACCAGAGCCATCACTGAGAAATACAGCCCAGAGCCATCACTGAGGATGCAGCCTTATCCATTCCCTGTACACCAGAGCCATCACTGAGGATGCAGCCTTATCCATTCCCTGTACACCACAGACATCACTGAGGATGCAGCCTTATCCATTCCCTGTACACCAGAGATATCACTGAGGATGCAGTCTTATCCATTCCCTACACACCAGAGCCATCACTGAGGATGCAGCCTTATCCATTCCCTACACACCACAGACATTACTGAGAATGCAGACTTATCCATTCCCTACACACCTGAGACATCACTGAGGATGCAGCCTTATCCATTCCCTACACCCTAGACCCATCACTGAGGATGCAGCCTTATCCATTCCCTACACACCTGAGACATCACTGAGGATGCAGCCTTATCCATTCCCTACACACCTGAGACATCACTGAGGATGCAGCCTTATTCATTCCCTACACGGCAGCCTCATCCATTTCCTACACACCAGAGCCATCACTGAGGATGCAGCCTTATCCATTCCCTACACACCACAGACATCACTGAGGATGCAGCCTTATCCATTCCCTACACGGCAGCCTCATCCATTCCCTACACACCTGAGACATCACTGAGGATGCAGCCTTATCCATTCCCTACACCCTAGACCCATCACTGAGGATGCAGCCTTATCCATTCCCTACACACCTGAGACATCACTGAGGATGCAGTCTTATCCATTCTCTACACACCAGAGCCATCACTGAGGATGCAGCCTTATCCATTCCCTACACGGCAGCCTCATCCATTTCCTACACACCAGAGCCATCACTGAGGTTGCAGCCTTATCCATTCCCTACACACCACAGACATCACTGAGGATGCAGCCTTATCCATTCCCTACACGGCAGCCTCATCCATTCCCTACACACCTGAGACATCACTGAGGATGCAGCCTTATCCATTCCCTACACACTAGAGCCATCACTGAGAATGCAGCCTTATCCATTCCCTACACACTAGAGCCATCACTGAGAATGCAGCCTTATCCATTCCCTACACACCAGAGCCATCACTGAGGATGCAGCCTTATCCATTCCCTACACACCAGAGCCCATCACTGAGAAATACAGCCTTATCCATTCCCTGTACACCAGAGCCATCACTGAGGGTGCAGTCTTAGCCATTCCCTACACACCTGAGACATCACCGAGGGTGCAGCCTTATCCATTCCCTACACACCAGAGCCATCACTGAGGATGCAGCCTTATCCGTTCCCTACACACCGGCGCCATCGCTGAGGATCCATCCATTCCCTACACACCCATTATATGTTGAGTTTTCAGATGTAGGTGACAGGGACACACTATTTATCTAAGGCTGAGCTGTTGTTAATTTCTATTGCTATTAGACTGTCGGAGTACCAGAGTGTAATGAGACCTCTCCATAGACAACTGCTGTGTCGTAGTGCTTGTCCATAGACAGTACTTGTAACCTTATCCATTTTTTATACAATGACTGTGCTGGAGAGAGCAGTCTGCCTCTTCCAGTTTGCTACATGTTTACTCGTAGCTCTTTTTAGATTATTTACTTTGTTTACTAATTTTGTAAGATTTTTTTTCTGTAATTTAAAGAGAAGGTTTATGCTGTCTAAATGAATGTGGCGAGATACGAGTCTCTGTTTTTAAGGTCTGGTAAGAATTGAGTGTCATTCTGAGATACTGGGTTGCCAGATTTAAGCAGCTCTTATGCTTATCCCTACAGGGTGCTTCTTCGGAGGGAACACAAGAAGGTCATTCTGATGCAGTATTAGATCTCGCGTGGAATAAGCAAATTCGGTAAATTGATGCTGAACTTTATCACTTGCTGCTTGTTTTTTTTATTTTTTTTTATACAAATTCTTTTTTCAATCCTGCACTACCACCCACATCAAAGGCTAAACACTAAAGTGCTTCTGTCATTTAGAATTGGCAAATCAAATTACATTGACCAACTATAAATGTCAGTGAAAGCTGGAGTACCAATCCCATTACCACCCAGGTATGCCCATTCGGTAGCAAGTGGAGAGGCGACTGAGACACGTGCGACTTAGAAAACGCTCATAGCTGCGTATGTTCAGCTACAAAGCATACAGACTGGAAGAACTACAAGATTCGTCCACAAAATGGACTTTTGCTCAACTCTGCATTTATTGTTTACTCATAATATTTCACTGTCAGCAATTCAAATGCAGTTGGCTTTATGGTATTGGCTGGTAGAAGTCATCTCTTTGTTGTATGGGTTGGTGTTTGTCCCCTCACTTATCTGTAAGGTGACCTATGACGTTGATGTTTGTTTTTTCCAAGTTACTTGTATGTGTTAAATGTGACTCTACGGAAGCTATTTTTAACTTATTTTAGTTATTCATGACATATGAACAAGGTGGGGCTAATGGGTTTAAAAACGTATGCTAGTTGTGAGTTTATTAAAACAAATTGAGGACAATTATCACCAATTGTTAAATAAAGATTCATTTTCTTATCCAGTTTCTACTCCTTGTAATCTCGTTCACAATTACGATTATTCGCTTACAACAGCGGTGTTTTGGGGCTTTTAGTGCATGATCTCAAATTCATGTGTAGGTATGGTTTTGATTGATTTTCAATTTGTTTGCATGGTTATGGAGAGTCCATTATCAGAAAGGTTGGCAACCTGTAGCTCCCCGGCAGTTGTGGAATCCCAGCATGCACCACCATTACCATCATTATAATAGGTTGGCACGACTTGCTGGTACTTTTAGTTCCACAGCTGAAGGGCCTCAATGTCAACTAGCAGCTGGCCAAAGTATGTTTGTCAATCATAAACAATAAACCGCTCTGAAGCATAGTGGGTGGAAATCTCTGTGTAGTTCCTTTGCGCACACTGAAAGCATTTTAATAACTCAGGCTGATGAATTGCCTGTGACTTGCTTTCTCTGCAGTCCATTAGGAAACCATTATTGCCTGGTGCTTGCAGTTATTTTTTTTAGATCAAAACATGCTTTAGGTCTATTGCTAATAACCAAAATCTGTGATTAATTCAGTTTTTCCCTCATTCTAGGAAATGTTTACTTTTTTATTTACTTGCATCACAGCATAAACGCTACTGTCTGTTTTTTTAAAAATAATTTGGAACATTTTTAATGTAGGAATATCTGCTTTTTATTCACATTGAACAGACGTACTTGTTATTCAGTGGCAAACTGGCATCTTCGTTCTCTAATACTCTGTGCTGCCATTTCGTTCTACAAGGTTCCCCTTGTACTTCTCTTTGCTGTTCCTGGATTTTACATTTGGGTTCAAGTCAATCGATCTACTTTAAAAAGGTCGACAGCTAGACAACAGATGTTAGACAGGCAATAGGTTGACATGGACAACTGTTTGACAGGGAAAAAAGGCTGACACAAAAATGGTCTACATGTTTTTTCTTTTTGTTAGGTTTAGGCACTTACCGATGGGTTAGGCTCTGGAAGGGACAGTTAGGGTTAGGCATGTACCGCTATGGTTAGGCACTAGGAGTGAGGGTTAGGGTAAGGCACTAGGAGGGATGGATAGGGTTATGCACTTACCCCGATTGTTAGGGTTAGGCACTAAGGAGAGGGTTAGGGTGAAGATTAGGGTTAGAAAAAAAAGGTGTCTACCATTTTTGTTTCGACCTTTTGACCCTATCGACCCTTTTGCATGTCTAACATCTGTTGTCTATCTAGACATTGTCTATCTTTTTCATGTAGATCTTTTATACCAAACCCTGTAACTTTCGAAAAGCCCAGATCCCTTGATGCACTTTTTTTGGGTGCCCCATATCCCCTTACACTTGTACAGAGTTTACCAGGTGCCCCTTCGGTGCTGCTGCTGTTTTATCCTGCTCTTCCCCTTCCATGTCCTCTGAAATGATTACACTGTACTAGACTATTACATTATATTATATGACAACTGTTCTGTTTTACTCTCTCCTGCAGTAATGTCCTGGCCAGTGCATCGGCAGATAATACAGTACTTCTCTGGGACTTGTCTGTGGGTAAACCAGCTGCCAGCCTTACACTGCACACAGACAAGGTACTGTAGGGTCTAACTCATACACTGCTTACGTGTGTTTTATTATTATTCTTTTATATGTATAAGACACAACAAGGGTGCCCGATCATCTTGCATGGGTGATGGCATACAACAAAATATGAAAGTAAATTACTCCATTACAGACTAGTTTTACACATAACATACTTGTATTACACCCCAACCCGACAATGGGATAGAGGGCCCTGCTCTTGAAAGCTTACATTCTAGGGGGAATACAGATAAACTTAAGTAGGAACATGCGGGTATAAAAACAAATATTCAATCCAACATGGTAAAATAAACAGATATAATTCCTTTCTAGGGATCAAATCTAGTCCAGAAACCATTGCAGAGAGAATATTTAGGATGACAAGGAATTTAAGGCTCTGCTAGAATGAGTAAAATGGAGTTGGTTGGGCGTAAGAAGGAGGCTTTCTATGTTTGGCCCATGGAAGATGAGCAATGTGCAAAAAAAATACACAGATCCACCAGGGTCAACTGAATTCTAATTATATTGTTTCAGATAAAATAAAACCCAAGTGCAGAGTTTCCTAAACTCCGCCATAACAGTCCAGGTATTCAGGATATCCATGCTTGATTCCATATGGTTAAAACAAATTGACTGAGGGTACTAAGTTTCACCAGTGCTCAAGCATGGATATCCTGAAAACCTGGACTGTAATGGCGGAGTTTGGGAAACTCTGCCCTAGTACAGTACTGTAGTTGCCAATTTCACATTACAGGAAGGAATAAAACTGTTAATAACTAACTACATAATTCGGATTTAGATAAGTTAGTTCTTGGATCTATTGCACCCCCCGTAATGTCCTCCTACTTGTCACTGCAAAATATTTCTTTTCTATACAAAAATGTGTTCTATATCAGCAAATTTCTTTATTGTAAATATTGACATTTTTTGTCTTTTTTAATTATTTATATCCTATTTGCCTTTCTCCCCAAGGTCCAGACGTTAAAGTTCCACCCTTTTGAGCCACAGACCCTTATATCTGGGTCGTATGACAAGTAAGTACACTGTTTTCAGTGCCGTTAATGGATAGAATTACTACATAGCACAGAACAATTATTATTTGTGTGGATTTTAAATACTGTGAAAAATATTCCAAGAGCTGCGATGGCTCCTCCTATAGTGGGAACAGCTCTTGAAATGCAGCCCAAGACGACGTCCCTAAGGGGTGACACTAATGTGTCGGGTCCTGATTCAGACACGGACGCAGTCTCGATTTGGTTGCAATTGGGTGATGATTCTTTTCTCTGCGCATGCGCCGGAGCTGCGGTATGCATGTGCCGAGATGGTACTGCAGCTCTGGTTGCAGTATGGAGTTACCTGATAGACACTCTGCAGGCGTTTGGGGGCGACTTTGAAAAACGGAGGCGTGTCGCCTCTATTTTCAGGGCGTGCCGAAGCCAGGACGGGAACAATTAGAATGTACTTCCCCCTTCTCTTCCATTATCTGACTTAAACAGACAGCATTGCGTTGGCCTTTATCAATGGATGTAATCGATTTCTATATGTGTCTTCCTCCCTCCTCCATTCAGCTGTCGAAGACATAACGGAAGAGAGACAGAAATGGACATCTGTGTTCTCATTGCCATACTAATGTGATAGTCCTTGCAGAGTGCAACAGCTTGGGGGCATGGCAGAGTAAGATTCGCATAGCGTTTAGGGTGTGTCCAGGTTCAGTGGCCTGAGAATAGGATAAAAAGCAGGCACAGGGGAGACATTACAGCCCGAGCTTGCTTATAACTTGGTCCGAGGAACAATGTAAAACTTCATCCGTTCCCCTGCACAAGATCCGAGGTAACAGGAGTCAGTTTTGTGGCTCTCGTGCGTATATTTGTACTGCACGGGCTCCAGAGCAGAGCGCATCTATGGGCAGTTCAGAGTCATAAACAGCTGAGTAGTTTCTGCACTAGTGGTTGCCGGGGCATAACTGGATGGTAACTGGGACATTCGCACGTAGGCCAAGTGCAGTGAAGGCATGATGACGGAATTGCGGCTCTGCAGAGTTCTGCATACATGTACAATACTGTGCAAAAGTTGTAGGCAGGTGTGGAAAAAATGCTGCAAAGTATGAAAAATAAAAGTGTTGCTCGTTTGTTTTTATCAGTTAACAAAATGCAATGTGAATGAAGAGAAATCTAAATCAAATCAATATTTGGTGTGTCCACGCTTTGCCTTCAAAACAGCATCTATTCTTGTAGGTACACTTGCACAAAGTCAGGCATTTTGTAGGATTATAGTCAGGTGTATGATTAACCAACCATACCAAACAGGTGATAATGATCATCATTTTCATATGTACAGTAGGTTGAAACACAGTCATTAACTGAAACAGTAACAGCTGTGTAGGAGGCTTAGAACTGGGTGAGGAACAGCCAAATTCTGCTACAAAGGTGAGGTTGTGGGAGACCGTTTCATATCACAGGTCATACACCATGGCAAGACTGAGCACAGCAACAAGACACAAGGTAGTTATGCTGCATCGGCAAGGTCTTTCCCAGGCAAATATTTCAAAGCAGACTGGGGTTTCAAGATGAGCTGTTTAAGTTCTTTCGAAAAAGCACAAAGAAACTGGCAACGTTGAGGACCGTAGACACAGTGGTCGGCTAAGGAAACTTTGTATCAGATGAAATACACATCATGCTTACTTCCCTTTCGAAATCTGAAGATGTCCAGCAATGCCATCAGCTCAGTACTGGCAGAAACCAGTGGGAACCAGGTAAACCCATCTACTGTGTGGCGAAGTCTGGCCAGAAGTGGTTTTCATGGAAGAATTGTGGCCAAAAAGCCATGCCTTCGATGTGGAAATAAGGCCAAGTGACTCAAATATGCATGAAAACATATGAACTGGGGTGCAGAAAAATGGCAGCAGGTGCTCTGGACTGATGAGTCAAAATTTGAAATATTTGGTTGTAACAGAAGGTAGTTTGTTCGCCGAAGGGCTGGAGAGCAGTACAATAATGAGTGTCTGCAGGCAACAGTGAAGCATGGTGGAGGTTCCTTGCGAGTTAGGGGCTGCATTTCAGCAAATGGAGTTGGGGATTTGGTCAGGATTAATAGTGTCCTCAGTGCTGAAAAATACAGGCAGGTACTTATCCATCATGCAAATACCATCAGGGAGGCATCTGATTGGCTCCAAATTTATTCTGCAGCTGGAGAACGACCCCAAACATACAGCCAATGTCATTAAGAAATATCTTCAGCGTAAAGAAGAACAAGGAGTCCTGCAAGTGATGATATGGCCCCCACAGACCCCTGATCTCTAAATCATCGAGTCTGTCTGGGATTACATGAAGAGACAGAAGTAATTGAGCAAGCCTACATCCACAGAAGATCTGTGGTTAGTTCTTCAAGATGTTTGGAACAACCTCCCTGCCGCGTTCCTTAACAAACTGTGTGCAAGTGTACCTAGAAGAATTGATGCGGTTTTGAAGGCAAAGGGTGGTCACACCAAATATTGATTTGATTTAGATTTCTCTTTTGTTCATTCACTTTATTTATTTATCAATTAACAAAATGCAAACTATTAACACTTCTATTTTTGAAAGCATTCTTATTTTGCTGCATTTTTTCCACACCTGCCTAACACTTTTGCACAGTACTGTACATACGTAGTTTTCAGGCAGATCCCTTGTATCAGGGAAAGGACAGGTGCACACTGATAATGAAGGCATAGAAAACTAAGCATGTGGCTATGGGGCAGTACATGGGTGTATATAACTTTACATACAGGCGAACATACACCATTTTCTCTGAGCACGCAATGTCTGTGTAATCACGGCCAACTCACAATACCTAAGGATTCATAGCATCTTTGTGTGTGATATGACCTCATACACAAAAGTTATGTGATGTCATATGTTAGGGTACCTTGTACAGGAAACACTGATATATTTGCAGAGATTTAATTTTTTTATTTATAAGGAACTATGGAAGATATTCCCAATAAAAGAAGCGGCGTACACTAAATTCTAATGCTAAAATGGTATTTTTGATGTAATGTTTATGCAAGGTTTTGGTAGATGCTCACCTATGGCAATGGTGTATCGGCATGTGTCTGTAATCTTTTTAGTATACCTTTATCCCAGCAAGTTGTGGAAGTGAACTTTTAGATTTCCTGCATTGCAGTGACAACCTATTCAATGATAACCAAAGGCAAACATGCCATCAATACACTAAATGCTACAGAAATTGTCTGTGCCATCTGTTAATTGTGCTGGACGGGCCATTCAATCCAGTGTTACATTCTGACTTTTTTTTTTTTTTTTCGCCACGTGCTTTGACAACGTGAATTGCAGTACATCTGGGACGCTGTCTAGCTCTGCGACAGATGGCTTGCTGTGGTGTTTTTAGATCATTTATCTAATACCGCTCAACCCTTGGTGAAATCTGAATTGTATTTTGTGATGAGCAAAGTAATAAATCAGGTTCTGTGTGGTCCCCGATGCATAGAGTTTGAAGGCATCTCACCAAAAATTTGTTGCGCCTACGCACGTCTAGTCAATTACCCTGTGATGTCTGGTGCACAGACTCTAGTCTAAACTCACGTCTTCGCGGAGTTGCAGTCCGTGTTTGGTTTTTTTGTCAAAGTATTTTTTTTTCATTCTTGAATATTTTAAATATTTAGATTCTTGTATATCACAATTAATTAGTAATGCTGGCCATACACGCTACAATTATCGGGGCGATCCGCCTGATATCGGCGAATCGCCCCGATAATTGTAGCGTGTGTGCGGGTGACCGAGGGTTAAATATTGCTCGGTCGGGCATGCAGGATTGTCCAGCATGCCCGTCCGATGCGATATTTACCCTGGTAACTCGGCCGCATCGGGCAGTGTATGCCCAGCGCGAGCGACAGACAGACATTTCCTGTGTTCCTTCCTACGGAAGGAACAGGGAAATGTCTCCTCCCTCGGGGGCGGAGCGCGGATGTCGGGCTATATACTGTGAGATTTCTCTCACAGTGTATGCCGGCGACATCTGCGGCTGGCAGCCGGCCAGATAAAATGTCTGTCGGTCTGACAGACATTTTATCTGGCTGTGTATGCCCAGCATAAGTATTGTATTTATTTTGTGGCATACTTTTGCTATTGTCTCATGTATTGTTTTTTTCCCCTTCAGATCAGTGATATTATATGACTGCAGAAGCCCCCAGCAAAATCACAGAACTTGGAGGTTTAGTGGTGAAGTCGAGAGAGTCACATGGAATCATTTTTCTCCCAGAAACTTCTTAGTAAGTGTTTTGTAGTTTTTTTTTTTATTTTACTTTATTTTATTTTCTTTTATAACAAAACATTTAGTTTATATTGATGGCAAAATAACTAATTCTTGCAAAGCATGGGCCTCATTTAGATTTGGACCCATTTTGCCTCCTGAACCTTTCCAAAAGCAATTCTGTTGTGAAAGTCGCTGATTTACATGTGTCTGGTTTGCATGTATGCCAAAATTCATCCACTTCAAAACGCAGTATCTTTACATGAGATGTACTAATGCCAAAAACAGTGTAGGGATGTGGCTTGTCAATATTGGTTGTAAATACACAAGTTGTATTACCTTATTTGTATGCCATATAATGTAACAAAGGTGCATACTCCTAAAAGAGCAGTGTCTAAATGGGAAAATCATATTTTCCATACAAAATTAAATACGAATGCCTCCAGTTGTTTTCATTGGACTGCCACCAACCTTCCAAAGGGTCGAGCAATTACCCTTGATCTGAGTAAAGAGTTATATTGATACAGTTAATAAGAGACACTTCTGCAATAATTTATCCGCAGGCATTTTATACAAGTGTTAAGGGGCCTATCCACTAGGCAACCTGAAAGACTGGACGTCTAGCGTTCAGACCTTCAGGTCGCCGAGGTGCGGTGCCATGTACGGCGATCACTGAACGGCATTCAGTGAAGGAGCCCGACCTCCTATCTCTAATCATGCCGAACCTGACGAGCGTCGTCAGGTTGACGGGCATGTTCAGTAGATAGTCAGGGACGGCAAGGACCCAGCGTGCACGCGCATCGCTGGTTCTTGCCGGCTATCCATTATCCGACTTTGTGAGCAATGTGACCAAAACCTCCTGGTTTTGGTCGGATTGTTCAAAAAGTCGGGTAATGGATATGCCCCTTTACAAAAGAAAAAGATGTGCGAGAAGAAGTCTTGTCGGGCCACAAGTGTTGCCCATCACTGGGCTAGATAGTGCCACTGGTGTCATTGTCCTCACCTCTCTATACACCAGAGGGTATATTTTCTAATGGTTGAGTGTATTTCAGGGTCTAAATCAAACATTTACTAACAGATGATTTTTTACATAATTAATTTAAACCACGTCACAAAGCATCTGTTAGAAAATGTGTTCTTTAGGGGTATATTTACTGAAAGTTGATTTGGGTCGATATTTGATCGATGTTGAGCCAATTTTTGTACGATTTTGTGTTTCGGGGTGCAAATTGCACATTCACTTAGAGATGTTTTTTGGCATTGTTTAAAAAAAAAAATCATCTGTTAGCAAATGTGTGATTTAGATCCTGAAACACAAAATCAACCAAAAATCGATCCAACATTGACCAAAAATCATCCAAAATCAACTTCTATATAACACCATGCCTCTGGTACTCACTGAAGATAAGCCTCCTAAGAAGCATAACTGTGCTTTCCTCCAGGGGCGTATCTTTCTATTGGCCTGGAAGGCCGCCGGCCGAGGGTGGGCGCCGTTGCCACCCGACATCATTAACAAATGATCACTGGTCTCCTGTTTGCTCTGCGCAGTGTGCCGCAGACAGTTGTCATTAGTAAATGATCCCTGGTCTCCTTCTGTCTCCTCTGCTCTTATCAGTGTCCTCCATTGATTGTTAATGTGTATCAGGCTTCTTATATGTCCCTTTATATCAGAAACATTTAAAATTTGAGAGACTAATTTTTTTTTTATTATTTTTTCTAATATATCTCTTCTCCCACAATACCCACTACATACCAATCACCACTCACTAATTCCCTTATGTCAAGCTTGCAGGAAAAGAATGTAAGCACCACATCAACCGCAATGCTATATTCGCAAGATAATTTGCATATATGCAAATTATCTTGCCCACAATGCACCTTGTTTGTTATTGATGCCCTCTTTTCCTGTGTTGTTGACATATAGAAATTAATAAACAGTGCTTGCATGTAGTAAGTGTTATAACTGAAAAAATATAAAAATATATATATATATATAAAAAAAAAAGTGTGTGTATGTATATATATATATGTGTGTATATATATATATATATATTGTCTCCCTATTTCTACAGGCGTGTAAGTTGAACTACCCCCAGTGTAAGTACTAATACATTTATCTTTTCCTCAGTATGGGGGATTGACCATGATATTTATAGGTTGTGGATACTCTGGTGTTTGGAATAAGAGATAATCCTTATGGGCTGTTTTTATTATTGTGTGTGAGATAGCAATGGACCCATGCGGGTGGTTTTACAAGTGAATTATATGGCAAAGTTAAAAAAGCATAATGCAGTGTACAGTCCAATTTGAATATATGTAAATTATTTTACCCATAATGCATGTTTGTTTTCGATGCTATATTTTCAAGCTTTTCCAGTGTATTTTGGCATTAGTAAATAGTGGTTTGCAATAGAGTAAGTTCTGTAAAAGATTAAAAAGAGAAAAACTACCCCCAGTGTGTGTTATTTTATTTTTTCAAGTAGAAGCAGTCATTGGAGGGGGGCGCCAGTCCCTTAGTTTGCCAGGGGCGCTCGGACCCCAAGATACACCCCTGCTTGCCTCCAAGTCTCATTAGGTCACATGTTCATGGGGAGAATGTTCCACTTATGTGTGTGTGCCCTTACTGTGCTCCATTCACACTTCCGCCTCTCCAGGCATAACCAGCTGCTAGTCTAATGTACTCTTGTATGAAAACGTATGCACACTATGTAAAAGCCTATGCTTATGCCCAAAAACAATGGCATCCACTCTGAATGATACTCTATATGGTTTTCCTGTATTTGTGCTGCGCCCTTCTAAAGGTTTAGAGTAGATTTAGGGACACATGTAAGTGGTCTTCCAGAAAAAAAACAAAACATTTTATTAGAAAACTTTATTGAAAACCACATATAGACAAATTACGGTCGGTGTTGAAAAATAGAACTTGGGGTTTATTTTATGAGATATGTCCTCATACACCATTGCCGTAGTCGCCCCGAACATGCCTACATAGCCCGCCAAGTCGCGCGCGCTGAGAGTCTTCTCTGCTCGATTATGTGTCGTAGTCATAATGTAATGCGTCAAAACCACGTAACCAGACTGCACTGGGTATTTTTGATGTGCGACACTTGTACATATGTGTGATTCTGTATACGAAGTGCTGCAATGCCGCGGCTTTGTCACACCAAGTCCCGTTGTGCTTCATCTGCATCTTTAACCGCACAGGAATTAGTTTTAAAAAGGCACAAAGTATCTCTGGTACAGATGGAGTGGTGTTTAGCTGCACCTGCGGTGCGAGTAAGATGCAGATTTACAGAGAAAATCTCTACACTACAATCTCGGCGCGGCTCACTCACGCCCATCGTCTAGAGCCGCATGATGTATTTAGGCTAGAAGACACATCTGTGTATAATGCCTAAGAACAAAAAAAGAAATGTACGTAAATAAAACCCTCATCTGTCCCGGAAAAATAAAACACTGCTGCGTGCTTCTGGATCTAATGGATGACGGATTCCCGCAGTCAGCCTGGTCAGTGTGTCTTTATAAAGCGTACAACAGAGGGGTGACTAATACCAGCACTTCTCTCAATTTACTACACAAATCTGTACCAGAGATCTAAAGGCAGCACACAATCCACTTCTCATTTACCGCAAATGAAAACTCCACATCATAAATAATCTGGACACGTTTAGTGTCAAATAGCCTGCAACACTTCACTGAGAAATGGCGTGCACACTGCACTTGTGTTTGCTTTGTTGAACTGAACAAAAATGTCTCTACAGTGTATATGAAATCTTATTTTTTTTTTATTGTCACATTCCATTTATCTGTTTCCCCCCCAACCTTTCTGCCTAAGGATAACATTTCACTTACAGGTATTTTGTTCTTTAAAATAGTTGAATATGATACACTGAGCCGCAACAGTAGTTAGATTGAGCAGACGTCGCCTACTGCGAGACTCTTCCAGTGGACGTGATACCGCTGACAATATTTATAGCCTGTGCCCTGCCTAAGTTTTATTACATATGTTTTTTCTGATTGCCCTCCCTAATAGTACATGGTCCTCCTGCCCCCCCAATCAGGAGCTGGCTTTCATGTGCAGCCACTGTGATGGATGACTTCTGCTGCTGTTAGACTAGTAGGGAAATAAATGAATGCCAGAGCCCCCGGGTATACATTACCCAGAGTCCCTGCTCAGTACAGGGTTGTTAGTAAGGGGCTTCCACCAAAGTGCTATTCAAGGCAAGAGATGGCATTTAAACTAGTCACTTTAAAACTAGTCACTCAAGGCAAGAGAAGGCATTTAAACTAGTCACTTTAAAACTAGTCACTCAAGGCAAGAGAAGGCATTTAAACTAGTCACTTTAAAATAAATAATACTAAAACGTTATTTGAAAAACAATATGGGGGAGATGTATCAAACCTTAGAGAGAGAAGAAGTAGAAAAAAGACTCATAGCAACCACTAGTTTTTAATTATCCTTTATCTAGCATAGTCTATAAAATGGCAGTTACAAGCCCATTGGTTGCTATGGGCAACTTCTCCACTTTATCACTCTTGAAGGTTTGATTCATCTCCCCCTATATGTTTGTGGAGCACATTTCACCGACTTACGACAAAGACTGTCCTGGTGCCAAAGATGTGTTTAGTTGGAAAGGTTTGGCTTAGTATCCAGCACTTGCAGTCTTAGTTTACCCACTTGGGGGCACTGTTTCATTACAGTCTATGCCACAAGGAAGCCTGCAGAAGAGGCACATTGGAGCATACTCATAATAGGCAGTGAAAGTTCTCTGTAGAATAGTTTGAAAGATAATTCAGTTTCTATAAAGTGGCTTTAAAAATGGATGTCTCACTACTAGCCCTTCCAGAATGGTGATAGTTCCTCTGCTGGGAAACATTTCCTTGCTTCCGAGAGACCGTTCTCCGCAAATAAGAACCTGATTTGAAAATCAATCTGATATGTTTTTTATTTAGTTTTATTTGGACTATTGTCTTTTTAAGTACAATTCCAATATAAATAATTTTTAATGAGTGTTCAGAATATACCTAGCTGAATACGTTTTGCAGCTTCAGTATCACAGATTGTGTGCACTGCCCAGTAAACCATATTTTTCAGACCATGAATTCCACAGAGATTAAGGTTTTACATTTGCTGGAGGCACAGAGTGATAAATTGATTTGCCTTAGATCATAATCAGCGGCCACAAGAATCATTTTAAGGTTCTCTATTTTGTATTTTGTGCCATAGTAAAAGATAAACCCAACTTTAAATTTAGTGATCATTAGAGAACATACTGTATCTTCAAAGATACTTGTGGAAATCTGTATTCAACATCATGGGATTTGTAATAGGGTGTGTTTAATCTGTAATAATTCATAATTTCATTGTGACAGAATGCAGAGCTTGTTGTAACTTGTATTTTCACAGCTGTGACTTGTAGCCCCAAGGATTGCCTGCATTTCTATATAGTTATGTAACATAACATTTTACTGTTTAATTGGAGATAGACAGGATGGGTCTTGGCCCGTCAGTAACTTTTTCTTGTCTTATATAAAGGGTAATCTAAACATAGAATTTGATGGCAGAAAAGAACCATTGGGCCCATCTAGTCTGCCCCTAGTTTACTAGTCTAAATTCTAATTCTTGAGATGACTTCTGTATAAATTTGCCTGGTTAAAACTCAGAAACAAACTGTTGCTGCTAATTGACAGGTTGACAGTGCTGTCCACAGTTACCATGGTTACAGGTGTTGCTAAGACGTACCAAACCATAAACACCTATCTATCAAATGGCATCTACTAGTGTGTTTTTAAGTTGGGGAAAGCAATTTTGGGAAGGTATTAGGACCTATTTCATCACATTGTAGTAACCAACTTCTAAATTGTAACTATAATATTTGAGTGGAGTTGTCCTTTACAGAGAACATATTGGTTGGGTTTATATTCATTGTATTCTTTTATAAATAACATTATTATTATTATTACTAACAGTTACTTATATAGTACCAGCATATTCTGTTGAGCTTTACAATTGGGAACAAAACCATAAGACTGCGTAATAATAGACGGACAAAAAGGTAAAAGGGCCCTGCTCACAAGTTTACAATCTATAGGGAAAAAGGCATATATCATATTGGTCCATCCAGATTAGAGTTCACACATCGCTGTAGGTGATTGTCGCATGGTTGTAGGTTGTTAAACACAGATAAAAATGTATCTATTGCCAATATAACGTGAATGATCTTTAACCTCCAATGGAACAATTAGCCAAAGTGGTGGAATTGTCTTGAAACGCTAAATGCCTACTTGACATTAGAGCATGGCTTGGGAATGATTTTATTTTGGGGGGGTGGAAGGGGGGGCAACATAAAATCGTTCCTCCCCTCGCCGCCCCCCACCCACAACATCAACCCCAACTTACCTGTTGCACTGGAGCTCCGTGGGAATGAAACCCGGCTGTGTTCATGGAACCGCACTTTCGCCGTCACGCGACATCACATCCGGCCCGGGTTGGGACTGGAGAAACAGCGGCCGTGGACAGTCAGGGGAAGGTGTAATGTGCTGTGTTTTCACTTAAACACCACATATTACACCTCTTCCTCCTTGCAGTGCAGGGGCTGTTGCTGTAAAGCTCGGCTCCTGACTGTCCGCGGCCGGCCCGGCACCTTTCAAATGTTGGGGGGGCGAACTGCCCCCTTGCCCCCCCGTTCTGATGCCTGTGCATTAGAGTGGTTATTTGAAAAGTTTGTGAATAATTTTGGTGCACTTGTTGTAAAGCGCAAGCGCAGTCCTTTTAAAATATGTATATCACACAACAACAAAGAATTGAATCCGCACTAGAAAAAATATATTGGTCTATACAGATGAGCCTATAATTGACACACAAATATTTGTTACACAAAAACCAACTCAAAGTATTCCATATACAGAAAACCTGTATTAAATTAAGTGTTGGTGGTGCTCCCTCTGAGTCAGAATACACAAAATTCGTACAAAGAGGAGAGAAAGCAGACTCTTTTTTATGGGGCACTCTTATTGATTAGTATGATTCAGCTAAAATATAACCTTTATTAATGTATTAGTTAAAATGAATGAGTCAAAAAATTAATTAGACATACTATGTTAGTAATTATGCTCGGGGAACACACAGCAAAATGTTTTGTTCAGAAAACATCAGATCCGCAAATATCACTTGACATGAGTTTAGTTTTTCTCATAAATAATGTGGCTAACCAATTCTACAGTAGGTAGGACATGCAAGCAACAGCCAATTTTGAGTTCCACATAAATGCACTCACATAAATTGCGTATTAATTGCAAAATAAAAAAACTCAAAAGAAAAAACCTTTAGTGCAAAACCATTCAGTTCAGCACTAAATCATATAATCCAACAGAGCAAGTCTGATTTTATATCATATCACAAAACCATGTAATGGACACATAGTTCCAACCTGGTTTATCACATTCATTAAATATACCCTGTGACTTTTTATACTTGTGACATGTACCACTTTTGCTGGTAACTGAATAACTAGTGTTCTCAGTATATTATCATAGGATTAAATCTTGTTTATAGTAACACAATTACCACATCCATATATCCATTATTAACATTAGCTGTGGTGTTAGATCTCTGAGTACCGATGTCATATGTATCAATTTATACAGAGAAAGCATGTGTTTGTGCGTCACTGTTAAATCTTCCCAACTACTGTCCATATATCAATTGCCACAATATTATTAGTAAGTAAATAAAGGAAATAACAACCTCCACTCTCATGACATCTGATCTAATCTCAGCATGCCTGTAGATATAAACATAATGTCAGAATATAACACATCAAACCACACATGCTAATGAGTGCTGTAATTGAGATAGGGCTCTCAGAGCTCTCAGTTCCTGTATCACATGAGATTAATGCTCGTTTAGTGGGTGCAGGTATTGGAACAAATGTATATCACCGTCTAATAAGTTGCAGTGTCTACAGGGCTGGTTGTGCCAGATGCCCAAAATCTTTGTGGTTCCGAGACTTGCACACAGTCACCAGCGCTGTTAATACCCCTTTTACACCAAAGTCTTGGATTTGGAACACGTTTTCAACCCGGGACAGACCCCCTTTTACACCGCGGCGCCGTCAACACCGTTCAGACCAGAGCCGGACCAGCACCGACCTGGCTCTCCGGCACAAGTGAGCATCGCTTCTTAACTTCTTAAATTGTCATCTCCAAGCGCCACTGAAGCCGGCCAATCGGGCAATATGCGGCGCGACCCAGGTCATTGTGACCCGGGTCGCGCTGTTTACACTGCAGGGTGACACGGGAACAACACATGCTCAACCCTGCAAACCATCCTGGTCGGACCCACGGTCACTGGACCCGGGTTGATCCGTTTACACCGACAAAAATCGTGCGTTGATGCGTGTTCACGTGCATCCACCCGGGAATTTTAAATCGGTGTAAAATTTTTAGAGGTAGTACAGCCAGCGTTCTTTCAGCCCTTTTTACGCTAACTGGTTGTTAGCACAATAGTTGGGACAAGCTGCTGTGGCTGGCCTGTCTGCCACGATGATCACATTCAGTGCAGGCTGTCTGTGCATTACTGACAAAGCTGGTGAGTGGGGTCTTCTAAACTGTGTGTTGGATGAAGTGAGGCTTATCGATCAAATGTATATTGTTTCCTAGAGTTATCCTTTAGACGAGAGACAAGTGGGTTTTAGATTACACTTATTTCAGCCCAAAGGAACCCCCGGTGCTTACAGTGCCTGCTATGTACATTCAAAGTGCCGGTCCCATGTTACATGACGGCTGATCCTGCTGTTGGCACACATCTGCTCTTTTATGTTAGAACTGAAGTTACCCTTCTGTGACAGTAGACAGAAGTGAATAGATAAATGTTTCACAACCATCCACAAATACCTATTTGTGCTCTTAGTCAGCCATGAATCAACAAGCAAATTGGGCTTTAATAATAGTGAAGTTGCATTAACCAAACTGGTGATCAGTCTACTTACATTGCTTCTCACTTAGATGAGCTGCCACTGTGACCTCCAGCAAATTACAGGCTAAAAAATTGATCTCTTAAAAAGAAAATAAATCTACCAGAAGTGTGACTGAGAGGTTCGATAAATGTCAGACACAATTTTTTTGTTCTTGGTTTAATTAATTTTCTGTATTGCCAAACAAGTTGTATTTTAGCTGTAATGGAAAGGTCAGTCATTATTTTGCTAATGTGTCGCTGACCGGGGTGTGTCTCCTAGGCTAGCACAGAGGACGGCTTTGTGTACTGTTTAGATGCGCGGTCGGACAAGCCCCTGTTCACATTAAAGGCTCATGATGGAGAAGTGTCTGGTATGTATATCATGTTGTTATTTATTTATATACTTTATATAATATACTATAAATTCTGAACAATCATAAAGAAAAGAGTGTGATCGGTCTGTCCATCTGGATAAAATTTATTTGTGTCTGTGAATATATACTGAAGTGCCAAAAGTCTTGGGATAGCAGTATGTAACGGTAGGGGGCATCACCGTTCTGTGACATCTTGGAAATGCCCAGACCTGCATCAGTTGTAATCTGACATCTTGTGAGTCAGTTTGAACACCGGTTAGGCTGCTCATGGCAAAGCGATGTGAATTATTGGAGTTCGAAAGGGTCATGATAGTGAATGTCCAGTAGATGGGACATTTTATTTCCGAAGTTGTGCGGACATTCAACATTTCTCATTCTACGGCGTCACGTGTGTACCAGAAATACCTCATGGAAGGCATTTCCACACAAATTGGACAGTGTAGTGGCTGACCACGGGTGCTCAATGATCGTGATCAGCACCATCTGGCCAGAATTGTCGGACACTGGCTTAAATCAAATGCAGGGGGATCTAGAGACATGGGGTAGAGGGTGCGCTCGCCCTATGGGTGTAATGCTGGAGTAATAGTGTGTTGTGGTCTTTTGTGTTCGATGTTGTGTGTGGAGTGATGGGGTGTAGGGAGGGAAGGGTGTCTAATGGACTGGAGGTGGTGGGTGAGGAAATGAAGACAGAGGCAGAAATGGGGGCCAAAGGGTTTATTGGAAAAAACAGTACTAATCCTGTTCGGTCCCAGGCACCCAGGTGGGTGTAGCTGGTGTTAGTTTCCTTTTGCAGATGCGGTGTTGGATGGCTGCTGCGGTGTCAGCAGTTGGAGGAAGCTCTTTGTGTGGTAGTGGCTTGCTGGTGCACTGTGGGGCTTGGTGCACCGCGTTGCTGGCGTTCTGTTCCCGCTGCCTGGTGGGTGCCTGCTGTTCTTCAAGGCAGAGCCCCTGCCGAAACGCGTCAGAGACCCCCTACATTCTGACACCACAGCCAGCTTACACCAGAGCTCTTCATTCCCGCGGAGAACTCGGTCGAGCCTTGCTGCTTCCAGAACCCTCTCTACCCACCACCCGCAGGGCCGCGCTGGGCATCACACCTAGCAAAGCCCTGCGCACCCCTCTTGATCACCACTCCACCTGCTAGACCCAGGCGACCACGCACCGCCCCCTGGGAGCAACCAACACCAGCTCCACTCACAGCTGTTCGTCCAGCAGCAATCCCTAAGCGATCCACACCAGCAGGCACCCACCAGGCAGCGGGAACAGAACGCCAGCAACGCGGTGCACCAAGCCCCACAGTGCACCAGCAAGCCACTACCACACACAGAGCTTCCTCCAACTGCTGACACCGCAGCAGCCATCCAACACCGCATCTGCAAAAGGAAACTCTAACACCAGCTACCAGCAACCCAAGCCTTTTTCACCAACAAATTCTACCGGTAGGTAAGTGACTCCGAGACTTATACCCCTGCGTGGGACGCCGCCAGGGTGTACATCCACAACCGCCAGACCCGCTGCCAACCCACCACCCCCTCCCCCCGAGACATCCTAAGACTGTTGACCAAAGGTCCAGCAGGGGTAACGTGCCGGTCTATTGAACTGCACGGAAAGGAGCCCCCTAAAAAGGTCCACTCACCTCCCCAGTCTCCACCCACCCACACCCCTAAGTGGATCGCTCACCCCACCTGGGTGCCTGGGACCGAACAGGATTAGTACTGTTTTTTTTCAATAAACCCTTTGGCCCCCATTTCTGCCTCTGTCTTCATTTCCTCACCCACCACCTCCAGTCCATTAGACCCCCTTCCCTCCCTACACCTCATCACTCCACACACAACATCGAACACAAAAGACCACAACACACTATTACTCCAGCATTACACCCATAGGGCGAGCGCACCCTCTAGCCCATTCTATCGTTACACAGGACCCGGCACTCCTGCTTTTAGGAAGGTGCAGCACCACGATACAAACAATACATCTCACATCCCATCTGCCCATACAGCAGAGCGCAGTTCTAACCCATCATTTCCATGGATCTAGAAACATATCCAACAGGTCAGAGCAGCGTTCTTTAGCTTCCATGGAATATGGGAGCAGAAGACCCATCAGAGTGCCCGTTAACATGACGATACCAGACACAGCGGCTCATCTGGGCTTGTTGCGTTGCTAATTAGACCCTGGAGGACAGGCAACATGTGGCCTGGTCCAATGAGTCACGGTTCCAGTTGTTTCGAGCTGATTGTAGGCTTCGGGTGTGGCATAGACCCCATGAGGCCATGTGGACCCCAGTTGTCAACAAGGCACCATGCAGGCTGGTGGTGGTTCCATAATGGTGTGGCATGGGTTGGGTCTGCTGGTCCACCTGTACACGTCATTGACCAGTAACCACTACTTTGTATTGCTTGATGACCATTTGCAGCCCTTCATGTACCCCCACAACGATCAAATATTCCAGAAGGTTTGAGGCGCATTCTGGAGAGTTCCGATGAATTGTGTGGCCACCATGTTCACCCACCATGAATCCAATTGAGCATTTATGGGACTCTGAAGAGATCCGTTCGCACCCGAGATCCTGCACCTACAAATATCAGGGAGCTGTGGGAAGCTATCTAGACGGCATGGGTCCCCAGAGGTCTTCAGTCGACTTGTGGAATTAATGTCCTATCGAGTTGCTGCACTTCGCCAGGCTAGAGGGGATCCTACACGATACTAGGCATCAATCCAATCACATTTGGCACTTCAGTGTGTGTATGTATATGTTGACATGTTTTGATTTCTGACACCCACCTATAGGAGGGGAGGGGGGAGGGGGGGAGGGAGGGGGGACTCGCTGATCTCTCTGCTAGAGAAAAACCTGAACGTTTCCGACGTCATTAAATTGAAGGAAGTAGGAAAGTCTCTGAGGGAGCAAAGCAGAAAAAGCAATTACATTTGTATCTGGAACAAACCATGTAGCAATGCAAGGGGCGCAAATACATTTATATTATTGCATGCAGGTAAATACTGTCTGTTTCTGCATGTAGTCCAAAAATACTGGACAGTCTAAATGTCTGCACTTTTTGTACCTGCCCCAGTCCAAAGTCACTGAACTTGTTCTTTCTCTGCTTTGCTCCTAACTCAGAATCAGCCTCAAAATAAGCATATAAATGAATGAATACTACGCTGGCTTAATATCTTCTAACACAGAAATAAAAGGGTAACTGAGGAGGAATTGCAGGACGTTATATTGGAAAGTGAATATCCCTGTAACCTACCTTGCACAATAAGTGCTGTTGTAGGAATTGGTGCATGGTGCGTGTGCTATAAATCTGCAGAGACGGAATCCGTATGACGGAGCTGAGATTACACTATAGCAGTCCTGCAGTGCCAGATCACAGTCACATTATGTAAATGTGGCCATATATGTGTACATGCTGTGTAATTTGTCTGTCTGCCATTTTACATCCAGGCCTTGAGCTGAGCAGCCAAGTTAAAGGCTGTCTGGTGACATCGTCTCAAGATAAGCATGTGAAGATATGGGACATTTTACTGGACAAACCAAGTCTCATTCATACTCGGGATATGAAAATGGTAAGAGTGCGCCCGATGGTAACGGTACAGTGGGTCATCCTCCAGCATCCTTGTGTTTTACCAGCTTCAGAAGTGTTTAGCGCACTGAACAGACCAGTCCATCTTTATTACATGCTGTGTAGCTAATGTAGCCGAAAAGTGCTTCACACAAATATTAGCGCTTACTCTAATCATAGCAATTTTATTTATATACTTCTCTTGTCAGTAGTTTCACTGAATAAATGCAGCTGGAGTGTGGTTCTGTGTACTGTATATGCTGCCTGAAGGGGCCCTTTGTGTCCTGACAGCATGACACGTCTATGGCATAAGTTATCCATTAAACATTACACTGTATGCGATCTATGTTGCGTCCTAATGGTCCTTAGTTGCCGCCATCTTCTTGTTCCTGTCTTTTTGCTGCTTTAAACTGAACTTGTATTTGTTCCTCTGCCTGACGAACCATACTCTCTGGGTGACCTAACAATATGCGGCGGTAACATTCCAACCTGACGGTGTGCGCACAAAGGGATGTCTGCCGTCTTCAGGTTACAATCTCACATGTTCCGTCCCTGTTTCCTGAAAAACAAAAATATTGCCTTCATGCTTTAATAATACTCTGGTTAGATACATACGTTATGTAGGAGGTCATAATGTCCACCTACGGTATGTTGACTACATAATGTCAACCTCTAACTCAGTGATTCCCAACCTCAGTCCTCAAGGCACACTAACAGTCCTGGTCTTAGTGATATCCATGCTTAAGCACAGATGGTTAAATCAAAATAACTAAGGTACTAATTAAGGGCCTGATTCAGACCAACTCGCAAGTGGCTGTCCGCTCGCAAGTGGGTCGATGTTGTGCACTGCGCATGCGCACGACGGCGGGAGCTCCGTCGTGCGCATGCGCCAGACGCGACAGCGAAGGAAAGTCCTTCGCTCGTTGTGTCTGATCAAAGGGGGCGTGCTGTCGATGTTGATTGACAGCACTCCCCCTTTGGTGGGCGTGCCGGGGGCGTGCCTCCCTGACAGGGGCGTTCCCAAGGGAACGCCTACCGTCAGAAGCCGGCCCACTGACATCACTAGTGATGTCAGTGGGAGTGATTTTGGCTCTGATAAAATCACTCCGGGCCTTGCGGTTGAAAACCTCAACCGCAGGCTCCGGCTCGCAGTTTCGATGGTCGCGATGGTCACGACCATCGCGGCCATCAAACTGCACGCTCGTATAGGCTGTGGGTGGTGACCCACAGCTATACGAGCGTCCAGGAGGACGCTCCATTTTTATGGAGGGCGGCCCTCATTCAGAGCGTGCGCTCTGCTCAGAGCGTACGGCTCTGAATGAGGGCCCAAGTCACCTGTGCTCAGCTATGGCTATCCTTAAAGCCTGGACTGTTAGTGTGCCTTGAGAACCGTGGTTGGGAACCCCTGCTATAACTCAACCCTTAACCCCTATGTCAAATTGTCAGATGTGGACATGGTGAAGGCATACCCCTGGCATCTACCACTGGACAGATCAACCTGTTCTGCATTCAGCAGCTCTCCTCTTTTCATTCCCTACACTGGCTCTTTATTACGTACAGTATACAGTGACAAAGTGCTCGTTTTAGCCGTCAGCAATCTCACCCCTCCTCCATAATCTCCAGGTACTCCCCCCAAATGGAACTTCAGCTCTACAGGTTACTTCCTACCTCCTTTTCTTGCTGACGCTTCTAGGATTTCACACATGCTGCACCTAGGGCCTGATTCAGAGATGTACGCTGTTCCCACCGCAGCTGACACCCATACGCTGCTGCTGTGCGTAAATTTGCAGATGTCGCAGTCGCCAGGATATGTTTTGAGACACCCGCCGGCTTCTTTTCAAATCCAGGCATGTGCGTACAAAAGCAGATCATTCGATGTTAGCAGTCCTGAGTGACTCTATGGCCGCACAGAATGGCTGGGAGAACTGAGACGCTGGAGCCATATTTTTTGCCTATGGAATCACAGGTGCAGGATGTGACACGCTTGTGTTCTTAGCTGCCACTCCCCATTACCTACCCCAAGAGCTCCCTGAGTCAATCGCACTGCGAACAAATACTCTCTGCCAGCGACTACGGTAATGTACCTTGACGCATGCGCAGCAGCCGATAATCGCTCAACTGCAAATATATATCGGCACTGAGTACAACTTTGAATCAGGCCCCTAGTCTCAGACACTTTATTACTAATGCCAGCAGACTTTAAGCTTTTAAATGCTTCCTAAACACTAGCTTCTATAGGCAAGTGTATAATCTGACCCCATAGTAACCTGTCAAACTCTGCTGATCGGAACTTCTGACCGCACAATCTGTATGTATAAACCTAAATCAGTGTATGGGAGTGGGCTTGTCTATATCTAGGGGTCAGGGTACCCAGGCAAAGTGAAGTACTTGACTAATTAAAACTTCTTTGCAGCAGCATGTGCTGCCTTCTGGCCCAAATCATTGAGGCTCCGTAAAGGAGCCAGGAGCTCAGATGAAAAGGCGAGTCTTACACGTATAGATTCCACACGTGACCCACATGAGTTAGCCTGGGAACGGGATCAGGGGGAAACCCTGAACCCTGATGATTGGGAGGAGATTAGGGAGAGAGCCGCCTCCAGTTCCATCTGCATTAGAATAAAAGAGAACGTCTATAAAATCCTTTACAAATGGTACCTGGTCCCCTCCCGAATGAAAAAGATGTTTCCTGATACAGTGGGGCAAAAAAGTGTTTAGACAGCCACCGATTGTGCAAGTTGTTGCACTTTAAAAGATGAGAGAGGTCTGTAATTTCCATCATAGGTACTCTTTAACTGTGAGAGACAGAATCAGACCAAAAATTTCCGGAAACCACATTGTATGATTATTAAACAATTTATTTGTATATTCTTGCATAAAAAATAAATATTTGGACACCTACCATCCAGCAAGAATTCTGTCTTTCACAGACCTGTTACTTCTTCTTTAGTAAGCTCATCTATCCTCCACTCGTTACCTGTATTAATGGCACCTGTTTGAACTGATTAACTGTATAAAAGACACCTGTACACACCCTCAAACAGTCAGACTGCAGCCTCTCCACCATGGCCAAGACCAGAGAGCTGTCTAAGGACACCAGGGACAAAATTGTAGACCTGCACAAGGCTGGGATGAGCTACTCGACAATATTCAAGCAGCTTGGTGAGAAGAGATCAACTGTTGGCGCAATTATTACAAAATGGAAGAAATACAAGATCACTGACAATTTCCCTCGACCAGGGGCTCCATGCAAGATCTCACCTCGTGGGGTATCAATGATCTTGAGAACGGTGAGGGATCAGCCCAGAACTACACGGGGGAACCTGGTCAATGACCTCAAGAGAGCTGGGACCACAGTCAAAAAGGCTACCATTAGTAACACACTATGTCGTCATGGTTTCAAATCCTGCAGCACCCGAAAGGTCCCCCTGCTTAAGCCAGCACATGTCCAGACCCATCTAAAGTTTGCCCGTGACCATTTGGATGATCCACAGGAGGATTGGGAGAATGTCATGTGGTCACATGAGACCAAAATATAACTTTTTGGTATAAACTCCACACGCCGTGTTTGGAGGGAGAATAATGATGAGTGGCATTCCCAAAAACACCATACCCACTGTGAAGCATGGGGGTGGAAACGTCATGCTTTGGGGATGCTTTTCTGCAAAGGGGACAGGACAACTGATCCGTATTACGGAGAGGATGAATGGGGCCATGTATAGTGACATTTTGGGGAAAAACCTTCTTCCCTCAGTAAGAGCATTGAAGATGCAACGTGGCTGGGTCTTCCAGCATGACAATGACCCCATACACAACGCCCGGGCAACTAAGGAGTGGCTCTGTAAGAAGCATTTCAAGGTCCTGGATTGGCCTAGCCAGTCTCCACACCTCAACCCAATAGAAAATCTGTGGAGGGAGTTGAAAATCCGTGTTGCCCGGCGACAGCCCCAAAACATGACACATCTAGAGAAGATCCGCATGGAAGAGTGGGCCAAAATAGTTGCTGCAGTGTTTGCAAACCTGGTCAAGAACTACAGGAATTGTTTGACTTCTGTAATTGCCAACCGAGGTTACTTTGCAAAGTATTGAGTTAAACTTTTTGATTGTCCAAATATTTTTTTTCAGAAAATATACAAATAATTGTTTAAAAACCATACAATGTGATTTCCGGAATTTTTTGTTCTGATTCTGTCTCTCACAGTTGAAGTGTACCTATGATGGAAATTACAGACCTCTCTCATATTTTAAAGTGCAACAATCGGTTGCTGTCCAAATACTTTTTTGCCCCACTGTACATCCGATAGATGCTGGCGTGGTTGCTTGTCAGAAGGTACATTTTTCCACATTTGGTGGAGCTATCCAAAACTCACTGGTTTTTGGCTGCCACCTACTACCAAAACAAATTAATCGGGCACATTCTCTCAGCTGCTACCTGTCAGCTTGCAGCTGATTGGAGACAATTGCCTCCTTCCTGTCATTCAGTCATCAATAGGGTCTGGTCAGTTCAGCGAATAAAATATGACCAGTATCCTTAACCACTCTTGCAAATCTTTTGATAAGGTCTGGGCCCCCTGGTTGTCCTTTTTCAATGCTAGTTCCTCATTCACCTAATCTTCTCTATTTTTCCCCCTTTATTCTTCTTCTTTGACAGTACTAGCCACGCTGTCTTCCTTTTTCCTCTTTATCTTCTGTTTTCCTTGCTGGTCTTTCCTATAAATAAAATGTAATAATAATAATATCCCACAGTTTTACTTACACCACTGAACTTTGGGCCTGATTCAGAGCCGGTCGCTATTTGCGCTCGCTCGTCCAGAAAATAGGGGTGGCTATTCAAATGAACCGTTCGCTGTTTGCGGTCTGTTCACGCCTCTAGGTCTGAACGAGCGAACAAAACTTGTGGTTGTTTTTTGGGAAACTACGCCCCCTGGCCGCTCGCATCCTACGTCATGTCCGCTATTTATTAGATTAATCGAGTACATCGTACAGGGTATGAACTGTTCGCTATTCTTGTAGTTGGTTTTTGCTACCACAATTTTGCGAGCAGTTCTGGCTAAAAAATAACCCAGTGACGTGGTCAATGACGCTGCTGTTTTAATTATGCACACCCATAAAACGCCCGTTTTGACCTTTAAGCGCGCCTGCGATCGGATCTCCACTCCCCGTTTTCAAGCACCTTCCCCTGTTACCACCCACATACGCCTCATCCTGTCACTCAAGTTAGCAAGCATTCGCTAGTTTGCGAGCACATGAATTTCGACCGCACTGACTGGTTCGCGCATGCGTATAACGTTCCGTACGCATGCGCAGTTGGGCAAACATCGCTCGGAGCGAACGAGCTGTCGCTTACGAGTGGCTCTGAATCAGGCCCTTTGTTCTTGTCTATTTCTATTGTTATTCTCAGTGAATATTGTTTGTCTTTTTGTAGACATATTTGCTGTATTTTGTGTGGATCTTTAATAAATATACCTTTAATAAAAAAATAAAAAAAGGCGAGTCTTCCCACTACGTTGGGCAGCTGCGGGCCACCCAGGGGTTTAAATTTGTGCTGCTGAGCCATGAGACGCCTACCCTTGACCAGTGTACCTGTCAAGTGCCATCCTGGCCGACCAGTAGTTTCCGCCCTGTTATTGGTCTGTATGGGCTTCGAAAGAGGAAACAAAAATAGAAGCTAGAATTTCCTTTAATTTATGGCGTGAAGATTTTGTGACCAAGAGACAGAAAGTGATATATACAAATACTATAGTATATGGGTCTGTAATACTAAATCTTGGAGTAAACCAAATTGGTGTCTTTGAAATATCAAACATTTCGGGTTTATTTTCTATTTTTAAGCTGGAGACTTTTTATCTGCTTTTTCATTCCTCATACAGTGACCATTATCTTCTAATGGACAGTATTTTTAATGCTGCTGGATATGCCGCACCCCTTTCTTTTAGGTGGGGTGTAAGCAGTACCCAGTGTAATTAATAAAAGGATTACCCAATGTCACTGTTCATTTCTCCTAGTCTCACGCCAATTGAAGTGATGAGTTTGATAGCTCCGTGGATCAAGTAACCTAAATGTGTTCTAATCTACAGCAACCAATCCAATATCAGATCTCACATCAGTGCATGTTAGACTAATGAGAGCTAACATCTCATTGGCTGCTATGAGTTGCAATATATCTGTCACACCATAATATTGAATAAGTCATTAGATATTTGTGTGGACATTATATTGTTGTTTGAGCATATGATATTATCTTAATTTGTTTTTTTTAGAGTATACTGTTCTGCACAGCATGCTGCCCAGATTTTCCATTTGTTTATGCATTTGGAGGCCAGAAGGACGGGTTAAGGGTATGGGACATCAGCAGTATTGCTGCCGGTAAGTGGATCACTCAGTGCGTGATTGTTATGAAAGTAGGGTTATTTGAGAATTTCGCAACATTTGCTACAGAATTATTAAATATTGCCTCTTAAACCGTCCCAACACACTGCAGTGTTGTAGGCAAAACCTGGAAAATGGGCTGAAAGATCACCTATGGAAATTGCTTGCCTGGCCAAATTGGACCCATCTCTTGGTTTGAGCAGAGGGAATGCTCTGTGCGTGCATAATTTTACTCCAGGTTTCTTTTACTCAATGTAAAGTGTACCAATTGCCTACACACAGCTGGAGCAGCCATTTTGTGGTTTGAACCAGTACTGTATGTATAAGAATGCAGCCTAGTGACCTTTGTGAGGCTTTACACTTACAACAATGAGGTATTTACGTTAATCCGGTTAACATTGTCATTAAATTTGTATATACTTTTGTATGATTTTGAATATTTTTTTATGTGGTTAGATATTTGGCAAATAAAAGCATTTAATTATTTTTGGAATAAATGTACTGTGGGATTGCAATTGAGATCTCTTGTGGAGACACTGAGGGGAATTCAATTCAACGCGAATTGAATAGCGCCGGGAGCCTGCTCCCGGAGCTATTCAATTCAGTGCGCTGTGTGGTCGGAGAATGACGGTTATCGTGCCTTAACAAGGGTGTTAAGGTGCGGTAATCAGCATTCTCTGGCCAAAGTGACGGGCACGCGGCTGTTAGCGCCGTGCTATGCAGAAAAACAGCTGCATGCCCGGCACTTTGGTCGGATTTCTCCTCACATCCTCAGGGGGGGTGCGAGAAGAAATCCTTAGCGCGCCCAAACTGCGCGGTGTATTGAACAGCTTCAGGAGCTCCCTCCCGTCGCTATTCAACATCGCACTGAATTGAATTCCCCCCACTGTGTCAAGACATACTCAGGGGGAAATGTATCAAGCCTTGGAGAGAGATAAAGTACCAACCAATCAGCTTCTAACTGTCATTTTACAGGCTGTGCTTGAAAAAGCTCAGGAGCTGATTGGTTGGTACTTCATCTCTCTTCACTTTATTTCTGTCCGACCTTTGATAAATCTCCCCTCAAATGAATTACCTATGGATAAAAACATTAGCTTGATGATTCAGGTCTGTAACATTGATCACGTGGGATATATTTCTGAAAAAGTTTGCATTGGCCATAACCAGGGGTGCCAAGATGAGGGGGGTACAGATTACCCTGGCCCAAGCCTTGCGGAAGCGGAGTCAGCCATGGAGGCAGAGAGCTCACATTCATCACAGGGCACAATATATCGCTGCACAGATTTTTAACAAGACCCTGTATGCAGAGCGGGGCATGACCACACCCCTGTACTTGGCCACACCCCCTTTATAGCACCCATGTCTATCTGATGCCTTGGCGGCCCTTATTAGAAAATATCAGCTTGCACCTGATTGGTTACTATGCACGTCAGCCGCTCCAATGTCCCCCATTGTTTGCAATAAGTTTTCTATGTAAGTGGTGGAAGGATAAGTCACTCCACTGTGGGCATTGAAAAGAAAATGGGTATTTGGCACAAAACGACAGGTAGACAATAATAAGGGCTGGTTTTGCACATTTTTTTTTTTTTTAAATCTGAAAAGTAGTTAATGGATTTATTTCACATTTGTGCACATTCATTTTCAGTGAAAGAGGCATTCGGGAGCAGAGAGCGCCTGATGGTGACCAACGTATCCAGTGCCACCCAAGGGACCAGCGGCGCAGCTGCCGAAACTATGGAGTCTTAGGGCCCGCTGATGCCCTTCTATGTTTCACAGCTGATTATATACATCATCCTCGATCAGCAAGGCTGCAACATTAATGCAAATGTGTATATCAACTTCAGATGACTTTTATTTGAAACCATTTAGTAAAATTCTTAGGATTGCCTGTGACCTCTACGGCTGTGACTGTCGTTCAAATATATATATCGATAAAATATATATATCGATGGACCGATTAAAGTGACTATAGAGGAGGTGCCATGTTTTGTTCATTATTGCTGTTAATGTGATCGGTCACATACAAATTTGTATGGAACCAGACACCCGAGATCATTAAATGTTTTAATTGTTTCCTGGAGTCCTGTTGTACAGTACACGTCATGTCCTTATAGAGAGAATACTTCAGATTATCACCATTTAATATAACAAGATATAAAGTGCTGTTTAGCATCTCTATAAATGCTCTATGAGCCATCACTTTGGTAGGAACACTTGTTTATTTGAAATAGTAACCTGCATTCTATTGTCTATTACAGAGAATACAGTCTATAGTGGTTATATTGTCAGCAGCTAATCCTTATGTACACTACAGAGTTTATCCGAAAAATCGTGCTACAATCGCACACATCCCTTGTTCCCTTTGTCTTTTGTAATGTAATTAATGTATTAGAGGGAGATGCATATATAAGGTTCCTGTTGAAGGCATTTCCCTAACGTCCATAATGGCCCTATATGCGGAGAGGGTTCGCTAGTCCATAGAACCATTGGTTTTGTCTCTGCCTCTTGTCACACTTTCAAATGGGATAACTTCCCATAATGAATAATAATGAGGATGTGGCCTAATGTCAGGGGAGCAGGTCTGACGCCGTTAGGGGCACAGTCACCCTGGGCCTAAATGTGGCAGAGACCGAGGAATGAGATGTCTCATATACCCACATATTCTCATTTCAATCTGTATAGTTATTATTATATATATATTGTAATAACTTGGAACCCCGATGGGTTTCCTCTTTTGTTAGTAGTACAGGATTGTGTGTACAGGACCTAATAGAGATGTTCTTATTTTACATGGGACGTGGCACTGAATTCTGCTGCACTGCACAGTGACTGCCCTTTGCTGATGGTAGTATGTAGTCACTGGCTTTACTCTTCAGTTGAGATGGCAGCAAATATGAGCCCTGTGTGCTGTGAGAGAGCTGCCAGCGCCATTATACAGACAGCAGTTTGGAGTGTTGTTTTAAAATGACCGCACAGCGTAGAGTCTCTACCTCTGCATTATGTAAAGCAGTAGGTGGCCAGAAAATGTTTAAGAAATACTTTTTTTTTTTTTTTAATTTAAAGTCACTTTTTAAATTATTATTTTTAATGTAGCAGAACCCTCACATTAGTGGCTAAAGGGAGCTGTTCCTATTTTATTAGAGATCATTGAGATATAAGAATGCAATAACGTCAGTGGACACTAAGCTGAAAGTAAAGAAACCGTTCATGTGTACAAAGAAGTGAGGACAGGAGAAAGGAGAGGCCTTGTCTTGAGAGAGGACATGAATGGTGGAGAACACCAATAGATGATGGGGCAGGAGGAGGAAGATCACTTGGGATAAGCAGGTGTGAAGAGGGGAGTTTTAAGGGAGTGCTTGAATGAGTGGAGGTTGGCAGTAGTGATGAGCATCGAAGGCCACACCAATGATGGTTTTAAACCATCAGTAGGAAACAAACAATGGTTTAGCCATCAGGACGGAGCCACCAATGTTCTGTCAACACTGGCTGACTCCGTCAATGGTGCAGCATCCGAGCCGCATCTTCGATGGAAAATCCCGCTTGCCATCGGCCATAGACCATTGAGTCTTTTAAGGTAAGTGTGGAGTTAAAATCAGTATGTATAAAGTCTTGCAGACAGGAATACGAGGTGGTTATACCAGAGAAGGAGAGATGAAGATTACCATCAGAGTAGAGTGGGCGAGAAGGAGAGTATTTCTTGACAAGGTTGAAGATGAGGGGGAGATGGTGTAGAGAGGCTCTATAGATGAGGAAGCTCTATGAATTCTAAAATAACATAAAGGAATGAAGTATCAGAATGGAAAGACCATATACCAGTGCGGGTTTCTACAAATAATTAGCTTTGCATTATATTTACACAACTGTTAGGTCTTCTAATATCTCTTCATTTGGAAAACAATAAACTGAAAAGTAAGTTACATTAGGGTTTTTAATGAAGAAAAAACTATTTGTCATGATTAAACAGGAAAACAAAATAATGCCACCAAGGATAAAGGAATGGGGGCAGCCATTTTGGATACCAAAACCTGGTCGTGATCCAAATCTATGCATATAATTGTCCATATAGTTGTTAAATGTAGATTTAAGGATTTGTGCAAATGTCCTACAAATGAAGAACTGACGGGAGGATGTGATTGAGACAAAGTTGGTTTTATTTAAGGCTGTCCTGCATTGGACCACACTAGGTGCACAATCTATCCAATCATTAGTAAGCTTAAACGTCCCGCTCTTCTAATGACCCTAGATGCTGAAAAAAGTTCAGCCTGTTGTCCTGACCATTTATGTTACGTTTACGCAAATCCAAATTGCATACAAATAACATCAGTTGGTTATCGAACTTCTAACCTTATGGTTACTTAGAATGGCTGTTGAAACTAATATGGTGGAGCCAGCGAATCTGCATACAAGGACGCAGTTGGCACACAGCCATGTTTCTCTAACCACTCCCCTTCAACTCCAGCACAAACGGTCCATACCGATCAACCACTCTGCGTGTAAATTCTCTCCCGCGAATGACAATGGTAATCCATGGGGCACATGTGCCGCATTACTCCAAAGCATGCATAGTAATTAAAACCTCCAAGTACAAAAATATTGTTTGCGTCCATCTCTGAATAAGGCCCAGAGTCTCCGTAAACAGGACCGTATCGGCGCCCTTCCGCATTGAACAGGATTGGTCAAGGCTACCCCCATTCACCTTTAATATTCTCGCTGGTAGTTGTTGAGCTGTTAAAATCCTGTCAAATCCTCTAATTGCAAAGATCTCTGTAGTCTTGGTAGATGCAATTTAGATTTCCTTAGACAATATATATATATATATATATATATGTATATATATATATATATGATATTTGTAGGCATACAGACACCTTGAAAAAGCTGCTTGGATGCAGTGAAACGCGTTGGTGGGCTCGCCCTGATTCTTACGTGCCTTTATTATGAGGCTTTAATTGGCATACATTACATTTGGGGTGAGCGTTTGGGCGTAGGGCCCCCGAGGCTGCTCTGGCTGGGTCTCCTGAGGGCATCACCACTTAATACACATAGTTACTTTTCACATCACCTTTTTATGTTTGTTTAATATTCATGTAATTTTTCACATATATTTTAACCCCTTAACACTTAGTAATTACTTGTACAATTCTATACTTTACACTGCACTGTCACTCTTTTTCCATTTTTCGTGTGATGCCCTGGGGGGGTGCTGGGCTGGACTTACTTTGGGGTGCTCTGCGCCCCGGACGTGAACCGTTTAGTGTAGGGACTGCTAGTGACAGAGAAGCCTCGACGAGGCCTAGCAGCATCCCATGTTTTTGCAAATGCATGCAACTAATATCTCTGAAATTCTATTACCATATAGTGTTCATATATTGTTGCTGGTATGGTTCAGTGTGCTGAGGAACAATAGGGGGTTAAACCCCCCTCTCTTTTTCTACTGGACACTTGACATCCAAAGTCTTCTGTCCGGTGCCTTGAACTGTCCTATTTTAGACTATAGTGCCTACAGGGTGCATGTCTTGTATGCCTTTTCATGACCCTATACTTCTATATTTGGATACATGTACTTATTTAAAGTTTTCAAATGTCATTATTTTTAACACAGATTTACACCATTAAATTTTATATGTAAATTATCTTTAGCGCTGTATATTGTTATTTTTTGTATTATCCTGCTGATATCTGCCCCAGCAGTCTCACCCAAATATCTTATGGGAAATTGAATTTTATGGCTACATAAACTGTACAGCCAAGACAGATATTTTAGACCCATTGTATTCCAGCATCTGTTAAACCGAATCAACAAGCCATTTTTGCCTTTATGTGACACTGTTGCAATCTTAAATGGCTGGGAGGTTCTATTTCAAAGCAATATCCATTTTTCCAAGCTAACTGCCCTCTTCTAATCACGATAATGAAACCTGACCTTACCTTATTGGACAAACGGGTTGGGTACGGGTTCCCGACGCCTGCAGGTAAGTACCCTAACCCTCCCCCTAACCTTAACACACCTTTCTCGCAGCCTAACCCTAACTCTCCCCCTAGTGCCTAAAGCCTAATACTGTACCAACGAGATGTCAGTGGTCGGGATTTTGGAGCCAGGATGCTGTCTACATCCCGGACAAACAATATCCTGGATCTGCCATATTAATTGGGTGAAAATGACTGTCCTAGGTTTCTTTGGACTTTTCCGTATCATCTAAGATGTGGCCCAATATTGAAGCAGATAGCATGAATATTTCAGATGTTTCCTCTTTCTTCAGGCAACTCCAACCTACTGTACAAGTATAAAATCCCATCCAGTCACCCGATTTTTCCCACTTTGGAATAATCCAGATATCCAGGGCTGCATTAAGGAACACATGGGCCTGGGGTGAGAATGATCAAAGACCTATTGTGGGAAGCAGAGTAGGTGTGGCCAGTGCTGTGTGGGTGTGGCCAATGGGCATGCGCATCTTCTACGCTATAAACCCCAATATCTCCTTACATACAAAAAAAGTAGAAAAATGGCATGATTTTGTGAGGACAATAGAAATAAAATTTTAATACTATGATTTATGGCTGACCGTGTTGGCGGCTGGTCATTGGCATGTTGTCATTAAGATGGGATATTTTCTATGGAGGCCTGAAGCTGTAGTCCCATCCTTCCCATTTTTAATCTGGTACTCTTTATATCTCCTTTGCTGCGATACAATAAAATTAAAATCTACATCTATGTAAACATTTCTATCAATATTTGCTGCTCCGACACTTTCTATAAAACCAAAATATTAAATCAGGGACTGCGAAAAAGAATTTCCAGTGTAATAGACAAAGACGAATGCAATGGATAAAAACTGTCAGTGATGAGAAATATGTTCACACATAACCATGAATTAAATAATTCCACATTTATTATAGTCTAAACAGCATGTTGCTGGTACATCAAGAGCAAGAAACCTTCAATAAAACAAAGCATACTATCGGCTTCTGAATCGGAGGGGGACGCATCTCCGATGTTCACGGAGTTGAGTGATTATCGGTGATCTGTGCATGTTTCTGAGTCACACTGAGCATTCATCAAGTTCCATTACCGTTGTCACTTGCAGTGAAGATTTATCGCAAATTGACAGGCAGGAACCGGTCGTGGGCAACAACGGGGGACTGGCGACTCAAATGCAGGCGTGTCCCGACCATTTTTGTTATTGATTCTAAAAGTAGTGTGTGAATAGGTCTTTTATGTAGTCCATGTAACTGAAAATGGGAAAGTCTGTCGCAATCAACCAAATGTTTGGTTTAATTGTCTAACATGCACTCAACCAGAGCTATTCCTGTTCAGTTGTTGTTCACTGCAAACATTTGCATTTCCTGATGTGTTGGTGGAATGGCCATCGGTGTGCCCTCCTCCAGCGATGGTTTACATTGATGGAAAATACAGGCAGAACCATCAATGGTATGAAACTATGCAATCGTGTACCATCGATAGTTACTGACAGCTGCGGTGCAGGGCTTCTGGCTGGCATCCTAATAGCTCTGCAGTGCAAGTGGGGGGGGGAAAAAACCCAGCTATCATCGATGGCGGGAAACTATCTGCATATCCACCATCGATGATAAAATCATCTGCCATCGGCAGGTAAACATCAGTGGTTTTTAATATGAGGTGCTGGGAAGTTTGAGGTGTTTCTAGCTAAATGTAGGCTAGGTACACTCCTGGAAAGCACACCTCCCAACAGTCCATTTTAGGCAGGACAGTCCTCATATTGGAGGACTGTCCCATGAATGGCACATTCATCCCCATTTGCTTGGTGTAGGGAGGTATTCTGCTGCGTTACAATAGAAAAAAAATGGTGTCATTTGTAAACCCCCTTCCGCTGTGTGGCCGTACCCCAACGGTGTGGTGATGCCCCACCATGCTGTAGCCACACCCCATCCCGATTTGCATTCTCCCAATGTTGGGCGTTATGCATCTTCAGGCAAAAAGGTGATTTATTTTGCTGGTAGAGATATTTACAAGAGCTTCAATGAGTGCACATACGGGTGACGTAGGTGCGGATTGCCATGTTTATCTAGCATGATGCTAGATACAATATTTTTAAATCTAGGCATTTTTTTAAATATATTTTTACTTTGACACTTGCTGAATAAAAACGCTGCACGTGGGACGGTGCATATTGTTACTGAGCAACGGCTGATAAAACTTTTGTTGACCGAGACTTTGCCCTCTACTGTTGTCAATTAGAATGCGGAGAGTGTAAAATGACCTCATAGGGCAGTAGGGCTCAGGAGTGGACAGCTATAATGTGAGCTGACCTTTCCAGCATTCACATGATGTACTTGTATTCTGTTTCAGGAAATGTTATAGCTGTTAGGGATTATGGCATCTTTAATGATTATAGATCGTATGCCTCATTCCACAAAGCACTATTTATTTCTCTGCTGCAATATCTGCACGACGTCCATTGAATAAAGTTTATTTCTGAACTTACATTTTATTTTGTTATATTACTTGTTTGGGTCTTTTTTTGTTATTGTTTTTTTTTAAACCATAGAACACTTTGTAAGCAGCCATTTTACGGACTGAATCTCCTTTTACAAGAATCTTATCTAAATACTAAGATCACATCAGACAAAGGCATCGTTAAGCAACAAAAGGCTTAACAATTAATATAACCTAATTTGAGGTGCTCTGTACCCTACTCTAGCCCCCCTTATAACATGTGAATGTTTGCACTTTGCTCCAGATGTGGTAGGGTAACACCCCAGGCTTCTGTTGTGGCATTACTGGTGTCCCTCTAGTGTGGTGGGCATCACTCTTATACATTGCCAACTCTGTCTATGTGGTGTTCCTTCACCACATATTAGATCATTTACTCTGGTCTGAGCTCTGGTTGGTTGAAAGGGCCAACAAATCAGAGAGCAATAATTAAACATTATTAAAAAACAAATGTATACACTACCAGGCCACCCAAATGGGCCTTATGTAATGAAAGTGCTGACACTGAACAGCAGACTCTTATTTAGTAAGCCTGAGTTGTTCTAAATTGGAGACAATAATCACTCAATACTGTGATTTAGTAAACAGAGGTGTTGGCTCAAAAATAGGCTGTTGTAGCTGTTCAGCAAGCAGATACCACATCACCTCTGATGATCTGCTGTATCCATACTTGCTGACGTTTTACCCAGGCCCTCCAGGAGATGTTGGGGGGTGATGCTCTGAGTCGTACCTACAGTACTATCTGCACCGATGAGTATATTTTCCCCAGCAGGTGCATTTTAAGAGAGGAAGGCAGCGTACTGAGCACAATAGATTCTGGCTTAACGCGCGGGCACCATTTTCCCGGGGACATCTTTTCTGCGCATGCACATGTGTGAGTCCCTGGAAAAAATGGCCACCGCCATTTTCCCTCTAAATTTTTTCTGCTCTGCAGCGCCTGAAGACTGCGGAAAGGTAAGTATAATCTAAATATGGGTGCAGGGTGTGGACTCGGGGGCCCATGTGCACCACACACCCTGCACCCATTATAAATATGCCCCTGTTCCTCGGACGTTAAAACATCAGGTGGGCACAGTGTTAGAGAGGGGTGAGGCCAAATGTGGAGGTGTGGCCATGCACTGCTCAGCAAGTATGCATTCAGTGCAGCGACACAAGACAAAAGGGGTCTGTTGCTGCTCCTCTCAAACTGACCTAGGCCTCCCAGACAGGTCCAGGCCTGGGTAATCTGCATCCTCCCCACCCCACTCTCTGCAACCCAGAATTTTCCCATATAGGACTATAGGAAGCACATACATCATAGAGGCTAGTACCATATAGAATATGGGTAAAATCTGTTGTACGCTCCAGCGCTATCTCCTGACCCTACATTGAAGCACAGAAGCCACCTTTACCAAGATGGCCACCGGAGTCCTTACTGAGCATGCGCAACCCGGTGCCATCTTGTCCATGTGTAGTTGTACATGCACAAGTATCTGAGAGTGCAGCACATGTATTCCTAATGTTCTACCCCAATAGGACATATGAACAAAATTGAGCAGGGGCATATTTATTTTCTGTTTTGTCTCAGAATTTTGCCTAGTGCTATCATAGCTGCTTCCAATCATGGCTATAAAAGGCCTAGGTGGGTGTGGTTCGACCATGCAGCCAGGATCAATGCCGTGATGCCACCAGAGTGTCCTTCAGACGCTCCAAACAAGCACCCTGCAGACTACAGCCAATCAGGACGCTCTGGTCCACACTGCACTTACCAGTGCTGACCGCTCATTTGAGCCCTGTTATGGCGCTGAATAGATGTTATTCTCTACTCTCTGAGGTGAGTGCATTTAACTGCAATTTAATGGTGTGTTGTGCATGTACTGTATGCTAGTGTAGGACTGAGAATTGGGGTCCCTTGACGGCTGGCTCAAGCTTAAATGTTTTGATCAAAATATGTACAAAATCCCCATGCTGCTATTTGCTGGATACACACAGATTTGCAGTGAATTATTGTTAGCGCCAATAGCAAAAGTCTTTCTGTTTTTATATAATAGAGGTTAAACAACTTGGCTGCCTCCACAGTGTATATGGGGCATAAAGGCTGCCTATATCCACTTTGCATACATTGCAACCTCTTATAAATAAGAATATGATTACATCAAAGGCTATGAAAGCTATTCTTCAATATTTACTCTTCTTCACTATAACAAGTTAGACATGGATGAGACAGCGCACAATCAACTTCAGCACTGTATGAATTATTCATGTAACTATAACTTTAGCTAAATACTTCTTTAGACTCAGCTCTTACATTTTCAGCAGTGTTCTTTGAAAATGCATTCAGTAATTATTATAATTAATGGAAGTCCTATTAATTCTGTGGGGAAATTTTATGCATAAATATTAAATCACTCTCCTAATGCACTTCTTCTTTTATGCCATTTCAGCTTTGTATGTGGAAGTCTCTTTGTTGCAGTGTTAATCCTGCAATTCTAAGAGGGATAATTATTTATTTAAAGTGGTCGATGGTGATCATGCTAATGAAGTACAAGGGTCGAGACGTATGCAGAATACATATAACTGGTATACAAGTAGCTTTTTTTTATTATACCCAACAGTCTATTTCTGTTGTTTTATGTGACAATAATTTTAGTTTGGAGAGCAAAAAAAGTGAAACATCTGCTTCTACAGCCATTGTTTCAAATATAAAAATACTGTATCTCTCTCTTTAGATAAATTCCACAAACATAACCCCAACTACAATCCAGGTGCAATGTGTATCAATTCTGCCACCCCCCACCCCCCCCCCCAAAAAAAAAATACTTGGCAGACAGCTCACCTTGATATTTATGTAAAAATGTGTTATTACCACAAAGATAAAGTAAAGCACGACAGCGTATTACTCATCTGTATACATTGCAATATGTGGGAAGACCCGGCAGCTGTTTCAGTGCATAAGCACCTTTATCAAGGGAAGCCGCACAACTAATGAGCATATTCATAATTGTTTACTACATGCTTGGGACAGCTATACTAAAAATACACCTGTTTCCAATTGGGATCCTCCTGAGCATGTCAAACTAAATACATTCCTCATGATGCCTGGTAACTAGATGTTAGCGGCATGTCTCAAAGATGACGTTACATAGACACTACAGAGCACCACTGTGGAACCCCTACAAAAATAATATCGGGCAGATAGGAAAGAATAAACCGCTTCAAAACTAAACTACAGTATATTATATACAGATGTGTCCTCATATACCTAGCATCTATACACATAGGCATCTTATAATGGGTGCAAGGTGTGCGGTGTACACTGGCGCACCCTGCACCCATAGTCAATAAATACTTACCTCTCCACAGATTCTGATGTGCTGCTCCACAGCACCGGACCGGCACTGCAGAGCAGCAAAAAATCACTGGGAAAATGGCGGCGTCTAATTTCCTGGTAACTTGCGCATGCATAGAAGAGATGTCCCTGGAAAAACAGGCACGGGTACCATTTTCCCGGAGACCCACGCATGCGCAGTAGATTCTGGCACGAAGCCAGAATCTACTGGGCTCACTGTGCCAACAGAGAGGTGGGGACCCAAACAGAGACAGCACACGCTCCTGTCTATACACCATGCAGCACAAGATGCCTTGAGTAAATGAGTTGCCCTGAGAGGTGCAGCGTACAGTCTTTGTTTATATTTTGCATCTTATTCACTTCGCAGATACTTCAAAACAACCCTCACAGTGTACTACAAACACTGGGCTACGATTTTAACCGCATAAGAATTAGGAGTCTATATACTAAACCATTGGGGCAGATGTACTAAGCTCTGGAAAGTGATAAGTTGGAGAGTGATAAACTACCAACCAATCAGCTCCTAACTGTCATTTTTCAAACACAGCCTGTAACATGAAGTTAGGAGTTGAGTGGTTGGTAGTTTATCACTCTCCATTTTATCATTTTCCAGAGCTTAGTACATCTCCCCCTTAGAGATAAAGTCGAGAGAGATAAAGTACCAACAAATCAGCTCCTGTAATTTTTCAAAACACAGCCTGTAAAATGACAAGAGCTGATTCGTAGGTACTTTATCTCTGTTCACTTTATCTTTCTCCAAGGCTTAGTACATAGACCCCTTAGTGTTAAACACGTACAAAGTCACAGATGAACCACAATGGGACATGGCGTGAGAAAATGCCGTGGCTGATGCTTCGTAGCACTTCGTATACAGATTCAGACTCATTCGGACACAGATATACAAATGTCACACATCAAATAGATCAGTGCAATCTAGCAAAGTAGTTTTGTCTAGCAAAGTAGTTGTTTTATTAATGCGAATAAGATGCACATTTTGGGCGGGAATGGTGCTCTGCGCAGCCGCGTTGCCCGGGATCTGGCGCTCTGAGAGGGGCTGTTTAGTGCGACTGAAATCATAGTGTTTAAGGACACATCTGTTAGACAATAATGAAGAAATAATAGTATACTAAAATACCCCAGAAAACTTTAACAATAGATCATAGTGCAGCAATAGACTGTCTAATCAACTAAAAAGTAGAGATCATATAAGCGGATTTTATAGAAAAAATTATAAATCGAGCTCTTCATTCAATCCATTAGGTGACATCTCATTAAGGTGTTATGTCCAATGTGCTTCTTTTTGTAATCTCCTCGCCAGAAAGGTGACACTTATTCACTTGACGTACATCTAAACTCTTGTAGAGAGTGTTCAACCTCCATAAAGTTTCTCGCCACAGATGGCAGTTTATTGCCCAATAAAGTACTGTATATGCTTTCTTGATGGAGGACTTTCTGTAGGGCATTCTTAATGTTTTGCCCACATAAGTCTTGGAACAATTGCACATTATAATGTATACCACATAATGACTATCACAGGTCATACTTTGTTCTATAATTAAGGTTTCTTCAGAATTAGGTTATTTGAAAGTATTACCAGTCAGTTCTATAGGTTTTGTCAATTAATTTAACCCCTACATTTGTGTTCTCCCAATTTGGCTGTATTCTACTATATTGATTCATTATATTTTTGACCTAGAGGTAAAATTGCCACTTATTTTATGGAAAAACAATGGAGGTTCTTTCAAAACAGTACCCAAAATCGGGTTCAAATTAATAATAAGCCAGTGCTGCATGACTGTGTGCTTTACTTTATTTCAAGCCATCGAATATGTATGAACAAATGTAATACGTTGATCATCCTCCCTCTTTTTACGTAATGTCAATAACTGCTCATGACTCAAGTCCATACAATTAGATAGTCAGTTCAACTTTAAAAGAATCATATCCTCGCTCAATAAAACATCTCCCCATATTATTAAGAGCTTGAGGTAATTCAATAATGTCCGAGATAATACGCATAACTCTCATCAACTGGGTTAAGGGCAGTACCTTTGTTGGTTTTGGATGGCAGTTTTCAGCCATCAAAAAAGTGTATTATTAGTGTTCTTCCTATATACTTTAGTGGAGAAACCGTTTGTTGTGCGTACAATAGTTACGTCAAGAAAATTAATAGTAGATAAACAATAGTTCTAAGTGAACTTAATGGTTGTGTCCAGGCCATTTAAATAATCAATGAAGGTTGTGAGAAGTTTATCCCTGCTAGTCTATAACACAAATAATAGTCTATATAACTTATGTAAAAAATATATGTATATTTTGAAATATCAGAATTATCTGTAATGTAGTTAAATCCAAACTGATATATAAATATGTTATCATACAATGTGGCCATGTTCGACCCCATCGCAGTCCCTTGTAGCTGCAGGGAAAAATGAAAAAATAAATATATTTTTGTGAAGAATTACATCAATCAACAACATAAAATGATCTATAGTAGGACCTTTATTTAACTAACTGCCGAAGATGGGGTTCTTTGAAGTTCATGGGGTATACTGTTATATAAACTGAAAACATTGACCATAATACAATTATATGGAATATTCTTTCAATTTCCCAGGCGCTTCAAAAAAATCAGGTGTTACATAACTCGAAATTATGCGCAATAGCTTAAAGAAAATGATCAACAAATTGGGAAAGCAGCTGACATGGAGAGTTACGTGAAGACATTATTGGTCTTCCTAGCGGCTGGACCATACTCTTATGAATATATATAATATTGGATAATCTATTAGCCATTTTAGGCTCCTGAGTGGGGCCCAGATTACCTTAACTGGTCTTTGTGTGTTTTATTGATATACCTATGGAAAAATACTAATGTATTGTTTCCATATTTTTATGTCTGCAGTAGTGTGTATCTGTGTCCTGGGACTAGTGTTTACTGGCTTCGAAAGCAAGATAAAGACCCGCTTCACCTTACTAAATACTTACATTGTCATTGTTTGCCTCATCAGTGTCAGCACCAAGTTGCATAGCACTAGTTATAAAGCACAATCATCCAAGCTCTTTTGCATAGCTACTGCCAGAATGCACACCTCAGGGTGCATTGTACAGTCCCCAGTAGCCGGTAATTGCAGACCTGGCCCTTGACATAGCACAACATGGGCTGATTCTGAATCACACACATGGACCAGCAGGTACTGTAACTGCAGCTGCAATTACTGTAACAATACCTAACGATGATCATGATACAACTGCTCTAAAGCTGCATACACACACAACGATTTAGTAAATGAATGATTTTAGTAAACAGTTTTCGTTCATTTTTTCAAGGGAAAAATGAACGAAAATCGTTTACTAAAATTGTTCATTTCATTACGAAATATAATGAACGATTTTTTTAAACTACAAACGATTTTTGCATATCCCTTACTGAAAATCGTTGAGTTGGTCAGTCTGACTGAGCTACAAACTACAATCGTGAACGAGCATGAACGATAATCGTTCATCGTTTTAACTCAGAAAGTGAACGATTTTTTCAACGATTGAATGATAAACTATATCATTATCGATAATCGTTCAAAAAATCGTTGTGTGTGTATGCACCTTAAATATTATGTGTTACAAAGCTAAAATCCCCAGCATATTATATAGTTGGCTGGATGTGAGGCATGACTAGTCTTCCCTGGGGAGGTGAGAGGTGTGTGGGGTAGTATCGCATAATCATGGTCACCACTTTACCTGCTGGCCGAAGTTACAAATCACGGCATTGAGCTGCAGTGGATGATGGTGCTGCGATGATGCGATTCACTGCACTGCCAACCAACCACCCCTCACCTGCCCGTTCTATCTGGGATCTCCAGGAGAGCGTCACTATGGGCCAGCATGGGTTAGAGGCGCAGAGCCGATGCCTATGCAGGGAATTACATATAGCAGACAAAACAAGAGATGTGACACTATATACTATTATCCATATTACATAATAAATCTCAGGCCGATGTTCAGCAAGTATGAATACCCACTATGATCTCTTGTTTCCATGTTCATTTGTGATCCTCTTCTGATGGGAATCAGTTCTGTTGTTATTGCCATTATGTTAAACGAATAACTCCTGTGAGCTCTTATTTAAAATAGCAATTACCGACTGTGACTCTCAGCAGCTGTGTATCTATGCCTTTACTGGGATTCAGTGAAACAATATAATTGTATCCTTATCAAATCCCATTGGAACAACCTTTATATTGTTTGCTGGTTATGTCCTTTGGAGTCGTATGAGTATATTAATCTATTTGTAAAAATCAGGTCACAGAATAATCACTAGACATTTCATTAGCTGCTTATTCCCAGGCCACAGCTGGATATAATCCTATTACAATATAACTGATAGTCTGTTTAATAAAAAGGACTTTTAACAGTGGTAGGGATTACTATTGATTTTATTAGTGTTTATTGGTAACAAATTATTGATACTATTTTACTATCTTTCTATACTTTTAAACCCTTATATGTTTAGCTGCTTTAATTATGTCTTATTATATGTCTTGCACACCTTTATCATGAGACATATATTAATAGTTTCCCTGTGTTGTGCATCTCTGCAGTAGGACAGGGGTTCCCAACCACGGTCTTCAAGGCACACTAACAGTCCAGGTTTTAAGGATAACCATACTTAAGCACAGGTGACTTAATTAGTACCTCAGTTATTTTGTTTTAACCATCTGTGCTCAAACATGGATATCACTAAAACCAGGAGTGTTAGTGTGCCTTGAGGACCGAGGTTGGGAATCACTGCATTAGAGGCTGATGGAATGGGATCTGAAGAACCCTAAGGGCCTGATTTGTGTCTTTTGCCAGTTGCATGTCTGCGACATTATCCAAAAGTCCTTCCCCGGTTTACACCCTTGCATCCGAATTGGTGCATGTGAGTGCACCGAGACCCCCACTTTCAGCGTCCGTAGATTCTGCAATACACCTTGGTGCATCTCTAGACGCCACCATCAAAACTTTCACCAGCCCTACAGCAAGTGCAGATTTTCCATCTGAGTATGGCCTCCTATGTGACCAATGAAGATACTGTGGGCGGGATGTACTAATCATCACATCCGTGATGCAGTACATTCTATCACTTATCGGGTTGAAATTCCAATTCTAATTGCTAAGGACAACTCTTCCTATAAGAGCTGTCCTTTGCGATAGAGAGACTTCCGGGTTTATGACCCAGAAGTCCATGTGTGCATGCACAGTATGATGCACCGTCATGGGGTATCGCTTCCAGAAGGAATGCAGAAAGAAGCCCTTAGGCTTCTATTGGGTAATGCCATCTAAAGGTGGCGTTACCCACCGGTCCAAGCTCTGGAATGTATCACATTCCGGAGCTTGGTACATATGGAAATGTGTCCAAAACTCAGAAAAACCTGTGCCCTTAGTACATCCCGCCCTGTGTATACAAACACTTCAGTGACGTGACCTCGACACTCCTATAACACGCTCATAAGATGGACCATCTTCGTGCATCTGATTAGCCACCTTCCAGTCACTGCCCAGAAACACACAATACATCTCCATGTGTGCGTCTGAAATCGCAACTGCGACCCGGGGCCTGATTCAGTGATGTACGCTAATGCATTCGCCGCTGCCATCCCGCATGCAGCTCCTGTGCGAAAATATGCTAATGGCGCAGCTGGCTGGAAATGTTCTGAGACGCCCCGATACAAGCAAGCGCTTACAAATATGCAGCTGTCCTCGCAGATCATTCGATAATCGGCCATCTGTATAGCCCTATGGTATTACATAATGGCCGCATGAACTGAGGCGTTGGAACCACTTTATCTGCGTACGGGATTGCAGATGTAGGCTATGACACACTCCGAAGACAGCCAGGACATGCCTGCGTTTTTTGCTGTCACTGCTGTAACTCCCCCGAACGGTCCCTGACTGTCAATTACTTTGCGAGGTACTCCTCACGGCGAGCGACATCGCAGATTTACCTTGGTGCATGCGCAGTGCGACCATGACTGACGGAAAAGCGTACATCTCTGAATCAAGCCCTCTCTCACTCAACTCATCGGAATTGTGCGCAACTCAGAATCGGGCCCAAAGTCTCCAACAACAAATTATTAGCCAAATATTAAGCTACTCTCAAGTTAATAGCAAACCCCTCAAAATGAGAGAGAACCTGTCACCAGATTGAGGAACTGCAACTTAATACATTAAGCAAATAATGGAACACTGCTTTCAAGATAAGCTTCTGACTGCTTTATATTCTCCCATGATCAGACATCCTAGATACTTAGTGGATCAGCTGCCTCACTAGCGCTGACAAGGTATAGGGAGCGTCAGGAGAGAGCATTGTGCTGTCCAACACTCTACTTGGAAGCCAAATAGAGCAATTAGCATAGACAGCTCATTAAATCATAGGCTTTATCATGGGCAGGAGAAGAGCAGAAGTGCAGTGTTGTTCTGAGACATGCTGTGACAGTGTTACATTAATATTTATAATATAAAAAAAAAAAAACCCCAACCAGATTGGAATTTATGTAGACTATGTCAAATTAATATTCAGTCCCAATATTAATCAATTTTCCCAGTTCCAGTCACACCCACTTTGCTGAACCCTTGACACTCCTAGCAGAACGATAGAGTTCTCAGATTGAGAAACACTGCTCTAACTGATATGTACTACAAGAAAATGGCCGCTGCTCGCAGATGTATTTAACTATTTCTTTAACCGTATTCTTCTCCCCCAAGTTTTTCCTCAAGGTACCTGGCTAATGAGTGTGACTATAGTAGGGAGTACCATCACTTGTTTAGTCATGCACGTTGTCCCTCACACAATGGCTAATTAAGACTCAATACATTTATACTGTAGCTCTTATACTGTTCTCCAGCTTCACAGAGTAGGGAAGAAAGGACAACGTCTCCTCGACATGGACTAAAATGTATCCCGCAATGTTAGGACAACTGTCTCTCTAATGTCTAATGGCCTAATACCAGCAAGCAGTAACACGGCATTTAGTAAACCTGGACAATATGAACTTAAGTGCTGCTTGCTTGGTGAATCATAGGAAGGTACCTTATGATAGCAGAAGTATTGTATTATATAAATGTTGCATATTCTCTAGCCATCAGAGTTGCTCACAAACCAATAATTCACAGTACAAGTGCAGCATAGGGGCTAAACAACATAGCGGCTGAAAGGTTGCATAATCTGTAATACTGTATGGGGTGTAGCAAGGCTTTTTTGTCTCCCAGAGCAAAGACAAAGCTAAGGCACACCCCTATCCTTGTATTAAGCACTTCTCCTTGGCTTGCTTGAATACAGATGTCAACATTTTAAAGACAAATGTTTCTAGAGTGGGGACAAAACCCAGTGCATTAAGATGCCAGCCCCAGTTGTATTTATATTGTGGTTCAGGCATGTCTTCACTTTTAATTGGAGCATGCAGGCTCCACTGTCTCCAGACTCAAAGGTAAGTATCGCTGCCTGTACTACACTAGTTCACCTATAAAAGAGCAACAAAGTCATCGCCTTATAATCTAGAGAGATCGCAGTGACCGCCATACAATACAGAGAGCATTGCAATGACCATCATATAATACAGAGAAAATCACAGTGATAACCATACTATACAAATAGCATCAGTGACCACCATATAATGCAGAGAACATCACAGTGTCTGCCATATAATGCAGGGAAAGTCAGGGTGACAGCCATATATATCTATATAGTATAGAGAACATCATAATGAAAACCATAAAATACAGAGTGTCACAAACTCTCGGATGGATAGTGGATGCTTGTCTGTACTTCAGGATTGACAAAAACCCAGTATACAGGTGCAGCGTCTAACGCGCTGGCAGCATTTACCAGGGACCCCCTGCAAGGAGGTTTGGACTTGGCTGTGTCCGACACACAGGTCGCGGTCCCCTGACTTGGTTCCCTAATACAGGTGCGGGTGTACACTGGAGCATAGTAGGGTACTTCATAGGCGTACTCGTAGTCGACATGCCGAGTCAGAGCCAGATGGACGAAGCGGTATAGAAGGATGAGACGGAAAGAGGTCACGTGGGAATAGCCATGGTCAAAACCGGAATTACCTAGCGCAGTACCAGGAAGGAGATGGAATCAGGTCACAAGCAGAGCCAAGGTCAGGAAAGAGCAGTAAGGATCACTAATGGTACGAACACTGGAGTAAGGTTTGGGAGCCTCTCTGTCCGGCAGCCGGCAGCGCAGTGAGCTGTGCGTGGCCAGCGCCGGAGTTATAGACTCTGGGCACTAGAGTGCACCCAGACTCTATAGAGTAGGTGCTGGTCACCGGGAAAATGGCCGCGGCGGCCATTTTCCCTTTACTGCGCATGCTAACTACGGGAAAATGGCAGCGGCAGCCATTTTCCATTCGTTTTTACAGCGCCGGACCCCCACGCCGACGTGGGACTCCGGAGAGGTAAGTAATACTATGGGTGCAGGCAGGGCCGGTTCTAGACATTGTGGAGCTCAGGGCAACAGTTCACAGTTGCGCCCCCCCCAACAACCAACAACTTTTTGTAGATGACGTTCCTCTGCACGTGTTGAAAGCACACGCGCTTCCGGAGAGGGGGCGTGTCCTTGCGGAACACCCCCAATTCATCAAACTGTGGGGCGTGCCCAGCACTTATGAAGGTGCTGGGCTTCCCCCAAGCTCTCCCCTCGTGGCGAATAATTGCCATGTGCAGTAATGCACCTTACACAGTAATGCCCTTTATAAATACATTATGCCACATGCAGTAATGCCCTTTATAAACAAATTATGCCACACGCAGTAATGCCCTTTGTAAACACATCATGCCACATGCAGTAATGCCCTTTGTAAACACATTATGCCACACGCAGTAATGCCCTGTATAACACATTATGCCACACGCAGTAATGCTCTGTATAGCACATTATGCCACACACAGTAATGACCTTTATAACACATTATGCCACACGCAGTAATCCCTGTATAACACATTATGCCACACACAGTAAAGCCCTGTATAACACATTATGCCACATGCAGTAATGGCTTTTATAACACATTATGCCACATGCAGTAATGCCCTGTATAACACATTATGCCACATGCAGCAATGCTCTGTATAGCACATTATGCCACACACAGTAATGACCTTTATAACACATTATGCCACACGCAGTAATCCCTGTATAACACATTATGCCACACACAGTAAAGCCCTGTATAACACATTATGCCACATGCAGTAATGCCCTGTATAACACATTATGCCACATGCAGTAATGCCCTGTAAAGCACATTATGCCACATGCAGTAATTCCCTTTATAATACAGTATCCCTAATTCAAATTATGCAACACATTAGTCCCTTATTCATGTTATGATACACAGTGGTGCCCCTTTTACACAATTCCCAAATTAGTGCCCCTTATACACAAGGCCCACAGTACTGAGTAGTAGTGCCCCTAATACAATGCCCACAGTAGTAGTGCCCCCTATAGTAGTGCCCACATTAGTAGTGCCCCAGTAATAATGCCCCCTATAGTAATGCCCACAGTAGGAATGCCCCCTATAGTAGTGGCCAAAGTTGGAATGCCCCCATTAGTGCCCCCTATAGCAGTGCCCCCAGTAGGAATGCCCCCTTATAGACATGTCCCCAGTAGTAATGCCCCCTTATAGACATGCCCCAGTAGTAATGTCCCCTTATAGACATGCCCCCAGTAGTAATGCCCCCTTATAGACATGCCCCCAGTAGAAATGCCCCTTATAGACATGCTCCCAGTAGTAATGCCCCCGTATAGACATGCCCCCAGTAATAATGCCCCTGTATAGACATGCTCCCAGTAGTAATGCCCCTTATAGCATGCCCCCAGTAGTAATGCCCCTTATAGACATGCCCCTAGTAGTAATGCCCCCTTATAGACATGTCCCCAGTAGTAATGCCCCCATGCCTCCCTTCTGAAAAATAAAAAATACAAACACAATACTTACCTTAGGCCCCACTCCTGCGTCCGCTGCCGTCTGGTCCGACCACGGCTCCACCACGGATCTATGGGAGAGACGTCATGACATCCCTCCCATAGTGCTCTCTGCTGGAGCCGGAGCTCTGGAGTGAGCTTTGGCTGCCTTTGCAGGGAGCGAGCCGGGTGCCCGGGGGGACCGGCGCTGTTTTTTTTTTTTTTTTTTACCTTCTGGGGACTCAGTGGTGCCCTCTAGGGGCCGGCGCCCCGGACGACTGCCCTGTTAGCCCACCCCTAGAACCGCCACTGGGTGCAGGGTGTGCGGTGCGGGGCCCCCCCGGACCCAGGGACCCGTTATAGATACGCCCCTGCCCACAGGAATTACATGACACCAGCACTGCTGGACCCAGAAAGTAGACACCGGGATCATATAATACAGAGAGCACTTATCACATCTAATGGCTTATAATGATTGCTGACCTGTCTGATTGGAAGTGATACGACATGCAAGCGTTCGTCAAAAGACCGACAACGGCATCCCGACCACCGACAGGGACTCCGTTGGTACACTAACTGTGTCCCCTTCACCCACTAACCCTCCCTCCCTGCACCTTAACCCTCCCCGTTAGTGCCTAACCCCAACCTCCCCCCCCGCAGTGCCTAACCTCCCCCCACCCCTCGGAGCCTAAACCTAACCCCCTCCATGGTGCCTAAACCTAACCCTCCCACCCCCGCAGCTTAAATATATACTTACCCGCTATACCGGCTGTCGGGATTCAGGCGTTGGGATCTCACGGGATTCCGAAGCCGGGCTTTTGCCCGTGGTTCGGGATTCAGGCGTCGGGATATCACGGCCGGCATCCAGAACGGCATATTAACTACATCCCGTCTGATTTATTGTATATACTGCATACACAGTATGAGGCAGCTTGTTGCTGGCTAATTATGCCATCTTTATGGACTGGTCAACTTGCTCTGAAATCAAGAATTTGGACACCCCCCTCTAGAAATCATATATTTACCCCAGTAAAGTATACAACACTTTTCTCCAGTAGGACTAAAAGCACTTTACATTTGAGGGTAACTAACAACACATAATACAGTGAGGCTAAAGCAGGCAATTTGGGTACACTACAAAAGTCCCCATGAGGAAATACAACATATGGAGTACAATATCAGTGGCAACAATGGGCGCACTATGTGATTCAAGTAGCAGGATAAATAATACATAGAAATATCATTAATGTCCATTACTATGTTCTATTTCTCTCTACATTCTCTGTTACTTCTCTATTAAAATGTCTGTGTATCTGAGACATTGGGGTTTATTTACTAAAGTGCTGGTTTTTAGAAGTTGAGATGTTGCCCATAGCAACCAATCAGATTCTAGTTTTTATCTTCTAGAAGGGGCAAGATAAATGATAAGTACTGTATAAATAATCTGATTGGTTGCTATGGGCAACATCTCCACTTCTAAAAACCTGCACTTTAGTAAATATACCCCATTGATTCTATTTATATAGTTACATAAATTAGACAGAGAGCAACATATAATAATTGCTAAATATGTCTGTATATATGTATTTAATATATATTTATTTATATAGTGCCACCAATTTACGCAGTGCTGTACAGATACAATATACCATTCATATCAGTCGCCAACATACAAGCACACACATACATACATAAACACTAGTGTCAATTTTTGTCACAATCCAATTAACCTACCAGTATGTTTTTTTGGAGTGCCAGAGGCACCAATAGGAAACCCACGCAAAACACAGGGAGAACATACAAACTGCACACAGATGGGCCATGACTGTGAATTGAACTCATGACCTCAATGCTGTGAGGCAGTGATGTTAACCACTATGCATCCGTGCTGCCCATATATTTACAGTAGTTATTTTTTTCCCCCTTTTTATATATTATTACGTATAGTATACTTAATAAACCTTTAGCATCTGCCGGATTTACACAGAGAATTTACAAGAAGCCATATGCCTTTTGGGAAATAAGTACAGAACAGAAGTTGGTAAGCAAATAAAAAAAATATATGTCCAATAAATACAAAGTTATATTGTTCGGCAATGTAACTAGGGACTAGCAAGCCGTGCTAGAACTGAACATATAAGAATGTCACGTGGCAAAATAAGGAAGAAGTATAATACATAAGTAGTACAGTATGTGAGACTACATGATGAAACAGAGATAAAATATTATATTTTACTTGTCATCCTCTGAAATTACAAGTCATCAGAGATAATGGAGTCTATTTACTAAGACTTGGAGAAGTACCAGCCAACCAGCTGCTGTCAGTTTTCAAACACAGCCTGTGACACGGCAGTTAAGAGCTGATTGGCTATATTTAACCACAGTGGCCATGTTGGGATAATGCCATGTTGGGATGATCCCCTCCCATGTTAGAGTGTGATAAAGATAATAGTGTACAGTACTTCACTGTGTTTGAACAACACTTACAGCATATGCCAAACAGTCATGAATTCTTTGGCACTGTCCCGATTCTCAGCACCCGGGCCTGGTCAGAAGTGAAAGTTACTATATGTGGGCAGAGTTGGTTGGGGAGGGGTTTGGGTAATCATGGGTAAAGATTATTTTGACCAGCTTTCACTTCACTTTACTAAACAGGGGGTGCAACACCTCTAGGGCCTGTAATGGTGGTGCTGGTGGTGGGGAGTTTAGCGGGTTTTGCTTTAATAACATATATTGAGATGGTCACCACAATCACATGGTTATTTATTACGGTGCCTTAACGCTCCAGCTGGGAAAGCATGTTAAAATGTAGCGTTCAGCTTAGTTTGGTGGTACCATTGGAGCTAGGTACAAGCAAAACACTGCACAGGCCATTAGCAATCTTTCCGCCTTTATATACATAAGTTTTTCTATCAAGCAAATAGAATATTTTTATCTACACACAGTGCAAACACTTTAGGTATAAGATTATATGTAAAAATGACAATGATTCCAACAGGAGTGTCTAGATTGGGGACAGTAGTTCTACAACTTGTAAAGCGCCGGATGGAACATACAGTATGTTCTCTCTTCCTGATTCCTCCCATCAGCCAGTGCAAATATATATACTCCATCTTATTCCACAAGCTCATGCTCTTCGGTGGAAAGTAAGGCATGCAGCACAACCATAGGTTGATATTTGCTGTATTTATAAACACTGTCCTTTGTTCCATTTAGTTTTTACGCCATCGGCATCCCACACCCCGGGATGCTGACTCAGTGGCGGAACTCCTGGAGATAATGGAGTCATTTGCCGCCGGGCTCCAGCCCTTAAGGGGGCACTTGGCTCCATTGTCCCCAGGGCCGTTCCGGTCACTGCCATGGAGATGGAGCGCCGCTGATCGGTGCTCCACCTCCAGCGGCATCAATACGGGGGCTCCAGTCGCACCCCCTATTTGCCGCGCGCCTGCTGAGTGTATTACCAGCGGGCGCCCGGCTCCTTCATTCCCCCCTGCGGTAGCTGGAGGAACGGAGCTCAGTGTGAGCTCCGCTTCCGGGTCCCGCAATGCACTATGGGAGTGACGTCACTCCCATAGTTCCGAGGAGCGGGCGCCGGGGACGGAAGGCAGCAGGACTGGAGCGAGGTTTCAGGTAAGTATTTTTTTTATTTTTTATATTTTTGTATGTATGTGTGTGCGCTCGCGGGGGGGGGGGCTCACTACACGGGGCATTACTGGGGGCTCACTACAGGGGGCATTGTTGGTGCCTCACTACAGGGGACATTGTTGGGGCTCACTACAGGGGGCATTACAGGGGGCTCACTACAAGGGGCATTACTGGGGGCTCACTACAGGGGGGCATTACTGGGGGCTTACTACAGGGGGCATTACGGGGGCGTACTACACGGGGCATTACAGGGGGCTTACTACAGGGGGCATTATGGGGGCTTACTACAGGGGGCATCACTGTAGGCTTTCTACAGGGGGCATTACAAGGGGCTTGATACAGGGGGCACTACTGGGGGCTTACTGCAGGAGGCATTACTGGGGGCTTTCTACAGGGGGCTTTCTACAGGGGCTTACTACAGGGGGCATTACTGGGGGCTTTCTACAGGGGGCATTCCATGGGGGCTTACTACTGGGGGCACTACAGGGAGTTTACTACTGGGGGTTTGCTACAGAGGGCTTACTACTGGGAGCACTACAGGGGCCCTTAGTACTGGGGCACTGCAAAGGGGGACCACTACTGGAGGAACTGCATAGGGGGACCATTACTGGGGGGCACTACATAGGCGGCACTGCATAGGGGGACCTCTACAGAGGGCACTGCACAGGGGGACCACTACTGGGAAAACTGCATAGGGGGGCGGCAGCTGGGGCTGGCATAGGTGCTGGGGGGGTGGTACATTTTAATTTGGGGGGGCACCAACATTTATCTTTTCTCCGGGCACCTGGGATGATGTTACGCCACTGTGCTGACTACATCCCTCTAGATGTTATACTGTACTTGAAGTCCATTGTTCTTGTTGATACATAAGACATTCACATCCTTGTATGCAGAGACTCTTGACCACATTTGTGATCACATTGTTTAGTGATGCTGCTACAGTATGTACTGATTTGTTCCTACCATCTAACTTTCTGCTTTATTAGAGATGCGGTTTTGTGGATCCGGAGTGACTGTCTCATTTGTCTTGCGTTCTATTTGGTAGAAAAAGTTTTGTCACTGTGACTTACCGACCATTAGAGGATACACCCTCTGCATTCGGCTTGTTATCCCTTAGCACCAGTATTAATTTTTGTTTAGTATCACATTGAGAATAATGAATATGCCGCCGGTATTAACCATAGCTTACCTGCCCAGTGAAGTCCAGCAGTGTCCCCCTCCTCTACTGCATCCTCTGCTGAATTGCCTGTAGTCCTGCATTGCCGTAGATGCGTTGCTGACTAAATATTGCACGGTTAGCGTAGCCCCTTGTGAGAGCCGAACTGAGTTATAGCTCATTCTTAAATGGAGCCCATAATGTCTCTAGGTTTAACAGCTGTTTAGTTTCTTTCCATAGTCTGTGTCAGAGTATTTATCTTGGACAGTCACATAGCATGTACTGATCTCGGGGACATGGAACATGCATGTTGTGGTGAGAGCAGAATACCAAGCTGTCAGAATAAAGATTAAGCCCCCATGGCATTATCTCTTGCCAATATGTATGTTTTTTGTGGATTATTATGGTTTATTATGTTTTGCTAATTGTTGCCATGTGGGTTCGTTAGTCACCAGTATTTTCTATACATGTTCTCCTAAAAGCGCTATCCTCTGACAACACCGGAGACCCAAGCTGAAGGGGTATCTGTATTCACTGTTGTATTCATTATACATTGTAGGATTTAAAGAAGTCACATTTCCATGAAATTTCCAGTCAGTTTGGAATGGGATACAGTCAGTATCCCAGGACATGGGATGCCGGTGCTTAGAATACTGGCGCCAGCAGCCCGACCAACGGCATCCCAAAGGTAAGCAGCGGGGTTAGGGGGAAGGTTAGGGCTTAGGGCTTGGCAGTTGGTTAGGTTTAGGCAGTAAGGGGGGAGAGTTAGGTTTAGGGTGCGGGGAGTGGAAGGTTAGGTTTAGGCACCAGGGGGAAGTTAGGTCCAGGCACCGGGGAGGGACGGTTAGGGTAGGGAGAGGGGGAGGGATAGCATACCTACCGATAAGTGTCAGTATCCTAACCCTGTTGAGATGCTGGCATCAGGATTTTGACCGATGGGATCCCCACCGCCAACATCCCGTACCAAACCCTTTGGAACACGGTTATGCCCAAATCAATAGCAAGGGGTTAAACATGGAGGTGCTCATGAAGAAAGGATACCAGAAGAACCATGCTCCTCTATATGGGAGATGGACACTATTGTTCAACACCAACTCAGACCAGACTACCTGATGCCAAACTCAAAATGGAGTCTACTGCATTCATGCTTAACAAGAGAAGCTTGATGGCAGCTCCTCCAATAATCTGAGGACATTTGAACATGGCTTGAAGTCTCTGCAAACTGTTTGTCTGCCTACCAAAAGCAGACTTGCCAACAATGAAGATAAGAGATTGACTCCTTTGGAAAAGCAGGAATGGTAATTAGAGCTCTCTCCAGGATAGGATTGAGGACCTCATTCAGAGGCGGTCGTTAGTTGCAAGCGGTCGCTCTGAATCAGGGCGGCCGCTTGCATCCTGAACGACCGCCTCCTTGTCGATCGCTAAGCTGTGGGTTAACACCCACAGCTCTAGTGACCGACATGGGTGATGGTCACGACCATCGCGACCATCTGGGCTTACGACCAGACCCTAAGGTTGGGTCTGGGCACTCGTAAGCCCCAGGGAGCTTCCTGCTCTGATCAAGCAGGAAGCTCCCCACTGAGATCAGCAATGATGTCAGTGTGGCCGCCCCCAAACGGCAAGCGTTCCAGCGGGAACGCCTCAGTTTGGGCAGGCACGCCCCCTGCCCGCCTCCCAAATGGGGCAAGCTATCACTCACCATCGACAGCTCGCCCCGTCTGCTGCGAGACCCCTAGCGATGGAGCGTCCGTCGCTAGCCGGGTCTCACGCATGCGCACGACGGAGCCGGCTCCATCATGCGCATGCCCAGTGGGGCAACATCGGGTCGGTTGCGAGTGCTCAGTGCTTGCGACCGACTCTGAACGACCCCCTGTGTGTAGAGGTGTGGTGCGGTAATACATTGCTATGTATAGCCCTTTAGTGTTTCGCTGTCACAATAAAAGTGCTTTTACTTTTATCAACATATTTGGTTAGGTGGGATTTGTACCCATTATCGATACTTGGTGTGATTGATTATTGTTTAGGCTGTCACATACTGGGGCACATTTCATTGGTTAGCATATTAAAAAAACTATCCCTAATCCTGGTATCTTGATATGCCATAGTTCAATCCCTGCTTAACCCTATCCCTGTTGAGTAAGTGTGTACTATTTGGCGATGGTACTGTATAAGCAGAATAATAATATACACCAGCAGATCCTCAAAGTCACAAAACAACCTAGGACTTAACCAGTAGTGTGGTTTAATGAGTGGTAGTAAGTTTATACAGCCGTACTCACTAACCTAAAGTTTAGTTTTTAGGTAATATTTTACATATTCAAGTAACAGTAGTATTCATTAAAAGGAGACAATTGGGAAAGGATGCGCCACGGGTGAGGAGCAGGCACCGTGAGAGAGGCTATAGGGAGGGAACAGCCAGGCACTGGGGGAGAGGCTATGGGGAGGGAGCAGACACAGGGGGAGAAGATTTGCTGCGGCGAGGAAGCAGGCACGTGGGGAACCCACAGCCGGTACTGGGGGACAGGATGAGCTGCAGAGAGGGAGCCGATACTGGGTGAGAGAATATGCTGCGGGGAGGGAGCAGGCAACTGGGGAGCCTGCAGCTGGTACTGGAGGACAGGATGCACTGCAGGGAGGGAGCCGGTACCAGGGGCGAGGATGCACTGCAGGGAGAGAGCAGGTACCACACTAGAGAATGCGCTGAAGAGAGGGAGCAGACACCGAAGGAGAGGATGGAAGGATGGAGAGGATACAACAGGGTAGAGAAGATGCGGGAAGGAGCATGGACTCTGTGAAGAGGATATGGAGGAAGCAGGGGAAATATAGAGCACTTACAAAAAGCTGTCTCCGCAAAAAGAGCAGCTTTTCGGAAGTGATAATTTTGTGAAGGTGGCATGATGAATGCCTCTGAAATTTGCTGTGAACTCAATGCGAGTTCAAAACATAATTATCACTTTATAATTTTTTCTCATGATGAATAGGCCCCTCTGAGGGGTTCTCAAATTCAGTCTTCAGGACCCCAAACCATACTTGCCTACCATCCCGATTCGACCAGGAGCCTCCCGAAAATCGGGTGCTGCTCCCGGCCCCCCCAGAAAGGCAGGCAATCCTCCCAGTCCCCGGCGATCCATCTGGCTGAATATCGTCATCGTGGCCCCGCCCCCTGCTTCACAATGCCATTAATATCACGATCGTGCTGTGACACTCATGCCCCGCCACCGTTGACGCTTCATATTCCGGACCACGCCCCCTGTTGAAGTGACACGCCCCCCCTTCTGAGGACGCCCGACAGCTCCCTCACGGAAGGAGGGAGCTAGAAGTCGGCAACTGTGCCCCAAACAGTGCATGTTTTCTAGGTCTCCCCACAGAATCGCAAGTGAAATAATTATATCCACTTGTGGATCTTTTAAAATGTGTCAGTGAATAATAAATACACCTGTGCACCTGCTGGGTGACCTGGAAAACGTGACCTGTGGACCGAGTTTGAAAACCACTGGGACAGAGTATAGCTTAAGCAGAAACATATAGAGCACGAACCAGTGCCGCTCCCTCCCGCTGAGAATATACCAGTAACGCCGGCGGGTAGGTGGAGGGTGGGTTTTCCAGAGTCTGTATCTGCAAAGTACTGTATGTGTATGAGGTTGGAAAAGTAAAAATACAAGTCTGCATACCATAGCATAATGTTATATAATTAACTTCATTTCAGCTTGATGTTCTTTAAAGAGCTGCTGCAGTGATTTACAGTATAGCAGAACATTTGGTAATTGGTGTTTTTTGTGTTTGCAGAGTTGACTACGCACATTCATAAATGCTTCAAAACGAATAAATTAAATGGAGACTGCAAAGCGACGTTCTAAATGAGAGATGCAGATGGTGTTATAACATTGGGAGACAGGCAACTATACACAAAACTGCAATGTGAGAAAAGCAGCCGCTGACTTCATTCCACATTTCATTCTCTGATTCTTCCCTCTCCCGAAGCACTGACCCGCTCACCGAGCCCGGAGAAGACAGCTTGCTGCAGAATCATGTTTATTTAATGGGGGGAAAAACAGGTGAAAGTTAAACTTTAGCCTTATAGTTTGACACACTGCCCGTATCCATCCACTAGAGGGGTAACTAGAGTTTCTTTGGATATACTGTAGTACGAACTCTGCAAACTTTCCTCTTTACCCCTTAGCTTCCTATGGTATCACATTGAAGAATACAGTGGTAAATGGAAGGAAGGAACAACACAGCTTTCATTAAAACAGAATATGCGACAAGGGGAAGGTTGGGGAGGGCCAGAATGTGTGACATGGGAAGGGATGGGGAGCAAAATATGCGACACGAGGAGGGTTGGAGGTATAATGTGTGATATGGGGAGGCAGAATGTGTGATATGGGGAAGATTGGGGGCAGAATGTGTGACATTGGGAGGGTTGGGGGCGGAATGTGCTACACAAGGAGGGTTGGAGGTACAAAGTGTGATATGGGGAGGGTTGGGGGCGGAATGTGTGACATGGGGAGGGTTGGGGGTAGAATATGCTACACAAGGAGGGTTGGAGGTATAATGTGTGATATGGGGATGGTTGGAGGTATAATGTGTTATATGTGGAGGGTTGGGGGCAGAATGTGCGACATGGGGAGGGTTGGGGGTAGAATGTGTGACATGGGGAGGGTTGTCAGCAGAATGTGTGACATGGGGAGGGTTGTGGAGCAGAATGTGTGACATGGGGAAGGATGGGGAGCATAATGTGTGACATGGGGAGGGTTGTGGAGCAGAATGTGTGACATGGGGAGGGTTGGGGAGCATAATGTGCGACATGGGGTGGGTTGGGGAGCAGAATGTGTGACATGGGGAAGGTTGTGGAGCAGAATGTGTGACATGGGGAAGGTTGGGGAGCAGAATGTGTGACATGGGGAAGGTTGGGGAGCAGAATGTGTGACATGGGGAGGGTTGGGGAGCAGAATGTGTGACATGGGGATGGTTGTGGAGCAGAATGTGTGACATGGGGAGGGTTGTGAGCAGAATGTGTGACATGGGGAGGGTTGGGGAGCAGAATGTGTGACAAGAGGAAGGTTGGGGAGCATAATCTGTGACATGGGGAAGGTTGGGGAGCAGAATGTGTGGCATGGGGAGGGTTGGGGAGCAGAATGTGTGACATGGGGAAGGTTGGGGAGCAGAATGTGTGACATGGGGAGGGTTGTGAGCAGAATGTGTGACATGGGGAAGGTTGGGGAGCAGAATGTGTGACATGGGGAGGGTTGGGGAGCAGAATGTGTGACATGGGGAGGGTTGTGAGCAGAATGTGTGACATGGGGAAGGTTGGGGAGCAGAATGTGTGCCATGGGGAGGGTTGGGGAGCAGAATGTGTGCCATGGGGAGGGTTGTGAGCAGAATGTGCGACATGGGGAAGGTTGGGGAGCAGAATGTGTGACATGGGGAGGGTTGGGGAGCAGAATGTGTGACATGGGGAGGGTTGTGAGCAGAATGTGTGACATGGGGAAGGTTGGGGAGCAGAATGTGTGCCATGGAGAGGGTTGGGGAGCAGAATGTGTGCCATGGGGAGGGTTGTGAGCAGAATGTGTGACATGGGGAGGGTTGGGAGCAGAATGTGTGACATGGGGAAGGTTGGGGAGCAGAATGTGTGATATGGGGAGGGTTGTGAGCAGAATGTGTGACATGGGGAGGGTTGGGGAGCATAATGTGTGACATGGGGAAGGTTGGGGAGCAGAATGTGTGACATGGGGAAGGTTGGGGAGCAGAATGCGTGACATGGGGAAGGTTGAGGAGCATAATGTGTGACATGGGAGGGTTGTGAGCAGAATGTGTGACATGAGGAGGGTTGTGGAGCATAACGTGTGACATGGGGAAGGTTGGGGAGCAGAATGTGTGACATGGGGAAGGTTGGGGAGCAGAATGTGTGACATGGGGAAGGATGGGGAGCATAATGTGTGACATGGGGAGGGTTGGGGAGCAGAATGTGTGACATGGGGAAGGTTGGGGAGCATAATGTGTGACATGGGGAAGGTTGGGGAGCATAATGTGTGACATGGGGAAGGTTGGGGAGCATAATGTGTGACATGGGGAAGGTTGGGGAGCAGAATGTGTGACATGGGGAAGGTTGAGGAGCATAATGTGTGACATGGGAGGGTTGTGAGCAGAATGTGTGACATGAGGAGGGTTGTGGAGCATAACGTGTGACATGGGGAAGGTTGGGGAGCAGAATGTGTGACATGGGGAAGGTTGGGGAGCAGAATGTGTGACATGGGGAAGGATGGGGAGCATAATGTGTGACATGGGGAGGGTTGGGGAGCAGAATGTGTGACATAGGGAAGGTTGGGGAGCATAATGTGTGACATGGGGAAGGTTGGGGAGCATAATGTGTGACATGGGGAAGGTTGGGGAGCAGAATGTGTGACATGGGGAGGGTTGGGGAGCATAATGTGTGACATGGGGAAGGTTGGGGAGCAGAATGTGTGACATGGGGAGGGTTGGGGAGCAGAATGTGTGACATGGGGAGGGTTGTGAGCAGAATGTTTGACATGTGGAGGGTTGGGGAGCAGAATGTGTGACATGGGGAAGGTTGGGGAGCAGAATGTGTGACATGGGGAGGGTTGTGAGCAGAATGTTTGACATGTGGAGGGTTGGGGAGCAGAATGTGTGACATGGGGAGGGTTGGGGAGCAGAATGTGTGACATGGGGAGGGTTGGGGAGCAGAATGTGTGATATGGGGAGGGTTGGGGAACAGAATGTGAGACACTTGCAGAATATATGACCCGAGGAGGAGCTTGTAAGTCAGATGCTTTTTACAGTAATGAGAGACAATCATACCCAAACTTACCTAACTTCCTGGAATCTCAGGGGTTCTTACAAATTTTAGGATTTCTTGGAGAATAAACTAGCCTCATGCATCTATGCCAATTACCCAGTGAAGCGGGTGGTCCTGGGATTTCATGATGAGATTCTCATTGAACCCTTTTGTACAATGCTACAAATCAAGATGCTACATGCCCGCAGAGGACATTTATAAAGGACAGTAGGTAAGTATGCCCATAGCTTTCACAACAGACCCCACAACCCCCCAAAAATCTCTCTCATCCTCACCTTGACAGTTACATTTACTGCACACAGGGCCGGTGCTACCATTAGGCAGCGGCCTAAGGGCACCAGCCACTGGAGGGCGCCACTGAGTCCACAAATAAAAATGAATGGCATAATTCATGGCTGAGTGACATACAATGATTTTGTGGCACAGCTGGTTGACATATTATGAATTTGTGGCAGTGTTATGAGGTACATTACGATTTTGGTGCTCTGCTGTGTGCAATATTCTATATAGTATATTATGAATTTGGGACACTGCTGTGTGGCATGTTATTTAACTGGGGAGACTGATGCATGGCATATTATGAATTGGAGGAAGCAGTGGCGGTTGGTGAATTGTTTCCTAGGGTGGCCGGAAACCTTGCACCGGCCCTGACTGTACAAGTGCATTATATTGACATGTCCTATTTGTGAAGAACCTGTGAGTTTAACAATAGGCACCAGCAGAACTGTGAAATGGAGTTTAGGACACACAGTTTGTACTAACCAGGCATGCAGGTTTATTAAGGATAACAGTGGTAACAGATGTAACACTGGTAACAGCGTTATTACACAGAGTAATCGGTATATGTAAGAAGAGACAGCGGTATTTACACCACAAAGGAATATATGCTGCACATCCGTGCAGTACTCAACACACACACTCCAAAATGGTGCAGGGTTGCATGTGTGCACGTCCCAGCAGCCATCTTGATAAAGGTGGCTGGACGGCTTCAATGCAGGTTAGGAGATAGCGCCTGAGCGCACTCCTCTCTAACAGATTAGGTATTAACAATTACAAATGCATATATATCGTGATAGACACTTGTGAAGATGATCACTTTTTATTTACAACAACACTATTTAAAATCTTCAGTATAAAATATTGTAGTGCTCCTCCCTGAAGACATTTAAACTAACTGTGTCAAAAATGTGGTTATAGCCAGTAAAACAAAAAAACAGCTTGAAAGAAATAATTAAACCGCACTGGAATTATTATCTCCTGCTTTTAATCTATGCAGGAAAATAATGGCAGCTCCTCAAGATTACACCACCACAGGCACGTTAGAAACTGCTGTACTGGCTTCCTCCTTGCTAATTAGCCATTTCTAATCCTTTATTTAAAAAAAATAATAATTATTGACACAAATTGGGGAAAGGAGCATTTTGCATCCTGGCAGTTTTTGTTCTCCACTGCGGATTGCTACTCACAAGCTCTTATCTCTAAGTGCCTGCTGCCTAACTCTAAACTGAAAAGTCTGACCATAGCGCCTCTGATCTCTGAAACTCGATTTTAACTCAGCTGTGTGATGCATGCATATTTATTTCTTAGATATGTGTGTAAGCCTGGGAGTTGATGGGCTAATTAACACCATGAAGCATTACAGAAGTTGGTCATCTGCCATTGTTTGGTTTAAATAAATAATTTTCTTGGGCAATGCGATGTTACAATAATGAAACATTTTTAGTGGAAGGGGGATAACAGAATCTAAGTATCTTTTATATACAGGGGTATAAGAAAGGCCATATGCAGGGAGCCAATGGAATATAGCCTGGCCCTACATTCTGTGGTAAGATGCCCTACCAGATCCAGACAACATGATCTGTGGAGAAGAACCAACCTCCTGCTACTCTCTCAACGGCATTCAGGAATCGTGCACCTGAAACAGAAATGCAAAGGGTGAGACTATGAGATAATCCCCACTTGGGAGTGTTTGGGACAAGGACCTGTGGGAAGGCGGCTTTGTTCAGGCCTGCAGCTGAGGACTACAGGTGTCTGTAACAGGGAAGAGGCCGCCCCCTTTCCTGGACACCTTGGGCCTGATTCAGACCTAATCGCTAGGATGCATACTCTCGCTGCTGCCCATGGTATGCAGTGTGTATGCATTGTCCGCATGCGCATACCTTAGCGAAAGTTCACAATGCATTAGCTCGCTGCACATAGACAGCCCAGCAGAGTGAGTGACAGGGGAAGCCGTTTGTGGGTAGTAACAGGGGCTGGCGATTAAAAACGGGGGTGTGGAGGTGCAAACGCAGGCGTGCCTGAGCATCTTAACAGCGTTTTAGAGGTGTGCATAATTATAAGACAGCGTCATAGTACACGTCACCTGACTTGTTTTTACACTGAAGTGCTCGCAGTGCTTGCAGCGGGGTATGGTCAACCTCAAGCTCTGCGATAGCATCCGAAGTACCGATGGTTGCATACACTTTCTGGACATGACGTGCACAAGTGGGCATCTTAAAATAGGCTGGTGGGTGTCTGCATACACTATGTGATCGCTCTCTAAGAAATACTGGGCGTGGCAATGCATTGCTGTGCGCTAGCATTGCCAACGCAACTTGCATACACATCGTGCAAGTGATTGCATCTAGCAAGCGGCTTTGAATCAGGCCCCTTGTTCATACAAGTGCTAGGGCCAGAGAAAAGGATGCTCACCAGAAAGTTGCCATAGCACCTGCCAGAAGTACACAAACAGCCCTCCTGCTAACTTTTCTACCAGGTAGAGGTTCCTCGCTCAGTAGCTGGTATCTGTAAAGGGGGGGGGGGATTTACTTTGAATTACAGAAAAATTTAATTTCCTCCAGCACAATGCAAAAAAACCCAGCAGAAAGGCTTGAATGCTACCACGTCAAGGCTCCTCTATGCCGGTTTCCCAAACGCTACATGATAATAGCACTCTCTCTGGGTCATATAATTGCATACTGTTGTGCCACGTGATAACAGCACATACATAAATATATTTAAGTTGAGAGTCAACTCATCTTGGAGGTTTCATTTGCAGAGAGAGCATTCTACCTACTGCACAGTATAAACACAGCCTACTGGACTGGGGCTTTGGCCTACTAAACTGTTGGTAGCACAGTGGGGTGGAGGTAGGGAATCGGTATGTAACACCGCCGGCCGCATGGCCGGCAGTTCGAATCCCGGCAGCGTCAGGCCAACAGAGGAACAGATCCCGGCAGCGGCAGCCCGACAGCGCTGGAAATCACGATCGTCCCCATGTAAGTACTAACTAATCTAACCTACCCCCCTAACCCTAACCCTCCCTTAGGGGTGCCTAACCCTAATCCCCCCTCTAAGTGCCTAAACCCAACCAACCCTAATCCCCCTTCTAAGTGCCTAAACCTAACCCCCCCTTTCCCGCTGCCTAAGCCTAACCTCCCGACCGGGGGTGCCTAACCCTAACCTCCCGGGGGGATGCCTAACCCTAAATCCCCCCCAGGAGCCCTAAACCTAACCCACCCCCCCGCACGGCTGTCCGCTCACGGCGCCCGGCATCCCTTCGATCGGGGGCATCGAAAGGCATATTCCTTCTTTCTTCTGCAGGAGCCCTTCCCTGCTCCTTCTGAGCTGATGGACTGATACCACTCCACTCATTACATCTAATAGAAAACTTTGTGAAAGGGTGGAGCCAACTTTATAATGCCAGTGGCAGGCTCCAATTAGCTCACCTGTCTTACCTCTGGCTGGTCTTCACAGATTTACTATTTACAATGCAGTAGGAGAGGTTCTTTGTGGCAGGACTTGGCTACTTGCTCTGGGCAGGACCTGGCTTAATCTTAATAGGAAAAGTTATACCTCCCCTAGGCTCTCTCCATTCTCCACGGCCTTGCACAGCTCTACTCTTCCAGCAGCGACAGGTCCTTTTGCTGGGGACTGTCCATTGGGGCACATCTCCGCACTGTGGAAAAAAGAACTGGGGATTTAAAGACCAAGGGGAAAAAAAAAGTTGGGAATATTTTTTGTGACATATGCACTGTCCACTCCCCCTTTGTCACATACGCTATAATTCCTCTATAATTCTTCCTTTTGTTAGATAGGAGAAGGGCTCATGCATTAGTCTTGCAAACAGGTCCACTACATTTGTAAAATGCCCTGTTATTGCATCCTCTTGTATATAGAATTACGTTGGACAGTGGATTCATAGTGGAAGCAGTATTCCTGCTTCTATTATTATTCTTTATCCAGTATATATACCTCATGTGCAGTGGAACTACATGTTAAAGCAGTGTCCTTGCATGGGGCATATAAGTTAGAGCAAAGCTCCAGCATAGCACCCAACGACCCCTGTGCACCTCACATCATAATGTCACAGGACAAGCATTGGGAGCAGGAAGGAGGGTGCAGGGTGCGTACGCAGTGTGCCAGATCTGTGCCTTGGGCAGTGGCACTGACTGCACACCCCTCATTACAGTCCTGAGTTAAAGGCTATGATGGCAAGGACACTGGTTTTTCTTTTAAACGAACAGAGAGCAGAGCCAGTCAGTGGAAATGGCTGATCCCAGTTGCAAGCAGCTGCATATTTAATAGTGTTATTATAATTAATAGTGTGACTGGTCCCTTGGGAGGACACCTCTCAGCAGTGTCGCACTGGGGCATGAAAGGGGGTATGCGGAGGTAGGGGCCCATTCTTAAGGGGTGTGGCCAGCCACCAGTCCATGATCCTGCTCCACCAAGTAGCTGACCCTCTTATACTCTGCCTGTGGTCTGACAGTGGTCTGTATGGCTCCTATCACAATAGGCTGATGTTAGAACATTATCCGTGTTTTGTTGGAATATGTATGTAATATTGGCGGTGATATGGCAGAATAGTTGTACACAGGGATGCTAGTTATTCTATGGCTCCGTCCTCTCCTATTGTGAAGTGGTACCCATGGCATATCTGTGTCACTGATGGCAGAGGTGCAACTTCTACTAGACTTAGTCCTCTAAGCCCGTCCTCCCCTAGTGATATAAACTAACCTCCCTCGGGAGATTCAGATGTCTAGTCTGTCTATTTGCCATACTTTTGTATTGGAATAATTGTTAGATATTTATGGATGTCTTGTTACTGCCTTATAATTTTTATTGTTATTGTTTTTCCTTTTGCCCCCCCATGCCCCCTTCTCTTTTTTCTGTACCCCAATTTTTTCTGATTATTCTCAATAAAAATCTATTGATGAAGAAAAAAAAAAAGAATAGTTGTACACACCAGCAGTGGCATAAGAATGGTATTTGGACACCAGGGCAAGTAAAAAAACGGAGCCCCACCGCAAAAGTATGTGCTCGCGCCATTGGCGCACACCAGAAAAGTGGGCATGGTCACATGGCACAATGAGCATGGTGACATGGAAAATGGTGGCGTGTCAACATGACACACCACCGTTTCTCGTCACTCTGGGAAATTCCTTTCCATTCAATATGTACCTTTATGTCCCCAGTAGAAGTGCATCTCTTGCAATGCCCACTGTAGTAGTGCCCCTTATGCAATGTCCCCAGTAGCAGTGCCCCTTATTCAGTGCCCCCTGTAGTAGTGCCCCTTATATAGTGTCCCCAGTAGTGCCCCTTATACGGTGCCCCTTATACAGTTCCCCCAGTAGTGCCCTGTATACAGTGCCCCCAGTAGTGCCACTTATACAGTGTCGCTAGTGGTAGTCCTCCCTATGCAGTGCCCCCAGAAGTAGTCCCCCCCATGCAGTGCCAGTGCCCCTTACATACATAGAACAAATGCAAAAAAAAGTTCCTTTGCTCTAGGCAAAGACAGGGGGAAAGACAAATTTTGTCTATACTGGGGCACACTTAAGTAAAGTGTAATGAAATATAATAGATGAGATAATAATAGAATAAAAATTAACTTTTATTTATGAACCTTAAAAAATGACGTACAACAAATGAATGACGTACACAAATAACAGCTACACATACAAATCATCCAACCCGGAAGAACATCCAATCCGGATTAATAAGAGTAGATAAATGATACCTGGCGTGAACAGAGTTTCTTAATGAAGATTATTTTTAACAAATTATAGTCACCGTAGTTACGCCAACTCTAAATTATCCAGGATTCTCCAAAGTGATATATCAGTATGTTGGTCTTTTCTAATGTTTTGACATCTCTCCCATCACCCACTACGGGAGCCAGAAGGTGAAGCTCATGAGTGTGCTCCAGCCCGACTCAGACCATGGGTGCAACAGCCAATGAGAGTCTGTCTGACTCTTATTGCCTGCCAAAACAAACACGCCGCCGCCGTGTAGTACGAATGTACTACTCAGCGCCGATGCTGGTGTTTGTTACTGTGTAGTGCGGACTATGCTACACTGACTTGTCTGATGGAGCCCAGGGCATGTCCCCTGCTCGACCCCCCATCTATACGCCACTGCACACCAGCGGATGCCCTGAGTCAGTGAACAGCCCAGTACTTAACTAGTGGGGTGGTTTATTCAGCAGTAATGTAATAGGTACAGCTGTACTAACAATTATGCATACACACACAATTTGCATGGAGCAGAGCTTGAGTGGAGCATACAGGTCACAATCTGGTAACTGTATATTGCTAGTGGTGCAGGGTGCAAGCAGTACGAGCGGTTGTATCAGGATGGATCTAGCAGGGTCTCTCTGGAGCTAAGTAGGACACATCCATGGACACAGTAAGGAAGGACAGTAAGTAGGACATACAGCAGGTCCATAAATATTGGGACATTGACAGAATTTTCAGATTTTGGCCTCTATTCACCACCACAATGGTTTTGAAATGAAACAAACAAGATGTGCTTTAATTGCAGACTTTCAGATTTAATTTGAGGGTAATTACATCCAAATCGGGTGAACGGTGCAGGAATTACAACAGTTTCAATATGTGCCTCCCACTTTTTAAGGGGCCAAAAGTAATGGGACTATCAACTCAAAAGCTATTTCATGGACAGATGTGGGCTATTCCCTCGTTATTTCATTATCAATTAAGCAGGTAAAAGGTATGGAGTTGATTCTAGGTGTGACATTTGCATTTGGAATCAGTTGCTGTCAACCCTCAATATGAGATCCAAAGAGCTGTCACGATCAGTGAAGCAAGTCATCATTAGGCTGAAAAATCAAATCAAACTCATCAGAGAGATAGCAAAAACATTAGGTGTGGCCAAATCAACTGTTTGGAACATTCTTAAAAAGAAAGAACACACCGGAGAGCTCAGCAACACCAAAAGACCCGGAAGACCACGGAAAACAATTGTGGTGGATGACAGAAGAATTATTTCCCTGGTGAAGAAAAACCCCTTCACAACAGTTGGCCAAATCAAGAACACTCTCCAGGAGGTAGATGAATATGTGTCAAAGTCAGCAATCAAGAGAAGACTTCACAAGAGTGAATATAGAGGGTTCACCACAAGATGCAAACCATTGGTGAGCCACAAAAACAGGAAGACCAGAATAGAGTTTGCCAAACATCTAAAAAAGCCATTACAGTTCTGGAACAACATCCTAAGGACAGATGAGACAAAGATCAACTTGTACCAGAGTGATGGGAAGAGAAGAGAAGGAAAGGAACTGCTCATGATCCAAAACATACCACCTCATCAGTGAAGCATGGTGGTGGTAGTGTCATGGCGTGGGCATGTATGGCTGCCAATGGAACTGGTTCCCTTGTATTTATTGATGATGTGACTGCTGATAAAAGCAGCAGAATAAATTCTGAAGTGTTTCGGGCAATATTATATGCTCATATTCAGTCAAATGCTTCAGCACTCATTGGACGGCGCTTCACAGTGCAGATGGACAATGACCCGAAGCATACTGCAAAAGCAACCCAAGAGTTTTTTAAGGCTAAAAAGTGGAATGTTATGCAATGGCCAAGTCAATCCCCTGACCTGAATCCGATTGAGCATGCATTTCGCTTCATGTAGACAAAACTGAAGGGAAAATGCCCAAAGAACAAGCAGGAACTGAAGACATTTGCAGTAGAGGCCTGGCAGAGCATCACCAGGGATGAAACCAGCATCTGGTGATGTCTATGCGTTCCAGACTTCAGGCTGTAATTGCCTGCAAAGGATTTGCAACAAAGTATTAAAAAGTGAAAGTTAGATTTAGGATTGCTTAGTTTGTCCCATTACTTTTGGCCCCTTAAAAAGTGGGAGGCACATATAGAAACCATTGTAATTTGTACACCGTTCACCTGATTTGGATGTAATTACCATCAAATGAAATCTGAAAGTCTGCAATTAAATCACATCTTGTTTGTTTCATTTCAAAGCCATTGTGGTGGTGAATAGAGGCCAAAATATGAAAATTCTGTCAATGTCCCAATATTTATGGACCTGACTGTATACTCCAACACAGTAAGGAATAACAAAATGGCACAGAGCATGTGCAGAAGTACAGACAATGGCCATCTTGCTTGGATTGAAGGTTCCCTAAAGGAGCCAACATGGACTATGTGCAGTAGCGCTCTCCAGCTTCAACATGTTTAACCTTTGAGTGTATGTTGATGTGCCAACTGTCCTGCATACGGATTTGGGGGCAAAGTTCTAAAGGGCTAACATACAGAATTTCTTGACTACATAATGTATTAATAAATTGTTATAAAACAAAATCTTCTCGTCGGTGCATCCTTTATGTATCAAACAACAAATCTTTCCATTCTAAGTACTATAATTAAATTATGTATTTATAAACTCCTGTTTAATGCATGAGTATAAATAATTAATATCAGAAGTGCGGTGAATAAATAAATATGATATAAAATATCAATAGGGCTTTTTTCGTAAGGTGTTAAATAATGGGAAGGGGGGGAGAGATTAAGACAGAGAAGGGCAATACTCCATATCATAAAACAAATAAATAAGTATATCTCATAGAGCAACTGTGTTCAGGTAAATTGTACAAACAAAGTGCTGCTGGACCTACTTCTACATTTAGACCCTGTGGTTCCCAAACTCGGTCCTCAAGACACCCTAACAGTCCAGGTTTTCAGGGTGTCGGGTGACGGGATGATATATCGTAACACGGGTACAAATTGAGCGTTGTAATGAACCACAGAACGATCCACCATTCCGTCCTTCATTACGTGCAACTATTCCGCATGCAATATCATCCGGTTGGCCGTGCAGTACGGCCAACCGGACGATATAGCATTCAACATCGGGAGTGCACAGATAGTTCACACACTATGCGATCCGCCCGATCTAAGTCGGAACGAAAGTTCATTCAATGGATTGCATAGTGTGTAACCAGCTTTAAGTGTAAATCAGGGATTCTCAACTCCAGTCCTCAAATACCACCAACAGGTCATGTTCAGGGCCGTAGAGTGCCCTTCCGTGCCCAGGTACAGAGGGGGCGTGGCCTAATCCCATTTGAGAAAAAGAACAAAAACAAAACGCACTTTTGCAGCACTGCGCGCTGGGGAGGGGGGCGCTGTGAGCCCCTCAGCCAGGCACAAAGCCAGGGGGGGCACGATCAGTGTGATCGCTACCCCCCACAGGCATAGGAGACTGGAAGCCCGGGCCTGGGTAAATAGTACCCCCCCCCCTTCTCTTGGTGCCCCTGGTCATGTTTTGTGGATTTCTTTAATCATGCCCAGGTGAGTAAATCTATTTTGAGGGGTCAGTACTGATCCCGCCTGCTCCTAACGGCAGAAACCTTTAAAAGGTGACCTGTTAGGAAAACATGAGTGTTGAGGTTGAGAACCACTGGTGTAGATCCAGAATGTTTCTCATTTAGATGGTTTGAGTGATCTATCACTTTCCCTGGGATCTCCCAGGGCTTTTCCAATCCCAATATTACACCCTTGGGATCCTTATTATGCACATTCTTGTCATGTATACCTAAAAAACTGTTTGGAAACATGCCGGGTGATTAAGCCTTTCTCAATATTTAAAATGTGTTCCATTAGTCTAGTCCACAGGTTCTCAAACTCGGTCCTCAGGACCCCAAACAGTGCATGTTTTCCAGGTCTCCTCACAGAATCACAAGTGGAATAATTAGCTCCACCTGTGGATCTTTTAAAATGTGTCAGTGAGTAATGAACACACCTGTGCACCTGCTGGGTGACCTGGAAAAAGTGACCTGTGTAGGATCCTGAGGACCGAGTTTGAGAACCACTGTTCTAGTCATTCACATTCAAGTAGTTAAACCACAAAGTTACTGTTGCAATTAATATTATTTTGTATGTTATATTCCTTTTTTGTAATGAGTAAATTAAAATTGTTTTTTTTTTTTAATTATTATTATTATTGGAACATATTACACTATTTATCAACTGTGTCTTTTATAAACAATACATTGGAGGAATTTTTAGATCACTACTACTAAGGTTCCCACTGCACTACAACTATTTCACTTTGTCCTACAGCAGGAAGGTGTTTTTCTGCAAAGTGTTGACCCTCACCTATGTAAGGCGATCTGTATTCCATTGATACACACTTTAAACCTATTGTGAATTTATAACACATATTTTTTACCGTATCTCTTCCTTTAGTCCATTTCTTGCGATTTCCTGTGTAGACTAATGTGCTATATAGTTTGTTCTCATTTGTCATAAACTTTGCAAAGAGAGAGAACTGCTCCTGTTTTCACAATGTAAATTGCGTAACTTTTTTTGCATTTGCATAACTCGCAACATGACCCAATCCAGGAGGAACAAAATGCCCTATTCCTGGTTTTTCTTCTTAGTTTATGATTGCCATCACCTGTGATGAAAACCTGTCTTATCAATTAACTGTTCAACACAGGTGACGGCAATCATAAATTTAGAGGGAAGTCCAGGAGCAGATCACTGTGTCCCTCCTGGAATGGGTCATGTTGGGAGTGTTGAATCGTAAATAAACCTTTAGTACATTCCTGCCTATAAACCTCTAAGATTCACCTGCCTAGAACCTCTAAGACAAAACCTGCCTATAAACCTCTAAGATTCACCTGCCTAGAACCTCTAAGACAAAACCTGCCTATACCTTCTAAAACCACAAGATGTCGCTAATTAGCGCTGTGTTTAATTATACCATTAATAAAACTCTAAGACAGTTGAATAGCGGTCCAACGCACTAAAGATTATTTTTCAGGTAAAAGTACAGATGTTACCACGCTATGATCTAACAATGAGCGCAAAATAAATTGTACAAACATTAGGTCATAAGGTACAGTCAATACATACGCGTGCACTCTGGGACCAGTTACCGGCATCAATAATGAGACCTCCGTCGAACAGCATAACAGGAACACTGCAGATTGGCATCTTGTTTCAGAGCACTCACATATATACCCGTACTGGGATAAGCAATACAATAGAATACGTTGGTAGGTTCTCATTGGTTCCTCTTCTTGCTTCTTCCGTTACGGTACAATTCATAGGTCAGTGCAAAGACACAACCCAGCCTCCAACAACTTGATTGTGTCCACTTTCCCGCTGCATAATAAATCTAGTCTAAACTATGGCATACAACATTTCAAGAAGTTATTCTCTCTAACATTCATATTTCATAGCCGCATGTTCTGATCTTCTCACCAATGCTACCGGAACGCTGTTGAAACAGAGTAGATCAGTACGGCACCAAACACAGTCCAATTGTCATTTACTAAGCCATATTTAGAGAAAACATTCATTTCTTTATATACTGACATTGCGTTTAAATCAAGTAATAATTATCCTTTTTGCATTACGGGACCATTGCTTTTAAATGTATGTATGCGGGGAGAAACAGCACTGAATTGCGTTGTGCGTCTGAAGGTCGGTGGGGCACTCAGCGAGCAGCACTAAGCTGGAAAGGCATCTATGTGTGTGTGTGGCCATGCCAGTATGATTTTGGGAAGGATCACTAAAAAGCTGACTGTGTTCTGTTTAACATTGTGTGTATGAGTTGCAGGGAATTTTGCTACTTTTCAAATATAAGTCTGTGTGTGATATTATACACGTAAGTCCATGCATGATGGGCCACATGTACACACACACATATATATATATATATATATATATATATATATATATATATATACATACATACACATAAGCACACATATATTTTTCTGATGTTTTTAAACTGCAATTGCAAAATGTGTTTATACAGTGAATTTAGTTCTCATACAGGGTGGAGGCTCCCAGCAGTGTAGTCGGAGCCCCACTCTTTATTCTGCTTGTTTTGGTTGTGGGGATGGACTCAATTGTGTAGCTCCATGGCTAGGCTACATTACAATTGCCACAGCTCATATATTCTTATATAAAAGTGCTCATAGCACCACGGTATACTGTGTCGTGTTATGGTATAGGGATTTTCTCCAGGATGGGCTTTGTATAGGATTCCAAATTCTAATAAGTTAGTGTTTGTGTTAAACACTGTCTGCCTGTGTTTGAGGAAGGCTGACTATGTACCTTTTTTTCAAAACAGTGTTGTGAGATTTTATTTCTAAGATGGAGTCTTGTCGCCCTTTACAAGATAGCATTGCGTAGATTCCAATTGCAAACAGATTCTGTCTTCGCCAATTATCCGGTTTCGACAGGAGGTATGCATATGCAGATTTGTGTGATACTGACACCTATGCCCACCTGGAGTGGTAGGATAAGGGGAGAAGAGCAGTAAGGGTGTGTTTGCACAGCTCAGACTGACACAGTGACGTATCTCCATGAAAGCCGTATTATTTGCAGGTTGAAGGCAGGTGCAAAGTCCCAATCACAATGATGATGTTTACGGTCGGCAGCACTAACAAACTGCTCTGAATATATAATTATGCCCTTTAGCAATTTTTATGAGATGCAGAGTAGAATCTGATGTATCAGAGATGTTTTTTAAAGTTCAGTTGAAACCTAAATGTAAATTCGTATTTTGCAAGCAGAATAAATGATTAAAAGTAAGGAGGAGGGGGGATGTGTCAAGCCTTGGAGAGAGATAAAGCGGAGAGAGATAAAGTACCAACCACTCAGCTCCTGTCATTTTTTATGCACAGCCTGTAACTTGACAGTTAGGAGCTGATGTTTGTACTTTATAAAAATGTATCAACATTCTCAAGCAGGGAGAGAGCCTGTGAGAAAGCTCTGTCCCTGCGAATGACCACACGGCAGAATTCTCACTGTATTGTTTGCAGAAAATACAGTGAGAGTGCCTCAAGTATGGGAAATGCGATCTGCTTGCTAAACAAATACGAATGAAAGGGCTTGGAGTAGATTTCACGAAAACTACTCCAATTGCCCTTTAATACATTTCAGTGAAACTAAAATAATATGAAAAGGGTGTGAAAACAACCTTTGCCACATTATTTTAGTAAAAAAAATAAATTGATAAATGAGCCCCAAGGCTTGATACAGCTCCCATAGGAATATGTAAGAAATATATGTGACATATGCTTAGTCTAAACCTGGTGCACATGTTACTGGGGGATGTAGTTATTATACCTACATACGGGATGCCAGCTGATGAAATCCTGGCACCGGAATCCCGACATGGGACAGAACATTAGCACCGAAATCCCGATAGCCGGCACCCCGAACGTAAGTATAGTGGTTAGGTCTTAGCTGCGGGGAGGAGGGGAGTGTTGGGTTTAGGCACCACGGAGGGGGGGGGGGTTAGGGTTAGGCTACAGGGTGGGGGAGGTTAAGCTGAGGCTGCGGGCAAGGGGAGTTAAGTTTAGGCACCACTGGCGGGAGGTTAGGTACTAAAGGGGGGGGGTTAGATTCAGGCACCAAGAGAGAGGGTTAGGTGCTGCACTGATGGGGAGGGTTAGGGTGTGGGGTTTAGAGTAAGGATGCAGGAACAGAGGGTTAGGGGGACAAGGGGGCTTACCATACTTACGGACCCCTGTTGGGATTTTGAGCATCAGGCTGCCACTGTCGGTATTTTGACAGCTGGCATCTCGATTGCCGGTATTTCATACCCAACCTGTTACTGGTGTAGACCTGCATGCATCCTGCAAAACGTGCTACATCGCATATGCCTGCTATTGCGACATATTCAGTTTACCAATTTATTTGCCTATGCGACCAATTCTATATCAGCCCCTTTGCAGTAAAGCAATAAACTGGCAACAGAGAACCTGGCAATTGGTTATCTGGGATTTTACTGGTAATTTCTTTGCTTGCCTACATTCTATCCTAACCAACATATATTTTTGTAGATGACCAGTATAATATAACGGTTGCATATCACTGTGACTGTCTACACAGGATTGCAGCTCTTTCTACAATAAATCTAGTGTAACCACTAGATGGCGATCTTGTCGTACACCTTATTCCAGTAGTAGATTATTAGACAGTATGTGAGGGATAGCTGTGTACATCATTTTGTTTTATTTTCAAGAAACTATTCTTGAATTAATTTTGTTTTCACTATTAATTATACTTTTATATGCTGCAAGGATCTTATTTTTGTTTTTATGCAGTAGGTGCTCATGTGGGGCCTTCTGTGAGCAATGTACTACAGATTTACATTTCAATACATTATTTCTCAATGCTAACTACCTGAATTAATTTAGGAAATCCAGGAGGTCTTCATTTAAAAGGAACTGTAATTATATACCTCATTGGATGCTAACATACCCTATACCCGTGTCATGGACACTACCACTTGTGTTCCTGGGATAGCAGTTTAATCATATTGTTTATGATGTAGAGTATATGTTATTTAAAGCTGCTTTAGAATTCCCTTTCAAGACATAACATTTGTTACTAACATCTCTATATAAGTGGTGTCATAATACAGCCCATAGGCACCACCTGCATCAATCCGGCCCAGTGAAAGAGGCCACAGTTTGTACATTGGAGTTGCCCACCCTGCATTCTGCACAGCTGAGGCAGTTTCCATGCCAATCAGGCATGTCAGGGAGCAAGTGCAAGCACCATACTATGACGGCAGACAGTTGGCATCGGGCTACTCGCAGGCAGGGGCGCCAAGAGGGGGTACTAATTACCCGGGCCTGGGCTTGCTGGAGGGGTCTGGTGGGGGCCCGGCACTCCCCCCCCCCTCTTACATCACAACAGCCCAGCACACGCTAAGAAGCAGTCACAGCAGTCTCCTATACCTGTGGGGGGAGTGATCAATCTGATCGCGCCCTCCACTGGTTATATGTCGGGCTGAAGGGGGATCACTGCGCCCCCCTCGCCAGCGGCCCTGCTAAACTTTTCATTCTTTTTTTTTTTACCTAAGGGGGCGTGGCCATGATGCATGATTAGGCCACACCCCCTTTTTACCTGGCTCCGGCTCAGCTCTTGGCGGGCCTGCTCGCAGGCATATACCCTGAACATGGAGGAGAGTAGGGATGGACATCGGAAGCAATGGTTAGCAACCATCGATGCTTCTGATTCGATGGAAGTACTTTTTTCATTGAATACCGGAAATTTGATGGTTGCTAGCCATCAAATGCAGCATTCTGATGCCCATCCAATGGCTGACTGTGGTGGGTGAGCACACACTGCTGCTCTGCTTTGTTGGGGATTGTGTGACAGTGTATGGCCCTGATGAAGTTCAAACCTAGGCAAAAACCTAATCCTGTTCAAACTACACCACCCTGCCAAATTTGGTGGAGCTAGGTCCAAAACTCTGGCCGTGCATAAAGGACAGACAAGACACTCTCTTGCTTATTGTATAGATAGATGGTGCGAGTTTGTCCTGCACTAAAAACTCGCACTCTGTTACAGTACAATTGTTTCCTGCTGGAGTAGTTACACCCCATAGTTAAGTTACTTTCATATAGTCGGTGAGCAGGAGGAAAAGAACATGGAAACTTCAGACACACAGATGTTTTGCAGGGAAGATTATAGTAGACAATCTTAATTCCAAAGTATGCCTAAGACAGGAGTGTCCCAAAGGTCATCCTGAGAAATCTCTTAAAATATACACTATATTGGTCCACCAAAGTTATAAATCATTAGCTAAGCCAGAGTTCTGCGACCTATTCCACCTAAAAGAGAACCCATCTTTCTAAACTCTCAGTACTGCTCATGTGGTGGGGTGAAAGATACATCAGAAAGAAGCAAATGGATATGTATTAGAGACTATAGATGAAAGCTAAAACTACTCCTACTGACAGAATTAGTATGATTTACCTGCGATCGGTAAGCCGGGTGTCAGGCTCCCGACGTAGGTTTAATGACAGGCGTCGGGATTTCGACGCCTGTCATTAGACACTTGCCAGGATTAGACAGTCGGGATGCCGATGGTCGGTATTTAGACTGTCAGTATCCCGAATGCATACCCTTCTGACCTTACACAGTGCAACCAGTTGCCAAACAATAGGAGTGAGATCCTTACACCTAACGCTGCACATCATCACACTCATTTGAAAACAGTCACCTTCCACCATTAGATGTTGCTGCATGCTATTGTCTTAGAAAATGGTGGTGTATCCCTGCTTGAACCTAATCACTTCCTTGAAAAAGAAAGTCCCAGCCAAATAGTGCAATATATCCATATGAAGTTATGAACCTGATCAGTGAAAAGTTTCTTACACACAAGAAGGGTAGCCATGCTCTTAGCTATTTTGTATTCCAGACAACCAAAGATGACAATGACCTGCCCTTCCAATGGAAGACAAAGAATTCCTAACAATTATGGGGAAAGAATTCTTCAAATATAATCCAAACAGTTGGATAGCCACATTCCCAATTCCTTCACCTAGATGTTGTCTTCCTAAAGGTGCGATATCGCTATCGTTCAGTCGTCCACTTTATCGTCCATTTTTAACAGCAAAATGATGAACGATAACGATGACGCGCGTTCCTGCCGGGTCGTTCATCATTATCTTTCATCGACTAAACTTGCAGGCCAACCTGACGATGTCGTCAGGTTGCTGCATGTTGGGGAATGGAGGAGAGAGCCCGGCGCTGAATGATATCGTTAATGATATCGTTCAGCGGGTGTGCTCAATGTCGTGAACGACATTGAGCACAGCCTGCCGGGGACACACTAGACGATATCGCCCAGGGAGCATATCGTCTAGTGTGTACGCTCCTTAAGAATAAGAAGTCAGTCCTAACAAGATTCACAGCACTGAGGTGTAACTTAGAAAGGAGACCAGAGGTAAATGAGCACTTTGTTGCTTTTATGAAAAATAGATTGGACAATGGCTGACCCGGTGTCGAAATCTCGATTTAGGACTAAAGATAGGCATCTAAATCCCGACGCCTATCTTTAACCCAACGCCGGAATCCCGACAGACGGCTTTCCGAACGATAGTAATCGGTGACAGGCTTAGCATTAGCCGCGCGTGGGGGTGGGGTTAAGTTTAGGCACCCACAGGGTGGGTTAGTGCAAGGCTAGGGGAAGGGGGGATAGGCACCACTGGGGTGAAGTAAGTGTTAGCCACCCCTCTGGGAGTTTTAGGGTTAGGCACCCCCCATGGGAGGGTTAAGGTTGTTGAAGGGTAGGGCTAGCTTACATTCCTTAGCCGTCGGGATTTTGCTTGTTCGGGCTTCCATGGTCAGCATTTCATCCGTCGGCTATTCAGCCACCGGAATTTCATATCCAACCTGTACAACAATGTACTCACGGATGTGATGTATACAAAACAAAGCAGGGAAAAACACATATAGTGTAAAACCATAACAGCTAATTCCAGAGGTTCTGCCATCCAGATATTGACCTTGGGAAGGTACTGCTTAATAGGGGAAGCATTAAGACCGGGTACGCAGCCGCGTAGAGCACCAGACTGAAGACGGCGCCGCGGCAGGTCCCAATGGGCACGCTCGTACAGAAACTGAAGGGGATCTAGCTCTTCCCCAGAGCCTGCTCGCTTCCTTCCTGCTTAAAACTTGGTGCGCACTTGACGTCACTTCGCACACCTTAGAGATGTGAAGAGGAGCCGGCCGTCATGAGAAGAGGGGCAGCTGGCGCAGCCTGCCCAGTGTAGATGCAGGCTGCAGCCCTTTCCTGTCAGCTATGTGTCGCATGAGCAGAGAAAGCAGCAGAGGTTCAAGTAAGTGCTGCCTCTGCTGCAGAAAAAAAACGGGGGTGGGGGAGGCATGTAATAACAATGGGTGCAGGGTGCACCCAAGCTGGGGGGCTTCCACTTTCAGTAGTCCCAGCACGTAACAGGAGCCGCCACTGTGGCTGACAGTTTAGCAGCTGCCTGCAGTGTAATCACATCTCTCCCTGTCTCTGAGAGATCATGCTGAGAACAAGGGAGAGTCTTCAAACTATTTGCCACTCACTATACAAGTGTGATAGAGCACTGTGTAGACCAGTTACAGGGGCCGGCCCCTGTCAGGGGGAAGAAAGTGCCCCAGTAGCCCTCAGGTCCTCTGCACTCATACATACTGCATACATTACTACTGCACACATACATACTGCACACATATTACACAGTAATTAATACGTTTGTGTAGCTATGTAGTTGCATAGTTATATACATAGCATGCTTTAGGTATGTGTACGGCTTTTCCCACGAGACCACGCCCCCTTAATGGTTTTCAGTTTGCGCGCTAGGGCCCCCCCCCAAAAAAAATTTGCTTACCTAAAAAATTGGGCTCAGGCCGGGACTGATTAAGACCCCTATATGCTTACCCCTATATGCTTGAAATTGTGCCTTTCAAAAAATGTTATGGTTTTACACTATATGTGTTTTTCCCTGCTTTGTTTTTTATACATCACATCCGTGAGCACATCGATGCAGAGGGGTAAAAGTGTGAACCTACAACCTAAATAATTGGAGAGACCAGGTTATTGGAGATCCCCACGGAGATGCTCAAACAGGATTTGCTGATATACCTAATAAGTAACATTTGATCTACAGAAGAGCAACTATATGACTTTTTAATTTTATTACATTTTATTTTATTTACTATTGATTGCATTCATTTTTTTGATTCTCTAAAACAACATCAAACCTATTCCTAAAAGAGAGCATTTGGAACCATTTAATATTGTGTTTATAGATTCTTTGTGATTGGTGTACATCACACGGGTTGCTTGCTGCCTTTTGTAGTGTGGATCGCAAACGGACATAATTTATTTTGTATTTCTAGCAGAATATTATTCAACCTGGAAGTTTGCTATGGAAATGAAATTAAAGCGTGAAAGGTTGTGAAAGGTTACTGTAGAACCAGATGCAGATTCTAACCCAGACGATATCAAAAGTCATGAGAAGCATAGGCTTAATACATAGGCTGTATTCTATAATACATGGCAAGGAGTCAGCAAAAGACATGTGGACAGCACTGCAAAAGTGTATCAAGGAGAATAAATTTATTTATTTATTTTTAAATCTTTTTTATTGAACCTTTTCATTACATCAACAAAACATCTAAAAATTATAAATTTTTGATTAAGGTAGTATATATGGAAATGATCAGACACGTTGTCTGAAAGAATCTTATGAATATCAACATATCCTTGCACATACATATGATAATACAGTACAAAATATAACAAATAAGATACATAGAATCCAATAATATAGGTAAAGAGGGGGAAGGAAGAAAAGGGATAGGGATGGACTGTATGGCTGTATGGAAAAGGGGTATGCCAGTCGATGTAGAACATAATCATTCAAGAAACTATACACGGAGATATAGTTAAATGGTTGTCCATGGTAGTCCAGACTTTGACTAAATGATTGGGGATATCATGTATGATTGAAGATATGCATTCCATCATGTAGGTGGACCAGATATTGTTAATGGTAGCAACCAAAGAGAGGGGTGTAGTCAATTTCCATCAAGCTGCTATCAAACATTTAGCTGTATTCAAAATGTGTTTGATCAACTTTTGTTGAGAGCGAGGAAAGTAGAGTATATAAAGGAGTGTTTGGAATTTGAATACCAACCACATCCACAATCAATATGTGAATTTCTAGCGAGTATTTGTGAACATGAGGGCACAACCACCATATATGCAGCAGGGTTCCTCGCTGTCCACACAGTCTCCAACAAAATTCAGAAGAGGAAGGATATATCGAATGCATACAGGTATCAACTAAGGAGCTCATTTAGACCCATTTGCTAAGCTGCGAATGCACCCTATGGGCGATTGTCGCCTGTCTGCGCATGCAGCAAAAATGCATGCGCGAACCAGTCACTGTGATTGGGAATTGTGCGCTCATAGTACACACACTGGACGCTACTTTGAGTGACAGAATGTGCCGTTTGTGGGTGGTAACAGGGGAAGGTGCTTGTGAACGGGGGACTGGTGCTGTGAACGCAGGCGTGTCTGGGCATCAAAACGGAGTTTTATGAGTGTGCATTATTAGCAAAGATGCATCATTGTACACGTCACTTGGTTGAATTTCAGCCTGCAGTGATCGCAGTGCTTGCGGCGGGGTAGGGTCTACCTCAAGCGCTGTGTGCGCTCCAATGGTTCTCGATGGTTCTGATTAATCGTACACTTCCTGGAGATGACGTGTGTTAAGAAAGAAAAGTGGGCATCTTTAGACTGGCGTGCATTCGCTCTGCCATCGCTCTCTAAGACATAGAGGGCATCCTTACACCAGACGGTGTAAGGATACAAAATTTGCATACCCGTCCCCTTTTGGCTGCGAGAGAGCGCAGCTTAGCGTCCGGGTCTGAATCAACGCCTAAGTACCATCAATAATATAGTTTATAAGAAATTTCTTTCATTTGTACCAAGATTGAACTTTTAGCAATTTCGGTTCGAATATCAGACCACTCCTCGGGGGTCAGAGTCTCACCTACATCACTCTCCCAAGCTACTTCATGGGCTTCCTTCAGGGGTTGGTTATAGGAAAGAAGTATTTGATATATTGTGGATATAAGACCTTGACTTCTTGGCTGTGGCATTAGAGACACACACAGCAAAGTTTACAACAGACACAGAGCAAATTTATTACAGTTTCAGGAATGTGTGCCCTGTGATTTAAGTGTTGATGCAACTGCCTTATGGTGGGTACACACTACACAATATGCTCCCTGAGCGATATCGTGTAGTGTGTCCCCGGCAGGGTGTGCTCAATGTCGTTCATGACATTGACACAGCCGCTGAACGATATCATTAACGATATCGTTCACCGCCGGGCTCTCTCCCCCATTCCCCAACATGCAGCAACCTGACGAGGTCGTCAGATTGTGCTGCATGTTCAGGCGATGGACAATGTCGGAAACGACCAGCGGGAGTGCGCATCGCTGGTCGTTTCCGACATAAAAGTGCACGATTTGTGCACGATTACTGAGCGATTGCACGATTATGATGTCGTAATTGTGCAGTCGCTCAGTAATATCGCCCAGTGTGTACCCACCATAACATACAAAAAGTGAAAAATTATGAACATTTTAATTCGAGTGTTACAGCTGTCACAAGATAGGTACAGTAACAACACAACTGAGTGCAAGCAAAAGAATGTAAATCCTATACAAAGCAAGAAATGCAACGGCATAGATGAGTCAGCCCTGAGTGTTACAGATAGCCGCAGAAGGATTACTGGTATATTGATTCAGATGCAACAAGGCATTTTAGCTGCAATGTGACCCTATCACTATCAAAGGAATTGGCAATCAAGTTCTTACAGCTATTAAGTTGGGACAATTAAAGCTCGCTTAAAAATTGGAACAAGAACAAAAGACACAGAGAACGTAGACATGCTTTATGTACCAAAAATGGGAAAAAATCTTATCGCCATCAGTGTTCACTTCACTAAAGGAAAGTGCATTGTGAGAAACAGAAGAGGGATGTCATTACTACAGGCACAAGATTTCAGCAATTGTTCGTCCTTGACACACATCACTGTTACGCGATTTTACACAAAACACTGCTAAGCGATGATGACAACTGAGTCACAGTCACTGGAACTCTGGAAGAGAAGATTTGGTCACCTTGGATATGACGGTGTTCGGAAATTGCAGAGCAGTATGATCACAGGAATGCTAGTGACTAACGCAGAGAAACCTGTATGTGAGAGCTGTATTGCAGGGAAACAAAGTTGTCAGCAATTTCCAGAATCAACAGAGCTGCAAAACCACTTGCATGTACCAAAGGAGAAAATATGCAAACTGGGTTCAAAGTCAAATAAAGTGCATCATTACAGAAAAGGCTACAGATTATGGAATCCAAATACCTAAAACCTTGTTAAGTTCAGATATATTATTTAAAAAAAAAAAAAATGCAAATTGAAGAAAAATTGGAAGCTTATATGCAGAGCAATTATGTGTCGCTGGATATGCCAGATATATCTGAGACTATCAGCATGGAAATTCAACCAGAGATGAGGTCTTCTGTAGGATCAAATATCGGCAAACCAGCTCCTAGGATATATGATGAGGAATTTGCAAACCTTGCATTCAGTGTGTTTCAAGATATCCAGAAGCCAAAATCAAAGTTTGATTGGTGTGAATGAAAATCCAAGATAATCAAAAAGACTTTGCAAGATTTAATAAAAACACAAGGTTGAAAAGCATAAATGAATTGTGATATTTGCATCAGTCCCAAATTCATGAGTCGAGAGACTGTTGTTGTGGGCCATGCTATCAGTAAAGGAACTTTTGCTAAAGTATCTTCCAAGAAGGCCGTCGAAGACCAGGTGATATGTTGATGCCTTTTCATGTGTTTAATTCAATTTGTCCATGTAACAGTAAGTATGGCTGTACCTGCTATCTTTCAATAAACCAACACCACTTTAAGTAACTGGGCTGTTCATAGCTTGAGTCATCTGCTGGTATGTGCCTATATAACTCTGCAGTATCAGCACCTGCACACACATCATTTCTAACAGGAGTCACTGTTTCAGGTGACTTAAGGAGCACATCCACAAGCAGATAGTGGAACGACAGTACGATTACAACATTGTAATCTTACAGTCGTTCCTCTTCCCCTGCAATGTCGTTCAGTGAAGACACCCTCCCTCATCCCTGAACATGGTCAATCTGACGTTATTGGCAGATTGACCGGCATGTTCAGTCAAAGATTGATGTCGGAAACGACCAGTGGGAGCGCACATCGCTGGTAGTTTCCGACATTGTAGTGCATGAAATGTGCGCGATTAAAAGAAAACAATGTCGTTTAATCGCTCATTAATATCGCCTAGTGGATGTGCGTCTTTAAAGGTAAGTAAACAATGTAACAAAGCAATGAGAAAGGCAAGTCAGATGTTTGGTTGCATTGCGAGAGGATCAATAACAGGAAGAAAGAAGTGATAATGCTACTGTATAGGTCATTGGTACGGCCTCATCTAGAATTCTGTGTTCAGTTCTGAAGCCATATCTCCAAAGGATATAAATAAATTAGAGACTGTACAAAGAAGGGCAACTAAAATGGTGCATGGCCTACAGCACAGAACTTACCTAGAAAGACTAAAAGATCTTAATATGTATAGTTTGGAGCAGAGAAGGGAAAAGGGGGACATGATAAAATACTTTTAAATATATCATGGGTTTTAAGAAGGCACAGGAGGGAAGCATTCTTCAAAAGAAGAGAAGTACTAGAACACGAGGACATGCACTGATACTGGAGGGAGGTACAGTAGGTTCAAAGGAAATTTGAGGAAAAATAACTTCACGGAAAGGGTAGTGGATAAGTGGAATAGCCTCCCATCAGACGTGGTAGAGGCTAATGCTGGGTACACACTGGCCGATATTTTGGCAGATCAATTGATCAGCCAATATATCTGCTGGCTGTTGGCTAGTGTGTACAGGCGATATGTCTGTTAACCACGTTGTTCACAGACATATTGCATTGGCTGTGCAGCACAGCCAATGTGATATGTCTGTGAATAACGTCGTTCACAGACATATCGTGGTTACACACTGGCCGGCGGGCAGCAGATATATTATCCGATCAATTGATCGGCCAATATATCTGTCAGTGTGTACGCAGCTTAAGAGTGTCCTATTCTAATTAGAGATGAGCAGTTCGGATTCTGTGGAATCCGAACCGCTCCGAACATTGGGGATCCGAGTCCACCCGAACCCTGTTCGGGTGTTCACCGCCTGACTCGGATCCCCGTTCGGGGCCGAACGGCGGCCGCCTGATGTCGGATTCTCACTAGAGAATCCGACATCAGGGCTCCTATTGTGTAGGGCAGAGCGCTGTGATAGCGCTCTGCCCTACACAGACACAAACACACAGCCGCCAGCGGCAGCTGTGTGTTTGTCACAGCAGCCAATGAGAGTCACACAGACTGTCATTGGCTGCTGCACGGAGGGAGCCGGCTGGAGCTCACACATGAGCTCCGTCTTCCGGCTCCCTCCGCAGTGTGTGACAGGCTCAGCAGAGCGGACGGCGCGGAAGCGGGGAATCAGGTAAGTTTTTTTTGTTTTTTGTTTTACTTGTGAAAGTTGTGCAAGGGCCGGGGGCGCTACTGGGGGGGGTCGGCTACTGGGGGGGCCGGCTACTGGGGGGGCTATACTACTGGGGGGGTCTGCTACTGGGGGGGGGCTATACAACTGGGGGGGTGTGCTACTGGGGGGGTCTGCTACTGGGGGTCCATACTACTGAGGGGCTATACTACTGGGGGGGTCTGCTACTGGGCATCCATACTACTGAGGGGCCTGCTACTGGGGGGGGCTATACTACTGGGGGGGTCTGCTACTGGGGGGGCCATACTACTGAGGGGCCTGCTACTGGGGGGGCCATACTACTGTGGGGGCATACTACTGGGGGGGCTTACTACTACAGGGGGGGCCATACTACAGGGGGGCTACTACTGGGGCAGCCTACAACTGAGGGGTGCCTGCTACTGGGGCAGCCTACTACTGGAGGGGGCATACTACTGGGGGGGCCATACTACTGGGGGGGCATACTACTGGGGGGGCTGCTAATGGGGGGCATACTACTGCAGGGGCCTGCTAATGGGGGGCATACTACTGGGTGGCATGTTAATGGGGGGCATACTACTGGGGGGGCCTGCTAATGGGAGGCATACTAATGGGGGGCATACTACTGGGGGCACTGCATAGGGGACCCTACTACTAAGGGGACTGCATAGGGGGCACCACTGCTGGGGGCATTGTGTAAGGGACACCGCTACTGTGGGCATTGTGTAAAAGGGGCACTACTGTGGGCATTGTGTAAAAGGGGCACTACTGTGTGTCATAACATAAATAAGAGACACTACTTTATGGTGTAATGTGAATCAGGCCCTATGTGCGGTGTAATGTGAATAAGATTGTGCACTGTGACTCCTTGGGCCGTAGCCCACTATGTAAACAAGTACTGTGATTCTGCTGGCCGTACCCCACTGGGTGGGTGCACTACTTTTCATTTCTGCCACTGCTGTGTGGCAATGTGTCATAGATGTGCTTTATACTGTGGTGTCTGTGTCGTTGTGCCGCTGCTTTGTCGCTTAGTAACCAGTCAGCTCACTGCAACCTTTGGCCAATAATGTTGAAAACAATATTATAAGCTGTGATATGGTCTAAATTGACTGGAAATTAATGTTATTGAGGTTAATAATACTCTAGGAAGAAAAAAAAGACCAATTTATGTGATTTTAGCTTTTTTTGTCAATTTTTGTAAAAAAAATCCAAATCCAAATCCAAAGCCAGTCACCGCAGTTTGGCAAATCCAAATCCAAAGCCGGACAACGAATTAGAACCAAATCCAAATCCGGCAAAAATGGTCCGGCGCACATCCCTAATTCTAATGGAATCTTTCATGACTTGTTCATTCTGTCATGTCAGTGGGGTTTTGTAGATTTGGATCAGAACCCTTGGGATTAGTTTTATATGTGAGAGAGTAGTGGAAGCTTGATGCTTTGATAATGCTCCTACTCATCAGACTTCTCCTAGGAGGCTATGAATGGGTGCTTGAACAAACAGATATGATGTAGTCTTTGGGACAATAATGGATAGAGAGCACAACAGGTATAGGGGTATATTTATCAACCAATCAGCTCCTACCTATTATTTTATACACTGTACCTGATAAATGCTACTTGAAAGTTGATTGGTTGCTATGGGCAACTTTTCCACTAGTTCACTTCCCCACACTTTTCACTGCTTGATAAATAGACCCCACAATCTCTTGATGATACTGTACTCAGAACTGTAGTGTACAGAGACAGGTAACAGATGGGCACAGTGAAGTGCCAGTAGTATTGGGGACAGCCTACAGGAGATTATGATACTGGAGTGCTGCACAGTACTAACAGATGGATGCACCAGCACGTAGAGAGACATCTGCTGGAATGGGTGTGAAGTGCAAAGACAAACACAGTGATTGAATAAGATCGGCGTGGGTTAAACTTCCAGTCTGGGGGCTGGCTTGGGTAACACCAGGTGACTTAGTTTGCCCTATTAGGATAGGTGTGTGTGTTTTAACTGGGTATGTAAGGCTGTGTGGGCTGAGACAAAACCTCTTTTGTTCCTGTCTTCCCACCCTCCCTCCCTATGTGGATTCAGTGGGATTGTCTGAGTTGGCTGTTTTTGTGGCGGGACAGAACGGCAAGTCGCCACTTAGGGTGCAAATAGCTTTCAGTTTGTAGTATTGTAGTATTTGGGTGCGCTCACCCTCTTTGACTCATTAAGTTCGCTGGATCACCTTGCTGGGGATAGCGTCATCACCCTTCCGGGTGGGTAGTCATGTTAGAGGGTTGAGTGGATACCTTTTGTTGACAGTTGTTTAAGTTACCAGTTGCTCTGCACCTTAGGCGGCGCTTGGTATGCATGGCTGTGTGCTGCATGTCTGTGTGCTGCATGGCTGGAGTAAGCTGTATGTTGTCGTCCTTTCTTTGCCACCATATCTCCAATCAGTTTAGATTAATTTAATACTCATTAGATAATTTTAATAAATTACCAACTAATTATTCTGCCAAATCTCATGTCTCCGAGTCTTTATTTCATATAATTTATTAAGAAGGTGTTTTATCGCATGGTGTTACACAGGGCACACCTCTGACGATTGAAAGGTTAACAGCCCAGATGGTAGATGCTTGGGATGAATGTAGACTGACTGGATGCAGGAAGCACTTACTGTATATGCAGGTACTGTAGCTGGTGTTAGATTCAGTATGCACTAGAATGCAGGACACAAGTCAAATGCAGATGCACTTAGTAAATGCAGGACACTGGAAGCTGAATCAAATGCATAAGCACTTTGTAGGCGCAGGATATGGAAAGCTGAGTCAAATGTAGATGTACTTTGTAAGCGCGGGACATGGGAAGCTGAGTCAAATGTAGATACTGGAACAGAGCTGAAAACAACTGCAGCCATGAGCTATGAGACTGTTCTCAGGGAGAAGAGAGTTGTCCTGGCAATGAGCTGGACAGAGGAGCTGATTTAAATAGGGCACTCCAGTGCCTATTATCTGAGAGAGCCTGAAAAGGGATGGGGCTTCAATGATAGGGGCATGGTCTATCGAAAATGGGGTGGAGCCTCCTGGCAACTGTCGTTTATGGCACTATAGAGGATGTGCCCAGCACTCTCCGAGATGCTGGGCAGCCCCCAGGCTCTCCTTAAATAGGTGAACAGATGCTGTGTGCATGAGCACGGCATCTGTTCACCTCCTGCACACCCGCTGCTTTGCTATGCAGAGCAGCGGTATGTGCTCTCCCAACTTCCCCCCCACCGCGGGACACTGCGGCCCGCGATTGGGACAGCAGGACAGTCCCAGAAAAACGGGACTGTCCTGCTAAATGCCGGACAGTTGGGAGGTATGGCACAGCTTCTGGAATCCGGTTGACAGATGCAGTCATGTGAGTGAATCCAAGATGGCAGCACCCATGCTCCACCGCCACAGGAACTGCCAGGGGAGAAACACCAGGTTTACATGTAGATGTGCCAGCACAGGTCTCAGGGATGCCAGACATGACCAAGAGAGGCTTTATTATGCTGCCTTTCATGGGATTTATACATTAGTGTTTCTGCAATCTGCTTGTTTAGGCTGCTGAGTATCTGTAGTTCTGTTATAGTTTGCTTACGTCTAGCTATTTTTCACCATGTAACTCCTGTCACTAGATTACATTTTTTCTTGTGTGAATTCTACAAAGGCTGTCTGTTGGCTTTTCTAAGCCCTGAAAGATTTATATCTTTTCACCCAAGTACTTACAAATCATATGAGTCAAAAGCCTCCAATGCGTATCAGCCAAGTGTTTCCAATGCGTATCAGCCAAGTGTCTCCAATGCGTATTAGCCAAGTGTCTCCAATGCGTATCAGCCAAGTGTCTCCAATGCGTATCAGCCAAGTGTCTCCAATGCGTATCAGCCAAGTGTCTCCAATGCATATCAGCCAAGTGTTTCCAATGCATATCAGCCAAGTGTCTCCAATGCGTATCAGCCAAGTGTCTCCAATGCGTATCAGCCAAGTGTCTCCAATGCGTATCAGCCAAGCACCCCCATTGCATATCAGCCAAGCACCCCCATTGCGTATCAGCCAAGTGTCTCCAAAGCGAATTAGCCAAGTATCTTCAATGCATACAAAATATAGAGTTATGGTAGACTTACCTAGATAACTCCTTTTCTTCAAGATCTATAGGGTCCACAGGGGTACCATGGGGGATATTATGGTTGGAAGACCAGGCATCAAACAGTTAAAGCTTTGGTTCCCAGAATGCCCTGGGTTCTCCTCCATATATACCCCATCCCTAGCCATAGACTTCAGTTTAGTTAACAAGCCTAAAGGCAGGAGAAGGAAAGAGGAGAAGGAAGAACAGTCATACACCAGAAAGCCTTAGAGAAGATGAGGGAATCTGTGACTGATAGAAAATTACCCATGCAACCAGGTGCATCAGGGTGGGTGCCCTGTGGACCCTATGGACATTGAAGAAAAGGAGTTATCTAGGCAAGTCTACCATAGCTTTATATTTCTTCTTTGGGGTCCATAGAGATCCACAGAATACTGTGGGGATGTCCTAAAGCAGTTCCCCTAGGGTGGGGGAACGCTCCTGAGCAGAAAGGAGAACCTTGTTGCCCAAAGGAAGCATCCTGAGAGGCAAAAGTATCAAAGGCATAAACCTAAGCAAAGTGTGGACAGAAGACCATGTGGCAGTCTTGCCTTATTGTTCAGCAAAGCAGTGGCGTAACTAGGGCAGGGCGAGCGGGGTGCGTGCCCTGGGCACCGTTGGACCGGCGGCACGGGGGGGCGCCGCCGGCCACGGTACCAGCCCGCCCGCCCTAGTTAGCCAGTGTAGCACCGACCGCAATGAGTGCGGTCAGCGCTACACATTTACACAGGACCGGCGCTAGGCTTCCAGCGCCGGTCCCTGTGCTGCACGCCTGAGCCCGTTCCCTCCCCATGAGCGCTTGCCCAATAGCGCCAGGAGGCGGGGCTCAGGCTGTGCATAACACACGCATCACCGCCAGCGGCTGGCGGCGATGTGTGTGTTAAACAGCAGCAATGAGAGTCAGATAGACTCTCATTGACTGCTGCAGCACCCACTGCAAGAGCCGGACTTCCGTCCGGCTCCTGCAGTGGGTAATGGGACTGACGTCATGACGTCTGTCCCATAATGCTGAACGTGCCAGCCCGGGCGGGTAGCGGCGTCGCGAGCAGGACCAGGATCAGGAGCAGAGATTCAGGTAAGTATATTATATATATATATATATATATATATTTTTATATCTGCACAACGGGGGAGGGTGTGGCTACTACTGGGGGGACCTCTAATGGGGGAGGGGGGTGGCTACTACTGGGGGGACCTCTACTGTTGGAGGGGTGGCTACTACTGGGGGGACCTCTACTGGGGGAGGGATGGCTACTACTGGGGGGACCTCTACTGGGGGAGGGGTGGCTACTACTGAGGGCGCTATTGGGAGGACCTACTCTACTGGGGACTACTACTTGGGGGGAAACTACCACTGGGGGCATTATAAAAGGGGCCTACTACTAGAGGCACTGCACTCGGGGGACCACTACTGGGGCAATAATAGGAAGGGCCACTACAGGGGGCACTGGATAGGGGGCATCACTACAGGGTGCCTGCATAAGGGTCCACTACTGGGAAAACTGCATGGGGGGGGGACTACTGCTGGGGGCACTATATAAGGGCACTGCATAGGGGGGGGGGACTACTACTGGGGGCACCATATAAAGGGCACTGCATAAGGTGATACCGCTACTGGGCGCACTGCATTGTGGGGGATGCTACTGGGGGCACTGCATAAGGGGGAACACTACGTGGGGCACTGCATTTGGGGGGCCACTACTGGGGGTACTGAGTAAGGGGAACTAATTGGGGGCGGTATAAGGGGGACCACTACTGGGGATACTGTATAAGGGGCACTACTATGGGCCTGCATAAGAGGGACCACAACTGCATACTGGGGGTACTGTATAAGGGGTACTACTGGGGTTAAGGTGCATATGGATAGGAATGTTCAGCGTGAAATTAAAGGGGTGTGTCATGTTGACACGCCCCATTTTTAAGTGACCACGCCCATTTTTTTAACATCTCGGGGTGTTGGGGGGGGCTCCCTTTTCAAATTTGCCCTGGGCTCCAAATACCCTAGTTACACCACTGCAGCAGAGGCACCACAACTAAATTCCCATGATGGCCCTACAGACTGAGTAGAATGTGCTGTCACCATGCTTGGGACAGGAAGATCAGCCTGTGTGTACACCTGAGAGATAGTCATCCGTAGCCATCTTGCCAGAGTCTGCTTGTTAGCTGGCCACCCTCTTTTGTGAAACCCATATAATACAAAAAGAGAATCTGATTTTCTAACAGTTAGATACAGAGAGCACAAACTACATCCAGGGAGGCTTCACCTACAGAAAGATTTGGAGCCTGAAAAGCTGGAACTACAATTTCTTCATTCACATAAAAACGGGACAGTACCTTAGGAAGGTAGCCCTCCCTTTTACAAGGACAGCTTTATCCTAAGTGAAAAATGAAAAATGGGGAGCGACAAGAGAGCGCTGCCAAGAAGAGATAGCAAGAAGAAAAAGTGTTTTTGCTGTCAACCACTTCAAATGTACAGAGTCTAAAGGTTCAAATGGGGAAGCTTGTAACCCCTTAAGAACCAAAGACAAATCTCACGGTGCTACCGGTGGAACAAAAGGAGGCTGAACATCTGGTAATGAAGCAATCTTCTTCTGGATCCAGATTGACAGTGCAGAAAAATGCACTCTCAAACTGGCCAGGCAGAGACCATTGTTTAACCCTGCCTGCAGAAAAGCCAGTATACTGGACATCCTGAACACCTTAGGATCATATTCCTTATGAAAACACCATTGGCCAAAAGAATGCCAAATTCTGTAATAGATGCAGGCAGAAGCAGGCTTCCATGCTCTAAGCACCATTTGAATACAGAACTGGAAAATCCCTTCACTTTTCAGATGGAAGATTCAAGAGTCACTCTGTCAAAGTCAGACGGGGCAAGTCCGGATGTCAGCAGGATTCTGTGTTAGCAGATCCTGCCACAGAGGAAAGGATATGGACTGTCTACCGACATATTCTGTATGTCAGTGAACCAATGACTTCTGGACTAAGGCAGAGCCACCAGTATTACTGCTCCACCTTCCTGCTTGAATTTCCTGAGAACTCTTGGGAGCAGGGAAATTGGAGGAAAGCGATATGCCAACTTGAAGTCCCATCTTACTGCGAGTGCATCCACCAAGGCTGCTGATGGTCTCAGGACCTGGCCCCATACCTGGGGACCTTGTGGTTGTGGCATGACACCATTAGCTTTATCTCTGGTAGATCCCATTTGTTTACCAAGAGCTGAAACACTCCTAGATGGAGAGACCACTCCGGCGTTTATGTCCTGGCGACTTAGGAAGCCTGCTTCCCAATTTAGCACTCTCGGTATGAATATTGCCGAGATGGCCGGAAGATGATGTTCTGCCCAAATCAGAACCTTTGTCACTTCTTCCATGTCTACATAACTTCTTGTGCCTCCCTGATAATTGAGGTAGGCCACTGTAGTTGCATTGTTGGACTAGATCTGGACCGGTCTGCCCTGGAGCAGGTCCTGTGCCTTGACCAGTGCTCTGTATACTGCTCGCAGTTCCAGAATGTTTATTGGCAGATGACTTTCTTGATTTGTCCATCTTCCCCAGAATGGGCGCCATTTGTTTAGATGATCCTTTCTCAGCCACCATAGGAGGAAGTGACAAACCTCTGGAGTGAGAAGGGTCCTCTAAGACCTTATAAGATGATGCTGTCCATTCCTCCTGGAGAGAATCAATCTTTGTAGAGGCCTGGAACGTAACTGGGCATATTCCACCATGTTGAAGGTGGATTCCATGAACCCCAGGACCTGTATTGCTGAGTGAATGGATACCCTCTGATTTCTGAGCAATTTGCGCATCCGTAATTGTAGAGCCGAAAACCTGTCCACAGGTAGAAAGATCTTTTGTGCCAGGGAATCCAGTAGTGCCCCCAGATGTACCATTGATTATTCAACCCTGCTCCTTTAGACAGGCAGTGGTCAACTGGAGATGGTGTTGTAAAACCTCCGTAGACTGTCAATATCAGGAGGTCGTCCAAGTATGGCAATATCCTGACTCCTTCTGAAATGAGCAGTTATGACCGCCCATAAACACCCAAGAGGCTGTGGACAGACCAAAGGGCAATGGTAATGTTGCTGACAAACAGCAAAACTAAGAAACCCTTGGTGGATAGTGCAATAGGTACATGCAGATATGCCTCCTGTATGTCCAGGGAACCAAGAAATCCCCAGATTCCATTGCCAGCTAAATTGACTGTAGGGTCTCCATACGGAACCTGGGCACATGGATGAACCTGTTGAGAGTTTTTACATTCAGAATAGAGTGATACCCATTTAGCTTCTGAATCAAGAACAAATCAGAGTAATAACTCCTTCCTTGTTAGCTAAAGGAACAGGGAGTTGTGCAAACAACCTTCTGGGGAGTAACCCTTTAGGAAGGTGTCACATAAGAATCCCCAGTAGGGAGGGGGATTTCCCACCTAATGCTCTCTCCCTGTGGGAGAGTGTAAGAAGACACTAGTCTTTTTGGAATCTGGAACAGTCTACCTGGAGTGTTCCATGCTTCCCCCATAAACTCAGTGAGCTGTTCAGATTAAGGGAATCCAGCCTAAATCACCTTCTGGTGCTAAACACCAATCTTATCAGGGTTTAGGAGCCAGTACTTCATCTTCTATAATGAGAATTGAATAACCGCCCCTGCTAGAGAGGAACAGACACTGATGAATGATGCTCCTCCTCTCCGAGATAAGCCCAGAGGGAGAAAACTGTGTATCCTCTGCTTCCTCAAATGATATATCAGAATCTGAAAGCAGGTCGGACTAAAAGAATGGTGCAGTCCATCTATATGTTTAGACAGCTGATGCGTTACATCTGCAGATAGGTAGATGCTGAAAACCAGATTCTGAACTGAATGGACATAGCCCTCCATCCCAGAAAGGATGTATGGGAAGAGGAAACATAGCAGGCTGTAATCACTGTGGGTAATCCAAAGTGGGAGGCAGTGTGGGAGCTAATACACAGTCCACTAACTGCTTCATAACCTGAGACCAGAAGGAATATTCAAGGTGATCCCTGAACAACTGCTGGCGAGGTGGACTGTTGTGGTGTAAAACAATCAAACCACAGTCCATCCTGTACTAAATTCTAAATTTGCCAACTGCACAGGATTTACATGAAACCAGCACAGGGACAACAGTCTCATGTTTAACCTTGTCCTGAGACATGGGAAATACTTGCAAGTAACCTACAACCAGTGTAAGGTTAACAATGCAATGTGACCCTTTTCACAGATAAAAATAAATGTGAAGTACTCTCTAACCCCTATACACCGGGTAGTTGAGGGTTAGGAAAAACAGAAGAAAACAAATGATTTTTTTTTTAGCAGAGTTAGCATAAGTAACGTATAATGCATATAATATGTTTTCAAAAGGGCATTAAAATCAACTAAACACATAAGTTTGGTAGGATCTCCATGCATATAAATATCACATTAATAGGATATAAGTGCAATGCATACAAATTTACTTACAGGTCGGCACACCAATCAACTTATACAAACACAAAAGTTGGTAGGATTCTAGTGCTATATACCTTGGTCCTAGGAGAAAGGTATACTCAGAGACATTTCCATGATCAATTGCAGCAGAGCATCTCCAACTAATTAGGAGAGAGGGGGATGGTATCTCAGTCTTCACAAGTAAATGTGAAGTACAATTTAACCCCTACCATCCTGGTAGTTGAGGCTCAAATGGAGCAATAGCAGTGATAAATAAAACCTGCCTGAACTCCTGTTTCCCTTTACGCTTAGCATATATACGTATAAAGGTAATAGTTCAATATTACTACAAGATGGCTCTTATCCAAGAACAGGTAACCTGGTCTGGTAAGGTGGCACTTTATCACAGTCAACACACAAACCCTCCTTTATATCCTGTGAGGACACATAAGCCAACATAATTTACATGAAACCAGCACAGGCTTCCCCTCCTGTTTCCCTTTATCTTTTGACATACTCAAAGTACAGGCAAAATTGCAAACTTATGTGACAGCCTTAACAAAATCTCAATGAATGTGAAATAACAGTGATAGTTATAATTGACAGATAGAAATAAAAAACAGTATCAGTCAGCAGCTAGCAAACAGTCACATACAATGCACATGTAATATAATTACAATTAGCTCTAAATCCACTACAGCAACGCAGAGGAATGGTAGGACATAGAGCACCATATACCTTAACCAAGGGTGAGGTACAATGGGAGACTATTCCAGACCCTCCTGAGACCAACAGCTACTGGGTGCACTTGCGTGGATCATGAGCGTCACATACACGTGGAATGTAGGCAGAGTAACCTAGATGCATGAAACCCTTCGTAGGGACTGCATATGGGTCGGGGAGGAGCTGCCGGGGGAGTGCCTACCTCCCCTAAGCTGCTTTAACCAGCCGGGTACACTGGCCTCGTGGCAGCAGATTGCGTCTGCTGCCGATCCCTGGCATCAGACGATAGGGCCCCCGGCTGGTGTAGTAAGGATGCGGACAATCCTGGGGCCTGACTGCAGCAGCTTCTGGTGCATCTCTGACATCAGAAGTAAGGACTGATACGCGCGATTCCCCGTAAGCGAGAAATTGCCTTACCTGACATCTCCGAGCACCTGGTGCAGTCTAGGTTGCAGCCTCGCTGCTAGCTAAGCTCAGCCACGACTCGACGAAATCACCAGCACAATTACTGATATTGTGGACCGTCGCGGTACAATCATCTTAATACAGACGCTTGGTGTTGCCAACTCAAAAAACTTAAAATAAAACAATAAAAAAGCTTAGGACTGCCTGAGCAGTCCCCTGTTACAACAGTGTGTCTGAATCCTGCTGCTGCAAACAACAAAACTGAAGTCCTATGGCTAGGGGCGGTTTATATATGGAGGAGGACCAGGGCATTCTGGGAGCCAAAGCTTTAACTGTTTGGTGCCTGGTCTTCCAACCATAATATCCCCCATGGTATCCCTGTGGGCCCTATGGACCCCGAAGAAGAACAATGTGATACATCCACGCTCCAACTGATGGAAGGTGCAGCTCAAAAGATATTACCTACACACAACCTTTTAAGAAAGGCATAGTGATAAACATTAGGGGTGATAATGCTACCCCAAAACAATTTACCTTCCTTGCAGGGTGACAGGTCCCTTCAAAGGTTCTGATGTTCCTATTGGAACCTCAGAACCATAACAACCAGGGAAGGAGCTGTACTTCTGGCGGAAGTGGCATGCATTCCAATAGGTGGAACGCACAGCCGCATCTTAAAAGCTTTTATGGTATGTCCCTTTGACTTAAAACCCTTTACTGGCTAACGATAAACTCTATTATCAAAGAGCAATCCCCCTGGGGGGGGGAAGGTATAGATTAAGGAATAGTAATACACACTATTATCCCAGACAACACCTGGAATACAGGGGAGGGGCGGGATCATTTAATACCCCTATATATACTGAGGATTGGTAAACACAGGTATACCTTGACAAAGGCTATTGAGCTGAAACGCGTTGGTTATCTGTGGGAGCTGCCATTACTTGGAACCTTTGAAGGGAACTATCACCCTACAGGGAAGGTGAATTGCCTTGGGGTAACATCACCCCTAATGCTTATCACTGTGTCTTTCTTAAAAGGTTAATTCTGGTATGCTGCCATCTTGTTTTTATCTGTGATGATTTTATATAATGTGCATTATTTGCTAAAGTGGAAACAAATATGACAGTATTTCACAATTGGAGATCCCTTACTGTGATTTTTTGAGGTGCTGTCTGTGTCGAAAAGGAATATTGTGTATTTTCTGAAGGGAACAATTAAGGAATTACCTCATTAAAGGATATTACGGATATTATCAGGAAGATTGGACTGGTTTTAAGTAGGGGTGTGCACCGGACACTTTTCGTGTTTTGTGTTTTGGTTTTGGATCTGGATCTTTCTTCGTGTTTTGGATCTGGATTGGTTTTGCCAAAACCACCCTTCCGTGTTTTGGGTTCTGGGTTTTGTGTTTTGGATCTGGATTTTTTCTTAAAAAATAAAAAAAAAACGCTAAAATCACATAAATGGGCCTTTTTTTGTTCCTACGCTATTAATAACCCCAATAACATTAATTTCCACTCATTTCCACTCTATTCTGAACACCTCACACCTCACAATATTGTTTTTAGGCCAAAAGGTTGTACCGAGGAAGCTGGATGACTATGCTAAGCGACACAAGGGGGCGGCACAAACACGTGGCCCATCTAGGAGTGGCACTGCAGTGGCAGACAGGAAGCCAATCAGCGTTATGGTGCCCATTTGCATGTAGCACGAACCCGGGAGATCCGTGCTACATGCATCTGTGTGATTGGCACAGAGCAATGACAGGTCCGTGAGACCCGTCTGTGCTGCTGTGGTAAAAAAAAAAAAAAAAAACCTGTGTAAAAAAAGAAAAAAATGGCGTGCACCCCCCCAAAAAAGAGCAACCAGCCCCGGGCATTAGTAACCCAGTGCTGGGTGTGCTTAAATACAGGGGACAAACGACGTAGGGGTCCCCTGTACTTAAGCACAACCAGCACCGGGCTAGTCAGAACCAGCACTGGTTGCCAAAATACGGGGGACAAACGACGTAGGGGTCCCCTGTATTCTGTGCAACCAGCTCTGGGCTCTGATCCGGTCCTGGTTCTGGAAATATAGGGGACAAAAAATGAGTAGGGTTCCCCTGTATGTTCCAGAACCAGCACTGGACTTTTTCTAGCGGGGGGCTGATGCCACAGCCAGGGGAGCCCTTTCACCGGGCCCCCCAGCCGCAGCATCAACCCTGACCGCTAGTCAGCCCAGGCCGGGGATCCCTGGAGAGCTGGGGACCCCCCCAATAAAGGGGTCACCCTCTCCAGGGCACCCCAGGCCCATGCTGATAGCCCGGGGCTATCCCCGCCACCCCTGGTGGCGGTGGGTGGCGGGTTGATTGTGTGGTGTAAATAAAGAATATCAAACATTGTCTTTACAAGTAGAACTGCAAGTCCCAGCTAGCCTGCCCCGCATGCTGGTACTTGGAGAACCACAAGTACCAGCATGCAGGGCATTAAGGGCCCACTAGTACCTGTAGTTCACCTGTAAAAAAAATGTTTAAAAAAACACAGGACACACACACCGTGACAGTATAAGTTTATTAAACATACATACACACACACACACACACACACACATGTACACATACTCACCTATGTAACCTGTAGCATCGGTCCACTTGTCCGGTAAAGTATCCCTAGGGGACCTGTGAAAAAAAACATACTCACCATCTCCTATGCGAGGTTCTGTCCTCTTCGTTCCAAAGTAGGCATCCCCGGACTTGGCAAAAAAAAAAAACGAAAACGCGATCCACGAACTTAGTACCGTTCTATAGAACGGTACTTCCCGAATGAGAGCTTAGCGGCGGGGTATCACCATGGAAACCCCGCTGCTAAGCGTTCATTGGCTGAGAGAGGTCATCTCCCGTCTCTCAGCCAATGAACGGCTCCCTCCATTGTAGTCAATGGTGGGAACCGCAGGGTAAACTTTAATAACCTTGCGGCTCCCAGCATTGACTACAATGGAGGGAGCCGTTCATTGGCTGAGAGAGACGGGAGATGGCCTCTCTCAGCCAATGAACGCTTAGCAGCGGGGTTTCCATGGTGATACCCCGCCGCTAAGCTCTCATTCGGGAAGTACCGTTCTATAGAACGGTACTAAGTTCGTGGATCGCGTTTTCGTTTTTTTTTTTTGCCAAGTCCGGGGATGCCTACTTTGGAACGAAGAGGACAGAACCTCGCATAGGAGATGGTGAGTATGTTTTTTTTCACAGGTCCCCTATGGATACTTTACCGGACAAGTGGACCGATGCTACAGGTTACATAGGTGAGTATGTGTACATGTGTGTGTGTGTGTGTGTATGTATGTTTAATAAACTTATACTGTCACGGTGTGTGTGTCCTGTGTTTTTTTTAAACATTTTTTTACAGGTGAACTACAGGTACTAGTGGGCCCTTAATGCCCTGCATGCTGGTACTTGTGGTTCTCCAAGTACCAGCATGCGGGGCAGGCTTGCTGGGACTTGCAGTTCTACTTGTAAAGACAATGTTTGATATTCTTTATTTACACCACACCACACAATCAACCCGCCACCCACCGCCACCAGGGGTGGCGGGGATAGCCCCGGGCTATCAGCATGGGCCTGGGGAGCCCTGGAGAGGGTGACCCCTTTATTGGGGGGGTCCCCAGCTCTCCAGGGATCCCCGGCCTGGGCTGACTAGCGGTCAGGGCTGATGCTGCGGCTGGGGGGCCCGGTGAAAGGGCTCCCCTGGCTGTGGCATCAGCCCCCCGCTAGAAAAAGTCCAGTGCTGGTTCTGGAACATACAGGGGAACCCTACTCATTTTTTTCCCCTGTATTTCCAGAACCAGGACCGGATCAGAGCCCAGAGCTGGTTGCGCAGAATACGGGGGACCCCTACATCGTTTGTCCCCCGTATTTTGGCAACCAGCTCTGGTTCTGACTAGCCCGGTGCTGGTTGTGTTTAAGTACAGGGGACCCCTATGTCGTTTGTCCCCTGTATTTAAGCACACCCAGCACTGGGTCACTAATGCCCGGGGCTGGTTGCTCTTTTTTTTGGGGGGGGGGCACGCCATTTTTTTCTCTTTTTACACAGGTTTTTTTTTTTTTTTTTTACCACAGCAGCACAGACGGGTCTCACGGACCCGTTAGTGCTCTGTGTCAATGACACAGATGCAAGTAGCACGGATCTCCTGGTCCGTGCGTGCATCTGTGTCATTGAAATACACAGCAGCACAGACGGGTCTCACTGACCCATCTGTGCTCTGTGTCACTGTCAATCACACAGATGCATGTAGCACGGATCTCACGAGTCCGTGCTACATGCAAATGAGCACCATAATGCTGATTGGCTGAGAGCCGTGACAGACGGCTCTGTCAGCCAATCAGCACTTTGCCCATTAAAGGCAAAGGCATTTTTTTTAAAATGGCCGCTCGAGGCAAAACCTCGAGATCCGACAGCAGATCTCGAGGTTTTGCCTCGGGAGAGGGATCCGGGGCAGACAGGGAGATCCGAGCTTGGGCTCGGATCGCCCCGGATCCCCGAAGTTCGGGTGGGTTCGGTTCTCAGGGAACCGAACCCGCTCATCCCTAGTTTTAAGTGACTATTGTATATACCTCAGAGGAGGAGCGCTCAATTTGGTATATCTGTCAATCTCCAATATGGGAAAGATTTCTGGACTGCACAACCTGACTATATATATAATGGGAGGTGCTACCTGATGAGACTAATTGCAGGCACAGAAACAGAAAAATCTCAGGTGCACAACTCCAAATTATTAATAATATATATAAATGCAATAAAATGTTGCAATCAATAGAGGTTTTTAGCATAATCATGGCCAAGGTTATGGGCCTACCCACCATATCCAGGTAACCTCTTTCGGGTAGGTCCCTAACATACTAGAGTTCAAATCCAGAGCGCAGGACCCCCCAAAACTGGCCCAGCCAAGCCGCCCCAGGGCACCACCATAGTAAGAAAAGTGCAGTGTAAAGAGATAGTTAGAAGCAGCTGCAGCTGCATATAAAGAATGAAAATAAAAAAGTGAAGTACATATATATTAAACACACACAGTGAAGGGTTAAAATGTGTTATAAAGGAAAGTGTGTTATAATTCGGTGTCCTGAGACAGATTAACCAGATTAAGCAATCCAGGGGGACCCACACCCCAAAAATGAACCAAAGTTGCACTACAGTAAATAACTTGTAGGACTTACCTAGAATTGTGCCCAATACAGTGTGCATATACATTACCATACTCCATGCTTTGAAACCAATAAGGTTTTTTTTTTTATTTTCATTCTTTATATGCAGCTGCAGCTGCTCCTAACTATCTCTTACACTGCACTTTTCTTACTATGGTGGTGCCCTGGGGCGGCTTGGCTGGGCCAGTTTTGGGGGGTCCTGCGCTCTAGATTTGAACCCTATTATGTTAGGGACCTACCCGAAAGAGGTTACCTGGATATGGTGGGTAAGCCCATAACCTTGGCCATGATTATGCTAAAAACCTCTATTGATTGCAAAATTTTATTGCATTTATATATATTATTAATAATTTGGAGTTGTGCACCTGAGATTTGTCTGTTTCTGTGCAATCTCCAAAGCATGTCAGCTAAGTGTCTCCAATGCATATCAGCCAAGTGTCTCCATTGTGTAACAGCCAAGTGTCTCCATTGCATATCAGCCAAGTATCTTCAATGCATATCAGCCAAGTGTCTCCAAAGCATGCCAGCCAAGTGTCTCCAATGTGTATCAGCCAAGCACCCCCAATGTGAATCAGCCAAGTGTCTCCAATGCGAATCAGCCAAGTGTCTCCATTGTGTATCAGCCAAGTGTCTCCAATGCATATCAGCCAAGTGTCTCCAACACATATCAATCAGCCAAGTGTCTCCTATGCATAAATCAGCCAAGTGTCTCCAAAGCATGCCAGCCAAGTGTCTCCAATGTGTATCAGCCAAGCACCCCCAATGTGAATCAGCCAAATGTCTCCAATGAGAATCAGCCAAGTGTCTCCATTGCATATCAGCCAAGTGTCTCCAATGCGTATCAGCCAAATGTCTCCAATGAGAATCAGCCAAGTGTCTCCATTGCATATCAGCCAAGTGTCTCCATTGCGTAACAGCCAAGTGTCTCCAATGAGAATCAGCCAAGTGTCTCCATTGCATATCAGCCAAGTGTCTCCATTGCGTAACAGCCAAGTGTCTCCAACTCGTATCAGCCAAGTATCTCCAATGTATATTAGCCAAGTGTCTCCAAAGCATGCCAGCCAAGTGTCTGCAATGTGTATCAGCCAAGCACCCCCAAGGTGAATCAGCCAAGTGTCTCCAATGCAAATCAGCCAAGTGTCTCCATTGCATATCAGCCAAGAGTCTCCAATGCATATCAGCCAAGTGTCTCTAAAGCATGCCAGCCAAGTGTCTCCAATGTGTATCAGCCAAGCACCCCCAATGCATATCAGCAAAGTGTCTCCTTTGCGTATCAGCAAAGTGTCTCCAACGCATATCAACCAAGTGTCTCCTATGCATAAATCAGCCAAGTGTCTCCAAAGCATGTCAGCCAAGTGTCTTCAAAGCATGCCAGCCAATCTCCAATGTGTATCAACCAAGCACCCCCAACGTGAATCAGCCAAGTGTCTCCAATGAGAATCAGCCAAGTGTCTCCAATGCGTATCAGCCAAGTGCCTCCAAAGCATGCCAGCCAAGTGTCTCCAATGCAAATCAGCCAAGTGTCTCCAATGTGTATCAGCGAAGTGCCTCCAAAGCATGCCAGCCAAGTGTCTCCAATGCAAATCAGCCAAGTGTCTCCATTGCATATCAGCCAAGTGTCTTCAAGCATACTTACAAACGATTGCAAATATTTACAAAGTGTTTCTGGCTCCATTGGTCACTAAGGGGTTAATATGTTTTCAACACCTCAGCTATTTTACAAAAGCTTTCTCCTAATTCTAGCTTGTCATTATCAGGCTGATTTACTCTTTAATGTCCCCTAGAGAAGGCCACTTTCTCTTCAGCATCTCTCCTCATTCCTGCATGTTTCTAAAGCCAGGTACACAATATATGTTATATTGGCCGATCTTGCTATCCGTGATTGCAATGACCATCATAAAGTATGTACACCCAAATCCACCCAAATCATTGTTTGATGAACTGGGTGGTCGCATCTTCCCACCTAAAGTGCTGCACGTCAGATGGAATGATGCCACAGACGCCACAGTGTTGATACGTTAAGCATATAACTATATATCACGTCCTCATATTTAAGATTGTCCAGTGTGTACGGTGAAGCAATATAATGTAGCGTTACATCGCATTGTTGAGGTGTGTACCCAGCTTAACTATTTACCTCCCTCTCTGTTAAACCAATCTATTCTCTCTCCAGTGTCCCTTCATTTTGTCTTAAGGCACAGTTTATAATCCTGGGTTGGAGAATATATATATATATAATAAATATAGAAGAAAACAAAATAAAAAATTAGATTTGAGCATTACGTTTAAGCACAAAAACAAGATGAAACAGATAAAAAGAAGAATTTTTTAAAACTTGTAGATGGTGCATCAGCATGTGCCGGGAAGAGGTGGGATACACAGTGTTTGCATCATGTTTATGAAGAAAAGGGAAACAAAAATATTATTTTTGAAGATCATTGTTTCTGGTAGTGGTATTTATTCCAGAAATATTTTGAAGAGGACACAACATGTTTTATTTATTTTTATTTTTTTTCAACAAATTTTTATTGACAGATTGACAAAAATGACAAAATACATAAATATTGCAATATCGGGTAAAATAAACATGGTAAATAGATTAGAAGATACATAATTTAGAACCATAAGACATTGACAAAAATATATCCATATTATACCCCATCAAATACAGAGCAAAACATATAATAACCATCCCACTCTATTAGAATGGTACACCTGTGGACAAAACTTCCAAACTGTACCATGTTGTTAAGCCGAAGCATTTTCATAATGCTTCCTTTATAACATCAGAAAGTGTGAGGACATAAGGGAGTCAAACATCAAAAAACCTTTCTGTCATTTTCTCTTTATGTAAAGAAGTCTCGGTCCAGTCCATAAAGAATAAAAAAGGAGAATTTGGTATGAAATAAATGTATGGGAATAGGTTCTGATGAGATCCAGTGTGACAGGATGGTCTTTTTGGCAGCAGCTGCCAGTTTAATCAGTATAACGCGATTCCCCATTGTCAAACCACCTTCCATAGAGGTTGGATATATACCCCCAAAAACCCATTCTTTAGTAATCGTAAACTCTATTTTCAAGATATTATTAATATATGTTTGGAGAGATTTCCAAAATGACTGGATTTGAGAACAAGACCACAAACAGTGCAAAATATCTGCATCGGGGGTTCCACATTTGTAACAGTTTGAGTCTTGTCCTTCTCCTATAACAAATTTTAATTTTGGAGTGAAATATGCCCTATGCAGTATTTTTATATGCATTTCCATATATGATGCTGAAGCTAAATGTTTATTAAGTCTCATATAGGCTTCTAGCATGTTTGCCATGGTTATATCAGGGAATGTCTCCTTCCATTTCAACAAGCCTACCGAACCAGTTTCCAAATTAAGTTCAGGACGGGAATGTGTATATATGGTGGAAGTAGTAAGGGGGTCTTTAGGTTTATAATATAATATCCTATCAAGAGAACATAGCTGATCTAACTTGTAATTATGACTCCTTAAGGAGGTTTGCGCATAGCTGACAGCTTGTAAATACAGAAATAATGGGATAGAAAGGGAGGGAAATTTGTCTTGTAATTGCGATCTAGTTAAATCTTCCATATTGAAGAATTGATAAATATAACATAATCCCTTATCATGCCATGTTTTAAAAATAGATGAATGCTGGCCAGGTGGAAAACATGGGTTCCCCCATAATGGTAGAAAGATAGATTTATTTTTGGGCACTTTTAGACTAGATCTAATCAGTCTCCACGCCATACATGTGGACTATAGCAGGATATTGTCTTTAAATGAAGCAGGGAGAGATATTTGAGGAGTGTGTAATAGGGAAACCAGACTCCAGTCCGGAGTAAAGGATTGTTTGATATGTTGTTGCGTATAAACATTAGATTCCTCCAATCCAATCCAGCGCCACTCTATAATTTGCAGCCAGGGTATAATTACGAAGACAAGGTAAATTAACACCTCCTAACTCTTTTTTTTGCTGCAATTTAAATAAGGATATTCTCGGACGCTTACCTGCCCATATAAATTTTGTCAGTGCTTTGTTCAAATTTGCCAGAAATCTTTTAGGCGGAATTATTGGAAGCATCTGTGCAATATAAAGGAATTTGGGGAAACATATCATCTTATATAGGTGACATCTACCCAGATATGATAGGGGAAGATGAGACCATCTATTAAAATCTGAAATGGTCTTTGACAGGAGAGAGGAATAGTTAATATCACATAGATTAGCCATATGAGATGGAATTTAAATACCCAGATAAGTACTGCCAACCTCGTTAGCCCATCTAAACGGAAATGAATCCTGCCAACCCAAATTGGCCTCAGGAAAAAAGGTTAAGGCCACAGTTTTGGTGTAGTTCATTTTGAATCCCGATACTAATTCAAAGGCGTCAAACAAGTCTAGCATGTAAGGCATTGCTAATTTTGGGTCAGTAAAATATAATAACAAATCATCCGCAAAAGCAGAACATTTTATTTTGGTTTGCGCTAACATAATGCCTCGCCATCTAGTTTCTTTAAAAAAAAGCCTGATAAGGGGATCCAGAGCCAAGTTAAATAAGAGTGGGGACAGCGGGCAACCCTGTCTCGTTCCACGAAAAAGATTAAATGATCTTGTATTTAGTGAATTTATGGTCAGAAAAGCTGTTGGCATATGGTATAAAGGATTAAAGATAAAGGTAAATTCCGAACCAAATCCCTGGTGAGCAAAAATTCTTTTCAAATGTGCCCATGATACTCGATCAAAAGCTTTATCTGCGTCACAGCTGACAACTATACTGTCTTTTCCCCGAATCTGGTGGGTTTTAATCCTAACTGCAAGGAGTGTTCTTATATTATGTATAGAATGACGATTTTTAAGAAAACCGGCTTGAGCGGGATGAAGAAATTTAGGTAATATCAATTGTAGTCTTATTGATAATAGTTTTGTAAATAGTTTAATATCCTGGTTCAAAAGAGAAATCGGCCTGTACGAGGTAACTAGCGTAGGGTCCTTATCTGGTTTTGGTAATAGGATGACCCGGGCGATATTAAAATCTTTTGGGGCTGGTTTACCTTGTAAAATAGAATTAAATAGATTAGAGAGATGAGGAACAAGATGTGGGGATAGTAATTTATAATAAGCCGCTGACAGACCATCTGGACCTGGCGTTTTACCTGTAGGCAAACCTTTTATAAGTGATATAAGTTCTAAATCAGTAATTGGGGCCGTTAAAATGTTTCTGTCTTCCTCCGTAAGGGTTGGAAGATCGGCCTTATGTAGAAATTCCATACCCTGTATAGGGTGGTCAGGAGATTCCAAATAGAAAGATTCAAAGTACCTAAGGAAAGCCTCACTAATCTGGTTTGGCATGGAACCCATTGAACCCGAATCCAATTGAATGGATGAAATATGCTTAGGTGCAGTTGCAGATTTCACTAAATGCGCTAATAATTTACCCGGGCGATCACCCCAACGAAAATATCTGTCACTACGATAAGTGATATTCATACGAGCTTGCTCCTCACAAAGGGAATCGTAAACCTTTTTAGCGTCCCTATATGATATTCTATTGGCTTCCTTTGGGTTTGATAATAGGGCGGAGTATTTAGAAGACACCATATTGGCAGCTTGGGAAAATTTCTGTTGTATATCTCTTTTTTTTGATGCTACATAGGAAATCAAATAACCTCGCATAATCGGTTTCGATGCCTGCCAAAAAAGATTAATATTTTCAACATGCGCAGAGTTATCAGACGCATAATTTAAAAAAGTTTGTTGTAAATATTGTTGAAAATCCTCCAAAGAGGCTAGATAATCAGGAAAACGCCAATTTGGGGAACGAAGTATAGGCGATTCCAACTGTATCTTTAATTTCACAGCATGTTTTATACTATCGATTTTCTCTCTGATATCCCCACGTGCACAATGCGAGATGTCCTAGTGTCATGTAATACTGGGCATACACTGTCAGGTGAAATGTCTGTCAGACCGACAGACATTTTATCTGACAGCCTGAAACCTATCAGATATCATAGCCATACACTGTGAGATATTTCACATTGTATGGCCACACAATATCAGCATTCCATCCCTGTGTAGGAGACAGTTCCCCATTCATCTACTGTGAAGGACCAGGGAAAATGTCGGTCAGGCGGACGCTGCAGTGCATTCGCTGCCAGCTGCAGCCCACCATCGGATCAGTCATGCATGTTAGAAGATTTCACATCCACGACCATCTGATCTCTGCTGATTGGTCTTGGCCAGTGGCGGCTCCAGAGGCGGGGCTGCAGCACAGTTCAAAATTTAAATAGGGGAGCCACACCAACTGCCAGTGAGTCCCGGCCAGCAGGGCCAGATTAACAATGGGGTGGGTGGAGCTACAGCTCCAGGCCTCCCACTGGGAATAGGCCCACAAAAACTGATACAGTCAGGAAAAATAAAACTTTTTATTTTCCAGTCACCCCCAACAGCGGCCCAGCTCAGTCACCTCCCGGCAGGCAGAAGCAGGCAGCAGCAACTTAGCCCATTCTTCCACCCCGTTTGTCCCTTCCCCTCTGCGGGTAGACCGGCCGAAGCCCCTCCCACCCACTCTTGACCCGATGAAGCTCCGCCCTGGCACAAACCAAGCCCCGCAAGAACCGACAGCAGAGTGTCAGTTACTGTCATTGCAGGAAACATGGCAGAGCAGGCTGAAATAGTGCATTCTCACTGGAGGCACTGGGTCTGATTCAGAGCCGGACGCTATTTGCGCTCGCTCGTTCAGAAAAAGGGGCCGGATATTTTAATAGAGCGCTCGCTCTTTGCGGTCTGTTGACACCTCTATGTCTGAGCGACTGAACGAAATATGCGCTCGCTATTTTGTAAAGACGCCCCCTGGCCATTCACATCATACGTCATCTCCGCTATTTACTAGATTAATCGAGTACATCAAAAGGCGTCTGAACTGCTCGCAGTGCTTGTGGTTGGATTTTCCTACCGCAATCATGCGCAGTTCAGGCTAAGAGACAACCAAGTGACGTGGCCGATGACGCTGCTTTCTTAATTATGCACACCCTTAAAACGCCTGTTTTGACCGTTTGGCACGCCTGCGTTCGGATCTCCACTCCCCGTTTTCAAGCACCTTCCCCTGTTACCACCCACAAACGCCTCATCCTGTCACTCAAATTAGCAGGCACTCGCTATTTTGCGAATACACGATTTCCGACCGCACTGACTGGTTGGTGCATGCGCATTACGACCCATATGCATGCGCAGATGTGCGAACATCGCTCGGAGCGAACGAGCGGTCGCTTACGAGCAGCTCTGAATCAGGCCCACTGTGCGTTGTTTAGGAGTGGATATCTCCTAAATACTGTATTAGGAATACCATCAATGATGGGAATAAGCGAAGGAAGCAGTTGCTTGAACTTTTATTACATTTCTTGCAATTAATATTTTTTTTATATTTTTATTGGCCTTTGCTTGCAGCACCATGATAAAAATGGCGAATCACGTAAAAAGAACAAAAAAAATAAAATATTCACAATACAAAGCATAAAGATTTGTTGCAGGGGTTAACAAACAAGTTTTAAAAATGAAATATAGTAAAAAGTAAATAATCAAAATGATAAAAAATAATAATATAAAAGTATACATGGACTGTAGTTTTATTTTCAAAATTTTTTTTCTTAATTTGTAATATGTGATATATATATATATATATATGTATGTACATTTCATTCTACTCTTGTGTCATTTAAAAAAAATATCTTATTTATAGCACACTTTTTGCTTTTATATATAGCATTTTATCTGATAGCAATTAAAGTATATGCATTACAAATATATTGCTTTGCAAATGTTGTGGGCTCTTAATAACGTAAATGGGCTGCCATGGGGTACCTAGGCATATATCCACTGGACAAAGAAGACCAACAGCCAATCAGAGCATCAACAAAATTCCCAGGGCTGACCCGGGCCAACTTATAACAAATCAAATCATTAGAACATATTACTCTAGTTGACTAACATGAATTCAGTCATGTTCACAAAAGGAGATTTCCACTCTTCCACTTCTTTTTTTTTACATTCCACAATTGATGCCAATCCCAGGATCATAAGATTTGGACATTGCAAGGGGAAGCACCAAACACTGTACTAGAACAATTGCTTAAACTAGAGTCTAATTTTGTGTTAGTATGATAGCACATAATTTGGGGTTTTAAAAGTGGAAAACTACTAATGTATAACTATAACAATAGTAACTAGAAAGACATAATAATAACAATAACACTAATAACTGTATTATAATAATAACCAAAATAATAATATTAATATTCATAATAATAGCTAACATAATAATAATAATAATAATAATAATAATAATAATAATAATAATAATAATAATAATAAATAATAATAATAATAGTCAATATTTTTTTTATACAAAATATTTTTGTATATTTCATGTCTAACTGTCTCATTCAACACATTATATATTTTGTTCTGTGATGTCTCATCAGAAACTAAACCTTTCACATGAGGTACTTTCTTCCACTTCTTGCTTCAGGCTTCTGCCAAATGAATGTCAAATTAACAATGTCATTGCTATTTTGCAAGCCAGAGTGTGAAAATGACCTTGTGTAAGTTTTATTTTTCTGTCTTTCTACAGGACTGACAGCTCCTAATTTCCTTTATTTAAATTACAACATCTAACCACAGTATGTCTGGAAATAGTCAATGATTTTTTTTACCTGTAGTGACCTCTTAAACAACCGCTGTAACAGGATCTCCCTTCTCCAAAGTAGGATCCTTTTGAAGAATTGATCTACACTAGTTGTGGGTTCAACAATTCTCATTATCTTGCAAAAAATTAAATGTGTAGATATATTGTATCATAGGATCTTTTACTGTAACCTTTTCCATTGATTAGGGATGGAAATAAATACGTAAACATTATATATAAAAGAGGAACAGAACTCAAAACAATGAAAACATTTGCTTATAAATGCCATTTACCAGGCGACTAGTCATATATGTTTTATCTAAGTGCCAGGTGTCTAGTGCAAACTTAGTAGAGAGCTGCATGGAGGCCCTACTCCTCATCCTCTGACAGCTCTCATAAAAAGCAGCTCATTGCCTGCCTACACCCACCCACCTTCCCAAATATCTTCATCACCGCCAGGACATGGAACATCAGAGGGGCACTGCCCAGGCACAACATCTCCTAGTGCACCAGTAGCTCTCCCATACCCCAAGTGCTTCTCAGCAAACACCTCTATCAGCTGTTGATGGACCATGGCAGGGACCGTCTCTATCAAGACAGTTGATTCTGTAAAGGGGTATTTGAGGACTATCAGGCTCATCTGCAATTGGTGTTTGTGTCTAGAGAGTATACGTATAATCCATGTGTAAGTAGGCTGCAGAGCTGGATGCAGAGAGAAACAGGTGAGGACAATTCCTGGTGGCTTATCTATGTGAAGCCATGAGGAGATGATTACGAAGGACAGACGTTAGGGGAAAGTATAGGTAATTTTCCTATACAATCCATCCCATAGAGATAGGTTGAAACTAACAGGAGAGAACACAGGTTGAGGCGGGTCTGAGTATCCGAGGAAGCCGAGGTAGGAAACTATTCCTAGGTCAACCATAGACTCATTCTCAATAGCCACCCACTTGTTTTTATTGTGGTGAACATGTCTAAATATTACTAAGCTGTAGTGATGATAGTACGTTTCAAAGATTGGAAGGCAAAGACTCCTTACCATCCCATATATACAGGGTATGCCCACCACAAAATGACTGTGTATTTAGATGAAAAGCAGGGATATAGGCAGAGCAGCTTGACAAGGATATTCATCTTCACGGCCTAAAGCTTACTGGCCCAGCAGAGGTATAATAACAGCTGTCAGCAGGGACATACTGTAGCACAATGTAAGTTTTGGTGTTCTGAAGTCCAAGATATCAGATAGCCAATGGCCACCACAAAAAAATATAAGGTGTAGCAATTTAAATCAATTCCCTCTGATTCCCCTCCTTATCTTCCTGTACCACCATCCCCCTTCCCACCCCACACACATCATAACACTGCCCCTGACATACAGTCCTGTCCTCACCAACTCAATCACATAAGTGGACAGGTCACTGCCGCCACCAGATGAGCACAATCTCCTGTATTACTCTGTGCTGTGGAGATTCCAGTGATTTCATTGGTTAAAAGTTGTTCTATCCCTGCCCACTTCATAACTGATAACATGTGGTCAATAAGGCTGCCATAAAATTCTTGGTCCCTCCGTAGCTATGTAAAATGCGTCCTATCTCCTGTTCTTTCTCATACTCCAGTTACCTCTCTAAAGTGCTGCCCTTAAGGTGCATAAACACGTAACGATTTTTTTAACGATTTAACTATAACGACGTCGTTATCGTTCAATCATTGAAAAAATCATTCAGTTTCTGAGTTATAATGATGAACGATTATCGTTCATGCGCGTTCCCGTTTGTAGTTCATTCTGACTGACCAACTGAACGATTTTCATTAAGGGAAGTTACAAAAATCGTTTGTAGTTCAAAAAATCGTTGATTACACTTTAGAAAATCTGACAGAAAATCATTCATAAAATCGTTCAGAAAATTGTTGGTAACAAAATTGTTACTTGTTAAGAGAAGAATGAAATTGAAATTGGAGCAATGAAAACTAAATGTAAGTATTCCATTTGTCTTATTATTATTATTATTATTATTATTATTATTAATAATAACAGTTTCTTATATAGCGCAGCATATTCCGTTGTGCTTTACAATTGTAAACATTAATAGAACAAAACTGGGTAATAACAGACAGATATATAGGTAGGAAGGCCCTGCTCGCAAGCTTACAATCTATAGGGAAATAGGCATTGATACACAAGGATAGGTGCTAAATATTGCATTTTGGTCCAGCCAGATTGCACAGTTTCTTGGTGGGCTGCATGATCCATTCACACCGGAATGTCGGACAAATGTCATGAGGATGTGAGAGAAAGACGATGTGTGAGGTTGTGTGTGGACTGTGAAAGGGGATGTAATATGGAGGCTATGAAGGTTATGTGGGTGGTTCTGGGATCTGATAAGCTTGCCTGAAGAGGTGAGTTTTCAGGGGTCGTTTGAAGGATTGGAGACTAGAGGAAAGTTGTATTGTGCGTGGTAAGGCATTCCAAAGAGTGGGTGCAGCCCGAAGAAAGTCCTGTAACCGTGAGTGGGAGCAAGTAATGCATGGGGATGAGAGCCGCAGATCTTGTGCTGAGCGGAGAGGTCGGGTAGGGAGATATTTTGAGATGAGTGAAGAGATGTATGTTGGTGTGGTTTGGTTAATAGCCTTATGTGTAAGTAAGAGTATTTTGTATTGAATATGGTAGAAAACCGGCAACCAATGGATTGACTGACAGAGCGGGACAGCAGACGATAAATGTTTGGCAAGGAAGATAAGCCTTGCAGCTGCATTCATAACTGATTGTAATGGCGATAGCCTGTCTTTGGGAAGACCAGTAAGGAGGCTATTGCAATAGTCGATACAGGAAATAATAAGTGCATGGATTAGAGTTTTTACAGTGTCTTGTGTGAGATATGGTCGAAATTTGGATATGTTTTTTAGATGTATGTAACATGATTTTGAGACCGATTGAATGTGGGGAACAAAGGACAGTTCAGAGTCAAGGATGGCACCAAGGCAGCGAGCTTGTGGGGCAGGGTGGATTGTCGAGTTATCAACAGTGATAGAGAGATCAGGTTGGTAACTGTTATTGGCTGGTGGAAATATAATTAATTCTGTTTTAGAAATATTAAGTTTCAGGTGGCGAGAAGACTTCCAAGATCAAATAGCAGAAAGACATTCAGTGACACGGACCAATACAGATGGTGATAAATCTGGGGAAGATAGGTAGATTTGAGTATCATCCGCATACAGATGGTACTGAAATCCAAAAGAGCTGATTGGTTTACCAAGATAGGAAGTATAGATTGAGAATAACAGAGGCCCTAAAACAGAGCCTTGCGGTACTCCAACTGATAGAGGTAGAGAAGAGGAGGCAGAATCAGAAAAACAAACAGTAAAAGAGCGATCAGATAGGCAGGATGAGAACCAAGAAAGAGCTGTGCCCTTAAGACCTAGGGATTGTAGTGTTTGTATGAGAAGAGAGTGGTCAACAGTGTCAAAAGCAGCAGAGAGATCTAGAAGAATTAGGAGTGAGCAATGGCCTTTAACCTTGGCAGTGACCAGATCATTTACTACCTTAGTCGGTGCTGTCTCTGTTTAGTGTTGGGAACGGAAGCTGGACTGAAGTGGGTCCAATAAGTTTTGTGAGTTAAGAAAGTGTGTGAGGTGGGTGTAGACAAGTCTCTCAAGTAGCTTGGAGGGGCATGGGAGCTGGGAGATAGGACGGTAATTTGAGAGAGTGTTGGGGGTCAGAGTTTTGTTTTTTCAGAATAGGAGTAATCACTGCATGCTTGAACACTGATGGAAAGTTGCCAGTAGAGAGAGAGAGATTACAGATTGTGGTTAGGGTTGGGATAAGCACAGGAGACAGAGCTTTACTGATTTGCGTGGGTAAAGGATCTAGAGTAGAGGTAATAGAGTAGGAGGATGAGAAGAGGGAAGATACTTCATCTTCGTTTGTGAGATCAAATGAAGAGAATGTGCCAGAGGATTCAGGTAGGGAATTGAGCAGGTCACTAGCTGAGGAAGAGCATACCATTTCATTTAGGATCTCACCAATCTTGTCCCTAAAATAGGAAGCAAAATCTTGCACACAGATAGTAGCAGGTAGTTTGGGTGAGGAAGGGGTAAGAAGCAATTTAAATGTATTAAAAAGGCGCTTGGGGTTAGAGGCTTGAGCAGAGATAAGAGATTGGAAATATGTTTGTTTGGCAGAATCCAGAGCAGTACGATAAGAGTTGTAGAAGTCAGTTGGAGTATGAAACTTTCGCCACTGACGTTCAACTACGTGAGAGTTTTTGTTGAGTTAGAATGCCACAGTTGACGTCTAACTCTACGTGGTGTGTGATGGGTAGCTGGAGCTACTTCATCGAGAACTTTTTCTAGAATCTGGTTTAGGTGTGATGCAGCAGTCTCATTAGAAGTGAATGCAGAAATTGGTGAGAGTTGTTGTTGTAGAGAGGTAGATAGTTGTTGAAAGTTAATACCTGTAGCATCAATATTTTATGAAATTAGACTATGCTTCCTAGTCCACTATACCATGCGTTTATACATGAGATGTCATCGTTATCTTTGAGAACAGGGAATGGAAAAATGTTGCTACAGTACAGGACGGTAATGCAAAGTCCTGTACATATCTCTCAAAAGTTGAACCAATGCTTTCTACCGGTTCTGCAAACAAAGGGCCTGTATCAAAGATGTACAATAAGCACTCTGACTTTAGATGTTTTACGTTTCTCACCTAGTTGCGATGCAGACAGGAAGACTCAAGTACGGTATGTGTTTTTGCTGAAAAGCTAATTGTTCTAACAGTATTTTTGCCTTTCTTCTGGCAACCTGGATACAGTGTGTTTAACAGCACTGTACTGTTTATTACATAAGCTAAATCTAGCAGTAATGCTTCATCTTCCAACTGCTGGTATTGCGCATCTCTGGAGGCCAACAGAATCATTGCAGAACTTCACCTGTGTTTAGCCATCAGGCATCCATGTGCAACACGCTAACTATGTGTTTAGCCATCAGGCATCCATGTGCAACACGCTAACTATGTGTTTAGCCATCAGGCATCCATGTGCAACACGCTCGCTGTGTGTTTAGCCATCAGGAATCCATGTGCAACGCGCTCCCTGTGTGTTTAGCCATCAGGCATCCATGTGCAACACGCTAACTATGGGCCTGATTCAGAGCCGTTCGCTATTTGCGGTCGTTCGTTCTAAAACAAGGGGTGGCTATTGAAATGATCCGTTCGCAAATTGCAGTCTGTTCACACCTCTAAGTCTGAACGAGCGTGCAAAACATACGCTCGTTTATTTGTTAAAAACGCCCCCTGGCCGCTCGCACCATACGTCATATCCGCTATTTATTAGATTAATCGAGTACATCGAACAGCGTATGAACTGCTCGCTATTCTTGTGGTTGGTTTTTCCTACCACTATATTGCGAGCAGTTCTGAGTTAAAAAAAACCAAGTGACGTGGTCAATGACGCTGCTGTATTAATTATGCACTCCCTTAAAACGCCCGTTTTGACCTTTAAGCACGCCTGCGTTCGAATTCCACTCCCCCGTTTACAAGCACCTTCCCCTGTTACCACCCACATACGCCTCATTCTGTCACTCAAAATAGCAGGCACTCGCTATATAGCGTACAAACGATTTTCGGCCGCACTGACTGGTTCGCGCATGCGTACTAAAAACCGTACGCATGCGCAGATGTGCGAACATCGCTCAGAACGAGCGTACGGCCGCTAGCGAGCGGCTTTGAATGAGGGCCTATGTGTTTAGCCATCAGGCATCCATGTGCAACACGCTCCCTGTGTGTTTAGCCATCAGGCATCCATGTGCAACATGCTCGCTGTGTGTTTAGCCATCAGGCATCCAAGTGCAACACGCTAACTATGTGTTTAGCCATCAGGCATCCATGTGCAACACGCTCCCTGTGTGTTTAGCCATCAGGCATCCATGTGCAACACGCTCGCTGTGTGTTTAGCCATCAGGCATCCATGTGCAACACGCTCCCTGTGTGTTTAGCCATCAGGCATCCATGTGCAAAATGCTCCCTGTGTGTTTAGCCATCAGGCATCCATGTGAAACATGATCACTGTGTGTTTAGCCATCAGGCATCCATGAGCAACACGCTCCCTGTGTGTTTAGCCATCAGGAATTCATGTGCAAAACGCTCCTTGTGTGTTTAGCCATCAGGCATCCATGTTTAACACAATTGGTGTGTGTTTAGCCATCAGGCATCTATGTGCAACACGCTCCCTGTGTGTTTAGCCATCAGGCATCCATATGCAACACGCTCCCTGTGTGTTTAGCCATCAGGCATCCATGTGCAACACGCTCCCTGTTTGTTTAGCCATCAGGCATCCATGTGCAACATGATCGATGTGTGTTTAGCCATCAGGCATCCATGTGCAACACGCTCCCTGTGTGTTTAGCCATCAGGCATCCATGTGCAACATGATCGCTGTGTGTTTAGCCATCAGACATCCATGTGCAACACGATCACTGTGTGTTTAGCCATCAGGCATCCATGTGCAACACAATCGCTGTGTGTTTAGCCATCAGGCATCCATGTGCAACACAATTGGTGTGTGTTTAGCCCTCAGGCATCCATGTGCAACACGCTCACTATGTTTAGCCATCAGGCATCCATGTGCAACACGCTCCCTGTGTGTTTAGCCACCATGCATCCATGTGAAACATGATAACTGTGTGTTTAGCCTTCAGGCATCCATGTGCAACACGCTCCCTGTGTGTTTAGCCACCAGGCATCCATGTGAAACATGATCACTGTGTGTTTAGACTTCAGGCATCCATGTGCAACACGCTCCCTGTGTGTTTAGCCATCAGGCATCCATGTGCAAAAAGCTCCCTGTGTGTTTAGCCATCAGGCATCCATGTGCAACATGCTCCCTGTGTGTTTAGCCATCAGGCATCCATGTGCAAAACGCTCCCTGTGTGTTTAGCCATCAGGCATCCATGTGCAACACGCTCCCTGTGTGTTTAGCCACCATGCATCCATGTGAAACATGATAACTGTGTGTTTAGCCTTCAGGCATCCATGTGCAACACGCTCCCTGTGTGTTTAGCCACCAGGCATCCATGTGAAACATGATCACTGTGTGTTTAGACTTCAGGCATCCATGTGCAACACGCTCCCTGTGTGTTTAGCCATCAGGCATCCATGTGCAACACGCTCCCTGTGTGTTTAGCCATCAGGCATCCATGTGCAACACGCTCGCTGTGTGTTTAGCCATCAGGCATCCATGTGCAACACGCTCCCTGTGTGTTTAGCCATCAGGCATCCATGTGCAAAATGCTCCCTGTGTGTTTAGCCATCAGGCATCCATGTGAAACATGATCACTGTGTGTTTAGCCATCAGGCATCCATGAGCAACACGCTCCCTGTGTGTTTAGCCATCAGGAATTCATGTGCAAAACGCTCCTTGTGTGTTTAGCCATCAGGCATCCATGTTTAACACAATTGGTGTGTGTTTAGCCATCAGGCATCTATGTGCAACACGCTCCCTGTGTGTTTAGCCATCAGGGATCCATGTGCAACACGCTCCCTGTGTGTTTAGCCATCAGGCATCCATGTGCAACATGATCGATGTGTGTTTAGCCATCAGGCATCCATGTGCAACACGCTCCCTGTGTGTTTAGCCATCAGGCATCCATGTGCAACATGATCGCTGTGTGTTTAGCCATCAGACATCCATGTGCAACACGCTCCCTGTGTGTTTAGCCATCAGCCATCCATGTGCAACACGCTCCCTGTCTGTTTAGCCATCAGACATCCATGTGCAACACGCTCCCTGTGTGTTTAGCCATCAGACATCCATGTGCAACACGATCACTGTGTGTTTAGCCATCAGGCATCCATGTGCAACACAATCGCTGTGTGTTTAGCCATCAGGCATCCATGTTTAACACAATTGGTATGTGTTTAGCCCTCAGGCATCCATGTGCAACACGCTCACTATGTTTAGCCATCAGGCATCCATGTGCAACACGCTCCCTGTGTGTTTAGCCACCATGCATCCATGTGAAACATGATAACTGTGTTTAGCCTTCAGGCATCCATGTGCAACACGCTCCCTGTGTGTTTAGCCACCAGGCATCCATGTGAAACATGATCACTGTGTGTTTAGACTTCAGGCATCCATGTGCAACACGCTCCCTGTGTGTTTAGCCATCAGGCATCCATGTGCAAAAAGCTCCCTGTGTGTTTAGCCATCAGGCATCCATGTGCAACATGCTCCCTGTGTGTTTAGCCATCAGGCATCCATGTGCAAAACGCTCCCTGTGTGTTTAGCCATCAGGCATCCATGTGCAACACGCTCCCTGTGTGTTTAGCCACCATGCATCCATGTGAAACATGATAACTGTGTGTTTAGCCTTCAGGCATCCATGTGCAACACGCTCCCTGTGTGTTTAGCCACCAGGCATCCATGTGAAACATGATCACTGTGTGTTTAGCCTTCAGGCATCCATGTGCAACACGCTCCCTGTGTGTTTTAGCCATCAGGCATCCATGTTTAACACAATTGGTGTGTGTTTAGCCATCAGGCATCTATGTGCAACACGCTCCCTGTGTGTTTAGCCATCAGGCATCCATATGTAACACGCTCCCTGTGTGTTTAGCCATGAGGCATCCATGTGCAACACGCTCCCTGTGTGTTTAGCCATGAGGCATCCATGTGCAACTCGCTCCCTGTGTGTTTAGCCATCAGGCATTCATGTGCAACACGCTCCCTGTGTGTTTAGCCATCAGGCATCCATGTGCAACATGCTCCCTGCGTGTTTAGCCACCAGGCATCCATGTGAAACATGATCACTGTGTGTTTAGCCTTCAGGCATCCATGTGCAACACGCTCCCTGTGTGTTTAGCCATTAAGCATCCACAGGCAACATGCTCCCTGTGTGTTTAGCCATCAGGCATCCATGTGTAACATGATCGCTGTGTGTTTAGCCATCAGGCATCCATGTGAAACATGCTCCCTGTGTGTTTAGTCACCAGGCAACCATGTGAAACATGATCACTGCAGGGCCGTCTTGAGGGCCACATGGGCCTGGAGCTGAAAATGAACAAGGGCCTATTATGAGAAGCAGAGGAGGTGTGACCAGTGTCATGTGGGCATGTACACCGCTATACTCTCAGCCCCAAGGACTCCCTAAATATGTAAAATAAAAAAATGCTTCATTTTGTGAGGTAAATAGAAATACAATTTTACTACTTATGATTAATGGATTTGCGGGTGGAGAGGAGATGGCCAGTCAACATCGTGTTGTCATGACAATGGGCCTATTTTTATGTGGAGGCCTGGAGCTGTAGCTCCATCCGCCCCATTGTTAATCTGGCCCTGGATCACTGTGTGTTTAGCCTTCAGGCATCCATGTGCAACACGCTCCCTGTGTGTTTAGCCATCAGGCATCTATGTGCAACACGCTCCCTGTGTGTTTAGCCATCAGGTATCCATGTGCAACATGCTCCCTGTGTGTTTAGCCATCAGGCATCTATGTGCAACATGATCCCTGTGTGTTTAGCCTTCAGGCATCCATGTGCAACACACTCCCTGTGTATTTAGCCATCAGGCATCCATGTGCAACATGATCGCTGTGTGTTCAGCCATCAGGCATCCATGTGCAACACGCTCCCTGTGTGTTTAGCCATCAGGCATCCATGTGCAACACGCTCCCTGTGTGTTTAGCCATAAGGCATCCATGTGCAACACGCTCCCTGTGTGTTTAGCCATAAGGCATCCATGTGCAACACGCTCCCTGTGTGTTTAGCCATCAGACATCCATGTGCAACACGCTCCCTGTGTGTTTAGCCATCAGACATCCATGTGCAAAACGATCGCTGTGTGTTTAGCCATCAGGCATCCATGTGCAACATGATCGCTGTGTGTTTAGCCATCAGGCATCCATGTGCAACATGATCGCTGTGTGTTTAGCCATCAGGCATCCATGTGCAACACGCTCCCTGTGTGATTAGCCATCAGGCATCCATGTGCAACACAATTGATGTGTGTTTAGCCCTCAGGCATCCATGTGCAACACGTTCCCTGTGTGTTTAGCCATCAGGCATCCATGTGCAACACGCTCCCTGTGTGTTTAGCCCTCAGGCATCCATGTGCAACACGCTCCCTGTGTGTTTAGCCATGAGGCATCCATGTGCAACACGCTAACTATGGGCCTGATTCAGAGCCGTTCGCTATTTGCGGTCGTTCGTTCTAAAACAAGGGGTGGCTATTCAAATGATCCGTTCGCAAATTGCAGTCTGTTCACACCTCTAAGTCTGAACGAGCGTGCAAAACATACGCTCGTTTATTTGTTAAAAACGCCCCCTGGCCGCTCGCACCATACGTCATGTCTGCTATTTATTAGATTAATCGAGTACATCGAACAGCGTATGAACTGCTCGCTATTCTTGTGGTTGGTTTTTCCTACCACTATATTGCGAGCAGTTCTGAGTTAAAAAAAACCAAGAGACGTGGTCAATGACGCTGCTGTATTAATTATGCACTCCCTTAAAACGCCCATTTTGACATTTAAGCACGCCTGCGTTCGAATTCCACTCCCCCGTTTACAAGCACCTTCCCCTGTTACCACCCACATACGCCTCATTCTGTCACTCAAAATAGCAGGCACTCGCTATATAGCGTACAAACGATTTTCGGCCGCACTGACTGGTTCGCGCATGCATATTAAAAACTGTACGCATGCGCAGATGTGCGAACATCGCTCAGAACGAGCGTACGGCCGCTAGCGAGCGGCTCTGAATGAGGGCCTATGTGTTTAGCCATCAGGCATCCATGTGCAACACGCTCCCTGTGTGTTTAGCCATCAGGCATCCATGTGCAACATGCTCGCTGTGTGTTTAGCCATCAGGCATCCATGTGCAACACGCTAACTATGTGTTTAGCCATCAGGCATCCATGTGCAACACGCTCCCTGTGTGTTTAGCCATCAGGCATCCGTGTGCAACACGCTCGCTGTGTGTTTAGCCATCAGGCATCCATGTGCAACACGCTCCCTGTGTGTTTAGCCTTCAGGCATCCATGTGCAAAATGCTCCCTGTGTGTTTAGCCACCAGGCTTCCATGTGAAACATGATCACTGTGTGTTTAGCCATCAGGCATCCATGTGCAACACGCTCCCTGTGTGTTTAGCCATCAGGCATCCATGTGCAAAACGCTCCCTGTGTGTTTAGCCATCAGGCGTCCATGTTTAATAGAATTGGTGTGTGTTTAGCCATCAGGCATCCATGTGCAACACGCTCCCTGTGTTTTTAGCCATCAGGCATCCATGTGCAACATGATCGATGTGTGTTTAGCCATCAGGCATCCATGTGCAACACGCTCCCTGTGTGTTTAGCCATCAGGCATCCATGTGCAACATGATCGCTGTGTGTTTAGCCATCAGACATCCATGTGCAACACGCTAACTATGTGTTTAGCCATCAGGCATGCATGTGCAACATGCTCCCTGTGTGTTTAGCCATCAGGCATCCACATGCAACATGCTCCCTGTGTGTTTAGCCATCAGGCATCCATGTGCAACACGCTCCCTGTGTGTTTAGCCATCAAGCATCCTTGTGCAACATGCTCCCTGTGTGTTTAGCCATCATGCATCCATGTGCAACATGCTCCCTGTGTGTTTAGCCATCAGACATCCATGTGCAACACGCTCGCTGTGTGTTTAGCCATCAGGCCTCCATGTGCAACACGATCGCTGTGTGTTTAGCCATCAGGCCTCCATGTGCAACACGCTCCCTGTGTGTTTAGCCGTCAGGCATCCATGTGCAACACGCTCCCTGTGTGTTTAGCCGTCAGGCATCGATGTGCAACACGCTCCCTGTGTGTTTAGCCGTCAGGCATCCATGTGCAACACGCTCCCTGTGTTTTTAGCCGTCAGGCATCCATGTGCAACACGCTCCCTGTGTGTTTAGCCGTCAGACATCCATGTGCAACACGCTCCCTGTGTGTTTAGCCGTCAGGCATCCATGTGCAACACGCTCCCTGTGTGTTTAGCTGTCAGGCATCCATGTGCAACACGCTCCCTGTGTGTTTAGCCGTCAGGCATCCATGTGTAACATGATCGCTGTGTGTTTAGCCATCAGGCATCCATGTGTAACACGCGCCCTGTGTGTTTAGCCATCAGGCATCCATGTGCAACACGCTCCCTGTGTGTTTAGCCATCAGGCATCCATGTGTAACATGATCGCTGTGTGTTTAACCATCAGGCATCCATGTGTAACATGATCGCTGTGTGTTTAGCCATCAGGCATCCATGTGCAACACGCTCCCTGTGTGTTTAGCCATCAGGCATCCATGTGCAACACGCTCCCTGTGTGTTTAGCCACCATGCATCCATGTGAAACATGATCACTGTGTGTTTAGCCTTCAGGCATCCATGTGCAACATGCTCCCTGTGTGTTTAGCCACCATGCATCCATGTGAAACATGATCACTGTGTGTTTAGCCTTCAGGCATCCATGTGCAACATGCTCCCTGTGTGTTTAGCCATCAGGCATCCATGTGCAACACGCTCCCTGTGTGTTTAGCCATCAGGTATCCATGTGCAACATGCTCCCTGTGTGTTTAGCCATCAGGCATCTATGTGCAACATGATCCCTGTGTGTTTAGCCTTCAGGCATCCATGTGCAACACACTCCCTGTGTATTTAGCCATCAGGCATCCATGTGCAACATGATCGCTGTGTGTTCAGCCATCAGGCATCCATGTGCAACACGCTCCCTGTGTGTTTAGCCATCAGGCATCCATTAGCAACACGCTCCCTGTGTGTTTAGCCATAAGGCATCCATGTGCAACACGCTCCCTGTGTGTTTAGCCATAAGGCATCCATGTGCAACACGCTCCCTGTGTGTTTAGCCATCAGACATCCATGTGCAACACGCTCCCTGTGTGTTTAGCCATCAGACATCCATGTGCAAAACGATCGCTGTGTGTTTAGCCATCAGGCATCCATGTGCAACATGATCGCTGTGTGATTAGCCATCAGGCATCCATGTGCAACATGATCGCTGTGTGTTTAGCCATCAGGCATCCATGTGCAACACGCTCCCTGTGTGATTAGCCATCAGGCATCCATGTGCAACACAATTGATGTGTGTTTAGCCCTCAGGCATCCATGTGCAACACGTTCCCTGTGTGTTTAGCCATCAGGCATCCATGTGCAACACGCTCCCTGTGTGTTTAGCCCTCAGGCATCCATGTGCAACACGCTCCCTGTGTGTTTAGCCATGAGGCATCCATGTGCAACACGCTAACTATGGGCCTGATTCAGAGCCGTTCGCTATTTGCGGTCGTTCGTTCTAAAACAAGGGGTGGCTATTCAAATGATCCGTTCGCAAATTGCAGTCTGTTCACACCTCTAAGTCTGAACGAGCGTGCAAAACATACGCTCGTTTATTTGTTAAAAACGCCCCCTGGCCGCTCGCACCATACGTCATGTCCGCTATTTATTAGATTAATCGAGTACATCGAACAGCGTATGAACTGCTCGCTATTCTTGTGGTTGGTTTTTCCTACCACTATATTGCGAGCAGTTCTGAGTTAAAAAAAACCAAGAGACGTGGTCAATGACGCTGCTGTATTAATTATGCACTCCCTTAAAACGCCCATTTTGACATTTAAGCACGCCTGCGTTCGAATTCCACTCCCCCGTTTACAAGCACCTTCCCCTGTTACCACCCACATACGCCTCATTCTGTCACTCAAAATAGCAGGCACTCGCTATATAGCGCACAAACGATTTTCGGCCGCACTGACTGGTTCGCGCATGCATATTAAAAACTGTACGCATGCGCAGATGTGCGAACATCGCTCAGAACGAGCGTACGGCCGCTAGCGAGCGGCTCTGAATGAGGGCCTATGTGTTTAGCCATCAGGCATCCATGTGCAACACGCTCCCTGTGTGTTTAGCCATCAGGCATCCATGTGCAACATGCTCGCTGTGTGTTTAGCCATCAGGCATCCATGTGCAACACGCTAACTATGTGTTTAGCCATCAGGCATCCTTGTGCAACACGCTCCCTGTGTGTTTAGCCATCAGGCATCCGTGTGCAACACGCTCGCTGTGTGTTTAGCCATCAGGCATCCATGTGCAACACGCTCCCTGTGTGTTTAGCCATCAGGCATCCATGTGCAAAATGCTCCCTGTGTGTTTAGCCACCAGGCTTCCATGTGAAACATGATCACTGTGTGTTTAGCCATCAGGCATCCATGTGCAACACGCTCCCTGTGTGTTTAGCCATCAGGCATCCATGTTTAACAGAATTGGTGTGTGTTTAGCCATCAGGCATCCATGTGCAACACGCTCCCTGTGTTTTTAGCCATCAGGCATCCATGTGCAACATGATCGATGTGTGTTTAGCCATCAGGCATCCATGTGCAACACGCTCCCTGTGTGTTTAGCCATCAGGCATCCATGTGCAACATGATCGCTGTGTGTTTAGCCATCAGACATCCATGTGCAACACGCTAACTATGTGTTTAGCCATCAGGCATGCATGTGCAACATGCTCCCTGTGTGTTTAGCCATCAGGCATCCACATGCAACATGCTCCCTGTGTGTTTAGCCATCAGGCATCCATGTGCAACACGCTCCCTGTGTGTTTAGCCATCAAGCATCCTTGTGCAACATGCTCCCTGTGTGTTTAGCCATCATGCATCCATGTGCAACATGCTCCCTGTGTGTTTAGCCATCAGACATCCATGTGCAACACGCTCGCTGTGTGTTTAGCCATCAGGCATCCATGTGCAACACGATCGCTGTGTGTTTAGCCATCAGGCATCCATGTGCAACACGCTCCCTGTGTGTTTAGCCGTCAGGCATACATGTGCAACACGCTCCCTGTGTGTTTAGCCGTCGGGCATCGATGTGCAACACGCTCCCTGTGTGTTTAGCCGTCAGGCATCCATGTGCAACACGCTCCCTGTGTTTTTAGCCGTCAGGCATCCATGTGCAACACGCTCCCTGTGTGTTTAGCCGTCAGACATCCATGTGCAACACGCTCCCTGTGTGTTTAGCCGTCAGGCATCCATGTGCAACACGCTCCCTGTGTGTTTAGCTGTCAGGCATCCATGTGCAACACGCTCCCTGTGTGTTTAGCCATCAGGCATCCATGTGTAACATGATCGCTGTGTGTTTAGCCATCAGGCATCCATGTGTAACACGCGCCCTGTGTGTTTAGCCATCAGGCATCCATGTGCAACACGCTCCCTGTGTGTTTAGCTATCAGGCATCCATGTGTAACATGATCGCTGTGTGTTTAACCATCAGGCATCCATGTGTAACATGATCGCTGTGTGTTTAGCCATCAGGCATCCATGTGCAACACGCTCCCTGTGTGTTTAGCCATCAGGCATCCATGTGCAACACGCTCCCTGTGTGTTTAGCCACCATGCATCCATGTGAAACATGATCACTGTGTGTTTAGCCTTCAGGCATCCATGTGCAACATGCTCCCTGTGTGTTTAGCCACCATGCATCCATGTGAAACATGATCACTGTGTGTTTAGCCTTCAGGCATCCATGTGCAACATGCTCCCTGTGTGTTTAGCCATCAGGCATCCATGTGCAACACGCTCCCTGTGTGTTTAGCCATCAGGCATCCATGTGCAACACGCTCCCTGTGTGTTTAGCCATCAGGCATTCATGTGCAACACACTCCCTGTGTGTTTAGCCATCAGGCATCCATGTGAAACATGATCACTGTGTGTTTAGCCTTCAGGCATAACACACTCCCTGTGTGTTTAGCCATCAGGCATCCATGTGCAACACGATTGCTGTGTGTTTAGCCATCACGCATCTATGTGCAACACGCTCCCTGTGTGTTTAGCCATCAGGCATCCATGTGCAACACGCTCGCTGTGTTTTTAGCCATCAGGCATCCATGCGCAACACGCTCGCTGTGTGTTTAGCCATCAGGCATCCTTGCGCAACACGCTCCCTGTGTGTTTAGCCATCAGGCATCCATGTGCAACACGCTCCCTGTGTGTTTAGCCATCAGGCATCCATGTGTAACATGATCGCTGTGTGTTTAGCCATCAGGCATCCATGTGCAACACGCTCCCTGTGTGTTTAGCCATCAGGCATCCATGTGCAACATGATCGCTGTGTGTTTAGCCGTCAGGCATCCATGTGCAACACGCTCCCTGTGTGTTTAGCCATCAGGCATCTATGTGTAACATGATCGCTGTGTGTTTAGCCATCAGGGATCTATGTGCAACATGCTCCCTGTGTGTTTAGCCATCAGGCATGCATGTGCAACATGCTCCCTGTGTGTTTAGCCATCAGGCATCCACGTGCAACATGCTCCCTGTGTGTTTAGCCATCAGGCATCCACGTGCAACATGCTCCCTGTATCAGACATCCATGTGCAACACGCTCGCTGTGTGTTTAGCCATCAGGCATCCATGTGCAACACGATCGCTGTGTGTTTAGCCATCAGGCATCCATGTGCAACACGCTCCCTGTGTGTTTAGCCGTCAGGCATCCATGTGCAACACGCTCCCTGTGTGTTTAGCCGTCAGGCATCCATGTGCAACACGCTCCCTGTGTGTTTAGCCGTCAGGCATCCATGTGCAACACGCTCCCTGTGTTTTTAGCCGTCAGGCATCCATGTGCAACACGCTCCCTGTGTGTTTAGCCGTCAGACATCCATGTGCAACACGCTCCCTGTGTGTTTAGCCGTCAGGCATCCATGTGCAACACGCTCCCTGTGTGTTTAGCCGTCAGGCATCCATGTGCAACACGCTCCCTGTGTGTTTAGCCGTCAGGCATCCATGTGTAACATGATCGCTGTGTGTTTAGCCGTCAGGCATCCATGTGTAACACGCGCCCTGTGTGTTTAGCCATCAGGCATCCATGTGCAACACGCTCCCTGTGTGTTTAGCCATCAGGCATCCATGTGTAACATGATCACTGTGTGTTTAACCATTAGGCATCTATGTGTAACATGATCGCTGTGTGTTTAGCAATCAGGCATCCATGTGCAACACGCTCCCTGTGTGTTTAGCCATCAGGCATCCATGTGCAACACGCTCCCTGTGTGTTTAGCCACCATGCATCCATGTGAAACATGATCACTGTGTGTTTAGCCGTCAGGCATCCATGTGCAACACGCTCCCTGTGTGTTTAGTCACCATGCATCCATGTGAAACATGATCACTGTGTGTTTAGCCTTCAGGCATCCATGTGCAACACGCTCCCTGTGTGTTTAGCCGTCAGGCATCCATGTGCAACACGCTCCCTGTGTGTTTAGCCGTCAGGCATCCATGTGTAACATGATCGCTGTGTGTTTAGCCATCAGGCATCCATGTGTAACACGCGCCCTGTGTGTTTAGCCATCAGGCATCCATGTGCAACACGCTCCCTGTGTGTTTAGCCATCAGGCATCCATGTGTAACATGATCGCTGTGTGTTTAACCATCAGGCATCTATGTGTAACATGATCGCTGTGTGTTTAGCCATCAGGCATCCATGTGCAACACGCTCCCTGTGTGTTTAGCCATCAGGCATCCATGTGCAACACGCTCCCTGTGTGTTTAGCCACCATGTTTCCATGTGAAACATGATCACTGTGTGTTTAGCCGTCAGGCATCCATGTGCAACACGCTCCCTGTGTGTTTAGCCACCATGCATCCATGTGAAACATGATCACTGTGTGTTTAGCCTTCAGGCATCCATGTGCAACATGCTCCCTGTGTGTTTAGCCATCAGGCATCCATGTGCAACACGCTCCCTGTGTGTTTAGCCATCAGGCATCCGTGTGCAACACGCTCGCTGTGTGTTTAGCCATCAGGCATCCATGTGCAACACGCTCCCTGTGTGTTTAGCCATCAGGCATCCATGTGCAAAATGCTCCCTGTGTGTTTAGCCACCAGGCTTCCATGTGAAACATGATCACTGTGTGTTTAGCCATCAGGCATCCATGTGCAACACGCTCCCTGTGTGTTTAGCCATCAGGCATCCATGTGCAAAACGCTCCCTGTGTGTTTAGCCATCAGGCATCCATGTTTAACAGAATTGGTGTGTGTTTAGCCATCAGGCATCCATGTGCAACACGCTCCCTGTGTTTTTAGCCATCAGGCATCCATGTGCAACATGATCGATGTGTGTTTAGCCATCAGGCATCCATGTGCAACACGCTCCCTGTGTGTTTAGCCATCAGGCATCCATGTGCAACATGATCGCTGTGTGTTTAGCCATCAGACATCCATGTGCAACACGCTAACTATGTGTTTAGCCATCAGGCATGCATGTGCAACATGCTCCCTGTGTGTTTAGCCATCAGGCATCCACATGCAACATGCTCCCTGTGTGTTTAGCCATCAGGCATCCATGTGCAACACGCTCCCTGTGTGTTTAGCCATCAAGCATCCTTGTGCAACATGCTCCCTGTGTGTTTAGCCATCATGCATCCATGTGCAACATGCTCCCTGTGTGTTTAGCCATCAGACATCCATGTGCAACACGCTCGCTGTGTGTTTAGCCATCAGGCATCCATGTGCAACACGATCGCTGTGTGTTTAGCCATCAGGCATCCATGTGCAACACGCTCCCTGTGTGTTTAGCCGTCAGGCATACATGTGCAACACGCTCCCTGTGTGTTTAGCCGTCAGGCATCGATGTGCAACACGCTCCCTGTGTGTTTAGCCGTCAGGCATCCATGTGCAACACGCTCCCTGTGTTTTTAGCCGTCAGGCATCCATGTGCAACACGCTCCCTGTGTGTTTAGCCGTCAGACATCCATGTGCAACACGCTCCCTGTGTGTTTAGCCGTCAGGCATCCATGTGCAACACGCTCCCTGTGTGTTTAGCTGTCAGGCATCCATGTGCAACACGCTCCCTGTGTGTTTAGCCATCAGGCATCCATGTGTAACATGATCGCTGTGTGTTTAGCCATCAGGCATCCATGTGTAACACGCGCCCTGTGTGTTTAGCCATCAGGCATCCATGTGCAACACGCTCCCTGTGTGTTTAGCTATCAGGCATCCATGTGTAACATGATCGCTGTGTGTTTAACCATCAGGCATCCATGTGTAACATGATCGCTGTGTGTTTAGCCATCAGGCATCCATGTGCAACACGCTCCCTGTGTGTTTAGCCATCAGGCATCCATGTGCAACACGCTCCCTGTGTGTTTAGCCACCATGCATCCATGTGAAACATGATCACTGTGTGTTTAGCCTTCAGGCATCCATGTGCAACATGCTCCCTGTGTGTTTAGCCACCATGCATCCATGTGAAACATGATCACTGTGTGTTTAGCCTTCAGGCATCCATGTGCAACATGCTCCCTGTGTGTTTAGCCATCAGGCATCCATGTGCAACACGCTCCCTGTGTGTTTAGCCATCAGGCATCCATGTGCAACACGCTCTCTGTGTGTTTAGCCATCAGGCATTCATGTGCAACACACTCCCTGTGTGTTTAGCCATCAGGCATCCATGTGAAACATGATCACTGTGTGTTTAGCCTTCAGGCATAACACACTCCCTGTGTGTTTAGCCATCAGGCATCCATGTGCAACACGATTGCTGTGTGTTTAGCCATCACGCATCTATGTGCAACACGCTCCCTGTGTGTTTAGCCATCAGGCATCCATGTGCAACACGCTCGCTGTGTTTTTAGCCATCAGGCATCCATGCGCAACACGCTCGCTGTGTGTTTAGCCATCAGGCATCCTTGCGCAACACGCTCCCTGTGTGTTTAGCCATCAGGCATCCATGTGCAACACGCTCCCTGTGTGTTTAGCCATCAGGCATCCATGTGTAACATGATCGCTGTGTGTTTAGCCATCAGGCATCCATGTGCAACACGCTCCCTGTGTGTTTAGCCATCAGGCATCCATGTGCAACATGATCGCTGTGTGTTTAGCCGTCAGGCATCCATGTGCAACACGCTCCCTGTGTGTTTAGCCATCAGGCATCTATGTGTAACATGATCGCTGTGTGTTTAGCCATCAGGGATCTATGTGCAACATGCTCCCTGTGTGTTTAGCCATCAGGCATGCATGTGCAACATGCTCCCTGTGTGTTTAGCCATCAGGCATCCACGTGCAACATGCTCCCTGTGTGTTTAGCCATCAGGCATCCACGTGCAACATGCTCCCTGTATCAGACATCCATGTGCAACACGCTCGCTGTGTGTTTAGCCATCAGGCATCCATGTGCAACACGATCGCTGTGTGTTTAGCCATCAGGCATCCATGTGCAACACGCTCCCTGTGTGTTTAGCCGTCAGGCATCCATGTGCAACACGCTCCCTGTGTGTTTAGCCGTCAGGCATCCATGTGCAACACGCTCCCTGTGTGTTTAGCCGTCAGGCATCCATGTGCAACACGCTCCCTGTGTTTTTAGCCGTCAGGCATCCATGTGCAACACGCTCCCTGTGTGTTTAGCCGTCAGACATCCATGTGCAACACGCTCCCTGTGTGTTTAGCCGTCAGGCATCCATGTGCAACACGCTCCCTGTGTGTTTAGCCGTCAGGCATCCATGTGCAACACGCTCCCTGTGTGTTTAGCCGTCAGGCATCCATGTGTAACATGATCGCTGTGTGTTTAGCCGTCAGGCATCCATGTGTAACACGCGCCCTGTGTGTTTAGCCATCAGGCATCCATGTGCAACACGCTCCCTGTGTGTTTAGCCATCAGGCATCCATGTGTAACATGATCACTGTGTGTTTAACCATTAGGCATCTATGTGTAACACGATCGCTGTGTGTTTATCAATCAGGCATCCATGTGCAACACGCTCCCTGTGTGTTTAGCCATCAGGCATCCATGTGCAACACGCTCCCTGTGTGTTTAGCCACCATGCATCCATGTGAAACATGATCACTGTGTGTTTAGCCGTCAGGCATCCATGTGCAACACGCTCCCTGTGTGTTTAGCCACCATGCATCCATGTGAAACATGATCACTGTGTGTTTAGCCTTCAGGCATCCATGTGCAACACGCTCCCTGTGTGTTTAGCCGTCAGGCATCCATGTGCAACACGCTCCCTGTGTGTTTAGCCGTCAGGCATCCATGTGTAACATGATCGCTGTGTGTTTAGCCATCAGGCATCCATGTGTAACACGCGCCCTGTGTGTTTAGCCATCAGGCATCCATGTGCAACACGCTCCCTGTGTGTTTAGCCATCAGGCATCCATGTGTAACATGATCGCTGTGTGTTTAACCATCAGGCATCTATGTGTAACATGATCGCTGTGTGTTTAGCCATCAGGCATCCATGTGCCACACGCTCCCTGTGTGTTTAGCCATCAGGCATCCATGTGCAACACGCTCCCTGTGTGTTTAGCCACCATGTTTCCATGTGAAACATGATCACTGTGTGTTTAGCCGTCAGGCATCCATGTGCAACACGCTCCCTGTGTGTTTAGCCACCATGCATCCATGTGAAACATGATCACTGTGTGTTTAGCCTTCAGGCATCCATGTGCAACATGCTCCCTGTGTGTTTAGCCATCAGGCATCCATGTGCAACACGCTCCCTGTGTGTTTAGCCATCAGGCATCCATGTGCAACACGCTCCCTGTGTGTTTAGCCATCAGGTATTCATGTGCAACACGCTCCCTGTGTGTTTAGCCATCAGGCATCCATGTGTAACACGATCGCTGTGTGTTTAGCCATCAGGCATCTATGTGCAACACGCTCCCTGTGTGTTTAGCCATCAGGCATCTATATGCAACACGCTCCCTGTGTGTTTAGCCATCAGGCATCCATGTGTAACATGATCGCTGTGTGTTTAGCCATCAGGCATCCATGTGCAACACGCTCCCTGTGTGTTTAGCCATCAGGCATCCATGTGCAACACGCTCCCTGTTTGTTTAGCCATCAGGCATCCATGTGTAACAGGGTCGCTGTGTGTTTAGCCATCAGGGATCTATGTGCAACACGCTCCCTGTGTGTTTAGCCATCAGGCATCCATGTGCAACATGCTCCCTGTGTGTATAGCCATCAGGCATCTATGTGCAACACGCTCCCTGTGTGTTTAGCCATCAGGCATCCACGTGCAACATGCTCCCTGTGTGTTTAGCCATCAGGCCTCCATGTGCAACACGCTCCCTGTGTGTTTAGCCATTAGGCATATATGTGCAACACGCTCCCTGTGTGTTTAGCCGTCAGGCATCCATGTGCAACACGCTCCCTGTGTGTTTAGCCATCAGGCATCCATGTGTAACAGGATCGCTGTGTGTTTAGCCATCAGGGATCTATGTGCAACACGATCCCTGTGTGTTTAGCCATCAGGCATCCATGTGCAACATGCTCCCTGTGTGTATAGCCATCAGGCATATATGTGCAACACGCTCCCTGTGTGTTTAGCCGTCAGGCATCCATGTGCAACACGCTCCCTGTGTGTTTAGCCATCAGGCATCCATGTGTAACATGATCGCTGTGTGTTTAGCCATCAGGCATCCATGTGCAACACGCTCCCTGTGTGTTTAGCCATCAGGCATCCATGTGTAACATGATCGCTGTGTGTTTAGCCATCAGGCATCCATGTGCAACACGCTCCCTGTGTGTTTAGCCGTCAGGCATCCATGTGCAACACGCTCCCTGTGTGTTTAGCCATCAGGCATCTATGTGTAACATGATCGCTGTGTGTTTAGCCATCAGGGATCTATGTGCAACATGCTCCCTGTGTGTTTAGCCATCAGGCATGCATGTGCAACACGCTCCCTGTGTGTTTAGCCATCAGGCATCTATGTGTAACATGATCCCTGTGTGTTTAGCCATCAGGCATCCACATGCAACATGCTCCCTGTGTGTTTAGCCATCAGGCATCCATGTGCAACACGCTCCCTGTGTGTTTAGCCATCAAGCATCCTTGTGCAACATGCTCCCTGTGTGTTTAGCCATCATGCATCCATGTGCAACATGCTCCCTGTGTGTTTAGCCATCAGACATCCATGTGCAACACGCTCGCTGTGTGTTTAGCCATCAGGCATCCATGTGCAACACGATCGCTGTGTGTTTAGCCATCAGGCATCCATGTGCAACACGCTCCCTGTGTGTTTAGCCGTCAGGCATCCATGTGCAACACGCTCCCTGTGTGTTTAGCCGTCAGGCATCGATGTGCAACACGCTCCCTGTGTGTTTAGCCGTCAGGCATCCATGTGCAACACGCTCCCTGTGTTTTTAGCCGTCAGGCATCCATGTGCAACACGCTCCCTGTGTGTTTAGCCGTCAGACATCCATGTGCAACACGCTCCCTGTGTGTTTAGCCGTCAGGCATCCATGTGCAACACGCTCCCTGTGTGTTTAGCTGTCAGGCATCCATGTGCAACACGCTCCCTGTGTGTTTAGCCATCAGGCATCCATGTGTAACATGATCGCTGTGTGTTTAGCCATCAGGCATCCATGTGTAACACGCGCCCTGTGTGTTTAGCCATCAGGCATCCATGTGCAACACGCTCCCTGTGTGTTTAGCCATCAGGCATCCATGTGTAACATGATCGCTGTGTGTTTAACCATCAGGCATCCATGTGTAACATGATCGCTGTGTGTTTAGCCATCAGGCATCCATGTGCAACACGCTCCCTGTGTGTTTAGCCATCAGGCATCCATGTGCAACACGCTCCCTGTGTGTTTAGCCACCATGCATCCATGTGAAACATGATCACTGTGTGTTTAGCCTTCAGGCATCCATGTGCAACATGCTCCCTGTGTGTTTAGCCACCATGCATCCATGTGAAACATGATCACTGTGTGTTTAGCCTTCAGGCATCCATGTGCAACATGCTCCCTGTGTGTTTAGCCATCAGGCATCCATGTGCAACACGCTCCCTGTGTGTTTAGCCATCAGGCATTCATGTGCAACACACTCCCTGTGTGTTTAGCCATCAGGCATCCATGTGAAACATGATCACTGTGTGTTTAGCCTTCAGGCATAACACACTCCCTGTGTGTTTAGCCATCAGGCATCCATGTGCAACACGATTGCTGTGTGTTTAGCCATCACGCATGTATGTGCAACACGCTCCCTGTGTGTTTAGCCATCAGGCATCCATGCGCAACACGCTCGCTGTGTGTTTAGCCATCAGGCATCCATGCGCAACACGCTCGCTGTGTGTTTAGCCATCAGGCATCCATGCGCAACACGCTCCCTGTGTGTTTAGCCATCAGGCATCCATGTGCAACACGCTCCCTGTGTGTTTAGCCATCAGGCATCCATGTGTAACACGATCGCTGTGTGTTTAGCCATCAGGCATCCATGTGCAACACGCTCCCTGTGTGTTTAGCCATCAGGCATCCATGTGCAACATGATCGCTGTGTGTTTAGCCGTCAGGCATCCATGTGCAACACGCTCCCTGTGTGTTTAGCCATCAGGCATCTATGTGTAACATGATCGCTGTGTGTTTAGCCATCAGGGATCTATGTGCAACATGCTCCCTGTGTGTTTAGCCATCAGGCATCCACGTGCAACATGCTCCCTGTGTGTTTAGCCATCAGGCATCCACGTGCAACATGCTCCCTGTGTGTTTAGCCATCAGGCATCCATGTGCAACACGCTCCCTGTGTGTTTAGCCATCAAGCATCCTTGTGCAACATGCTCCCTGTGTGTTTAGCCATCATGAATCCATGTGCAACACGCTCCCTGTGTGTTTAGCCATCAGACATCCATGTGCAACACGCTCGCTGTGTGTTTAGCCATCAGGCATCCATGTGCAACACGATCGCTGTGTGTTTAGCCATCAGGCATCCATGTGCAACACGCTCCCTGTGTGTTTAGCCGTCAGGCATCCATGTGCAACACGCTCCCTGTGTGTTTAGCCATCAGGCATCCATGTGCAACACGATCGCTGTGTGTTTAGCCATCAGGCATCCATGTGCAACACGCTCCCTGTGTGTTTAGCCGTCAGGCATCCATGTGCAACACGCTCCCTGTGTGTTTAGCCGTCAGGCATCCATGTGCAACACGCTCCCTGTGTGTTTAGCCGTCAGGCATCCATGTGCAACACGCTCCCTGTGTGTTTAGCCACCATGCATCCATGTGAAACATGATCACTGTGTGTTTAGCCGTCAGGCATCCATGTGCAACACGCTCCCTGTGTGTTTAGCCACCATGCATCCATGTGAAACATGATCACTGTGTGTTTAGCCTTCAGGCATCCATGTGCAACACGCTCCCTGTGTGTTTAGCCATCAGGCATCCATGTGCAACAAGCTCCCTGTGTGTTTAGCCATCAGGCATCCATGTGCAACACGCTCCCTGTGTGTTTAGCCATCAGGCATTCATGTGCAACACGCTCCCTGTGTGTTTAGCCATCAGGCATCCATGTGTAACACGATCGCTGTGTGTTTAGCCATCAGGCATCTATGTGCAACACGCTCCCTGTGTGTTTAGCCATCAGGCATCTATGTGCAACACGCTCCCTGTGTGTTTAGCCATCAGGCATCCATGTGTAACACGATCGCTGTGTGTTTAGCCATCAGGCATCCATGTGCAACACGCTCCCTGTGTGTTTAGCCATCAGGCATCCATGTGCAACACGCTCCCTGTGTGTTTAGCCATCAGGCATCCATGTGTAACAGGATCGCTGAGTGTTTAGCCATCAGGGATCTATGTGCAACACGCTCCCTGTGTGTTTAGCCATCAGGCATCCATGCGCAACATGCTCCCTGTGTGTATAGCCATCAGGCATCTATGTGCAACACGCTCCCTGTGTGTTTAGCCATCAGGCATCCACGAGCAACATGCTCCCTGTGTGTTTAGCCATCAGGCCTCCATGTGCAACACGCTCCCTATGTGTTTAGCCATCAGGCATATATGTGCAACACGCTCCCTGTGTGTTTAGCCATCAGGCATCTATGTGTAACATGATCGCTGTGTGTTTAGCCATCAGGGATCTATGTGCAACATGCTCCGTGTGTGTTTAGCCATCAGGCATGCATGTGCAACATGCTCCCTGTGTGTTTATCCATCAGGCATCCACGTGCAACATGCTCCCTGTGTGTTTAGTCATCAGGCATCCATGTGCAACACGCTCCCTGTGTGTTTAGCCATCAAGCATCCTTGTGCAACATGTTCCCTGTGTGTTTAGCCATAATGCATCCATGTGCAACATGCTTCCAGTGTGTTTAGCCATCAGAAATCCATGTACAACACGCTCGCTGTGTGTTTAGCCATCAGGCATCCATGTGCAACACGATCGCTGTGTGTTTAGCCATCAGGCATCCATGTGCAACACGCTCCCTGTGTGTTTAGCCGTCAGGCATCCATGTGCAACACGCTCCCTGTGTGTTTAGCCGTCAGGCATCCATGTGCAACACGCTCCCTGTGTGTTTAGCCGTCAGGCATCCATGTGCAACACGCTCCCTGTGTTTTTAGCCGTCAGGCATCCATGTGCAACACGCTCCCTGTGTGTTTAGCCGTCAGACATCCATGTGCAACACGCTCCCTGTGTGTTTAGCCGTCAGGCATCCATGTGCAACACGCTCCCTGTGTGTTTAGCTGTCAGGCATCCATGTGCAACACGCTCCCTGTGTGTTTAGCCGTCAGGCATCCATGTGTAACATGATCGCTGTGTGTTTAGACGTCAGGCAACCATGTGTAACACGCGCCCTGTGTGTTTAGCCATCAGGCATCCATGTTTAACATGATCGCTGTGTGTTTAACCATCAGGCATCCATGTGTAACATGATCGCTGTGTGTTTAGCCATCAGGCATCCATGTGCAACACGCTCCCTGTGTGTTTAGCCATCAGGCATCCATGTGCAACACGCTCCCTGTGTGTTTAGCCACCATGCATCCATGTGAAACATGATCACTGTGTGTTTAGCCTTCAGGCATCCATGTGCAACATGCTCCCTGTGTGTTTAGCCACCATGCATCCATGTGAAACATGATCACTGTGTGTTTAGCCTTCAGGCATAACACACTCCCTGTGTGTTTAGCCATCAGGCATCCATGTGCAACACGATTGCTGTGTGTTTAGCCATCACGCATCTATGTGCAACACGCTCCCTGTGTGTTTAGCCATCAGGCATCCATGTGCAACACGCTCGCTGTGTGTTTAGCCATCAGGCATCCATGCGCAACACGCTCGCTGTGTGTTTAGCCATCAGGCATCCTTGCGCAACACGCTCACTGTGTGTTTAGCCATCAGGCATCCATGTGTAACACGCGCCCTGTGTGTTTAGCCATCAGGCATCCATGTGCAACACGCTCCCTGTGTGTTTAGCCATCAGGCATCCATGTGTAACATGATCGCTGTGTGTTTAACCATCAGGCATCCATGTGTAACATGATCGCTGTGTGTTTAGCCATCAGGCATCCATGTGCAACACGCTCCCTGTGTGTTTAGCCATCAGGCATCCATGTGCAACACGCTCCCTGTGTGTTTAGCCACCATGCATCCATGTGAAACAAGATCACTGTGTGTTTAGCCTTCAGGCATCCATGTGCAATATGCTCCCTGTGTGTTTAGCCACCATGCATCCATGTGAAACATGATCACTGTGTGTTTAGCCTTCAGGCATCCATGTGCAACATGCTCCCTGTGTGTTTAGCCATCAGGCATCCATGTGCAACACGCTCCCTGTGTGTTTAGCCATCAAGCATCCATGTGCAACACGCTCCCTGTGTGTTTAGCCATCAGGCATTCATGTGCAACACACTCCCTGTGTGTTTAGCCATCAGGCATCCATGTGAAACATGATCACTGTGTGTTTAGCCTTCAGGCATAACACACTCCCTGTGTGTTTAGCCATCAGGCATCCATGTGCAACACGATTGCTGTGTGTTTAGCCATCACGCATCTATGTGCAACACGCTCCTTGTGTGTTTAGCCATCAGGCATCCATGTGCAACACGCTCGATGTGTGTTTAGCCATCAGGCATCCATGCGCAACACGCTCGCTGTGTGTTTAGCCATCAGGCATCCTTGCGCAACACGCTCCCTGTGTGTTTAGCCATCAGGCATCCATGTGCAACACGCTCCCTGTGTGTTTAGCCATCAGGCATCCATGTGTAACATGCTCACTGTGTGTTTAGCCATCAGGCATCCATGTGCAACATGCTCCCTGTGTGTTTAGCCACCAGGCATCCATGTGAAACATGATCACTGTGTGTTTAGCCTTCAAGCATCCATGTGCAACACGCTCCCTGTGTGTTTAGCAATCAGGCATCCATGTGCAACATGCCCCATGTGTATTTAGCCATCAGGCATCCATGTGCAACACACTCCCTGTGTGTTTAGCCATCAGGCATCCATGTGCAACATGATCGCTGTGTGTTTAGCCATCAGGCCTCCATGTGCAACATGCTCCCTGTGTGTTTAGCCATCAGGCATATATGTTCAACACGCTCCCTGTGTGTTTAGCCGTCAGGCATCCATGTGCAACACGCTCTCTGTGTGTTTAGCCATCAGGCATCCATGTGTAACACGATCGCTGGGTGTTTAGCCATCAGGCATCTATGTGCAACACGCTCCCTGTGTGTTTTGCCATCAGTCATCCATGTGCAACATGATCGCTGTGTGTTTAGCCATCAGGCATCCACGTGCAACACGCTCCCTGTGTGTTTAGCCATCAGGCATCTATGTGCAACATGCTCCCTGTGTGTTTAGCCATCAGGCATGCACGTGCAACATGCTCCCTGTGTGTTTAGCCATCAGGCATATATGTGCAACACGCTCCCTGTGTGTTTAGCCATCAGGCATCCACGTGCAACATGCTCCCTGTTTGTTTAGCCATCAGGCATATATGTGCAACAGGCTCCCTGTGTGTTTAGCCATCAGGCATCCACGTGCAACATGCTCCCTGTGTGTTTAGCCATCAGGCATCCATGTGCAACACGCTCCCTGTGTGTTTAGCCATCAGGCATCCTTGTGCAACACGCTCCCTGTGTGTTTAGCCATCAGGCATCCATGTGCAACATGCTCCCTGTGTGTTTAGCCATCAGACATCCATGTGCAACATGATCGCTGTGTGTTTAGCCATCAGGCATCCATGTGCAACACGCTCCCTGTGTGTTTAGCCGTCAGGCATCCATGTGCAACACGCATGTGCAACACGCTCCCTGTGTGTTTAGCCGTCAGGCATCCATGTGCAACACGCTCCCTGTGTGTTTAGCCGTCAGGCACCCATGTGCAAGACGCTCCCTGTGTTTTTAGCCGTCAGGCATCCATGTGCAACACGCTCCCTGTGTGTTTAGCCGTCAGGCATCCATGTGCAACACGCTCCCTGTGTGTTTAGCCGTAAGGCATCCATGTGCAACACGCTCCCTGTGTGTTTAGCTGTCAGGCATCCATGTGCAACACGCTCCCTGTGTGTTTAGCCATCAGGCATCCATGTGTAACATGATCGCTGTGTGTTTAGCCATCAGGCATCCATGTGTAACACGCGCCCTGTGTGTTTAGCCATCAGGCATCCATGTGCAACACGCTCCCTGTGTGTTTAGCCATCAGGCATCCATGTGTAACATGATCGCTGTGTGTTTAGCCATCAGGCATCCATGTGTAACACGCGCCCTGTGTGTTTAGCCATCAGGCATCCATGTGCAACACGCTCCCTGTGTGTTTAGCCATCAGGCATCCATGTGCAACACGCTCCCTGTGTGTTTAGCCATCAGGCATCCATGTGTAACATGATCGCTGTGTGTTTAACCATCAGGCATCCATGTGTAACACGATCGCTGTGTGTTTAGCCATCAGGCATCCATGTGCAACACGCTCCGTGTGTTTAACCATCAGGCATCCATGTGCAACACTCTCCCTGTGTGTTTAGCCATCAGGCATCCATGTGCAACACGCTCCCTGTGTGTTTAGCCACCATGCATCCATGTGAAAGATGATCACTGTGTGTTTAGCCTTCAGGCATCCAAGTGCAACACGCTCCCTGTGTGTTTAGCCACCATGCATCCATGTGAAACATGATCACTGTGTGTTTAGCCTTCAGGCTTCCATGTGCAACATGCTCCCTGTGTGTTTAGCCATCAGGCATCCATGTGCAACACGCTCCCTGTGTGTTTAGCCATCAGGCATCCATGTGCAACACGCTCCCTGTGTGTTTAGCCATCAGGCATTCATGTGCAACACGCTCCCTGTGTGTTTAGCCATCAGGCATCCATGTGAAACATGATCACTGTGTGTTTAGCCTTCAGGCATAACACGCTCCCTGTGTGTTTAGCCATCAGGCATCCATGTGCAACACGCTCCCTGTGTGTTTAGCCACCATGCATCCATGTGCAACATGCTCCCTGTGTGTTTAGCCATCAGACATCCATGTGCAACACGCTCGCTGTGTGTTTAGCCATCAGGCATCCATGTGCAACACGATCGCTGTGTGTTTAGCCATCAGGCATCCATGTGCAACACGCTCCCTGTGTGTTTAGCCGTCAGGCATCCATGTGCAACACGCTCCCTGTGTGTTTAGCCGTCAGGCATCGATGTGCAACACGCTCCCTGTGTGTTTAGCCGTCAGGCATCCATGTGCAACACGCTCCCTGTGTTTTTAGCCGTCAGGCATCCATGTGCAACACGCTCCCTGTGTGTTTAGCCGTCAGACATCCATGTGCAACACGCTCCCTGTGTGTTTAGCCGTCAGGCATCCATGTGCAACACGCTCCCTGTGTGTTTAGCTGTCAGGCATCCATGTGCAACACGCTCCCTGTGTGTTTAGCCATCAGGCATCCATGTGTAACATGATCGCTGTGTGTTTAGCCATCAGGCATCCATGTGTAACACGCGCCCTGTGTGTTTAGCCATCAGGCATCCATGTGCAACACGCTCCCTGTGTGTTTAGCCATCAGGCATCCATGTGTAACATGATCGCTGTGTGTTTAACCATCAGGCATCCATGTGTAACATGATCGCTGTGTGTTTAGCCATCAGGCATCCATGTGCAACACGCTCCCTGTGTGTTTAGCCATCAGGCATCCATGTGCAACACGCTCCCTGTGTGTTTAGCCACCATGCATCCATGTGAAACATGATCACTGTGTGTTTAGCCTTCAGGCATCCATGTGCAACATGCTCCCTGTGTGTTTAGCCACCATGCATCCATGTGAAACATGATCACTGTGTGTTTAGCCTTCAGGCATCCATGTGCAACATGCTCCCTGTGTGTTTAGCCATCAGGCATCCATGTGCAACACGCTCCCTGTGTGTTTAGCCATCAGGCATTCATGTGCAACACACTCCCTGTGTGTTTAGCCATCAGGCATCCATGTGAAACATGATCACTGTGTGTTTAGCCTTCAGGCATAACACACTCCCTGTGTGTTTAGCCATCAGGCATCCATGTGCAACACGCTCCCTGTGTGTTTAGCCATCAGGCATTCATGTGCAACACACTCCCTGTGTGTTTAGCCATCAGGCATCCATGTGAAACATGATCACTGTGTGTTTAGCCTTCAGGCATAACACACTCCCTGTGTGTTTAGCCATCAGGCATCCATGTGCAACACGATTGCTGTGTGTTTAGCCATCACGCATCTATGTGCAACACGCTCCCTGTGTGTTTAGCCATCAGGCATCCATGTGCAACACGCTCGCTGTGTGTTTAGCCATCAGGCATCCATGCGCAACACGCTCGCTGTGTGTTTAGCCATCAGGCATCCTTGCGCAACACGCTCACTGTGTGTTTAGCCATCAGGCATCCATGTGTAACACGCGCCCTGTGTGTTTAGCCATCAGGCATCCATGTGCAACACGCTCCCTGTGTGTTTAGCCATCAGGCATCCATGTGTAACATGATCGCTGTGTGTTTAACCATCAGGCATCCATGTGTAACATGATCGCTGTGTGTTTAGCCATCAGGCATCCATGTGCAACACGCTCCCTGTGTGTTTAGCCATCAGGCATCCATGTGCAACACGCTCCCTGTGTGTTTAGCCACCATGCATCCATGTGAAACAAGATCACTGTGTGTTTAGCCTTCAGGCATCCATGTGCAACATGCTCCCTGTGTGTTTAGCCACCATGCATCCATGTGAAACATGATCACTGTGTGTTTAGCCTTCAGGCATCCATGTGCAACATGCTCCCTGTGTGTTTAGCCATCAGGCATCCATGTGCAACACGCTCCCTGTGTGTTTAGCCATCAAGCATCCATGTGCAACACGCTCCCTGTGTGTTTAGCCATCAGGCATTCATGTGCAACACACTCCCTGTGTGTTTAGCCATCAGGCATCCATGTGAAACATGATCACTGTGTGTTTAGCCTTCAGGCATAACACACTCCCTGTGTGTTTAGCCATCAGGCATCCATGTGCAACACGATTGCTGTGTGTTTAGCCATCACGCATCTATGTGCAACACGCTCCTTGTGTGTTTAGCCATCAGGCATCCATGTGCAACACGCTCGCTGTGTGTTTAGCCATCAGGCATCCATGCGCAACACGCTCGCTGTGTGTTTAGCCATCAGGCATCCTTGCGCAACACGCTCCCTGTGTGTTTAGCCATCAGGCATCCATGTGCAACACGCTCCCTGTGTGTTTAGCCATCAGGCATCCATGTGTAACATGCTCACTGTGTGTTTAGCCATCAGGCATCCATGTGCAACATGCTCCCTGTGTGTTTAGCCACCAGGCATCCATGTGAAACATGATCACTGTGTGTTTAGCCTTCAAGCATCCATGTGCAACACGCTCCCTGTGTGTTTAGCAATCAGGCATCCATGTGCAACATGCCCCATGTGTATTTAGCCATCAGGCATCCATGTGCAACACACTCCCTGTGTGTTTAGCCATCAGGCATCCATGTGCAACATGATCGCTGTGTGTTTAGCCATCAGGCCTCCATGTGCAACATGCTCCCTGTGTGTTTAGCCATCAGGCATATATGTTCAACACGCTCCCTGTGTGTTTAGCCGTCAGGCATCCATGTGCAACACGCTCTCTGTGTGTTTAGCCATCAGGCATCCATGTGTAACACGATCGCTGGGTGTTTAGCCATCAGGCATCTATGTGCAACACGCTCCCTGTGTGTTTTGCCATCAGGCATCCATGTGCAACATGATCGCTGTGTGTTTAGCCATCAGGCATCCACGTGCAACACGCTCCCTGTGTGTTTAGCCATCAGGCATCTATGTGCAACATGCTCCCTGTGTGTTTAGCCATCAGGCATGCACGTGCAACATGCTCCCTGTGTGTTTAGCCATCAGGCATATATGTGCAACACGCTCCCTGTGTGTTTAGCCATCAGGCATCCACGTGCAACATGCTCCCTGTTTGTTTAGCCATCAGGCATATATGTGCAACAGGCTCCCTGTGTGTTTAGCCATCAGGCATCCACGTGCAACATGCTCCCTGTGTGTTTAGCCATCAGGCATCCATGTGCAACACGCTCCCTGTGTGTTTAGCCATCAGGCATCCTTGTGCAACACGCTCCCTGTGTGTTTAGCCATCAGGCATCCATGTGCAACATGCTCCCTGTGTGTTTAGCCATCAGACATCCATGTGCAACATGATCGCTGTGTGTTTAGCCATCAGGCATCCATGTGCAACACGCTCCCTGTGTGTTTAGCCGTCAGGCATCCATGTGCAACACGCATGTGCAACACGCTCCCTGTGTGTTTAGCCGTCAGGCATCCATGTGCAACACGCTCCCTGTGTGTTTAGCCGTCAGGCACCCATGTGCAAGACGCTCCCTGTGTTTTTAGCCGTCAGGCATCCATGTGCAACACGCTCCCTGTGTGTTTAGCCGTCAGGCATCCATGTGCAACACGCTCCCTGTGTGTTTAGCCGTAAGGCATCCATGTGCAACACGCTCCCTGTGTGTTTAGCTGTCAGGCATCCATGTGCAACACGCTCCCTGTGTGTTTAGCCATCAGGCATCCATGTGTAACATGATCGCTGTGTGTTTAGCCATCAGGCATCCATGTGTAACACGCGCCCTGTGTGTTTAGCCATCAGGCATCCATGTGCAACACGCTCCCTGTGTGTTTAGCCATCAGGCATCCATGTGTAACATGATCGCTGTGTGTTTAGCCATCAGGCATCCATGTGTAACACGCGCCCTGTGTGTTTAGCCATCAGGCATCCATGTGCAACACGCTCCCTGTGTGTTTAGCCATCAGGCATCCATGTGCAACACGCTCCCTGTGTGTTTAGCCATCAGGCATCCATGTGTAACATGATCGCTGTGTGTTTAACCATCAGGCATCCATGTGTAACACGATCGCTGTGTGTTTAGCCATCAGGCATCCATGTGCAACACGCTCCGTGTGTTTAACCATCAGGCATCCATGTGCAACACTCTCCCTGTGTGTTTAGCCATCAGGCATCCATGTGCAACACGCTCCCTGTGTGTTTAGCCACCATGCATCCATGTGAAACATGATCACTGTGTGTTTAGCCTTCAGGCATCCAAGTGCAACACGCTCCCTGTGTGTTTAGCCACCATGCATCCATGTGAAACATGATCACTGTGTGTTTAGCCTTCAGGCTTCCATGTGCAACATGCTCCCTGTGTGATTAGCCATCAGGCATCCATGTGCAACACGCTCCCTGTGTGTTTAGCCATCAGGCATCCATGTGCAACACGCTCCCTGTGTGTTTAGCCATCAGGCATTCATGTGCAACACGCTCCCTGTGTGTTTAGCCATCAGGCATCCATGTGAAACATGATCACTGTGTGTTTAGCCTTCAGGCATAACACGCTCCCTGTGTGTTTAGCCATCAGGCATCCATGTGCAACACGCTCCCTGTGTGTTTAGCCACCATGCATCCATGTGAAACATGATCACTGTGTGTTTAGCCTTCAGGCATCCATATGCAACACGCTCCCTGTGTGTTTAGCCATCAGGCATCCATGTGCAACACGCTCCCTGTGTGTTTAGCCATCAGGCATCCATGTGAAACACGCTCCCTGTGTGTTTAGCCATCAGGCATCCATGTGGAACACGCTCCCTGTGTGTTTAGCCATCAGGCATCCATGTGAAACACGCTCCCTGTGTGTTTAGTCATCAGGCATCCATGTGTAACATGATCGCTGTGTGTTTAGCCATCAGGCATCCATGTGCAGCACGCCCCCTGTGTGTTTAGCCATCAGGCATCCATGTGCAACACGCTCCTTGTGTGTTTAGCCATCAGGCATCCATGTGCAACACGCTCCCTGTGTGTTTAGCCATCAGGCATCCATGTGCAACACGCTCCCTGTGTGTTTAGCCATCAGGCATCCATGTGAAACACGCTCCCTGTGTGTTTAGCCATCAGGCATCCATGTGAAACAAGCTCCCTGTGTGTTTAGCCATCAGGCATCCATGTGTAACATGATCGCTTTGTGTTTAGCCGTCAGGCATCCATGTGCAACACGCTCCCTGTGTTTTTAGCCGTCAGGCATCCATGTGCAACACGCTCCGTGTGTTTAGCCGTCAGACATCCATGTGCAACACGCTCCCTGTGTGTTTAGCCATCAGGCATCCATGTGTAACATGATCGCTGTGTGTTTAGCCATCAGGCATCCATGTGTAACACACGCCCTGTGTGTTTAGCCATCAGGCATCCATGTGCAACACGCTCCCTGTGTGTTTAGCCATCAGGCATCCATGTGTAACATGATCGCTGTGTGTTTAACCATCAGGCTTCCATGTGTAACATGATCGCTGTGTGTTTAGCCATCAGGCATCCATGTGCAACACGCTCCCTGTGTGTTTAGCCATCAGGCATCCATGTGCAACACGCTCCCTGTGTGTTTAGCCACCATGCATCCATGTGAAACATGATCACTGTGTGTTTAGCCTTCAGGCATCCATGTGCAACATGCTCCCTGTGTGTTTAGCCATCAGGCATCCATGTGAAACATGATCACTGTGTGTTTAGCCTTCAGGCATAACACACTCCCTGTGTGTTTAGCCATCAGGCATCCATGTGCAACACGATTGCTGTGTGTTTAGCCATCACGCATCTATGTGCAACACGCTCCCTGTGTGTTTAGCCATCAGGCATCCATGTGCAACACGCTCGCTGTGTGTTTAGCCATCAGGCATCCATGCGCAACACGCTCGCTGTGTGTTTAGCCATCAGGCATCCTTGCGCAACACGCTCCCTGTGTGTTTAGCCATCAGGCATCCATGTGCAACACGCTCCCTGTGTGTTTAGCCATCAGGCATCCATGTGTAACACACTCACTGTGTGTTTAGCCATCAGGCATCCATGTGCAACATGCTCCCTGTGTGTTTAGCCACCAGGCATCCATGTGAAACATGATCACTGTGTGTTTAGCCTTCAAGCATCCATGTGCAACACCCTCCCTGTGTGTTTAGCAATCAGGCATCCATGTGCAACATGCCCCGTGTGTATTTAGCCATCAGGCATCCATGTGCAACACACTCCCTGTGTGTTTAGCCATCAGGCATCCATGTGCAACATGATCGCTGTGTGTTTAGCCATCAGGCCTCCATGTGCAACATGCTCCCTGTGTGTTTAGCCATCAGGCATATATGTGCAACACGCTCCCTGTGTGTTTAGCCGTCAGGCATCCATGTGCAACACGCTCTCTGTGTGTTTAGCCATCAGGCATCCATGTGTAACATGATCGCTGTGTGTTTAGCCATCAGGCATCTATGTGCAACACGCTCCCTGTGTGTTTTGCCATCAGGCATCCATGTGCAACACGCTCCCTGTGTGTTTAGCCATCAGGCATCCATGTGTAACACGATCGCTGTGTGTTTAGCCATCAGGCATCCATGTGCAACACGCTCCCTGTGTGATTAGCCGTCAGGCATCCATGTGCAACACGCTTCCTGTGTGTTTAGCCATCAGGCATTCATGTGTAACATGATCGCTGTGTGTTTAGCCATCAGGGATCTATGTGCAACACACTCCCTGTGTGTTTAGCCATCAGGCATCTATGTGCAACACGCTCCCTGTGTGTATAGCCATCAGGCATCTATGTGCAACATGCTCCCTGTGTGTTTAGCCATCAGGCATGCACGTGCAACATGCTCCCTGTGTGTTTAGCCATCAGGCATATATGTGCAACACGCTCCCTGTGTGTTTAGTCATCAGGCATCCACGTGCAACATGCTCCCTGTTTGTTTAGCCATCAGGCATATATGTGCAACAGGCTCCCTGTGTGTTTAGCCATCAGGCATCCACGTGCAACATGCTCCCTGTGTGTTTAGCCATCAGGCATCCATGTGCAACACGCTCCCTGTGTGTTTAGCCATCAGGCATCCTTGTGCAACACGCTCCCTGTGTGTTTAGCCATCAGGCATCCATGTGCAACATGCTCCCTGTGTGTTTAGCCATCAGACATCCATGTGCAACATGATCGCTGTGTGTTTAGCCATCAGGCATCCATGTGGAACACGCTCCCTGTGTGTTTAGCCGTCAGGCATCCATGTGCAACACGCATGTGCAACACGCTCCCTGTGTGTTTAGCCGTCAGGCATCCATGTGCAACACGCTCCCTGTGTGTTTAGCCATCAGGCATCCATGTGCAACACGCTCCCTGTGTTTTTAGCCGTCAGGCATCCATGTGCAACACGCTCCGTGTGTTTAGCCGTCAGTCATCCATGTGCAACACGCTCCCTGTGTTTTTAGCCGTCAGGCATCCATGTGCAACACGCTCCCTGTGTGTTTAGCTGTCAGGCATCCATGTGCAACACGCTCCCTGTGTGTTTAGCCGTCAGGCATCCATGTGTAATATGATCGCTGTGTGTTTAGCCATCAGGCATCCATGTGTAACACGCGCCCTGTGTGTTTAGCCATCAGGCATCCATGTGCAACACGCTCCCTGTGTGTTTAGCCATCAGGCATCCATGTGCAACACGCTCCCTGTGTGTTTAGCCATCAGGCATCCATGTGTAACATGATCGCTGTGTGTTTAACCATCAGGCATCCATGTGTAACATGATCGCTGTGTGTTTAGCCATCAGGCATCCATGTGCAACACGCTCCCTGTGTGTTTAGCCATCAGGCATCCATGTGCAACACGCTCCCTGTGTGTTTAGCCATCAGGCATCCATGTGCAACACGCTCCCTGTGTGTTTAGCCACCATGCATCCATGTGAAACATGATCACTGTGTGTTTAGCCTTCAGGCATCCATGTGCAACACGCTCCCTGTGTGTTTAGCCACCATGCATCCATGTGAAACATGTTCACTGTGTCTTTAGCCTTCAGGCTTCCATGTGCAACATGCTCCCTGTGTGTTTAGCCATCAGGCACCCATGTGCAACACGCTCCCTGTGTGTTTAGCCATCAGGCATCCATGTGCAACACGCTCCCTGTGTGTTTAGCCATCAGGCATTCATGTGCAACACGCTCCCTGTGTGTTTAGCCATCAGGCATCCATGTGAAACATGATCACTGTGTGTTTAGCCTTCAGGCATAACACGCTCCCTGTATGTTTAGCCATCAGGCATCCATGTGCAACACGCTCCGTGTGTTTAGCCACCATGCATCCATGTGAAACATGATCACTGTATGTTTAGCCTTCAGGCATCCATATGCAACACGCTCCCTGTGTGTTTAGCCATCAGGCATCCATGTGCAACACGCTCCCTGTGTGTTTAGCCATCAGGCATCCATGTGAAACACGCTCCCTGTGTGTTTAGCCATCAGGCATCCATGTGGAACACGCTCCCTGTGTGTTTAGCCATCAGGCATCCATGTGAAACACGCCCCCTGTGTGTTTAGTCATCAGGCATCCATGTGTAACATGATCGCTGTGTGTTTAGCCATCAGGCATCCATGTGCAGCACGCCCCCTGTGTGTTTAGCCATCAGGCATCCATGTGCAACACGCTCCTTGTGTGTTTAGCCATCAGGCATCCATGTGCAACACGCTCCCTGTGTGTTTAGCCATCAGGCATCCATGTGCAACACGCTCCCTGTGTGTTTAGCCATCAGGCATCCATGTGAAACACGCTCCCTGTGTGTTTAGCCATCAGGCATCCATGTGAAACAAGCTCCCTGTGTGTTTAGCCATCAGGCATCCATGTGTAACATGATCGCTGTGTGTTTAGCCATCAGGCATCCATGTGCAACACGCTCCCTGTGTGTTTAGCCATCAGGCATCCATGTGTAACATGATCGCTGTGTGTTTAGCCATCAGGCATCCATGTGTAACACGCTCCCTGTGTGTTTAGCTCTGCGTTTCTACAGTAGAGACCAGAAGAAAAATATCTAGTCCAATTTGATCAGATAATTTTGTGCAATATCCTTATAGTTACCAGGTAATGTACTCACATCAACCGCAGATGGAATATAACTAGTTGAGGGTCCTAATATTGACAGTGGGGATTTAGTGAAGTCTCTGCCTAGAATGCCTACATAGTGTTTTCCATCCCTATGTACTCTACAGTCACCCAAACAGATATATGATATACTGTATATCAGCTAAGGACAATAATACTAGCCTTGGGATCCATGGGTGATCTTGATGCCGCTATCACATTAGATGAAGTAGTCACTTATTTTCTTAATAACAAAGTATCACGTGTATATGTGATTCTGTGCTTAATCCAAATTTATTCCCAAACTCTTTAATTATACTCTATGTATTAAACAAATTTATGTCGGAGATAATGTTACCTTCCTCCATGTCTGAATCATTAAGTGTTGTTATCCCAAAACCTGTAAAATATTTACTTTACCCATAATCCTACCGTACTATCTTGTTATTAACCACTGATATCGGGATGTAGTCAGCATCCCAGCGTGCGGGATGCCAACGAGCAATGGGTTAGATTTACCTTCTTTCCTTATGGGTGTCGGGATTCTGACTGTCGGGATGCCGCTGTCGGTATTCTGACCAGCGCATCCCGGCCGCCGTGATCTCCTACCCAACCCCTGATATCAAGCTGGTTGTCAAAGTCTTAGGTATTGGACTAATTACATGTATAGCTCAGATAGTCCACCTAGTTCACATGGGATTTATCCACAACCACCAACCTCAGACACATATGCGTACTCTTGCAGATGTCACATGACTCTAATGAAGAGGCAGTGTTGTGTCTCTTGATGAAGTCAAGGTCTTCAACTGGGTAGAATGGGAATTTTTGTTGGACATTGTGAGGAGACAAGGGAAAAGGACTTCTAGGACTTGCCTGCATGTTGAAAAGAGTTATGACCCAGTTCTGTGTTCTTAAATTGAAACCCTCAGTCTGCATGTCTCATACAGGAAGTTTGCCAGCAGCAGACAGCAAAGGTGTGTTCCTGTTACAAAACCCTCCTCCTTCCTCTCTGCAAAGACTGACACCTGAGCCCACCAATGAGGGAGAGAGAGGGAAGTAGGGTGGTGCAGCAAGAGGAATTGTGGGATAGTGTGTGTGTAGAGTGTGACTCTGAAGGTTGGGGTGTTGTCCCCTCTCAGTGTCTTAAGATATATAACAGCTCTGTGTGCCCTGTTACAGCTGGCCAGGTAGGGAAGAGATATATAGCAGCTGGAAAAGACTTTGCTGAACTCTGAGTGGACTGTAATGATATAACCCTGCTTACTGTTTGCTGAATTTCTGTGTCTCCATGAATAAAGTTCATCATTCCTTCATTATAACCTGCTCCACTGTGTGATCCCTGAACCCCAGGATACCCAGGACACCCGGTATCCTCACATTTGGCGGCAGCGGTGGGACGTCACACAGTTCCTTCAGTAATTCCAGGGGAGTGAGTAGAAGCCACGCTAATACCAGAGAATATCAGCATGGAGAGTCAGTCAGCAGTTGCAACCGGCGGCCAAATTGAAAACGTCATGAGAGAGCAGGAGAAGTTTTACCGGACAGCCCGGAAACCGCACCTGCAAGGATTTTGCAGGATGAAGGGAATTGCTTATAATGGGACTGACACCCGGGAGATTCTGGTACTACGGTTGTTGGAGTGGGATCGTGCACACCCAGAGGATCCCGACCACCTGAGTGATGATGAAGAAGGACCGACAGGCAGTGGAAGCACTTCCAGTCGGTTACCCGAGTCAACCACCGCTACTCCCGCCCTACTACAGAGCTGGCTGGGGGCGCTAGGTGAAAGTGCAACTACACAAGAGAGAGCTGGAGTGATCCAAGCAATATTAGGGGTACAAATCCCTACTAGCAGCGGAACTGTGCTGTCGCCCAGAGGGGCTGAACAAGAGAAGCGGCGCTTGGGATTTAAGGATGTTCCCACATTTCGAGAGAATGAAACTGACATTGACACTCACCTGCAGATCTTTGAGAATCTCATGGGAGTGCACGGGATAGAGCCAGCTGAATGGCCCAAGTACTTGGGGCCAAGTCTCACCGGTAGGGCTTTGGAAGCCTACAGGGCTCTAACTTCCCAGGAATGTGGAATCTACACCTGCATAAAGAAGGCATTGCTGGCTAAGTTTCAGATCACTGCAGAATCTTATCGTCTCAAATTCAGGACACTGAGCAAAAGTGGGACTGCTTCCTACCAAGAGTTTGCCAGTCAGCTACGGCAAGCTTGTGGAAAATGGCTCGAGGGTAGACAGGCCTCTACCGTGGAGCAGATCATCAACCTAATTGTGGCAGAACAACTAATGATTAAGATGGCACCAGAGATACGGGAGTGGGTCGCAGACCGGAAGCCCAGCACGCCTGAACAAGCTGCAGAATGGGCTGATGAATATATAGCTAACCGTCCCCAATGGAGAGTCTTCAGTGCAACAGGTGGTACAAGAACCCCACGAGCGGAGAAGCTCCCTGACAGAGAACCACGCATAAATGATAGTAGTAAAGGAGGCCCTATCAAAAACATTTCTTATCAACCACCCAGATTCAAAGTGGCTAACCCAGAACCTCGGAAGTGCTACCGCTGCAATCAACCAGGACACTTGTTGAGGGACTGTCCACGCACGCGAGGGCCATTCCCTGGGGCTAGACCGGCCCCAGTCTCTGTGGTATGTTACCCCATGGAGGATTATTGCGAGGAGGTCATCCATTCAGATGCGACCGAGATGATGGATGGGGTGTATATTGTAGACCTGGTTCTGGGGGAGGAGCAGGCAACTCCTCAGAATATGCAGGGGCACTTACAGCCTGTGTTGGTAGAGGACCAGCGGGTACAGGGCCTACGAGATTCTGGGGCCTCACTCACATTGATTGAGCCAGACCTGATTCCCACCTCCCGGGTGATTCCTGGACAGTATGTACGAATTGCCACCGCCGGGGGACAACAGACCGATATCCCCGTCGCCAAGATACATCTCGACTGGGGAGCTGATCAAGGAATCGTGGAGGTCGGAGTACTCAAGGGGCTACCAGCCAAGGTCATCCTCGGGAATGATCTGGGACAGGGACTGGTGACACGCTTCGTTCAAGTGGTGACCCGGAGCCAAACCCAAAGAGCAGTGACCCAGGTGACAGATTCAGAACAGAACCAACCTACCCCGACCACAATGGTGAGTGATTCCAGTTTCTTGTCCAGTACTTCAGAGTTAGACTTGGGGGAGGTGGACCGGAGCGAGTTTCGACAGGCCCAACGGACAGACCCTTCCCTAAGTAAATTAAGGAGCACAGCCGACCTGGGGTTGGAAACAGCTGATGGGAGCAAGATAGTTTGGGAAGAGGAATTGCTGTACCGAGTGGTCGTTCTTCAGTCTGGACAGGAAACAGTAATGCCTACTAAACAGTTGGTGGTACCTACACCGTACAGAGCACAATTACTAGCCCTTGCTCATGACATTCCAGCGGCCAGGCATTTTGGCACCCGTAAAACACTGGCACGATTGTTGCGGAATTTCTTCTGGCCACGAATCTCTAGAGACGTTAAGCAGTATCGAGACACCTGCAATACCTGCCAAAGGCTCGGGAAGCCCCAGCGAAAAGCTCCACTGCACCCATTACCTATTATAGGGGAGCCCTTTGCCCGTGTTGCCATAGACCTAATTGGACCATTAGCTATTCCCAGTCATACGGGAAAGAAGTACATCCTAACACTGGTGGACTTTGCTACACGCTATCCTGAGGCTGTGGCCCTATCATCTATTGACACAGAACACGTTGCGCAAGCATTAACAGACATATTCAGTCGGCTTGGATACCCACAGGAAGTCATCACAGATCAAGGGCCCCAATTCCAAGGTGAACTAATGCAAACCCTGTGGGAAAAGTGGGGGGTTCGACCTCTTCGGACCACCTCTTACCATCCACAGACCAACGGACTCTGTGAACGTTTCAATGGAACGCTAAAAAGACTTCTACAAGCTTACGTGCTGTCCGAGGGGAGGGACTGGGAGAGAGCCCTTCAACAGCTTCTCTTCGCTTATCGGGAAGTCCCATAGGCGTCTACTGGATATTCCCCATTTGAACTTTTGTACGGCCGGAAAGTGCGGGGGCCTCTAGACCTGGTCAAAGAGAGCTGGGAGGGAACTTTCCAAGAACACCAGCAGCCCATTTTACAATATGTAGAGAATATGCGGAACCGCATGAGAAGATTGCTACAGTTAACCCAAGAGCATCTCAGGGAATCACAAGAGAGACAAAAGGAATGGTATGACGCCCATGCTCAAGACCGAGAGTTGCATCCAGGGCAAAAAGTAATGGTGCTTATCCCAGTGCGAAGAAACAAACTGCAGGCTATGTGGGAAGGACCGTATACCGTTGTAAGGCGCACCGGGCCGGTCAATTACGTGATTGCCCTGGATAAGGGAGGGAAGTACCTACGCACCTTCCATATAAATCGAATTAAGGCCTATCGTGATCGTCAAGTAGTAACAATGGCGGTATGTTGTCCTCCAATGGAGGCACCAGAAACTGATCCATTGCTTGACCTTTTGGGAGCTGCTAAAGAGAAGAAAGGAGTGGAATCAGTCCAGGTGGGACAACAGTTGAATGCAGCCCAGCAGCAAGAGATGTGGAGGATCTTAGAGGCTGAACAGGCCCAGTTTTCTTGTCTACCTGGTCGAACTCATCTGACCGCCCACCATGTGGACACTGGGAGTGCTAGGCCCATCCGACAAGTCGCTTACCGGATGACTCCAGGTGTTATGAGGCAGGTAAAGGCTGAGATCGAGGAGATGCTAGCTTTGGGGGTCATAGTGCCATCTAAAAGCCCATGGGCTGCTGGGGTTGTGTTGGTTCCCAAGAAAGATGGGACCACACGGTTTTGTGTGGACTATCGCAAATTGAACGAAGTCACCACCACTGATGCTTACCCTATGCCCCGTGTTGATGAGCTACTGGATCGGATTGGAGGGGCTGAGTTTGTCTCAACATTGGATTTGAGCAAAGGCTACTGGCAAATCCCACTTACCAAAGAGGCCCAGGAGCGTTCTGCCTTCATCACACCGGAAGGACTCTTTGAGTGGACTACAATGCCTTTCGGGATGAAGAACGCCCCTGCCACATTCCAGCGAATGGTTAATGACCTCTTGGAGGGGTGTCAAGACTTTTCCCAAGCCTACTTAGATGACATTGCCATCTTCAGCCATACCTGGGAGGAGCATTTAATTCAGGTGACAGAAGTGCTGAAGAGGATTAGACAGGCTGGACTCACCATACGCCCAGATAAGTGTCAAATGGGGATGGCTGAGGTTCAGTACCTAGGACATCGGGTCGGAGGAGGTGCTATCAGACCTGATCCGGCAAAGGTGGAGGCTATTTCCAATTGGCCCCAACCTGTCAACCAAAAACAAGTGCGGGCGTTCCTTGGAGTCGCTGGCTATTACAGGAAATTTATACCACATTACAGCACCGTGGCCAAGGCTCTGACAGACTTGACCAAAAAGAGATATGCTCGGAATATTGAATGGACTGTTGAATGTGAGCAAGCTTTCAACACCTTAAAAGACTTGCTGACTCGAGCCCCAGTGTTGGCTGCCCCTGACTACAACAGAAAGTTTATTGTGCAGACAGACGCATCAGGGTGTGGACTTGGGGCAGTGTTGAGTCAAGTGGGAGCAGATGGTAGGGAACATCCAATTGTGTATCTATCCCGTAAACTAGCTGACCGAGAGATAGCCTACGCCACTATTGAAAAAGAATGTCTAGCCATAGTCTGGGCCTTAAAGAAGCTACAACCATATCTTTATGGGAAAGAATTTACTGTTGTCACTGACCATAACCCGTTGTATTGGCTAAACAGAACCTCGGGGGAAAATGGGAGGTTGTTGAGGTGGAGTCTGGCGTTACAAAGTTTCAACTTTTCCATTTCTCACAAAAAGGGACGAGAACATCACAATGCTGACGGGCTATCCAGATGTGAGGAAACAAATATCAAGCTTCGCAGACCCTCGGGCTGAGTCGACAGTCAGGACTCCAACATTGGGACCATGTCTGTCTCCTCGATTTAAGAAGGGGGAGGTATGTGAGGAGACAAGGGAAAAGGACTTCTAGGACTTGCCTGCATGTTGAAAAGAGTTATGACCCAGTTCTGTGTTCTTAAATTGAAACCCTCAGTCTGCATGTCTCATACAGGAAGTTTGCCAGCAGCAGACAGCAAAGGTGTGTTCCTGTTACAAAACCCTCCTCCTTCCTCTCTGCAAAGACTGACACCTGAGCCCACCAATGAGGGAGAGAGAGGGAAGTAGGGTGGTGCAGCAAGAGGAATTGTGGGATAGTGTGTGTGTAGAGTGTGACTCTGAAGGTTGGGGTGTTGTCCCCTCTCAGTGTCTTAAGATATATAACAGCTCTGTGTGCCCTGTTACAGCTGGCCAGGTAGGGAAGAGATATATAGCAGCTGGAAAAGACTTTGCTGAACTCTGAGTGGACTGTAATGATATAACCCTGCTTACTGTTTGCTGAATTTCTGTGTCTCCATGAATAAAGTTCATCATTCCTTCATTATAACCTGCTCCACTGTGTGATCCCTGAACCCCAGGATACCCAGGACACCCGGTATCCTCACAGACATCATGAAGGGTTTTGGGTTAGGCTATTAGTAGGATGAAACTATTACAGTACATTATATACTGCCAAGCTAGGGTAGGTGTAAATGTTTATATTTCCAGTCCAATTTGGCAAAGGTACTAGACAAGGTTGTCTCCTGCATTGGTCAGTTTAGACCATGGATGGGGAACCGCAGGCCCGGGAGCCGTTTAAGGCTGCGGAACCATTTGGTCTGGCCCTAAGAGCTGTTTTCTGCTAGCCTCATCTTGCTAGCAGGGTGCCTAGAATGACACTCTGCAGCCAGAATCTATGCAGCAGTGCCACCTGGAGCGTCCTTGGGACACTTCAGAAAGTCACACCACTGCCCTTATAGCTCCCCGGAGCATCCTCAGGATGCTCCGGGCATTGCTGTAATCACCGGTGATTAAGGCCCCGAGCCCGTGTGACATCACATTGAGGGGCGTGGCCTGCACCAGGCCCACAAATAATGTTATATATATCAAAATGGCACTTGGCAGAAAAAAGGTTCCCCACCCCTGATCTAGACCTAGAGCAGAAACCTTGGCATAGGGCAGCACAGATGGTGTAATGGTTAGCAATACTGTTTCACAGCACTGAGGTCGTATGTTCGATTCCCACTATGGCCCTAACTGTGTGGAGTTTGTATATATTTGTATATACTCTGTGCTTGTGTGAGTTTCCTCTGGGTGCTATGGTTTCCTTCCACACTCCAAAAATATACAGGTAGGGTAATTGGCTCCCAACAAAAATTAACCTTAGTGTGTATGTGTGTGTACATGTGGTAGGGAACTAATGGGCAGGGACTGATGTGAATGACCAAATATTCTCTGTAAAGTGCTGTGTATAAATAACTGGTAATAGTTACCACAGCAGCCAATCAGATTCTAATTAGTACAGTCGGGGCAATACCTTCACCTTCAGTTTAGTTTTAGTAAATCTACAGTTTTGAGTCTCAGTGACTTCACTAGTTCCCAGTAAATTGGTAATTTGTACTCTCCTGCATATTTGTCCTGAAATACCTGATAGTTACCAGTGGATCCAAATAAATTGATTGGCTTATGGATATTGATCTATCTGACAAAATGGCTGCCCCCAGTTTATGTAGGTGACAGGTGCACAATGCATTTGACAGGGCACAAATTATACGTTTTATGCTTTACTTATTGAAAATTATTCTGGTAAAAAATACTGAGAAGTTTTTGAAATATTCACTGTTCTGCTCAAATAGTTATAACTGGCTGAAACCTCTGAATTATCTGGTAGACAAGGCTCAGCTTTACTGTGGAAAGCATCTTTAAAAGGACAAACTTCAAGAAGGTTCACAAAGCTGTTATAAATAGGACCTCTAAACTCTCCCATACATAACAGCCTGTCAGGGCAGACACATATGAGTGGCATACTAAATTTGTACACTTGTGGAAAATGTTCTTGCAATACAATGTCATGTCAAATCAAATCTCTCTGAAGTCCCCCAGGCCAGTGATATAAGATTCAAAGCTAGATTACTTCTTGACTCAAGTATTCCCAAAATTAAAAAAGTGATAAATTTAATCAACTTCAAGGACGCGTAAAGGCTGCACCGTCTGTGAAGGGAGGTAATATCATGTTAAATAGCGTACTTATTCAATAAATGATGTATCCATATTTTAAATTGCTGTCTCTGATTAACTTAATGGCCTTTCATAATTGCAGCAATGTTATAGAAAGGAGATATTTATCATACATTGTCAACCTGTAGAGAAGTCAAAAAAGAATCAAGTTTTTTTTTTTTCTTTTTATATTTTATCAGTTTATTTTTTTTTCTTTTTGGAACAGACTTACTGTGAATATGCTGTGTAAAGTTAAACAAGGACTACAGTAAAAGGGTTCAGAGTCGCATGTAAGTTAGCCCTACACACGCCACCCTTGAATAGCCCACAAATCTGTCTACAGGCCCATGACACGCCCATGGAACACTTAGCGGACGTGCAAACACCCCATAACTGTCCATTTACACCCACTCAACTGCAAGTGGAGAAGCAGCTGAGATGTGTACGACGCTGAATGACCCATAGTTGCACAAAGTTGCATATGCTTAGTGCAGTGTGAAAAATTGCTAGACGCCCCGGCTGCTCTGAGAGCCCCAAAGTGTTTTCTTTTTTTTTTTTTTTTTACTTTTTGCTCCATACAAACCAACTAGCAGAACTGCAGGGTTCCCACTTATCCTCACAATCTCACCCATGCTGCCACCTACTCAGCAAGGACAGTTCCGCAGGTGGCCAATACTCAAAGCTACATTTGAAACAGCCTAAGCCACGGCATGATTGACGGACCCATTTTTTGGGCATGCTGAGGTGAGTAACTGCGTCCTTGGATGCAGCTTCACTGGCCCTAGCAGCGTGAAATACACGGCCATTCTGAGGGTTACTCAAATGACCAATGATCACACAGATGATCCGATGCTATGCCTCCGGCCGCAGCAGTGGACCACAAAAGCAGGGACGTGCAGCCAGGAGAGGCAGATACTCCTGAGAGTTGATATAAAAAATTATTAGAATAATGCGAAGAAGATAACTTAGAAACATCTTTGTTTATTGTAATAATTTTTATAGTTAACACTCACCAGCTTTGTTGAGCTCTCTTGGAGTGCAGGGAGACGAGAGATGAGGCAGCAACAGTACCTCAAAGCTGATTGGTTGCTATGGGGGCAACTTCTCTACTGGTCCACTTCTCCACTCTTCACTGCTTGATACATCAACCCCATAGACAGGAGAGTCAACTTATTTAGACAACTTGTTTTGATCAGCATAATATAGATACAGAGCCGTAACTAGACTTTTTGGTGCCCTGTGCCAGAAAGAGCATTGGCGCCCCCCTCATTTTTCAAAGGGACATAATGCACCCAAAATAGGGCCATGGCTTCATGGGGGAAGGGCCAGGGAAGAGATAGGAGAGGCCAGGAGATGATGGGGATGAAATAAGAGGAAGCTACAAGCAAGAATGATAATAAACAGAAATCTGACAGGCCCAGCAGCGCCCCCTGACTTGTGGTGCCCTGTGCGATGACACCGGCCGCACTACCCTAGCTACGGCCCTGTATAGATATTTAGTGTTATGGCTAAGTTAGTAATATTTGTGCAAATATGCTCTAACCCATGGTAACCAATTACTGTAAGTATTTGTTTTAGTTTCCCAAATGACACAATGACAGGTAGATTATGATCGGTTGCTTTAGATTACACCATGTCTGTGCACACTAGACAACATTCCATTAAAAAAACATAAAATAATTGCATGAAGCAATGATTAATAAAATCAAAAGTATACTTCCCGATATAATACTAAGCCATATAAAGTTTAAAATGTATAATTTGTAGTAATCCAGGGTGGATAACTAATTTACTCTTCTCTTAAAGCAGCAATGATATGAAAATATCAAGTGTGTACTTTTAACATAAATCACAGTGGTAAGCTATAAAAAGAATGTTGGTATTTACCTATTTTTTATTGCTATTAATCATTTATGATTCTGGATTACCATGGCAACAACAGTCATTTGACATATATAGTGAGCAGAGAGGCTTTTGTACCACCCCTCTAAGCTCTGTCTGAACTGTGATATCCTCATTCTCCCACCTCTGCCATCACATGACATGTTAAGGGAGCATGACTGGGCCTGTGTCTGGCAGCCATTTCTGTTTGCCCTCCAGGGAGATATCGAAAGGAGTTATTGATTTCTAGGAGGATTGGTAAGAAAATTGATACGTGTTTAGAAGGTAATTCACTTGCTATTAAATCAAAAATACAAAAACCCCCAAAAAACTTTCTTCTGTATGGGACTGTTGCTTTAAATGGATGAAGAGTACATTACATAAACACTGTATTATTTTTTTTGCTCAACCAAAACGTTAAAAAACACATGTTAACTGCACTGCATTTAATATCTGTATCCCAAGGGCACAGAACAGAGAATTATCACCTCAGTGTGACATTTTCATGCGGAATAATGCAATATTGTACACTTGTATCACAACAATCTGAAGGTAATAAAATTGTACGTACAAGTGTGACAGTAGAAGAAACCTTTGACAAGATTACTTAAAGGAAGCTGTGTAGAAAAAGAGACTGAATGAAATAAACAAACTGAAAATTCAGGTGTTCAAAGATGTATGTTACCTTGCAGCATAACCATAGCTTAAAATTAGAAACACTCATTAATTAACCACAGAATATGCTAAAGCACAATGCCTTTATTATATGCCCAACAGTATACGGTGGATATACATGTATACATGGATGTACGCCCACTGCCTGTATTGGGAAGTTACTCTGTGCTGATATACTATGTAATCATTTTTGGATTAAGACTCTAGCTGGTAATTCGGAAAGTGGAAGGAAAGAAGAACATCTTTTTTTTTTATATTCTTTAGTTATAAAAGGAAACCACAGCGATATATGAATACCTAATGATCTATACACCCTAAATGTTGCTATAACGCTATTTAGCGTTATAAGTCGCACAAGAAATAATTGCTTTCCAGCCTTTGATTGTGGTTCCAAAGCACAAAAAGATATTATTCACCAAAAAGCATATAGTTACACGCTGTGATCTAAATACAATTAGCGCAAAGAAAAAATACAATCACTAGGTACAGTCGAATACATATACACGCGCTCTGGATCCAGATTTCCCGGTATCAACTATGAAAACTCCGTCAACAGAAAAGAAAGATGACTAACTATCAGATTCAGAGTGCCTGCTTATGTACCCTTACAGAGATAGGCAATACAATAGAACAAGTTGGCATAATCCCATTGGTTCTTCTTCCTGGTTCTTCTGTTACGATACAGTTCATAGGTCAGTTTGTATTGTAATAGTTCAGCCTCCAACAGCTCTGTGTGTCCTTTTTCCCGCCGAAGAACAAGTCTAAACTGGCTAATAAACTTTACATTACAGAGTACATTTCAATGCCTATCTCTCTATGATCCATAATTCACAGACACATGTTGCGATTTCCTCGCAGATGGAACCGGAAGTCTGCAAATAAACAGCGGTTTAGAATAGCACCAAACACGGTCTGCTTACCATGTACTAAACCTTAGATCTTAAATACAGTCACTTCATAACATAATTAATAACGAATATAACCTTGAATATTAACCTTAATGCTAGGGAACCTTTCTATGTAAGTGTGCGATGTGTAAGTGTAGGGTTATTAAGAAAAGACGCTAGTTAGCGTTGTGCGTCTACGTGTTTGTGGAGTACACCGTGGTATGTGTTTTGCAGGATTGTTCATATTATATGCTTTAGTAAATGTATGTATTTATGTAATGAGGACTTTTAACATTGTTCAATTGCGTGGGAATCGCACGACGCTAAATAATAACATCGCCATATGTACTGATATTGTGTGAGATTCGCTAAAATGGCGTTGGGTGGCCATTCGCAAAATGGCGTCTTGTTGCCATTCGCAAAATGGCGTTGTGCAGATTTTGATCTTAACAGATTCTGTCTTAGCCAATCATCCGGCTTCGACAGATAGATGACATCAGAGAAACAAATACCATCATTTCCTTTGCTTTCTATAATTAAAAAAAAAAAAAAAAATAGGATGAGGAAAGGAGAGGGATAAAGGAGGGAAGGGGGGACAGGTATATAGCGGGCCTAGATTAGTAATCAAGAGAGAGTAAAGTAAAAAAGGTAAAAAAAAGAGTCAAAACCAAAAAAGACATAAGTAGCTGAATAAGTATGGTGGGTGTTAAGTGGCACGCGCTATTAGAATTTAATGTTCCTTGGCCACATAAACCCTGAATAATCTAGATCTGACATGTGTTGTGAGCTGGAACAACATAGGGTGCACAACAGAGCATATAAAAAGATCTAACACTCAAGTCAGAAGAGTAGCCGTTATCTTGATTGGATGAGTCACACTGAACTGTCATTAGCTGCAGTGGAACAGAAGTCACAGGTCAGTACTATTCTATTGAGGTGTCGCTAGACTCCAAGTGGGTGACACCAAAGGCTGCACACTCATGCCTGCAAAAGCCCCTCTGACAGACTGCAGTGCAGGGCAGCACCATGTTCTTAAGCCCTGCCCCCTCATGACAAATTGTCGTGATTCGCAGGTCAATATGGAAGAGGTGGAGCCAATATGACGAGATTTCATTAGAATTGCGTCATTTGGCCTCGCCCCTCCAGATTGACCTGCGAATTGCAGCATTTTGCCATGAGGAGGGGCTAATTACATGGTGGTACCAGCCTGCCAGGTCCTGTCCCCATCAGACCTGCTGCAAGGTAAGTTTGTTTGAAATACATCCTGTATGTTACACATACTTACCTACTCTCCCAAAATGGGAGCCTCCTGAAAACCAGGTGGTGCTCCCGATCACCCGGAAGACTAGGCAAGTCTCCCGGAACTGGCCACTGCCGGCCTGCACCCTCCCGTTAAGGCTGCACTCCCCCGAGACCGCCCACTTACTGTGCAAAAGTGGGCAGTACGGGGGTTCTGATGACGCGATTCGCACTGAATCACGTCATCGTAGCCCCCTTCCCCGCTTTACAGTGCCTGTATTATCGGCCCTGCTGCGAGGAGAAAGCCGACCTGTGTGTGTATATATATATATATGTGTAAATCTATATGCGTGTGTATGTATATATTTATGTGTGTGTGTAACCCCCCATCCCTCATAAAAATCCTGTGCTTGCCCCTGTATTTGATTTGAATTTCTTTTATTTGGTGGATGGGGGGGAGGGGGTCACCATGAGTCACAGCACCAGGTGACACCAACCCTAGTGACGCCTCTGGTTGTGGTTGAGCTTGACATGATTCTGCACTACAAAGCTTCCTGTCGCCATGTAGACTTCTGGCTGCATATGCTGTTGCAGGGATTTAATTATCCACCCCCAAAGGGCACTTCCTGACAATCATTTCTCAGTGGCTCTGCGTATCCGCTGCATTCGCTTTCACGATCGCAGCAGCCGGTTCGCGCACGTGCACTACGGTACATTTGAATGCGCAGAATGCAAACATCGACTGGGTGCGTGCTCCTCAGACTTGCGATCCTAGCTGAATGATGCCAAATGTTACTAACCTATAGTAAAGTAACCAATGATTATCTCATGTTTTACTTCTGGATTAAAAAGGAAAGCAAACACTCGATTTAAAGAAAAAAAGAGATAAAGAATTTGGTATCTAGACTACCATAACCAAAGCGCACCTTGTGAGTTTAACAGTTTGATAACATTGATGCGGTGTTACTATACTTTATATTCAATTCTAACATAGTTCAAGCACCATACGCAAATTAAAAATCTAGGGCCTGATTTCGAGATGGACGCAATGCCATTATTTACGCTGATTGATCGATTGTTAACTATTGCACATGCGTGTAAGCCGCACTGTGCATGTGAAACGATTGAATTACGTTCACAAAGAGAATTCACTTGCTAAGTCAGTGACAGGTAGTGAGCGTTTGGGGGCGGTAACGGGGGGTGGTTAGAGAAACACAGGTGTGAAAACACTGTTTTCTGGGAGTGCATAAATTAGCCACTGCGTCCTTACTCGCAGAAGAAGAGCTCTCTGCGTGTCTGGAGACCCGCTATGTCTGCAACAGCTCAGAGTTCCTCAGAAGACTGATGGCCGCCTCATTTGCATTTAATCGGCCTGATTCATTAAGTATCGCTATTGCGATCACAGCTCCGTAATCGCACGCAGGTCTGCTGCGAAAATATGCTAATGATTGCAATCGCAATGCTGTTGCACTGCCAGCATAGAGACGCCCACTGCCTCCCACTACCGCTATCTCACATCCGTAATACCTTGCATCCCTCCATAAACATCGGTAACATCGAGTACCATCGGCCCCTCACGCAGAATAACAGCAGCCCTGACCCTACTTAGAATTGCTAACCTCGTTGCACGCAGTAATTACTCAAGCTGGTTATGCAATCACACTGGCTAATTTATGCTCTTCCATGCAATGGCGTTCAAATGACGGGCACACTTGTGTTTATCTTACCACCTCCCCGTCACCACCCCCAAACGCTCACTCTCTGTCAATCACTCTGTGATGGCTTTACATGGTCTTTGTGGTCTCAGTGGTGCCTTCGCGCACGTGCACTGCATGCGCAGTATGCAACGATCGGCCACCTGCGTACGCTGTTGCAGTTGCGATCCTTAATGAATCAGGCCCAATGTTTCTGGTTTTGTGCATGAGCGGCGGATATGAGATACTTTCAGGGGGCATCTATAAGCACTGGATGGCAATAGCATATTTTCGCAATTGCGATCCGTGAGAGATCTCAGTTACGAGTAAATTAGCGCACATATACGAATCAGGCCCCTAGTGCATAAGAATTGTATTAAACATCATCTGCATCAGTATTTACATCTCCCTACATAACAAGTAGCTTGGAATTTGGGTCTCAATATGACAGACAGCATAATCTCATCTGTGGTTATGTTCTCCTCTCCTGCTCTTGGTAGCCACCAACTTGTATATCAGCATGTGCCATGGTTGAGCCTTAGTATTAGCCAAGGCTTAGCTGACCTCTGGCTCTTTGCTTGTCTCAGGATGAGTTTGTAAAGCAGCAGCATCTCTTCTTTTTACAGATTATCTAAAACATGTTGGGTCTCATGGCGACAAGTCTACTGACAGATGCTACTTAAAGGGATTTCTCCACTTTAGGTTCATTTAATTAAAAGGCTTATATACAGTGCTTATACGTGCCCTACTGCAACTTTTACATTCTGCCTAGATCAATTGCTTTTGTTTGATGCTGTGAATAAATACAAAAAGATATAAAAAGAGCTCTGCTTAATGCTATTGCTAAAAACACAGAATGGAAAATATAGTAATGTATTTGATAGAAGACGTAAGAGTGCATGTACTGTACAAATCAATAAATAAAAGTTATCTGAAGGTGAAAAGCCCTGTAAGTTCAGCCAGGGCCAGATGTCCAGAGTAGAACACAAATAAAGCATTGGCATCACAAGGAGGATGCGGGATGCACCCGGGTGTCACGCGCCGAGGGGTGACACCAAAGTGCCGACTCCTCCTCAGTGACAGGAGCTGGGTGCTGTAGCATTATGTGCAGCACACGGCTCCTGACACAGTGAGGGAGCCGGCACTTTGCAACAGACTTCTCCCCGGGGGCAGCCCGTATCTCCTGGACCCCCGGAGAGACTGAAACAGGGGTTCAACCCGTGAGGGCACACCCCTACTCTCGAAGCCATGCCACTGTCACATGAGGCCGCACAACCTTTTTGGTGGCGCAGAACAACCCTCATAGCCCCTACCCACATCGGGGGTCACCTCAATGAGGGACGCCACTGACTAAAGGGGCCCATACATTACCAATCGGAAAAGAACAAATCACAGATCCTGTGCTTTTTTCCACAGTGTAATAATTCCCCAATACACCAATCTGTACTCACACATTAGTTTTAAAGGATTTGCAGATCTTTTTGCAGGAAAGACATATCTGACAGCCATGAAAGGCCCATCATTTTACTAGTACCCAGCCAATCGGCTGATCGTTACCATACACTAGCAATCTACAGCCCTGATTGGTCAGTGAAACACCAACATGTTAGGCAACCTGATTTGGCGATTTCGATCACTTTATGGTTGCAATCGTCAATTGGGGAAGCACATAGCATGCCGATTTATTGGGACAATCATCTCCAAGTTGCCCCAATCCATCGCAGATGTATGGTGGTCTTAAGGCCTGTGATTGATTAAAGCATAAGTACCACATTTTACACGGGTATATTTGCTGGCTATTATCAAATATAATAAATGAAAGGTCACTTTATTTAATTTTTTTTGATCCAATATTAACTATTTACAGACGATGCAGTCATAATATTGAAATTTACAATGTCGACTTTCATAATATCGCCACCAAAATGTCAACATTTATTATGTTGACATTGTTCAAATGTCGACATGTGCATAATGTCGGCATCTGCAGAATGTAGACATATGAAATATCTGCATTCTGCTCAAACCAGGACTGGGTATAGCCCAGTGTGTCAGAGACATGCAGCAATACCTATAGACACCAGTACAGCCAATGGCCATAGCTATAGGAGCTGTAAGACATGTGACAGCTAAGGGGCCCACAGGTGGGGGGGACTGAAGTATATATGCCGCACAGTCATTTTATCCTCATTACTTTCCACATCATATGATTACATGCATACATTTGTTATTAATTCATTATTAAGTATGTAGGTTAGGCCACATTATTGCCTCTAGGACATTGCCCCATTATGGTCACACGGGCTGTTATGACTATAGTCACTGTATTGCCCCAGTATGTAATACCAGCCATACACTGAGAACTGTCATCACCACAGCATAATAGCCATGCCACCAGATGTATTGTATCGTGTCAGAATTACCTGTAGCATATTTCAGGATACAATGCATGCTCTTCCAACATGGTATTATTAATAGAAGGACATGTGTCTGTCTTCTCACCTTACTGCCTATGGAACTATACAAGAATGATTGCACAACCCGCCAGGCACTGATTGTCAAATCCTAAAATAGAGCTTCCTCTAATGTAAGTAAGAAAGCCAGAGGCAAATGCAGGATTCCTGTTGGGGTGTCACGGAATGCTTGATTTAGGAGCAAAGTAAAGACAAACTTCAGCAATAAGCCTAAAGCAAACACTTTTTTGTACTTAAATTAGTTCACATACATATGGTTGAATCTCAAAGTGTTGCTTATTCACAGTCTTGTCTACTGAGATTAATTGTATATTTAAAAGTGTAAAATGTATTTTTTTCCACAATATAAAATAACATATTACTTGCAGTGAAGTTACTGTAGTTGTATCGAACAAACAGTGGATATAAACCTCCCATCGTCTGAGGATTGACCAGTGCGTGAATCATTGACAATAAAACATACTCAATTGAAATAAAGACACAGAGACTTGTATTTGGCAGAATTGTTAGCTATTTTATTTAATTAACAGATAATGAATTAATTACTAAAATTAATTAAATTAATTTAAATATGGTGGCAAAGAAAGAACGGCTAACAACAGCCCAAGCCTAACACTATAAACACTCTAACCACAACACTATACGCTCAAGCCTTCTACCTTGACTACCCACCCGGAAAGGTGATGATGCTGCCCCCGGCGGGGTGGTCCAGCAGACTTTAACAGTCAACGAAGGTGAGCGAAACAAAAAGTAAACCAATATTCACAGTGCTAATAGGTAACCTGCTGTTCTTTCCCGCCTAAAATAGCCAACGAAGAAATCACCAAACCCAAATCAAAGAGAGCAAATAACGTAAAATTTAGGGAGGGAGGGTGGGAAGACAGGAACAAAAGAGGCTGACTCCGCCTCCAACAAACTCTAATATCCCTGCTAAATCCTACAATCCTAAGAACCCATAGGCCCTAATTATCACATGATTCCCCACACTGGTCTGCCCCCAGCCTAGGAAGTTTAACCCTCTCCACTCCTATACAGTCATTTCGTTTATCTAAACCTCCAATCGTCTGAGGATTGACCAGTGCGTGAATCATTGACAATAAAACATACTCAATTGAAATAAAGACACAGAGACTTGTATTTGGCAGAATTGTTAGCTATTTTATTTAATTAACAGATAATGAATTAATTACTAAAATTAATTAAATTAATTTAAATATGGTGGCAAAGAAAGAACGGCTAACAACAGCCCAAGCCTAACACTATAAACACTCTAACCACAACACTATACGCTCAAGCCTTCTACCTTGACTACCCACCCGGAAAGGTGATGATGCTGCCCCCGGCGGGGTGGTCCAGCAGACTTTAACAGTCAACGAAGGTGAGCGAAACAAAAAGTAAACCAATATTCACAGTGCTAATAGGTAACCTGCCGTTCTTTCCCGCCAAAAGCAAGGTTCTGCTAACAGAAACCTTGCACCGCCACCATAGAACTAATGCACAGAAACCACAACCTCAAACAGATCCTCAAGAAAAAGAACCAAACCTTCCTTAGCTAAGTGTACCCCTTCAGACCGAAAAAGGTAAGTATACCTAAATTTAATCCTAGTATGTCTGACCACCGCCCTGCCATTTCTCAACACATATTTTGAAACAGCCAAGTTCACTTTTTTCCGAGCTTTATCAATGGCTCTGCCGTCAACCACACCACGCCAACAATCTAGGGGCCATGAAAGCCCAGACTATTTTGCAAGATGGCCAAGCCATCATAATCTTACCCAAATCATCCACCACCGCATCCACCACCGCATGCCTTAACCAGAGATGTCCCTTGCCCTGAACATTCCCACCTAGATGTATCACCAAGACTCTGGGCAAGCCATACCGCTAAAGCTGCTGCAAGAGTGTAGGCTTAAGGCTCTCCCTCAACATACCTCTGATCCCTAGCCATCTAACTCCACTAGATCCCGGAAACAATGGCGCCTCCTGCGCGGTCATGAACTGAGCTGCCCAAAAACAAATGAATGGCCAACTATCCATACAGTACAATCATCACTAGCCATTCCTATAAATGAGGGAGAAACAATGAAAAGATTAAAGTTATTGTAAAAATCTTAGCATATTTAATAATGTATATCTAACGGGGAACATATTAGTGAGGATCTGCCAAAAATAAAAATTTTGTTCTGAATCTTTAAAGATCAACAAGCTTCTGTGCCAATCTGAAGCGACATGAAGACACAAGAGGATAAGTTAAAACAATAAAATGGCAGGGGGGGGGTTAGGGATAACACAAATGAACTCGACCGGAGAGAAAACGTAAAACCTGCTGAGGGACATATAATTATCATAGTGAATCAAATAGCCGAATTAAGTCCGTCAGATCAGGTAAAAAAATCGTCAAAACTCTCCAGACTCCCACTGAAATCAATGGTGAGTAGCTAATCCCCGAGTAGGAAAGACAAGGGAAGAACAGACAAGACCAGGACCAATGACATTTCGTAAACACATAACAAACCATAATTAACATGCATGCTCGACATTAAACCTCAACGATTTGGCCGAATGTAACGCTTATCACTGGCTGATTTCCACCTGCCCAAAGCCTGAATCTGTGACTCTGGAAATCCCGCAGTGGCGGCGGAAGTGGCAGCACCGATTCGAAATGACTGCGTGCCGAATTCCCCTGGTGAGAGGCCCACGCTGCAAAGACATCGCCGCAGCATCCAGCTAAACTGAAATTCTGTCAGTGGAAGCCCATCGCAATGCATCAGCCATGAGCCCTCCGCTGAAGGTCTAACCGATGCATAACGAGTGGCCAAGCCGACCGGACAAATTCGACCATCCGCCGAGGGGACCAATGTTATCCAGCAACCCCTGCCTAGCTGATCAGTCTTAGAATGACACAATCTGCACAGCAAGGACCTCTCACTCACCTTCATATCCGAACGAAGCATAGTTGAATCCCTCCATTTGAAGGGAGCAACTAATTCTGATACCCGGAAAGCACCATGAAAAGCCATGGAGAAAGCTAACTCAAACAAAAGCGTTTCGAAACCGGAAACCGCCACTCTCACACGCAAAACCCGCAAAAACTTTGCTCTCTGACCATTTATCGCATGCACCACGCCCAGATTGTCACATCTGAACAAAATGCTGCGATTGCAGATGCGCTCGCCCCAGACCTCCAAGGCCACCATTATTGGGAACAACTCTAAGAGCAGCATATCCCTTGTCAAACCTGTACGAACCCACTCCTCCAGCCAAGTTGCGATGCACCAGGATCCCTTCAGGTAGCAACTGAACCCCGAAGATCCTGCTGCGTCAGTAAAAAGCTGCAAATCCACATTGTCCACAAGAGGGGATACCAGACCCTGACCCCATTAAAATCCGCCAGAAAGGAAACACAAACTTTCAGGTCTCTTTTTATTTTTGATGATAAACCGATCAAATGGTGCGGTCTGGAAACCCCCGCTGTGGCCCTCTCTAGCTTTCGGCAAAATGCCATACCCATTGGTATAACTCTACAGGCAAAGTTCATACAACCCAAAAGCGATTGGGCCTGCCGAAGACAAATTTTACGCGCAACCAAACACTCTGAAATGGATTTTCGCAATTTGTCAACTTTATCGCGCGGAAGACGACAGGAGCCGGACAAGGTATCAATCCTGATACCTAAAAAACAACAAATACGAGAGGGGACCCTCTGTCTTCTCATCTGCCATTGGTACAAGAAAAAAGAAAAAACAGCGCTCTCATGGAACCAAGTAGCTCGTTACAACGCTCTGAACCAGCGGGCCCCACGCAGAGGAAGTCATCGCTATCCCATGATCCCCACAAGAAAAATCCATGCACCAATGAAGGAAGGTGCTAAATTTTCAAAAAATGCGCAGGAAATCGAACACCCCATAGGCAAGCACTTGTCTATGAAGTATTCCCCCCCAATGCGAAAACCCTGAACCTAAACGATTCAGGTCGCAAACGAAAAGGCTGATTCAACATCCATCTCAGCCATGAGGGCCCCACATCCATATGCCCTAACGATACTGAAAGCATCATCAAAAGACTGATACCTCACTGAACAGTGTTCAGGAGGTATAGCGTCATTAACCGAGGACCCCGATGGATAACACAGATGCCGGATCAGCCGAAATTTTCCTGGAGTATTCTTGGGCACCACCCCCACCGGGGAAAGAATCAGGTTCCCCACTGGAGGATGTGCAAAGGGACCCGCCATCCGTCCTAACTGAACTTCTTTCTCGATCTTTGCCTGAAGGACTTCAGGAAAAACTCGAGCGGATTGTAAATTCCTAGGGGAACAGACTCAAACTTTGCCTATAACGGGTAAACTAAAACCCAACTCGAACCTGAAAAACGAAATTCAGCGTCCTGTCTATTAGGGTACCGCCCTAGCCACCTGGACATAGCATCCAAACGGATAGGTGTTGGGGCCCTATTTAGCGCCTGCACTACCTCCGGCTTTGGGAATAGCTCCTCCTCCCGACTTGTATCACTGTTGGGCCGACAACCGGAAGCAATTAGAGGCGGGGTGCAATCCATTACATCGCAAGCAAAGGTGTCCAAAACGACACCGTTGGCCCTGGGGACAGGTGGCATTATTAAAAGCAAAACATTTACCCTTAACAGGCGTCTGCCCGGAAAGCCGCCCGGGGCCCGTCTGCCGGCGCCCAGGGAAGGGATCAGAATTTGGGTGCCACGCACCAGATCCCCCCTTATTAGTATCCCCGCCTGCCCGAGACTCCTCCGCTCCACCTTTAGGTGGTTGAGTGACGTCAAGCCACACTTCCACATCCTTGCACCCGAAATCTAAGTTTTTGGATCAGTCATGCTTGCGCCTAAACTCCCCATCAAAGGTCCTCCAGGCGTTGCCCCTGGATTTACGCTGCATCCTGTGAATCAGGTGGATATACCTTATTACGTTCAGGTGCTCCCCTGGGCGGTCTTTCAGATAGCATGCTGCGAATACGCAAAAACCCAGCCAGCCAGTTATCATAAGAGCGAAAATATTCCACCCCCACACCGCCTTTAAGCTTAGCTGCTTTAAAATCTTTTTAGCTTGCTCAGTTAAAATAAACATGTCCACGTAATCGCCCTTCCTAATTTTCTTCTTGCAATAAGCACGCAAACCCCGCAAAACCGCTGTATTGTCGCAATACACCCCACCTGGCTGACCCTGGTGCTACCTGGACTTACGCGAACTATTCCCCTTACGGCACCATTTTGCCCTCTTATCGCGCCTTGCCGCCTCTCGTCGTGCATATCTAGCAGCCCTCTTCTGCGCCTTCATCGCGCTGCTGGCTGAAGAAGCCAAGGAGGAAAAAGACGACGACAAGTCCGAAACAGAGGAGAAAGAGGAGGCAGAATCAGAAATATCATCATCAAAAAACCTTTGAGGTCACACCTGACGATCCAGCCTTCTCACCCCCGGAAGCTGCCGATGATGACGCCTCCACGACGCCGTAATCCTGCTCCATAGTCCCACCATCAACAGCATCTGAAAAAGACAGTAAAGCTGGCCCCAGGGCCGAAACCCCGAACCCAGCCAACACGGCAAGAGAAGACACAGCAGTAGGCACCACAGACATCTCCGACCAGCTGCCAACTAAGCCGTAGCGGCACCCATAGCCCTGCAAGCCTGCATGAACTGATTTACAGCAGGCCCCAGATTAGCAGGAACGGAACGCTGCCCTTGATCTACTCCCGCACTAGCTGCATAGTTAGGACTCAATGCCGCCACCATGGGAGCAAATGCAGATGCCATAGATGACATCATGGCCGCAAACGCTGCAGGGTCGAAAGCCTGACTAGGAAGCCCACTACTGGACTGCATATCCAGTGAGCCGGAAACTGCAACCGCAGGAATGCTTCTCCCGCCCCTACACGATGAGCGCTGACCAGCAGCAGTGGATTCGGGCTGTACAACAGGACCTGACAGGCTGCTGCCATCAGAGCTGTGCACAGCCTGCCAATCATCCTCCATATTGTCTCCTAGCCCCTCCCCTCCTACGCCTGCTCCTACTGCCCTGTAATGGCCGCCAGCCTCCCTGCCTGACCTAGCCCTTACACTACTGACAGGGCCAGGTCTCTCACCTCCCTCACTACCTGAACTGCGGGGATGATCCCCACTGCCCATCCGGGCACTAGCCCTACTCCCTACACCTCCTCTAAAGGAGCGTGCGCACCCCTGTAGGCTCTGCCCCCGCGGGGGGCGAGCATCCGCTGACCTACCTCCCGGCGGCAGCTCTGCCCGCCCACGGGCTCACTAACTGCTGCTCAGAGCTGCCGCGCCTAACCTCTGGGGGCGAGCAGTCGCCGGCCTCATTGCGGCGGCTCTGCCCACCCGCAGGGTCTTTTCAGGCTCTGAGCCACCGCACCTGACCCCCGCTCGCGGCTGCACAGCGCAGCCGCGCCTAAGCTTTGCCACCGCTGTGGCGCCGGGGACTCCCCACTGGCCACCTCAGTACCATCCTGCCGATCAAGAGCTCCCACTATGGTGCCAGCGTTAGCCTCCGGTACCCGGTAACGTGCAGGGGTCCGCGCTGCGTGCCTGGGGCGGGACATGACACAAATGGGGGGGTTTGTAATTGTGGGGCAAAGAAATCAGGGTCACAAAAATAGGGAGCACAGGATATTCTTTTAACACAATAGAGATAGGATGTGGAATTGAAGAAAGAAAGAAACACAGGCAAATGGGGAGGTTACAGAAGAAGGACTATGATATAAACTGCCCAGCAACACAGAGCTCAGTAACAACACTTACTAACTCTGAAGACAGGAACAAAAGAGGCTGACTCCGTCTCCAACAAACTCTAATATCCCTGCTAAATCCTACAATCCTAAGAACCCATAGGCCCTAATTATCACATGATTCCCCACACTGGTCTGCCCCCAGCCTAGGAAGTTTAACCCTCTCCACTCCTATACAGTCATTTAGTTTATCTTCCAAGTAAATATGCTGCACAATCAGGGCCGGATTATAAAGGGGGCAACAGGGGCGGTCGTCCTGGGGCCCCCACACACTGTTCCCGACCACATCTTCTTAATGATAGCCTGCTGCAAGTACTACGGGCCAGTTCCCGCTGGGCTGGTGCCTTTAGTGGATGGCGGCCGCTCAGCCCTTCACTCACTGATCCCCCTCCCCGGACTTCCGCTGCTGCGATCGGAAACTTTAAGCTCCGATCGGACAGCTTGCACAGAAAAAAAAATGGCCAATGGGGGAGCTAGCAGCTCCTTCCATAAGCCTTTTCAGAGCCCGGAGCCATCAGTGCCACTGACGGCTCCGCCTCCAGCTCCTCCGCGGCCCGCCTCCAGCATCCACCAACTTCACAGCCAGTCAGCAGATGCAGAACACAGCAAGGCTGCCAGCAAACACCGGTGAGCTCTGCGAGCCCCCTCTACCCCTCTATACTCAGCTACCTCATACATTATGATATATATTATAGATGATACATACATACATATATATACAGTATGATATATATATATATATCATATATGATATGTATTACTATATATATATATTGTGACACAGTCAGATTAGGGGTTCCCTCTCCTGGGTAGAAGGACTCCTTTCTTACACACACCCACAGCAGCAGGGAAGCAGCACACCAGTCTGGATGCGAGTACAAGCTGGTCGGCGCCAGTCTTTATTGTACAATGTCAGAAATAACAAAGAAAACATAAACATAAATCCTAGCCCTGTCGGGGCACTAACTTCACAGGTGGTTCCCTCACTACCAGAACCTGGCAGGGCCTAATGCCCTCACCAGCAACAAAGGCACAGCACAACACTCACAGTTAGGTTTTCAAGTGTCTCTGAGCAAACTCCCTGCCTGCTCTCCCAGGTGAGACACTCAGCCCTAAACATACTAGGTTTATATTGGCCACTCTCAGGTGGAAACCCTAACAAGCCTGTTACCAGGCTGCGAGAACCAAAACCTGGAGTGGCTGTGGGTGGAGCCCTCCCTCTCCTCTCACCCACAACCCCCAGGTCCCAAACCGGCTTTTCAAAAAGCAGAGACTCAAGCCTGCTACACTGCAGACTTTCTCCTGGGGGTTTAAAACACATAAGACAGGAATCTGGGACAAATGTACCTGCCACAGACCACTTTACCAGTGATCCTATCACAATATATATATATATATATATATATGTCTAATTATATATATTTACTCTATATACACACATATATATATATGTGTGTATGTATATATATATATATATATACAGTATATCAGTACCAATTGGCGGCACTCATTGTCTTCATAGAAAAGATATCCTTGATAACAGACGGAAACCCGAAATGTCGGAAATAAAATTATAACTTTTCTATGAAGACGCTGAGTGCCGCCAGTTGGTATTGCTCCTAGGAGGGCACCAGTGCATGAGAAATCTCATCAGGAGCGAGTGCCAGGAATTTGGAAGATTGGTATATATATATATATATATATATATACACACATATGTATATATATATATATATATATATATATAATCTACTTCTATTGATAGGGGCCCCCACAGACCTTAATCCGGCCCTGTGCACAATGTATACATTTGCCATAGGGGTGGTAGTGCTTGCTGCATCCCCCATGTGATCAATGATGCTGGCTGAACTGCAACTAAAATAAAAAGTTTTACATGGTTATTTAGTGTATTTAACCTGTCGAAGTCAAATAATTGGTTATGATCGCACACAATTATTATCTGACGATCTGGTCGACTATGGTCTGATGATGCGTTTCCACGACGCTACTTTGCGTAGCACAATCCGATGTGCTAAACTCCGTATGCACAACACACACATACACTGATGCACATAACGCACACACATATAAATGTATATATACTTATATACACGGACGCTCATATGCGTAGGCACAATGCTCACACATGGACGCTCATTTGTATATAGTTGCTATTTCAACACACAGACGCACATATGCGGACGCATAGGTGCAAAATGGTTCCCATTCACAGTAGTTAATAACCAGTGTTATTAAAGGTATAATTGACTAATAATTTTGATATAAAATTTACTTAAATGAGATCTAAGGTTTAGAGCATAGTGGACATGTCATGTTTGGTATCATACTAAATCCCTGTTTATTTGCAGACTCCCGTTCCTATCGGCAAAGAAGTCGCATCTTGCGTCCGTTAGTTATGGATGATACGGATTTATTGCATATAATGTTATTATCAGTATGCAGTGTTGTAGCTAGTATTAACCAGTTGTTCGGCGGGAAACTACACAAAGAGACCGTTGGAGAACTGAGACTTGACCCTGATGAATCAACCAATGACCAGACAATCCAGAAGCAAGAACCAATGGAAACCTGTAAACTAGTTCCTTTGTTAACGTAGAACTCTGTAAGGTATATAAACTGCGTCCCGATCCCAGTGTTCAGACATCCTCTATGATGATCACAGACTTCTGGAATGATGACTGTATACTGGGATCAGTGCGCATGCGTATGTATCGGCTTGTACTATTATTGATTGCTTTTTACTCTAGTTGTTAAATCTATCACCGTGTTACTTCTTCATTACATAAATAACTTTTTGTGCTTTGGAACCACACGTTTGGACTGGAAATCAAGTCTTTCTTAAGCGACTTGCAGCGCTAAATAGCGACTAGTGACTATTAGGAATCAATAGACGGGGGCTCGTGCTTGAGGTCACGTTACCAGACATTACTCAAAGCCACCGGATTTCGACTCCTCAACAAAGAGTGGACGCGTCATATACGGGTAAGAACGCAATGTGTATTATGCCTGTTTTGTACTCAGTGTTGTGAGATCGAATATCCATTTTTGTGTAATCTAAGGAGCACTGATTAGAATCCAGGGACAAGAGAGAAAAGTCCATTTCTTTTATTGTCACTTTGCGCTGCAATAGGTGATTCGCAAATAGCGTATGCGTCTTCCCTGTATTGATGCCACATGTTTAAATAATCGTTGTAATAGATAGTCTTGTAGCACTTGTTAAAATCCTCTGAATTGGTATTGCCACTAGGGAAAGCTTTTTTCTGGCCAGAAAATGTGAAAAAGAAGTTTTTTTCTACACTGTACTATTGAAAAGATACAGAGAAACTCGGTAGGTGTCTGACGAGGAAAATTGCTACTGGGCCAGTATACACAGCAGGTATATTGTGGTTTTGAAAAACTGGGGGTAGTTTTCCGGCCGAACCCCCAATAGTAATCGCAAAGTCCATTGATAATAGGTAGTTTCTCTGGACAATACGATCGGACTGCATGGTCTTGTAAACCGTGATTGTGACTCGGGGGTCATGGGAGGAAATTCCTGGAAAGGGTAAGTGTTATTGGAAAACTTAAATTCAACCAGTGGAGAGTAACTCAAAGTAGGAAGCTTGATAGCTTGCTAAGTTGAAGTTGTACGGAAAGCAGAACAATTGCATAGGCTATTTTCTGTTCCCTCGTTGTGCACGCTAACGGAAAAACGCTTAGCAGTCGGTGGCGCATAACGGGTTGAAGTGAGTGGACACATCTTATTTAATTCGTCCAATGCCAAAGGGATGGTCGAGGGAGAGCTGCTTATGAATGGGCCGATTGGATCGGCAAGGTATATAATGAATGAGAAGTATGGCGCGTATGCAACTGTGTACTGTGACATATGGGTCAAAATGACCAAAGCATGTGTGAAACCTTTTCCCAAAGTTGGCAGTTTCGATTTGGAGGTACTGAGGGCCTGATTCAGAGCCGAACGCTCTGACCAGAGCGCTCGCTCTGAATCAGGGCCCTCCTCCATGAAAATGGAGCGTCCTCCTGGATGCTCGCATAGCTGTGGGTGACCACCCACAGCTTATGCGAGCGTCCATGATGATGGTCACGATGGTCAAGACCATCACGACCATCGGGCTTGCGACAGAGACCCTGCGGTAGGGTCTCGCTGCCGCAAGCCCTGGAGTGATTTTGGCTCTATCAGAGCCAAAATCACTCCCACTGACATCACTAGTGATGTCAGTGGGGCCGGCTTCAGACGGTAGGCGTTCCCATGGGAACGCCTCCGTCTGGCAGCCACGCCCCCAGCACGCCCACCAAAGGGGGCGTGCTGTCAATCAACATCGACAGCACGCCCCCTTTGCTACGAGACCCGGAGCGACGGAGAGCCCGTCGCTATCCAGGTCTTGCGCATGCGCATGACAGAGCTCCCTCCATCGTGCGCATGCGCAGTGGGGCAACATCGACCCGCTTGCGAGCATCCTGCGCTCGCGAGCGGGTCTGAATGACCCCCTGAGTAATGTTAGAGATAACATATGTTTAGTCAAATCTTTGAAAAAGAGAGTAAAGTATAATGTATAATGACTGTTTAAAGTTATGGCAACAAGAGGGGAACATATGTGCCTCGAGATGCACAAAGGGTGGAGGAAGGTGAGTCTCTGGTTGAAGGTGAGTTTTGCAGGTATACTGACACACATGATTGTATGGAGTATTTGAATCAGACTTTTACTGCAAGACCAGACATATGTGATACACCATTAGAAAATGTAGATTTGACGTTTTACATGGATGGGAGTTGTCATAGACAAACTAACACAGGAGAATTATGCACAGGTTATGCTGTTGTAAATGATGAGGATGTTGGTGAAGCTGACCCACTTGGTCCACCTCACTCAGCACAGGTGGCTGAACTGGTGGCATTAAGGAGAGCGTGTAAGCTGGCAGAAGGTAAATCCGATAATATCTACACTGACTCGAGGTACGCCTTTGGGGTAATACAAGATTTTGGGGCTCTTTGGCGTCTTAGGAATTTTATGACAGCAGCAGGCACACCAGTCGCACACTCACATCACATAAAAGGACTCCTGACAGCGATCCAGCTACCAGAGGCAGTAGCTGTCATCAAATGCAAAGCCCACACATGTGAAGAAGACCCGGTGTCAATGGGCAATAACAGAGCAGATGAAGCTGCCAAATGGGTAGTAGGGTTATGCATAAACTTAACAACTGATAAAGTAATAGTCTTCCAGACAATAGACGCGCAGAAATTAATTGAGATGCAAAATTTGTGTTCCCTACAGGAAAAGGCAGTCTGGAGATCGAAGGGATGTGTTCAGGAGTCCTCTGGAGAGATGGACAAGGTAGGCCTGTTGCTCCCAAGGCATACTACCTAAGCCTGGCTGAGGCAGCACGTGGTCTGACTCACCTAGGAAAAGAAGATATGAGCAAGTTGGTCAGAGCATATTGGTGTGCACCAGGCTTTTCTTCTCAAGCTGGAAAGATAGCAATGTCCTGTTTGACTTGCTTGAGGAAAAATGTCGGGAAGACAATCCCTACTGAACCATCCCACATCCCTCCGACAGACGGTCCTTTTCAGGTAATACAAATTGACTTCATCCAATTACCACCCTGCACGAATCTCAAGTATGTATTAGTTTGTACTGATGTATTTTCTAACTGGGTAGAGGCATATCCAGCTGCCACTAATACTGCTGTTTTTACTGCTAAAAAGATTGTTCAGGAATTTGTATGCAGATACGGTATCCCTAGAATCATAGAAAGTGATAGGGGTACTCATTTCACTGGTGATGTTTTCCAGAACATGCGTAAGCTTATGGGTATCAATAGTAGACTTCACACCCCCTACAGACCGCAAGCCAGTGCGAAGGTGGAGAGAGTGAACGGTACTATTAAGAATAAACTGAGTAAGATCATGGCTGAAACTGGATTAGGATGGCCAGAAGCCTTACCGCTCGTCCTCCATAGCATCAGAACCACTCCTAGATCTCCTCTTAATCTGTCCCCCTTTGAGATACTGTTTGGGAGACAACCTCATTTGATTGTAAGTCCACAGGATGATTTGAAGTGTAATAATGAGGTTACTGTGAGATATCTTATAAAAATTAATAAACAGCTGAAACAACAGCAACAGAAACTGAAAATGTCACCTGAAATGCCAGAAACAAACTGTCATGATGTTGAACCCGGAGAATATGTTATGATCCGAAATTTCTTACGCTCAGGTTGTTTGACAGACCGGTGGGAAGATCCGTATCAGGTGTTGATGACAAGTACCACATCGTTGAAGGTAGCGGAAAGAGATAACTGGGTCCCTTCCACTCACTGCAGAAAGGTCAACCACCCGAAGGAGATACAAGGCGGAGTCGAGACAGATAATGTGGACCTGTCGATTGCGAGCCTGTTTCGGGAGAGCTAGTGACTGCAGTGGAACACCTGAGCTATAGAAATTTTGCAGATCACTATTCCAGCAATGGAGTGGCGGGCTGGGTTTGTTTTTGCTTCCTTCCAGGGTTCTCCTCATCCTTATTTGTTTCGGGATTTCCTGTTTCTGTGATGAAGGACAGATGGCGGAGAGGAAGGCCTACCATTATGTCGATGGAGTGGGGTTGGGAGAGAGAGCGATAAAACAATCAGGGCGGTATATGGTCGAATTCAGTACAGGAATGGTTAAGAGATCTGTTAATCATGAAACTCGGAGAGGGATTATTATCTGAGGAATATTGCATTTGCGAGTACTGTGGATCCCTAGTCAATGAGAAATACATCCAACGATGCCAGTCCAAGAGTAATTTATATGTGGGCGGGCATCCTTTAGAGGATTACCATTCCTTAGTGGGTAAGGTCTTAAACCAGACTGAATGTTGGGTGTGCTCACAAGTACCTCAAGGACATAATAATTCAGGATTAGTGCCATACCCATTAAAATTAGCAGAGGTACTTGAATTACATGGGGGAAGAACGATGGACAAGAAATTTTATATATCTAGACCCCCTAGTCTTAAGCTCCACCAGTATCACGTAGATAAATCCCTGGTATGCTTAAATGTCACAAGTTTCAGAAAACCAGGAATTGGGAGGTGACTGGGAACAATCAGACAATGACTTTTTCACACTGAGCAGATAATGAGCCTATCGATTCTGTACGCAGTATTATTGCAAGTGGGAGATATTTCCGGTATCATTACACGCGTAGTTACAACAAATTAATAGCTGGCAGAGTAGCATTAGGATACTGTGCAAATGTTATACAGCCAGAAATGTGTACCAGTCAAATGAGAGAAATAGGAACAGGATCTTTTGTTAGAATAATGTGTTCTATGATAATGATGCATTCTATTCCTTACATTCTCCCAGATGATGTGTATTTTATATGTGGAAGGAAAGCGTACAAGTGGCTCTCTCCGAGTTCTGAAGGTTTATGTTATCTTGGAAGGGTGGTACCAGAAATTATGACCCTTACACATGATGAAATGATTGGTATCCATAAAACTGCACCACCTCCATACATACACACACAGTATGAACATCGTGACAAAAGAAACATGATACCTGGTGAAGAACATATAGCCACACAGTTGATTAGTGAAACAACTGGTTTCCAAATTTTGGTAGCATTAGATCCCACCAGGATCACTTGGGGAACTTTAAATTTTAGATATATCCAAGACCTGGCTAAATTAATAGACAACATCACCGAGATCTATGATGACACTTTCAAGTATACTGGTAAGGAGCTACAGGCTTATAAACAAGAATTGGTACAACATAGGCTACTGTTAAACTACCTGACAGCTGTTACTGGTGGATATTGTGAGACTTTGGCCACCCAATTTGGTGTCAAGTGTTGCACGTACATCACCAATAATACTGATGACCCCAAAGAGGTGACTGGAAAATGGATGAAATCCTACAACTGAAGTGGGAGTTTCGGAAGAACCATAATGCTTTGCTGTACAAGACAGATGTAAAGGTAGAGAAATGGTTCTCTTGGTTAAACCTTGTAAAATGGTTTGCCGGTCTGGGAGAGTGGGTACAGGAGATGGTTGCTAGTGTAGGTAAGCTTCTTATTCTTATACTTGTTGTCATCTTAGTAATTGGCTTATGTGTCAGATGTGTTCTTACTGTGGTAAACAGTGGAAAATGTAACACCAAGGTAAATCGTGGAAAGTAGATTATGATGGTGGTGAGTGGTGATGGTATAGGTATTAAGGTTAATAAAGAACTGCATTACAATCCTGAAATTGAATGTGCCATCTGATAAATAACATGTAAATAGGCTTGGTCATGTGTGATAAAATATTGTAAAATGTTCCGTTAAACATCCTAGATAATGTAGTCTCAGTTCCCCCAAACTTCCTTTATAGGTTTGATGAGGTCCCACATCTTACCAATGGTCCCCTATAGATCCGCTGAGTGCGTATAAGGGTTGTTTTACCATCTCTTGAAACGCATTAGTGACGGTTCTGTGACCAAATTGTATCACACTGTCTAGTACATTGAATAATAATTTATTATGCATGACTAAGTAGGTTAAGAATAGAAGGTTTATAGTTTATGTTTGCTATCAAAGGGTGGACTGTCGAAGTCAAATAATTGGTTATGATCGCACACAATTATTAACTGACGATCTGGTCGTCTATGGTCTGACGATGCGTCCGCTAGTTATGGATGATAGGGATTTATTGCATAGAATGTTATCAGTATACAGTGTTGTAGCTAGTATTAGCCAGTTGTTCGGCGGGAAACTACACAAAGAGACCGTAAGATGTTTCCCATTCACAGTAGTTAATAACCAGTGTTATTAAAGGTATAATTGACTAATAATTTTGATATAAAATTTACTTAAATGAGATCTAAGGTTTAGAGCATAGTGGACATGTCATGTTTGGTATCATACTAAATCCCTGTTTATTTGCAGACTCCCGTTCCTATCGGCAAAGAAGTCGCATCTTGCGTCCGTTAGTTATGGATGATAGGGATTTATTGCATAGAATGTTATTATCAGTATGCAGTGTTGTAGCTAGTATTAACCAGTTGTTCGGCGGGAAACTACACAAAGAGACCGTTGGAGAACTGAGACATGCCCCTGATGACACCGTATGAATCAACCAATGACCAGACAATCCAGAAGCAAGAACCAATGGAAACCTGTAAACTAGTTCCTTTGTTAATGTAGTACTCTGTATGGTATATAAACTACATCCTGATCCCAGTGTTCAGACATCCTCTTTGATGATCACAGACTTCTGGATTGATGACTGTATACTGGGACCAGTGCGCATGCATATGTATCGGCTTGTACTATTATTGTTTACTTTTTACTCTAGTTGTTAAATCTATCACCGTGTTACTTTTTCATTACATAAATAACTTTTTGTGCTTTGGAACCACATGATTGGACTGGAAAGCAATTCTTTCTTAAGCGCTAAATAGCGGCTAGCGACTATTAGGAATCAATAAACCCAATAGAAAAAATATTCATTTTTTGCTGTTATTTGTGCACACCTCTAAACCTAGATGGTACCCACTACTTTTTTGGTAATGAGAAAAAATTTGAAAATGGTGTTATGAGGCATTGTAGACTGCACCTAATGATTGTACACTGTAGCCGCGACTCTATTTATAGATTCTATGTTACATTTTTTTACTCATTTTGTTATTGTACTGGATAGTTATTATGTCGATCAAGGATCCTGGTGGGAAACTGCTGATTTATACCTGTGCAAACTGGTGAATTAGGACGTTTCTGCATTATGTCTTCTCCTGGTTGGAGGGTGAGTAGCCATGTCATCTTCTAATGCCACTACTTCTACTCCTCTCCCCCCTAGGCCATTGCAAATCATTTCCTGGAATGTTGGTGGACTAGACACGCCTATAAAGCGTAAAAGGTTAGTGACCCATCTTAAAAGATTCAATCCAGATGTGATATTTCTTCAAGAAACCCATTGGATCTCTAGTGAAGACAATTTGTTATGGACACCTTGGATAGGTTCTTGTATCTCTGCCCCTTTCCATAGAAAAGCTAGATGGGGGTGGCCATACTTTTATGAAGAGACTTACCAATTTCCATATTATCACAGACAACTGATCCTGATGGACGTTATATTATAATGGATATTGAGGTATTTCATACTAGATACACCTTGGTTAACCTCTTTGCCCCTAACACAAATACCCATGTATATATTCAGAATCTAGGTCAACTCCTCCAGAGTCTAACTAATTACCCGATTGTTGTAGGGGAACACTTCAATGTGGTAGAGGATCCTTTGGTAGACAAATCAACACCTGCACCTAGATTATCCTCTGCACATTCTCAATTACTTTGCTCTTTTGCAGTTAATTTAAGTTTAGCAGACCCTTGGAGATTTTTAAATCCAACTGATAGGATGTGTACCCATCTTTCCATGGTACATGGGTCTCTCTCGCGGATCGACAAATTTCTAGTTGATGACATATTAATCTGGTAGATATCCATGATATAATTGTGTCAGATCATGCCGCTGTCTCAATAGCCTTGTCTCATCCATACATGCACCAGACAGACCGAATTTGGTGATTCACTTATTATTTAGCTCATTCGGAAGACTTTAAATCATATCTCACTTATCATTGGACTAACTATGCTGATAACAATTTAGAATATTGGGACCGCCCGACTCTCTTTTGGGATGCATCTAAGGCAACCATGAGGGGCCACATTATCAGTTATGTGTCCCATAAAAAAGTAGGAAGCCAAGGTGGAGTATAACTCCCTTAGATCCGCTATGATTGACTCTTTTCATGCTTACTCTGCACATCCATCTGAGGAGGCAATGAATGCCTATAAGCAAGCACGACATCTACTAGAGACATATTTGGCGACACAAGCGAAACATACATTAGACTACACAAAAAATAAATATTATTGATGGGGGAATAGAGCTGGTAAACTATTAGCAGTAATTTCAAAACCATCTCGACGGCGCCATACTATAGTTTCTTTGAAAAATCCGTCTACAGGAACAATTTTAACTAAGTCCCAAGATATTGCTGCCCAATTCCAGGAATATTATGAGAACTTATTCTGTTCTTCCTCAATAGATCCTGTAGTTCAAGAGGGTTTCCTAACTGAAGAAGTGTTGCCCCGCTTAACCGCGGACCAGAAGGAAGCATTGGCAGGTGATATTACATTAGAGGAGGTGAATATGGCTATATCGCTCCTTCCTAACTGTAAATCTCTGGGCCCGGACAGTCTTTCAGGAGACTATTACCACATGTTACAGCCTCATATTGCTCCGACATTGCTGGAACTATATCGAGCGATGCAAACCAGAGATACCAAAATCTGACAAAGACCCTAACTCGCTCATGACTTCTCTCTCTAGCTTCATACCTATCCCTCTAGCTATCTCATATCTATCTATCTATCTATCTATCTATCTATCTATCTATCTCATATCTATCTATGTCTCTATCCATCTCATATCTATCTATCTATCCATCTATCTATCTATCTCATATATATCTATCTATCTCATATCTATCTTTCTCATATCTATCTATCTTGATCTCTATCTCCCTCCCTCTCTCTCCCCTCTCCCTCTCATGAGCTGGCATGTACTAAAGGGGAAAATGAGGTTACACCCCCTGAAAATGCAGTTCTCCATATGTACACAGCACCAGAATGCTTCGTCCTAATGGGTAACGCCATATTCAGGTGGCATTACCCCATAGAAGCTTATGGGCTTCTTATCGCGATGCTCCCCCTTGGGAGGAATCCGATCGGATCCCTGCCATCACCCCCTGCGGCCTTCTGCGCATGCGCAGAAAGATGCCAGAGGGACTTCTGGGTGTTAAAACCCAGAAGCTCCTCTTTCCGGAGCCATCGCAAAAGACAGCTCTTATCGTAAGAACTGTCATTTGCAATATTCTAGGTACATATTGCGGTAATCAACTGCGGTTTGTACCCAAAGGCAGCTTAATGTACCTATATCTCACTCCCTCCCCTAGCTCTATCTGCCCATCCCCTCTCTCTAAAACCCCCCACTCAAAATCCTGCATTTGCTCCTATCAGTGTACTAGATCATGTACCCTATGCTGCTGGGAGTCAGTTCCCAGCAGTGTTGCGGACATGTAGTATACTGCGATCCTTGCCGGTCAGGGGAGAGTCCGGAGAACAAAGGACATAGTAGTTGTTGTGTGGGGCTGTAGTCATTTTATTGATGGGGCCCCCACAACTTGGTTGCCCCGGGGCCCCCACAAGACTTAATCCGGCCCTGAAAGTCATGCTTATCCAAAATATCATCAGGGGGAGGTTGATACATACAGTATCATGGGCACCTGATTCGCCGCTATGTAGAAGCTACACTTGTAAATTTTGTGCCTTTTACCCTGGAATGGGCAATCTTAGGTATATTTGATTCTAATATTCAAATGACTATGGCAAGTAGGAAACTTCTACTAGCTATCAGTGCCGCTGGTAGCAAAATTATTTTGCTGGGATGGATAGACAGTACACCTCCACAAATATCTCTGTTCCTGAACAAACTTTATTTTCTGTTCAGGATGGACTGGGTGGATACACTTCTATACAAAGAAAAATACATGGAACGCTTCTTTATGGTATGGGAGTTATATATAGATAGGAAACAAATCCATCAGAGCTTTAATAATACTATATGTTATCTTACCAGCTTAGCGGTACAGGACCCACCTGTTTCTATAAATTAATCGATACAGAATACACTAGGTGCTCCATTTACTAACAAAATAGCACTTGCTAAAGGGGTTATACTATCTTTCTGTATTTTGTAAACAGCGGTAATCTTAGATAACCGCTGTGTTTACAAGCATCGCTCTCGCCATCTTTTAGATAGCGAGAGTGATGTGGGCCCCATTGCCAGCAATGGAGACCCGGCGGTGCCTTTCCTTCCAGGCACTGCCGGGTCTCCCTGTCATGCACATGCGCAGACAGATCGTCGCGCATGCGCATAACACTGGAGCCAACATTAGGCTGCCAGCAGCCCAACGGAGGACCTCACCGAGGACCTGGACTTTGCTGGACCTCGCCTGAGGGGTAACTATTACTAAATACCAGTGGAATTTTTGTTTGTATCACAGTGATACTAAACGAAAATTGCCGCTGGTATTTCGTTCGTTTGTAAATGGAGCCCTAGGTTCCTTTCCAAGGCTCCTATTATAGTGTTTTCGAGTCGCGGTTGCAGTTGTTCTTAATTATTGTTTATTATTGCTCTCCTTTCTTTAAGGCGTCCATTAATTTATTGTGACAAAAACATAATAACCTCTTATGCTAAGCTTAACTTCTAAATGAAATAACCACATGGACAACGATATTTAGTTCGAATAAGAATTGGTATATTAAAGTCCATAGGGGCTGGCTGTGTTGTGCTGTGCTGCTGTTGTTAATAGGGGCTGTGTCCACTACTTCAAAGTCCATAGGGGCTGGCTGGACTGTGTTGTGCAGTCAGTTCTCCATAGGGGCTGTGTCCACTCCAAAGTCCTTGCAGTGTCCCAGTCCTAAAGGGGTGCTGTAGTGTTGTCCAGGGGGTGCTCTGTCCATCAGGGGTGCTCCCCCCAAGTGCTAAAAAAATTATATTTTTTGTGTGTTTGTGAATTGTGTGCGCAGTAGCCGCACGTGCATCAACAAAGTAGTGCCAAGCGTGCGCCTGTGTCATAAGTAAAGGGCCGGCTGGCTTGACCATTAAAGGGTGCTGTAACCCCCAAAGTACACTCCAGTCCAAACCAAAAAAAAAATTATTTTCTGTGTTTGTGAATTGTGTGCGCAGTAGCCGCACGTGCATCAACAAAGGAGCAGCGCCAAGCGTGCGCCTGTGTCCCATAAGTAAAGAGCCGGCTGGCTCATTTCTTAAAGGGTGGTGTAACCCACAAAGTGCACTACTCTCCAGCAAAAATAAAAAAATATTTTCTGTGTTTGTGTGCGCTTTAGCCGCACGTATATATCAATATAACATAAATGGAGGACCAAACTTTCTCCGATAAAAATAAAATATGGAAAGATCAAGAACCACTTCCTCCTAGTGCTGTTGCTGCTGCTGGGAGTTGTTCATAATCCCAGAGAGGAAGTAGGAACATCACTACTTTTACTAAACAATTGACCCTCCAACAGTCCCTAGCAATGAGGATGAAGTACGACAGCAGTCATCCTGAAGCAAAACGTATAACTGAGGCCTTGACTGCTATGTTGGTGTTAGACGTGCGTCCGGTATCCGCCATTAGTGCAGTGGGATTTAGACAATTGATGGAGGTAGTGTGCCCCCGGTTCCAAATCCCGTCTAGATTCCACCTGCATCCTCAAAGTAGCAGCGACAAGCGTGCGTCTGTCTGTTAAAGGGTGGTGACACTCTCAAAGTGTGCTACACAAACAATAAAAATATTCTTCTTCTTTTTTCTGTCTTTGTGAAATGTGTGGGCTGTAGCCGCACCTGCATCCTTAAAGCAGCAGCGACAAGCGTGCGTCTGTCTGTTAAAGGGTGGTGACACCCTCAAAGTGTGCTACACAAACAATAAAAATATTCTTCTTTTTTTTTCTGTCTTTGTGAATTGTGTGGGCTGTAGCCGCACTTGCATCCTCAAAGCAGCAGCGACAAGCGTGCGTCTGTCTGTTAAAGGGTGGTGACACCCTCAAAGTGTGCTACACACACAATAAAAATATTCTTCTTTTTTCTGTCTTTGTGAATTGTGTGTGCTGTAGCCGCACTTGCATCCTCAAAGCAGCAGCGACAAGCGTGCGTCTGTCTGTTAAAGGGTGGTAACACCCTCAAAGTGTGCTACACAAACAATAAAAATATTCTTCTTCTTTTTTCTGTCTTTGTGAATTGTGTGGGCTGTAGCCGCACTTGCATCCTCAAAGCAGCAGCGACAAGCGTGCTTCTGTCTGTTAAAGGGTGGTGTAACCCTCAAAGTGCTCCAAAAAATAAAAAACTATTTTTTTAATGTGTTTGTGACTTGTGTGCGATGTAGCCGCACATGCATCAACATAGTAGCAGCGCCAAGCGTGCGCCTGTGTCATAAGTCAAGGGCTGGTTTGGACATCTGGTCCGGACTGAAGGACGTGCCAACAATTTCTGACAAGTCTACTGTCACTGCATATGATACTGTCCTCAAAGCAGCAGCGACAAGCATGCGTCTGTCTGTTAAAGGGTGGTGACACCCTCAGAGTGTGCTACACAAACAATAAAAATATTGTTCTTTTTTTTTCTGTCTTTGTGAAATGTGTGGGCTGTAGCCGCACTTGCATCCTCAAAGCAGCAGCGACAAGCGTGCATCTGTCTGTTAAAGGGTGGTGTAACTCTCAAAGTGCTCCAAAAAATAAAAAACTATTTTTTTAATGTGTTTGTGACTTGTGTGCAATGTAGCCGCACTTGCATCCTCAAAGCAGCAGCGACAAGCGTGCGTCTGTCTGTTAAAGGGTGGTGACACCCTCAAAGTGTGCTACACAAACAATAAAAATATTCTTCTTTTTTCTGTCTTTGTGAATTGTGTGGGCTGTAGCCGCACTTGCATCCTCAAAGCAGCAGCGACAAGCGTGCGTTTGTCTGTTAAAGGGTGGTGACACCCTCAAAGTGTGCTACACACACAATAAAAATATTCTTCTTTTTTTTCTGTCTTTGTGAATTGTGTGGGCTGTAGCCGCACTTGTATCCTCAAAGCAGCAGCGACAAGCGTGCGTCTGTCTGTTAAAGGGTGGTGACACCCTCAAAGTGTGCTACACAAACAATAAAAATATTCTTCTTCTTTTTTCTGTCTTTGTAAATTGTGTGGGCTGTAGCCGCACTTGCATCCTCAAAGCAGCAGCGACAAGCGTACGTCTGTCTGTTAAAGGGTGGTGTAACCCTCAAAGTGCGCTCCACAAACAATAAAAATATTCTTCTTTTTTTTCTGTCTTTGTGAAATGTGTGGGCTGTAGCCGCACTTGCATCCTCAAAGCAGCAGCGACAAGCGTGCGTCTGTCTGTTAAAGAGTGGTGTAACTCTCAAAGTGCTCCAAAAAATAAAAAACGATTTTTTTAATGTGTTTGTGACTTGTGTGCAATGTAGCCGCACTTGCATCCTCAAAGCAGCAGCGACAAGCGTGCGTCTGTCTGTTAAAGGGTGGTGACACCCTCAAAGTGTGCTACACAAACAATAAAAATATTCTTCTTCTTTTTTCTGTCTTTGTGAATTGTGTGGGCTGTAGCCGCACTTGCATCCTCAAAGCAGCAGCGACAAGCGTGCGTCTGTCTGTTAAAGGATTACATCGGTGACAGCATCCAAGTAGGCATGTCAGACAGTCCGTACCTGTACTGGCAGGAAAAAGAAGCAATTTGGAGGTCCCTGTACAAACTGGCTCTATTTTACCTGAGTTGCCCCCCCTCCAGTGTGTACTCCGAAAGAGTGTTTAGTGCAGCCGGGAACCTTGTCAGCGAAAGGCGTAGGAGGTTGCTTCCACAAAATGTGGAGAAGATGATGTTCATAAAATGAATTATCAACTCTTCCAGGGAGACCAGCCTCCAGAACGTACAGAGGGACCTGTGGTTGTGGATTCCAGCGGGGACGAATTAATACTCTGTGAGGATGAGGATGTACACAACACTGAAGAGGCTGAGGAATCGGTGGATGAGGAGGATGAGGACGACATCTTGCCTCCGTAGAGCCAGTTTGTGCAGGGACAGATTAATTGCCAGCTTGTTTTGTGGGGGCCCAAACGAACCAATCATTTCAGCCACAGTCGTGTGGCAGACCCTGGCGCTGAAATGTTTGGTTTGTTAAAGTGTGCATGTCCTGTTTATACAACATAAGGGTGGGTGGGAGGGTCCAAGGACAATTCCATCTTGCACCTCTTTTTTTTCTTTGCATTATGTATAGTTTGGGGCCTAGTTTTTCAAACTGCCATCCTGTCTGCCACTGCAGTGTCACTCCTAGATGGACAACGTGTTTGTGCCGCCCACTCGTATCTCTTAGCATAGTCATCCAGCTACCTTGGTGCAACCTTTTGGACATAAAACACTATTGTGAGGTGTGAGGTGTTCAGAATAGACTGGAAATGAGTGGAAATTAAGGTTATTGAGGTTAATAATAGCATAGGAGCAGAAAAACCCACAAATTCTGTGATTTTAGCTGTTATGCTTTTTTTCAAAAAAATATAGATCCAAAACACAAAACCCAGTACCCAAAACACGGAAGGGTGGTTTTGGCAAAACTAATCCAGATCCAAAACACGAAGAAAGATCCAGATCCAAAACCAAAACACAAAACACGAAAAGTGGCCGGTGCACACCCCTAGTATATATACATACACTGTGCCCAGGTGAATAACTACAATTCATGTGTTCAATTTTTTATTTTTCTGCTCGCACATTATATTTAATTTATTGTGGTAATATACACTTGTTCCCATATGATGATGCTCCATGTATGAAATTTAGCAATTTAGATAGCAATTTGGAGAACAACTGTAATTTATGTGGTCTATGATTTTTTTCTGCTCGCATTTTATTTTGATAAATCATTTATTGTGGTATTATACATTTGTTTCCATATGATGATGCTTCATGTATGAAATTTATCAGTATAGACAGCAATTTTGGAATTATCCCTATTTACAGGGAGTTAGCTAGGTAGTCACGGACTATTACATTGAAGGGCAGATATCCTTTATTTTTCCTTATATAAATCCCCTTCAATATATACATATTTTCACCTTTTTGATCACAGTGTCATAATTTTTGTGTCTGACCCATATTGGGATTTAGAGATCGGATATACTGTATATAAAACTTTTTTCCTATCTCTAATCAGTCACTCATAATTGGACCTACTGTGGCCCAGATTACATGTTGTGTTTGTTTTGTTTTTTCAGTGTTCACGTATAGATGTTTGTCACATTATTTCAATATTTTAATAGCATACATATTAAAAGCTAAGTTTTATATATTTTAGTAGTTTGAGTGCCCCACAAAAAGAGAGTATCTTTCTCTTTCTTTTTCTTCTCAATGTCACAGATGCAAGTAGTACGGATCTCCTGGTCCATGCGTGCATCTGGGTAATTCAAATACACAGCAGCACAGACGGGTCTCACTGACCCGTCCGAGGTCTGTGTCAATCACACAGATGCATGTAGCACGGATCTCCCGGGTCCATGCTACATGCAAATGGGCACCATAACGCTGATTAGCTTCCTGCTGCCACTGCAGTGCCACTCCTAGATGGGCCACGTGTTTGTGCTGCCCACTTGTGTCGCTTAGCATAGTCATCCAGCTACCTCGGTGCAACCTTTTGGCCTAAAAACGATATTGTGAGGTGTTCAGAATAGACTGCAAATTAGTGAAAATTAATGTTATTGAGGTTATTAATAGCGTAGGAACAAAAAAAAGGCCAATTTTATGTGATTTTAGCAGTTTTTTTATTTTTTAAGAAAAAAATCCAGATCCAAAACCAAAACCCGAAAACAAAACACAGAGGTAAGGTTTTGGCAAAACCAATCCAGATCCAAAACAAGGGGAGATCCAGATCCAAAACCAAACCAAAACACAGGGGTCGGCGCACATCTGTAACATAGACAGGACTTGGACCCAAACTCACTGACAGTATAGACAGAAACACAAGCAGGCCTGAGGGACATTCTCACTGACAGTAACAGAAGACAGGCTCACAGGACAGAGAGACACACTGGTAGTGCTCACCTCCTTTGCCCTGTGGATTAGGCATGCACAGACTCTCCTGAGGGGAGTTCCCTCCTCCCAGAATTGTGTGCTGGGGTGCTCCTGATGACATGAAGGAGACGCTCAGCACACCCGAACTACTTCCACCACTCCCATTAGTTGAGTAGTAATGGACACCAAATGGTTCATCATTGATGGCAGGAGACCACTGAAGGAAAACTATTGACAGTTTGAACCATTGATGGACATCACTACTGTGGGTCACATGAATGCGGCGAGCCAATCAGGAAAGGGGTAGGGTCAAGTGGCACAGTGGGTGTGGGTGCAAATGCAGTGCACAAAAAATAAAAATTGCCACATCTCTGCCATCAAAAGTGGAGAAACATACCTCTGCCATCAATGGAAAACCATCGAGGGTTGCTAATCATCCTGCTATGCCCAAAGCTCCAACATGAAAGTGAATGTCTGCAATCGTTTTTTGCAGTCAGCGGTGGTGGGGGTTCTCTACTGGCTAAGTACCAATGTTACCAGCTTATATGCTCAGATTGCCCATTACATACCAACATAGCTCCCCATTGCCTTCTATGTACAATAGTCACCCCAAAAGTATAAACATTGCCCTTAAAATTTACCAATTTTGCCTAAAAACCAGTATACTGTATGCTTGCCCCACCCGCAGATGCCCTGACCACAATTTACAATACTGTTATTACAAAATGTGTTATTGTAACAAAAGCTTCCATGTTCATAACAATTACAGTATATTGTGAAAGTTTTCAGGAAATGAAAAAGTGAAGCTATAAATGCTGTAAGTATAAAGTTTGCATGGCACACACTTTCTCTGCAGCACTTCATTGACATATACCATTTAATTTTGTGTTTGACTTCTGATACAAAGAAAAAGCAAGGATGATATATTGCCTAGCGACATAAACGGTGGTGTTAAATCATTTCTGGGAAATTCAGAGAGACAAAACTTCATTTTGGCACTTTGAGCCCTGTCTTCTCCCACTGATGTTAATGGAATTTACGATCGCTCAGTGTCTGCTTTACTGTGATTGGTGAGTTGTTTATCTAGACAGTTAACACTCTTGGGGCCTGATTTAGATTTGGACGCAGTGTCGATGCCGCAGGCAGTTGTTCGGCGTTGTAGGTCTGTGCATGTGTCCGAGTCACTCTGCGCATGAGTCCCGATGGTTACTGCAGGGGGATGCTAAATGGTTTTAGCTGCAAGAGCTGGTGATTTCAGTGGGAGGTAACAGGAGGGTGGCTAACCAGATGCGGGCATGTCACTGACAGCGACTGCGTCTAAAGATGTTGTAGAGCTGATACAAGACGCCATGTTCAGACAGAGAAATTGCACCTGCCATAGGGCCTGTGCAAGTTTCCATGGTGCATACGATGGTGCAGCTATGGCGCTTCTAAAGACACACGCGATGAATTGGCGCCGATGCCAATGGGCATCTCAGTATGCTCAGAATTGGCTGTGACATGAGCACAAAGACACAGGCCCTCATTCAGAGCCGCTCGTTAACAGCAGTACGCTCGTTGCGTTCCGATGTTGACTAACCGCACATGCGTCGGTGTTACACTGCGCATGTGCGTATGGCAGATTGCGAGCTTATTTTGACTCGTTCGTAAAATAGCATACAGGAAGTGACATGTCCAATGTGATTGACAGAACAGGGCGTTTTTGGGTGTTGACGGGGGTGGAGATGGAAAAACGCAGGCGTGGCGAGGCGTTTTTGGGGCGTACATACATTAGCAGATGCGAACGTAAAATGTGTTCGTACCGACTCATACGTCACTGGATGATCCTCTTTCCCTTCAAAATGCTCGCACAGCTTAGGGTCTGGATTACTCGACCACATTGGCGATGGCCTTCTCCTCCGTCCCGGCACTCCACGATGTTGCAGCGATTAATCGCGGGTGGTCAGAACAGCAATTAGTGTTGGATTGAAAACCGGCTTGGTATGTGTTTTGAAATCAGTTTTTTGGGTTAGCACAAAAGCGTACGCAGGTGGAAATCATAGCTGCTAATGTCAGGATTACACAATCAATTTGCGTACATTTGTGGGGGTTTATTTTGGCCTCAATTTGTTGGTTTTGGCCTATTGTAACAATAATGTCATCATGTTTTTTTTGTTTTTCCCTTTTTCTTTTGGCCTGGTGAATTTGCATCGTTATGTAAATTTTTAAACGTTCCTTAAAGAGCCCTTTTTTTAAATTCATGTAAAATGTGGTTTTTGCACGTTTTTGCCTTTTGGCCCAGGATTAAATGTAACCCATTTTGACAATAATGTGAGAATACAATTTCAAACTTTTTTTTGAATTTTATTGCTCAAACAAAAACTAAAATAAAACACAGATTGTAGAAAAAGATTTTTTGCAGGGTTCATTCCCAAAGTTAAAATAATTGGGCCAACATAAAAGATTTATGAAACGTAAAACACAAAATTAAAAACAATTCACAAGAAAGGAGAGGGAAGTTTTGTCCAGAAAGGAATATGAGGCAAGCACAGAAGGAGTGTGGGAAAAGTAGCCATTACTGTCACCGTTTTTTCACCCGTTTGGCTGGGGGAGGGAGGGCACCAGACCGGGTCCGGGATGTCATCGGGCTGGTCTGTCCAGAGGCAGATGTTGTGGCTGCTGGACTAGGCACAGGGCTAGGCACATTTGGAGGATTGGCTGATGTTGTGCCAGAGGTGGAGGATCCTGATGTTCCGGCAGGAAGGGAGGTCGGCTCCACCATGTGCTGGCGAACGAGCTGCTCCAGGGCATTGGCGATGCGGATGTTGGCCCTGGTATTTTCCGCCAGGGCCTGACCAATGGTCACGTTGGCCGCCGCATTTTGCTCCAGGGCCTCAGCCACCCGTATCAGACTGGCGTCCATCCTCTGCAGAATCTCCGTATGGAAATCCGATTTGAAATTGAGTTCTGTGAGGAGGGCCACTGCCTGCGAGGGGGATTGCCCTGGACTGGCTTCTGCAGGGTCCTCAGCCGGATGTACTGGTTCCTCCCCTGCAGAGCCAGCAGAAATTCTGCGGCCAAGGCTCCCCTCTGGAGCAGACTCATCCGCCTGTGTCTCTGTTTGAAAAATGAGAAAAGACTCACATTAGAATCTACATATTGGCACAATAACATTTCAGAGTTGGTGACATCACAATATTTACCTGGGACAACATGAGGAGCCGCAAAGTCTGGCATGTCCGTATCCATGTTGGACACGCCAAACACCTCCACAGGCTGCACACACCCCTGTGCCAGCTCTTCTAAATCCGTCAACTCCAATGACACAGGGGTGGGACCCCCACCTGTCCCCCTTGCATGCCTAGCCCTGTCCGCCAGTTTTTGCTTTAGGCGATATAATTGAAGTTGCCCCATCTGTGGGATAAAATTGGAACCATTATCCTTTTGTTTAAAATGGGGTTTGTTTTTAGGGGGGGCAAGTGTTTACTTACCGCCGTTTGACATCCCGGGCTAGACGGACATAATCAACCACCCTATTGACAGCAACGGCTACCTCTTCCCACATTCTCCACTTCTGGCTTGTACTCATATTCCTGTCTGCCTGTGGCAGGATGTCCACACACTTCTGAATCAAAACCTCCATCTCCTTTCTTGTGAATTGTGGCTGCCTTTTCTTTTTGGCAGCTTTGCCCGGAATACTGGGCCCAGCAGCCTCTTCCATGTCATCCTCCTCACCTATTTGTGTAAATATGCAGAATTCTCAACTTCACAACTTGCCCAATATTATGTTTCAAATTAATCATTGAGACAAAATGCATGAAATACTTACCGCCTGAATGTTGTCCATTGTTTCCCTGGTCTGTAGCCATGTCTGAGCTCCAAACAAGAAATACACCAGAATTTTTATTGTGTTTCGTGACGTATTTATACATGCGTCCTTATTTTGCGGCCGCATCATTGATTGTGCGTTCCTATGATCCCTCCTTAATTTGTGCGGGAAACTAAACACTATTTATGGCTTGGTGTGTCTCGAGTCGAGGTGGCGTTTTTGGATTGTTGGAGGTTACCTTGGTCGGAGTTTCTTGTTTGCGGATTTTGGAGTTGGCGTTGTTGGGAGTTTATTTTGTTTGCTATATTTGCGTTTTTATTTTCCGTACGCTTTTTTTTTGGTGTTTTTTTTGGCCTCATTTCTTGATTTGGGAAGTTTTGGGAAGTCTAACTTTGGTTCAATTTGTGTCTCCTTCTTTTTCATATTTTTCTAAAGTTTTTTTTTCCTAATTTCATCTCTGTTAGGTTTTTATTTGTCTCGGCCCCAAAGACCTTTTGATCGGGAATCTTATATATTAGCTCTTGGTAAGTCCATTTTTTAACTTGTATTTGCGAACTAATTAGCGCATTTTTATCTGTTTGTATAGTGACTTGTATTTGCGAACTAATTAGCGCATTTTTATCTGTTTGTATAGTGACTTGTATTTGCGAACTAATTAGCGCATTTTTATCTGTTTGTATAGTGACTTGTATTTGCGAAGTAATTAGTGCATTTTTAAATGCTTATTCATCCTGTAAAATTGTTTGTTTTCCCTTTAGCATTTTTTGCTTACATTTGACCCCAATTTGACGTACTGTGTGCAATGTCGTTTTGCTCGTTGGCCAAATGTGTGTTTCGCCTATTTTATGTTTTGTCTTGCACCAAATTTACAAACATAAATGCACAGACTAAACAGATTTTTTTTAATATTGGGAATATTTACAGTTTGGACGTATCATGACAATACCCCGGCATGTAAGCAGCAATGATGGTATCATCAAGCTAAGTTGTTTTAATTTTATTTTGGGGTGGGTAAAAAGCCTTACATTCAAATCTTGCCATTTCAGGTTGATCTGGGTCGGATTGTTCTGGCCATGCTCCCGGAAGCCGACCAACCTCAATCTCGTCCCAGGCGTAGGCATCGTAGGCGTGCAAGGCCCCAGATATTTCGAACACGTGTCACCCTTTTTGGAATGCCCGATGATGAGGTTTTAAGACGCTACCGTCTTCCTCCCAAAATCATCATAGACACTCTCTCATTAATAGAGAGTGATCTTGAGCGGCAAATTGACAGTCCTACAGCAATACCACCACTTACGCAATTTATGGCGGTGTTACATTTCTGTGCCTCAGGATCGTTTCAAACAACGGTGGGAATAGTGGCGGGCATCTCACAATCCTCCTTTTCCAGGATCCTGAGGGCAGTGATGGAGGCACTTTTCAAGCACCTCCATCATTTTATTAAAATGCCTTTGGATATGGGTGCCCTTAGTGTGGCCAAGGCCAATTTTTACCAAATAGCTGGCTTCCCACACATCATAGGGGTTGTGGATGGTACTCACATACCACTTCAGCCTCCAGCACGGCTGGAGGCCATATTTCGCAACCGTAAACACTATCACTCCCTGAATGTAATGGTGGTATGTGATGCCTCCCTCCAGATCCTGTCCCTGAATGCAAAATTATCAGGAAGTGCACATGACTCCTTCGTCATCCGGCAATCAGGGATATGGCACAAATTAACCAACCTACAAGCTGGTGATGCGTGGCTTCTGGGTAAGTGGAGACCTTTAGTACATAACAATGTTAAGCTTGATACACAGTGATCCTGATGTTGTCTATTCTTTTTCACAGGAGACAGTGGCTACCCTTGCATGCCCTGGCTGCTCACTCCTTATTTGGCTCCCACACCAGGCCCACAAAGTGAGTTTAATACCGCACTTACAGCCACCAGGCAAGTGGTGGAGCGCTGTATCGGCCTTTTAAAAGGCCGATTCAGATGCCTCCACCGCTCTGGTGGCGAGCTCATGTATTTGCCGGATATGGTTTCGAAAATTGTGGTCCTGTGTGGGATATTTCACAACATCGCCATAAGGAGTGGTGTCCCAATGCAGCCAGAGGATGCCTTACCTGAGGATGGCCCCCCCGAGGTTGGTCGGAGGTCAGTATGTGGGGGGGCCATACGCGATAATGTGGTGGCCAGATATTTTAGGTAATTATTGACCAAACAACAGTGTTTATACCCAATGTGTTACGGTTTGTTTGCATTCATCTTTTTTTTAATTAATTTTTTCCCCATCTTCTGTTTGTTTGCATAATCTTTGGCACTCCCACGATGACTACTTCCTGCTACCCTTCAAAAACCTTTATGTGGAAACTTGTGGAATATATTATGTAACCCATATTGCAACGCCATATTTGTGGAATCATGTGGGCATGGTCCTTCGTCAACCAGTTCTTGATTTGTTGTGTGTTTGTTTCCTGTTTTTGGTATGTGGTGTATTTCTGATTATCACTGTGTGTTTTGTTTGTGAGTGACCACTTTGCTTTTTGATTTCTGTTGTGAATAAATTTTTTGAGAGTGTAATTTGGTTCCTTTTTGGGCACGTTAGAAGCAAGTGTAACCAGGCTCACAAACGTTACATTTGCCTAAGGGGTAACCCAGTAATGAAGCAAGTTGAGCTAAAATGTAATATGTTTTTGGGGTACAAACCAACACACCAAGGAATCCTGTACAATCAGTTGGCTTCGTAAGATCGGCCTAAGCAGCTTGCCCACCAAATAGGAACCTGTAAAATGTTGTAAACTATAATGTTGCCCACCCCAAAAAAGGAAAATTACATTGGTACTGGTAGGTGTTTCTTGTGCCTGTTTACCTTCAAAATACAACACACAATCTTTAGTGAGAATAATTGTCAATCCTTGCTTGAAGAGTCTACTTATGTCAGTGTAAAGAATCTTTGATTTACAAAAAACGCATGAGACAGAGCGTTAATCATAACTGATTTATTTTTAAACAATTTTAAAAAAAAATAAAAAATAAACTAATTCCTAAGGAGGACCGCCAGATGGTCAAGGCCCTGCAGCAGCCCGGTGACTTGCTCCCGCATACGGGCCACACACTGACATATTTCAGCCCGACGCCTCTGTTCCTCTGTGGGTGACAAAAGTTTGGGGATTAATACATCAATAATGAAGCCACATTCAAAAACAACACAAAACAAGCAAACCAAAACTTAAAAGCTTGTGAAAAAAACCATCATTACACGGATAAAACCCAGCACCCCAAAATGTTGTAGGCCAAAAATACAAGGGCCAAAAAAAAATGACCACAGGTGTGAGATGTGTATGGCGAAATCAGCAGGAACAGGTAAAGACAACCCCAAAAAAAACAAAAAGGCGACAAAAAGCCCACAAAAAAGGGGACGCCACATGATTACATACAAACAGTTTGTGGTGCCAAAAAAAAAAGAAGCAAAAACATACCGTTCTGCAAAACGCCAGAGCGAGAAGCCACTCCCTCGACCTCCTCGGAGGTGGCTACATTCCCCAAACCTAGGGGCAGGGTGTTGGCTGAATCCTGGGAGGGGGTATTTGGAGGAGGGGCGGTTGGAGGAGAGGGGGAATTGGGCTGGAGGGGAAGTAGCCCCGAAATCTCGGCCACAGGGTCTGGGGAGGAGTGGGTAATTGAGGAATTGGGGGTTGGTGAGAGGGGCCGTGACAGGCGTCTTGTCTGCCGATGACGCCGTAGTCTTTGCTGTGCCCCTAAAAGATGTTAAAAAAATTGTGGTTAGTTTCAACATGAATCCAAAAAAAAAAAAATTTAAAGACAACACAAATAGGAAAACATGGCCATGCAGATATGAGTACAATGAATAAATAGGACAGACATGAAAACATGGCCATGCAGATATGAGTACAATGAATAAATAGGACAGACATGAAAACATGCACACGCAGATATGAGTACAATGAATAAATAGAGCCGACATGAAAACATGCACACGCAGATATGAGTACAATGAATAAATAGAACAGACATGAAAACATGCACACGCAGTTAGGGCCCACAAGATAAACATGAAAACCACAGTCCATAAAACTTACTTTCCGCGATCTGCATGCGAAAGCATGCCAGCAAGCGGGGCGTCCGCCGGTGCAGGTCCGACCACCTGCGCACCAGCTGGCCGATATGTCGGCGTGAGCCGAAGGAGTGCAGGCGGCGACGTACCTCCGCATATGCGGAACGCTTTCTGTGATTTGTGATGGGTAGAGGCTGCCTGGTGATCCGCCTGTCCATCACCTCCGTGAGCACCAGCAGCTCGCGCCTGGTGAATGCGGCGGCTCTCATGATGGCAATGGTGTATTTTTTTTAAATTAATTTTAATAAAGCACCAAAAAAAAATTTGATTGGCTAATGTATTTTGGAAATTAACAGGACCAATTCTATTGGTTAGTGTATGAGTCATGTGTTCGACAGGGCCAGAAATCTCTTGAGAGTTATGATAGGCTTGATGCAGTGACATGCGTAAGCAAATTTAAATAAAGAAATGAACCCCGGAAAATATGCGGGGATCCAAACAAATAGAACAATTGTTTAATTGGGGCTAACATGTATTTTGACCAATAAAAGCGAATGTTTAAGCCGTATGTATTCTGCGGGTAAACACAAACACAGACAAGATTAAAGTTTATTGCACTGTGTTGAAAAAAAAAAAAAAAATTAAGCTAATTGATACATTGATTGGCAGGATACGATTGAGGGAGGTAGGCAGAATAAACGAGCAGGTAATCGGAATCTGACAGGCCCACTTCCGGTTTGTACTTGTGCGTGCGTTCCCTTCAAGCCATTTCGGGGATGTACGCTCGCTATTTGGCACGCTCGTTAGTTAGAGGAGGGGTCTGTTGAGTTTGGGGCGGATTTTTATCTGCGTACGAAAATACGAGCGAGTGCTTGAATTTAAATATTTTTTTACGTACGCCGAACGTACGTACGCCCACTTGCGTCCGGGTCTGAATCAGGGCCACAGATGCAGATGCGGCACTAGACGCTGCCATATCTGTGTCTACCTCAGAGACAGCTCCTTCATGATAATTAGCTCCTTCATCGATAATGACATTGTTGTTGACCCTTTAATTGTCCATCCCTTCTGTGTACGTCGCGCCTAAAAATGAAGTGCTTATGTGCTGTCAGGCTTAGGCGGCCTTCCCTTATCTGTGCAGGGTCTGGAAAATCAACTTAAAGGTGATCATCCGTCAGGGCCGGATTAAAGGGGGGGCGACAGGGGCGATCGTCCCTGGGCCCCCACACCTGAAGGGCCCTCACACCCAGCCATCGGGGTTAAAGTGAACCGGAGGAGACAGAACCAGTTCCGCCTCCTCCGGACACCTAACCCCGGCGCCGCAGGGAGGCACCATTGGCCAGGCGCCTGCTGAGATTGTAACCAGCAGACGCCCGGCTCCCTCCCCGCAGCGGCAGCCAGAGCTCCCTCGTGAACTCGGGCTTCCGGCTCGGGCAGTGCACTATGGGAGAAACGTCATAATGTCTCTCCCATGGTGGAGAGGAGCAGCCGGGCGGACCAGAAGGCAGCGGGAGCGGGGCTTAAGGTAAGCATGAGCTTTTTTTTCTTTTTAGCGCAAGCGGCTGTTCCACTGAGGGCATTGCTCGGGGGGGGGGGGGGCATTACTACTGGGGGCATTACTACAGGGGGCATTACTCGGGGGGGCATTACTCACCATTACTGCAGGGGGCATTACTCTGGAAGGGGCATTACTACAGGGGGCATTACATCTAGGGGCATTACTATTAGGGGCACCATTTCTGGGGGCATTACTATTGGGGACTACTTGAAGGCAGGGCATTACTACTGGGGCACTAGTACAGAGGGAGCATTACTATTAGGGGCACTAATACAAGAGCATTTATACAGAGGGTACTACTACAGGGGGCATTACTACTGGTGCCACTACCACAGGGGGCATGGCTACCGGGGGCACAACTACAAAGGTATTACTACTGAGGGCATTTATACAGGGGGCATTACTATTGGGAACACTACTACAGGGGCATAACTACTAGGGGGCACTGCATAAGGGGCAACACTCCTGGGTGCACTGCATAAAGGGCACCACTACTGTGGGCTCTGCATACGGGGCACTACCAATGTGGGCACTGACACTACTGGGGTCCCCACTGTGCATACCCCCAGTCCGTCACACTTAATAGGGGCCCTCACATGTTTGTTGCCCAGGGGCCCCCACAGACCTTAATCTGGCCCTGTCATTCGTGTACCTGTATGCTTATCTTATGTATTGTTATGTGTGCTGTAGCTGTCATGTTGATTCAATGAATTTTGCATCAAAGCTACATCCTGGGTAAAAGTTTAAGTGCAATGTGCAGTAATTACCACTAGCTCTCTGTCTTATCCTTCCTCCATTATTTAAAATAGCTGTTAGTGTATGTTGAAGGTCCCATAAAATAAATGTGAGAACTCAGGGCCTGTGCCGAAAGCTGGCATACTTGCTAAAGTTTGATGATGCCCTGGGGCATAACTAGGTATTTGAAGGCCCCATAGCAAAAGTTTGTAAAGGACCCTATGTACCTCCCAATGGTAAAAAATGTATATAACGCATGTGTCAAGGAAGACGGGCCCCCCTAAGCTTTGGGCTCCATAGTAGCTGCATTCCTTGCACCTATGGTAGTTATGCCCATGATGATGCCACAGAACATGTTTCTGTAGCACAAGTCCAAGCAAAAATGTGACTCCACGCTCACTAACATATGTAGAAATCACTGGAGGGGAACTGTTAAATAACGGTAGACCATCTGTCCGACTGCTGGTACATAAATTCAGGAGCAAAAAGTGACATGATATAAACTTCTCCACAGAGAATGACTTGCATCACAAAGAGATGATCAATCTTGCAGATGACAATAGTATCACTACTGAAGGAATTGGGCATGGTCTGCTCATGTGCTCCAACGGGGGACAATCCGGCACTACAGATAGATCAAGATCTTTATGTCCCTACTGTAGCTTGGAAGTTGGACTCTTGTCTGTTAGGTGATGGTGGCTGAAATACTCACCATCAATTCTCAAGATGACAACTGTATGTTCCTGGAAGAGAGATGATAGTCAGAGCTTAAGTGGATGAACATCTGTATCTTCTGAAAACTGCAAAGCAACTATGCACACATCAAACTAATCAGTCTGTTATTTGATTGATTCATGAATGTATCATGATTATATTACTTTCTCTCAAGTTTTGGTAAGAAGGGGAGTACATCGATGGTCAGAAGTTGACGTTCATCATTGATTGTGAGAGGACAATGTTTTATTCCCCCATCATCTATGGTTTTTGTGGTTACACCTTCTGCGATCTACAGTAGGTTGATTTCTCCCTTGATATCTCCCTTGCCTACTGGGTCTTTTCTGGGTAGCTATTTGAATCGTACACCTCACACTGCAGCAAGGCACGTTCTGCTGCCACAACTGTGGCCAAGGTATAGTGTAAGTGTAACTTTACAGCTGGGTTGACTGCACTCTTTCTCCAGCCTCTAGTGCACTGCCTGTACTTGGACATGCAGAAACTGTCACTACCGTCCTGGAGAAGAGGGCTGGGAGAAATTTATCAAGCCAGAGTACTTCCCCAAAGCAAACAATTGCTTCTGTCATTTACTGTATCTAGTAGTCTTTGAAATAACAGGAGCTGATTGGTTGTTTTGGGCAACTACTCCACTGTATTTTTCTCTCCAAGGTTTGATACATCTCCCCCCTGGTGAGTACAGGTGTGCACAATAAGATAGACAGATGGTAACTCTATATCACTGTATTCTCCCCTTAGATAATTCCAGCACCAGTCATGTTACTGTACCTGCTAATGTGTTCAGCAACTTACCTCACACACTGACCGTACTCTCCCCGTAACCATGCACTTGGGTATCTAATAAACTCAGGGTAATAAATCAATTAGTGGTAACATGTCAGACCAGCGTGATGGAGCCAACGCCTCCCGTGTGGTGATTTTCTGACTGCAGTTCCCATAATCCGGCATTTAGTGTATAAAGAAACATGTTTTTTGCAAGAAATGTGTCATTGGGGTAATTTACTAAAGTGAGTTTTTAGAAGTGGAGATGTTGCCCATAGCAACCAATCAGATTCTAGCTATTATATTTTAGAAGGTGCTAGTTAAATGTCAAGTAGAATCTAATTGGTTGCTATGGCAACATCTCTACTTCTAAAAACTCTCACTTTAGTAAATTTACCCCCTTGACTGGGTAATAAACATGGAGGAATAAATAGCTGTTAGTGCAGGCAGACTGCTGTATTTTGCACTCTACCTCCATATTAATTAAGGTTATTTCAAGTTTTTGACAAATATATGATTTGTGCACTGAGAAATTAATGAATGGTAACAGTAAATTACACTATAATCATCTGTCTTCAGACTTCAGCTGTCAGTGTTCTATCTCACCCACATAAATTAAAGTGACAAGTCTATAGTTATGTGGCAGATTATCTCCGCGCAGGGGGGATAGGATGCATTGCCTTGTTCACACAGCTGGGAGGAAGCTGAGTGTCTCCCCACACACATATGTGCTCTGCCTCTGACCCACACACCCATGGCTGGGTCATGTGACATAAGGGGCAAAATGTGACCATGGTTAGTGCTGGCCATTGCAGAGACAAGAGCACAAAGCCAGAGCCTGTAGGGGCTGTAAGGTCGCAGAGACAGCATATAGCTGACCGGCTGAGAGAGCTGACACAGATGCGGCTACAGAAAATATTTATCCCCCATCAGAGCGAGAGTCTGTAGCAGCAGTGGAGAGGATGTGAGTGCAGAGTCCCATGAAAAAGATAAGCCACTTGTAGCGAGGGGACATCGAGCATAGATGTTTCACAGCATCGATGATCTACAGTCAATGTTTACCTGCCATCAATGGCAAGATGTTGATAGTGACATCAATAGGTAACATCGTTGTTTGTCAATCCCTTCTGTAAGTGTATGTGGTTCTCCACCTGTATTCAGGGTTGGCCGCACCAGTAAATAAAGCAGAGCACTAAGGGCCTCATTCAGACCCACTCGCGAGCGGCTGTCCGCTCGCAAGTGGGTCGATGGTGTGCACTGCGCATGCGCACGACGGAGGGAGCTCCGTCGTGCGCATGCGCGAGACGCGACGAGTGAAGGACTTTCCTTCGCTCGTTGTGTCTGATCAAAGGGGGCGTGCTACCGTAGGGAACGCCTACCGTCAGAAGCCGGCCCCACTGACATCACTAGTGATTTCCGTGGGAGTGATTTTGGCTCTGATAGAGCCAAAATCACTCCTGGCCTTGCGGTTGAGAAACTCAACCGCAGGCTTCTGGTCGCACAGCTATACGAGCGTCCAGGAGGACGCTCCATATTTATGGAGGTGGGCCCTGATTCAGAGCGAGCGCTCTGGTCAGAGCGTCTGGCTCTGAATCAGGGCCTAAGACCACTCAATCACATAAACAGTGATGTCTGTGGTCCTATAAAATGACCTTTACCAGGAGGCAACAGATACACAGTGATTTTTATTGATGACTATCCAAACAATATAGGACCTCATTCAGACCCGGTCGCAAGCGCTGCGCGCTCGCAACCGTGTCAATGCTTTGGTCCTGTGCACGTGCAGCGGTTGCACTCTGCTGCGTAAGCCCCGGAGCCAGAGAGAAACTCTCGCTCCGGAGTTCACTACAAAAGGGCTGGCTGTCGATGTTGGTCAACAGCTTGGCCCGTTTTGTAGGCGGGGGGGTGGCTACACAAACGGAGGCGTTCCTGTCGGAACGCTTGCTGTTTTGTGGGCGGCCGCGCTGACATCAGCAGTGATGTCAGTGGGGAGCTTGCGGTTGCCGAGACCCAACCTTAGGGTCTCGTCGCAAGCCCTGATGGTCACTATGGTCTTGACCATCGCGACCATCACCCTGGTCGGTCGCTAAGCTGTGGGTGGTATCCCACAGCTTAGCTAGCGACCAGGAGACCGCACTAAAAAAAAGAAGCGGCCGCCCTCATTCAGAGAGAGTAATCGCTTCTTGCAACCGCCTCTGAATGAGGGCCATAGTCCCTTATCTAACAAATAAGAAATATAACATAATAGACAAATTCACAGAACTATGTAACAATGACAAGTATCAAGTTTTAGCGAATCCACTCACATTTCGACGTGACATTGGATGTGAATTTATGACATAAAATAGAGAACTTGTTAAGAAAAAAAAAACATGGCATCTAGCAACCAGAGAACAATTGGGCAGCTGAAAGGAACAACAGAACCCTGACTGAAATGATTTCTAACAGACTCCGGCTTATCTGAAAAACATTGGGGTGAAGCAACAATGATAGCTACTGTACTACTCTTTTGTAAAAGATTATTTTCCAGACCGATTGGGAAAACTCCATAACTTTGACATAGTTAGAGACACATCAGAGATTTTGAGTGCAGACATATCTCATGTTTCAGAAGACTAAGCTAACAGAGGGACTAAAGTGGCTGCACAGGAAATGAAGTCCATGCACACTAACCTGCCAGCAGGGACAAAATACTATGCAAAAGATAATGTTCGGATAGATCAGAGGGCACATAAAACCCCTAGGCAGGGATGCGTGGGGTTAATAAAGTTAGGTAGGGGAGTGTTAGCTTTTTATGGTCAGATTGACATTTGGTTAGGATTGGTGGAGTGTTGTGTAAGGGGTGTGGTTAATAGGAGTGTGGGTAGGTCAGCAATGTAATACTGCCTCTTTGGAATCTGATCTGCAAGCTGCACAGTCACAAGGTTGTAATAGTCTGGTCTTTGTTTTTGGTATTTTTTCCCCCTTTTTCTTCTCATACATGTCTTTTCTGCCTTCATCTTTATCTCTTATTCTTCTTATTCTGATCTATTCTTTCCTGCTTTGCTATTTCTTTATCCTATCCATTCCTCTCTACAGTATACCTTACCCCTGGCACGCCCGTTTTTTGTCCCTGGATGATGCTGCAGATCTGGGTTTCATAGTGCCCCCCCCCTCCCTTCCCTCCTCACTGTGTGAGCTATAACTGCTTGATCTATCTTTAGATGAGCTATTACTGCATGGGCTATCTCTGTGTGAGCTATAACTGCCTGATCTATCTTTAGATGAGCTATTACTGCATGGGCTATCTCTGTGTGAGCTATGTGTATGTGAGCTATTACAGCCCTGTACCCCTCACAGCGCAGCAAGGCATGCTTGCTGCCATGGGTTTCCCATTGCCTTCAATTGTAATATAGTTCCAGCTGGTTGGGCTGGTGCTGCCACACTGGATTCTGGGTCTATTGCCGGACAGCTGGTGGCAGTGGGGATGCTCAGACACCCCTACGGTCTCCGCAGTCTGGGGGGTGTGGGGGTAAGATTTAGCACCTCGGCTGCACCTGCGGCATACATCACACGGGCTCAGCAGTTAAAAAATGTGTGTGGCCTCTCCCTCCTCCTTTTCTTTTATACAAAGAATATGCAGTGCATGCATATTCAGTAATAACAGGCTGAATGATATGCACAGTGGTAAGGGCGCTATTAAGTTGGTCCTTTCGGGCATTAGGTATATGGTTACGAATGCGGTAAGTTATGTATCGGTAAGCCAACAGTTTAATATATTAAAAAATGACTGTATAGAGGCAGCTGTATTCATATCTGGTTGCAGGCAAAAAGCAGTTCTCCAGCGCTCATGTCAGCCGCAGCTCCTGGGCTAGGCTGTGGGAATATGTAATGTACAGGACTGGGAGGTTCCCTCGCTGCTCTGTGTCAGGAGACGGCGGTCTTATGCTCGCTTGTTGTTTGTGTTATTGTGAGGGCTCTTTTCATACATAACCCACGACTACAAGGCCGTGGCGTATCTCGTTTCTCGGCCATATGCCGTTTCCTCAGAAGCTTACCAGCCCACCTCCGCACATCTTTTTATTTGGTCTATTCACAGCGGCTGGTCATTGTCAACAAACCAGTTTAATTCATCTAGTCATACAAAACAGTTTTATTAATCAATACTAGTGGTAGAGCACTTATTTCATTAATAAATGCAGTGCATTTTTTATACATGTTAAATGCGTTACAGCACGTTATCATTATTACCAGTTATTATTATTACCAGTATATAACGCACACATATTCCGCAGCACTTTACAGAGAATATTTGATTTGGCCATTCACATCAGTCCCTGCCCCAGTGGAGCTTGCAATCTATGATCCCTACCACAGGCTCACCCACATACACACTAGGGTTAATTTATGTTTGGAGCCAATTGGCCTACCAGTATGTTTTTTGAGTGTGGGAGGAAACCGGAGTACCCGGAGGAAACCCACGCAAGCACAGGGAGAATATACAAACTCCACACATGTAGGGCCGTAAGTCAGCATGTCAGAAACCACGGTGCCTTTGGCCCTTTGTTCTGCAGTTCTTCTGCACGGTTCCTTATTAGATTATTGCGTTAAGATTTTGTCATATGCCCTTCATTTATTACAGCAAACATTCATGTTATAGTCATGCACATGGTTGACATTCGAAAATTATAAGTCAGTACGCACAATGAAGTTATATTGATTTAATATTAATACAAGCAATTAATTACATCAATCTTAATAAGACCGTATCGTCCATTAAACTCATTTATTACAGCAAACATTCATGTTTAGTCATGCACATAGATAAGAAAATAAGTGCGGCAGAGAAGTGTGTATAAGGAAAATATGTATTATGGAGTATTCATCAGTTAATCGATCACAAATGTGTTCTTGCACAATATTACTAATATCACGCTATTACATACTTTCTATTTCATAAATGTACTAAATTACATTACATGGGTATCCCTAAATATCATAGAGTTTGAGAGTGTCTTGGGACCCTATGACCACTTAGGGACTTGAAGCGTGTGCCGCTCCCCCTCCCACCATGCGCTCAAGTTGGAGTCAGCTTGTGAATGGTATCATGGGCTCATAGTCTAAAATCAAGTATTAGGAGCCTATCATCTCCTATTCTGTTTTTCTTCACTTGTTTACTCTCTTTCTGTTATAAAATGTTGGGACCACCCTTTTGGTCATAAGTGTGCATGCATAGGAACACCACGTGTCGGTGCATCATTTTTCTTTTGCCCATATGATTTACCCTTATACTTTCTGTAGTTGAATTGTATTAATCCCTGTACAGTAATTTATGCTCTTTACCTGTAGCCGGTGCTTGTGCATGCATAGGACCACTTCGTTCCGGGGTAATTTTTCTTTTGTCCGTATAATTTCCCTGATACTTTCGGTAGTTGATTGCATTTTATTCTCGTAGGGTTTTCTGGCCCTTTCCCTATAGCTGGCACCTGCAGTTGGTTTTTCTTACCCATGAGTGGGTGCTTTTCCATACCGTTTTAATTTGAGAGCTTTGTCTAATACATTGTGAGGTCATACATAAGGTACATTTATGCGATAACTGCTGGTATGATTTCAATTATCCCCTCAGTGATCCAGTTCCTCCTCAGACTCAGCATCTGGCCTTTGGGAATATTTGTTTTATACTTTACATGTTGGTGTTGAAAATGTTTTATATGCCAAATATGGTTCTTAGGATTTAGGCGAGCTACACATTTTTGCATGGTAGTCTCATCCCTATCCCAATTGAGACCTAATCATTAGGGGTGAGCGGGTTCGGATTTCTGAAATCCGAACCCCCCCGAGCCCCCCCGATCCGAGTCCGATCCGAGTCAGGCTCGACTTTTCCCGCCTGACTTGGATCTGAAATCGAGGCAAAACGTCATCATCCCGCCTTCCGAGTCTCGCAGGTTTTGGATCCTATATAAGGTACCCGCGTCGGCGCCATTTTCTCACTCGGCTGTGGACAGTGAAGAGGGAGGGTGGGAGTTAGGGCTGGCTGGGCTGTGTAGTGTAGTGTAGTGTAGTGCTGCTGTTGTCCACTACTTCAAAGTCCATAGGGGCTGGCTGTGTTGTGCTGTGCTGCTGTTGTTAATAGGGGCTGTGTCCACTACTTCAAAGTCCATAGGGGCTGGCTGGACTGTGTTGTGCAGTCAGTTCTCCATAGGGGCTGTGTCCACTCCAAAGTCCTGTGCAGTGTCCCAGTCCTAAAGGGGTGCTGTAGTGTTGTCCAGGGGGTGCTCTGTCCATCAGGGGTGCTCCCCCCAAGTGCTAAAAAAATAATATATTTTCTGTGTTTGTGAATTGTGTGCGCAGTAGCCGCATGTGCATCAACAAAGTAGTGCCAAGCGTGCGCCTGTGTCATAAGTAAAGGGCCGGCTGGCTTGACCGTTAAAGGGTGCTGTAACCCCCAAAGTACACTCCAGTCCAAACTAAAAAAAAAAATATTTTCTGTGTTTGTGAATTGTGTGCGCAGTAGCCGCACGTGCATCAACAAAGTAGTGCCAAGCGTGCGCCTGTGTCATAAGTAAAGGGTCGGCTGGCTTGACCGTTAAAGGGTGCTGAAACCCCCAAAGTACACTCCAGTCCAAACCAAAAAAAAAATTATTTTCTGTGTTTGTGAATTGTGTGCGCAGTAGCCGCACGTGCATCAACAAAGTAGTGCCAAGCGTGCGCCTGTGTCATAAGTAAAGGGCCGGCTGGCTTGACCGTTAAAGGGTGCTGTAACCCCCAAAGTACACTCCAGTCCAAACCAAAAAAAAAATTAATTTTCTGTGTTTGTGAATTGTGTGCGCAGTAGCCGCACGTGCATCAACAAAGTAGTGCCAATCGTGCGCCTGTGTCATAAGTAAAGGGCCGGCTGGCTTGACTGTTAAAGGGTGCTGTAACCCCCAAAGTACACTCCAGTACAAACCAAAAAAATAAATTATTTTCTGTGTTTGTGAATTGTGTGCGCAGTAGCCGCACGTGCATCAACAAAGTAGTGCCAAGCGTGCGCCTGTGTCATAAGTAAAGGGCCGGCTGGCTTGACCGTTAAAGGGTGCTGTAACCCCCAAAGTACACTCCAGTCCAAACCAAAAAAATATATATTTTCTGTGTTTGTGAATTGTGTGCGCAGTAGCCGCACGTGCATCAACAAAGTAGTGCCAAGCGTGCGCCTGTGTCCCATAAGTAAAGAGCCGGCTGGCTCATTTCTTAAAGGCTGGTGTAACCCACAAAGTGCACTACTTTCCAGCAAAAATAAAAAAATATTTTCTGTGTTTAGCCGCACGTATATATCAAATCGATATAACATAAATGGAGGACCAAACTTTCTCCGATAAAAATAAAATAGAGAAAGATCAAGAACCACTTCCTCCTAGTGCTGAAGCTGCTGCCACTAGTCATGACATAGACGATAACATGTCATCAACGTCGTCTGCCAAGGCCGATGCCCAATGTCATAATAGAGGGCACATACAATCCCAAATGACAAAGTTCAGGAAAATGACCTTGAAAAAAACATTTAAATCAGCTGAAGAGAAACGTAAACTTGCCAATATGCCATTTACGACACGGAGTGGCAAGGAACGGCTAAGGTCGATCCCTAGTATGTTCATGACTAGTGGTTCAGCTTCACATGACGATGGAAGCCCTCCTCCCACTACAAAAATCAAAAGAGTTAAGCTGGCAAAAGCACAGCGAAGAACTGTGCTTTCTAAGAAGATATCACAAATCCCCAAGGAGAGTCCAAGTGTGGTGGTGGTTGCGATGCCTGACCTTCCCAGCACTGGACGGGAATAGGTGGCTCTTTCCACCATTTGCACGCCCCCTGCAAGTGCTGAAAGGAGCACCCACAGTCCACTTGCTGATATGCAAATTGAAGATGTCACTGTTGAAGTACAACAGGATGAGGATACTGGTGTAGCTGGCGCTGAGGAGGAAGTTGGGGAGGAGGATTCTGATGGTGATGTGGTTTGTTTAAATCAGGCTCCGGGGGAGACAGTTGTTGTCCGTGGGATGAAAAAGCCCATCACGGTCATGCCTGGGCAGAAGACCAAACATTCCACCTCTTTGGTCTGGCAATATTTCTATCCAAATCCGGACAACAACTGTCTTGCCATATGTACCTTATGTAAAGGTGGAATAAGTAGGGGTAGGGACGTTAACCACCTAGGAACATCCTCCCTTATACGGCACCTGCAGCGCGTTCATAATAAGTTACTGTCAAGTTCAGAAACTTTGGCTAAGACCGTAAGCAGTCCAGGGACACCTAAATCCCGTGGTCCTGTTGTATCCAAGCGCCTGCAAACCACACCGTCAACTCCCTCCTCGTCAATTTCCTCCTTAGTCAGGATCGGAAGTAGTCCTGCAGGCCATGTCACTGGCATGACTGACTCTCCTATCCCGGATTCCTCCGGAGGATCCTGCATTGCTACGCCTCCTGCTGCCACTGCTGCTGTTGCTGCTGCTGGGAGTCGTTCATCATCCCAGAGAGGAAGTAGGAACACCACTACTTTTACTAAACAATTGACCCTCCAACAGTCCTTAGCGAGGAGGATGAAGTACGACAGCAGTCATCCTGAAGCAAAACGTATAACTGAGGCCTTGACTGCTATGTTGGTGTTAGACGTGCGTCCGGTATCCGCCATTAGTGCAGTGGGATTTAGACAATTGATGGAGGTAGTGTGTCCCCGGTTCCAAATCCCGTCTAGATTCCACTTCACAAGGCAGGCGATATCGAGACTGTACAGAAACGTCAGAAAAAGTGTCCTCAGTGTCCTGAAAAATGCCATTGTACCCAATGTCCACTTAACCAGGGACATGTGGACAAGTGGAACAGGGCAGACTAAGGACTATATGACTGTGACAGCCCACTGGGTAGATGTATCACCTTACGCAGCAACAGCAGCAGCGTCACCAGTCGCAGCATCTCAGAAACGCCAGCTCGTTCCAAGGCAGGCTACGCTGTGTATCACCGGTTTCAGTAAGAGGCACACCGCCGACAACCTCTTAGAGAAACTGAGGGAAATCATCGCCCAGTGGCTTACCCCACTTAGACTCTCCTGGGGATTTGTGATATCTGACAACGCCACCAATATTGTGCGGGCATTACATCTGGGCAAATTCCAGCACGTCCCATGTTTTGCTCACACAATAAACTTGGTGGTGCAGAATTTTCTGAAAAGCGACAGGGGCGTGCAGGAGACGCTTTGGGTGGCCCGAAAAATTTCAGGCCACTTTCGCCATTCAGCGACTGCGTGCCGAAGACTGGAGCGCCAGCAAACACTCTTGAACCTGCCCCGCCATCACCTGAAGCAAGAGGTTGTGATGCGGTGGAACTCAACCCTCTATATGCTCAGAGGATGGAGGAGCAGCAAAAGGCCATTCAAGCCTATACATCCACCTATGACATAGGCAAAGGAGGGGGTATGCACCTGACTCAAGCGCAGTGGAGAATGATTTCCGAGTTGTGCAAGGTTCTCCAGCCCTTCGAACTTGCCACACGTGAAGTCAGTTCAGACACTGCCAGCTTGAGTCAGGTCATTCCACTCATCAGGCTTTTGCAGAAGCAGCTGGAGAAAGTGAAGGAGGAGCTAAGACGGAGCGATTCCGCTCGGCATGTGGGACTTGTGGATGAAGCCCTTCATTCGCTTTGCCAGGATTCCAGGGTGGTCAATCTGTTGAAATCAGACCACTACATTTTGGCCACCGTGCTCGATCCTAGGTTTAAAGCCTACGTGGTGTCTCTCTTTCCGGCCGACACAAGCCTGCAGAGGTGCAAAGACCTGCTGGTGAACACACTGTCAGCTGAAGTGGAACGTGACACGTCAACAGCTCCTTCTTCATTTTCTCCCGCAACTGGGGTTGCCAGGAAAAAACTTAGGTATCCTAAGCAACCCGCTGGCGGTGATGCAGGGCAGGCAGGACCAAGTTTGGACATCTGGTCCGGACTGAAGGACCTGGCAACAATTTCTGACATGTCTACTGTCACTGCATATGATACTGTCACCATTGACAGAATGGTGGAGGATTACATCGGTGACAGCATCCAAGTAGGCATGTCAGACAGTCCATACCTGTACTGGCAGGAAAAAGAGGCAATTTGGAGGCCCCTGTACAAACTGGCTCTATTTTACCTGAGTTGCCCCCCCTCCAGTGTGCACTCCGAAAGAGTGTTTAGTGCAGCCGGGAACCTTGTCAGCGAAAGGCGTAGGAGGTTGCTTCCACAGAATGTGGAGATGATGTTCATCAAAATGAATTATCAGCTCTTCCAGGGAGACCAGCCTCCAGAACGTACAGAGGGACCTGTGGTGGTGGATTCAAGTGGGGACGAGTTAATACTTTGTGAGGATGAGGATGTACACACTGAAGAGGGTGAGGAATCGGTGGATGAGGAGGATGAGGATGACATCTTGCCTCCGTAGAGCCAGTTTGTGCAGGGACACATTAATTGCCAGCTTGTTTTGTGGGGGCCCAAACGAACCAATCATTTCAGCCACAGTTGTGTGGCAGACCCTGGCGCTGAAATGATTGGTTTGTTAAAGTGTGCATGTCCTGTTTATACAACATAAGGGTGGGTGGGAGGGCCCAAGGACAATTCCATCTTGCACCTCTTTTTTTTCTTTGCATTATGTACAGTTTGGGGCCTAGTTTTTCAAAATGCCATCCTGTCTGCCACTGCAGTATCACGCCTAGATGGGTCACGTGTTTGTGCCGCCCACTCGTGTCGCTTAGCATAGTCATCCAGCTACCTCGGTGCAACCTTTTGGACATAAAAACACTATTGTGAGGTGTTCAGAATAGACTGGAAATGAGTGGAAATTAAGGTTATTGAGGTTAATAATAGCATAGGAGCAGAAAAACCTACAAATTCTGTGATTTTAGCTGTTTTTATGCTTTTTTTCAAAAAAATACAGATCCAAAACACAAAACCCAGAACCCAAAACACGGAAGGGTGGTTTTGGCAAAACCAATCCAGATCCAAAACACGAAGAAAGATCCAGATCCAAAAACAAAACTCAAAACGTGGCCGGTGCACACCCCTACTAATCATATATATTTATTTTATATACAGGTACAGGTTCGACCCGAGTCCACCCCCACATGCAACGCTCTTCAAAATACACCATATCTTATACACGCACACCCCCCCCTTTTTATTTTACAAATACATGTTCATAGGATTTTAGGTGAGCTACACAGCTTACATTGCATCTGATCCCCATTCTTATATACCTAATCATATATTTATATATAAATCTTACATAGGGAAACAGGTTTGACCCGAGTCCACCACCCCCACATACAACATTCTTCTAAGCACACCATATCTTATACACAGTCCTATGTAATAACGGGACACACCCCTGGCTTGGGTTTTCCCGTGCTGTGGGTTGTGGTCTCCTAATGGCTTAGAGAAGCTCGTCAGTGTTTATGTGGGGTTGCATATATCGGGGAATACTACATCCCTGGATTCAGGAGCCATCGCTGTGTTGCTTGTGTCAGTAGGGTTTTTTTTTGAGGCCCCTGCTGTCATAACAGTCGGGGGCTCTGTTTACAACAAGGGTAGGCATTGTTTGCTCCCCCAGCATCCGATATGTCGGCGTGCTGAGTCCACTAATTAAGCAGCTAGGTATGATTTGAGGCTGTTGTTCCTTGTGTCTCATTTGCTCTTTACACTGCTGCTCCTGCGCATACGGTTCATTGCCTAATGCAAAGGACCCTGAATTTCGATACTGCCCCTGTTTTTCTTTTGTTTCAGACATCGATGTGGCCGGATCCCCTCCTACCGCCACCCCAGGGATCGATATTGTCGCTTCTGTTGTTGCCAGCAATGGAGCCATCAGCGCAGATGATACCCTGTTCAATCCTCAAGCCGCCATGGAGAGTTTTCGCATGTCGGTCCTTGGCTCCTCAGTCCTATGATTGCCTATCAGACTTTGTGGCAGCATTGAGAGTCTTTCTGGCAGTCTCAGCTCAGCAGGAGATACAGGCTCTATGATGATGGAAGACCTACGCCTATATTCATGTGGACGTGTAATGTTTGTTTGTGGACTTGAGTGCTCCGGCCAACTTGCCACCTTTCTGGTGGGGGTCTCGAGGGATTTTGCCCTATTTTTTGCCCTGCTTAGGACAACGTTTGGCTAATGCTATAGTTTAACTTCGTGTAATCAAATAAACAACAAAAATATGAGAATGACATTACTAAGCAATATAAAAAGATCCAGCAGGTTTTTTGTAGGTTTTTACCTCGGGTCAAGTCCTCCTTCCCCCGCTTTCCCTCCCCCCCGTCACCTCCCTCTGTAATATGTCATAATCACCATACTCATGTATGTTTCATGTATTGCAGGTGGTTTACAGGATTACAGCTCATTTTGTTTATTGGACACTTGTTTATATTTTGGGCAGGTCATCCCGCTTTGCTAGTTTGGGTTGGGAGGCATTAGTGCCCTGTATACGGACGTCAGCGGAGGACTTTGGTTCTCCTTTGGTCTCAGCAATTCACCTGGGAGGGAATGATTTGTGCCGGCAGATGTCGCTTTACTTGCGGCACACTATTTGTTCATGATTTGGGTGGGTTGCTTGGCTTTGGCCAGATGTCGTGATAATTTTGTCCGATATTGTGCTAGCCTTTCCTGGTGATGTAGGTGCATGGTTGGGGGGGGGGTAGATTTGTGGAGCATCACCCTTTAATGTGGTACAAGATGCCTAGCAGGGACAAATTTCATTTATAGAGTGCTTTTTGTTCGGTGTGGGGAGGTTTTAGAGGGTAGGTTGTATGGTGGCGGGCATGTTCCATCATTGGGAACTTGCGTGGCGGGAAAGAACGGCATTATCTATAAAGCGTCCACCTTGCTGCAGTATGAGCGGTGCGCCTCCTTCAATGCACTGGTTAGGCTGATTTTACCCTACTGAGGTCAGCGGCACCTCTCGTCGGAGAGGGCTAAAATAGTGCATTGGGATGGGGTTGGATACCGTCTCACTTGCCAGAGAGGGATATCGGTCCTTGCAAGTTTTATATCACTATTACACTTGAATTGGGATAGTGGCCCATTCAGTGAGTGTTTTACATCTTTGCCTAAGTCAAGTGTGGGGCGTCAGGTTACTGGCCGTTCTTTCTTATGCCACCATACTCTGATTGTAAAATAAATAAAGCTGACCATATATTTTTGATCGCATATATACTTGGTCTGTCTCTTTATTTTATTTAAGTTGGTTACATAACTTTGAGGTTGCACGCATTATTTGCCAATGGGGATTTTAAGATAACCGAGGTTCGGATAGATCAGAGGGCACATAAAACCCCTAGACAGGGATGCGTGGGGTTAATAAAGTTAGGTAGGGGAGTGTTAGCTTTTTATGGTCAGATTGACATTAGGTTAGGATTGGTGGAGTGTTGTGTAAGGGGTGTGGTTAATAGGAGTGTGGGTAGGTCAGCAATGTAATACTGCCTCTTTGGAATCTGATCTCCCACCCTCCCTCCCCCTTTTTTCCTCTTGTGTCTTGTGTCGGCTTTATTTCAAGGGCGGGAAAGAACGGCAGTATCTATAAAGCATCCACCTTGCTGCAGTATGAGCGGTGCGCCCCCTTCTATGCATTGGTTAGGCTGATGTTACCCTACTGGGGTCAGCGGCACCTCTCGTCGGAGAGGGCTAAAATAGTGCATTGGGATGGGGCTGGATACCGTCTCACTTGAAAGAGAGGGATATCGGCCCTTGCAAGTTTTATATCACTATTACGCTTGAATTGGGATAGTGGACCATTCAGTGAGTGTTTTACATCTTTGCCTAAGTCAAGTGTGGGGCGTCAGGTTACTGGCCGTTCTTCCTTATGCCACCATACTCTGATTGTAAAATAAATAAAGCTGACCATATATTTTTGATCGCATATATACTTGGTCTGTCTCTTTATTTTATTTAAGTTGGTTACATAACTTTGAGGTTGCACGCATTATCTGCCGATGGGGATTTTATGGATGTATAAGAACAACTGTAACACTGATGGCAAGTTTGATCGGTACAAATGCTGTGAAAGATATCACAAGCAAATGGGTCTAAAGGACAAAGAGGTCTGTTCCTTGTGGTGAAAACTAGGGGTGTGCACCGGCCACTTTCGTGTTTTGGTTTTGGATCTGGATCTTTCTCCGTGTTTTGGATCTGGATTGGTTTTGCCAAAACCACCCTTCCGTGTTTTGGGTTCTGGGTTTTGTGTTTTGGATCTGTATTTTTTTTTTAAAACAGCATAAAAACAGCTAAAATCACAGAATGTGTTGATTTTTCTGCTCCTAGGCTATTATTAACCTCAAAAACCTTAATTTACACTCATTTCCAGTCTATTCTGAACACCTCACACCTCACAATAGTGATTTATGTTCAAAAGGTTGCACCGAGGTAGCTGGATGACTATGCTAAGCGACACGAGTGGGCGGCACAAACACGTGGCCCATCTAGGAGTGACACTGAAGTGGCAGACAGGATGGCAGTTTGAAAAACTAGGTCCCAAACAGTACATAATGCAAAGAAAAAAAAGAGGTGCAAGATGGAATTGTCCTTGGGCCCTCCCACCCACCCTTATGTTGTATAAACAGGACATAAACACTTTAACAAACCAATCATTTCAGCGCCAGGGTCTGCCACACGACTGTGGCTGAAATGATTGGTTCGTTTGGGCCCCCACAATACAAGCTGGCAATTAATCTGTCCCTGCACAAACTGGCTCTACGGAGGCAAGATGTCGTCGTCATCCTCCTCATTCACCGATTCCTCACCCTCTTCAGTGTTGTGTACATCCTCATCCTCACAGAGTATTAATTCTTCCCCGCTGGAATCCACCACCACAGGTCCCTCTGTACGTTCTGGAGGCTGGTCTCCCTGGAAGAGTTGATAATTCATTTTTATGAACATCATCTTCTCCACATTTTGTGGAAGCAACCACCTACGCCTTTTGCTGACAAGGTTCCCGGCTGCACTAAACACTCTTTCGGAGTGCACACTGGAGGGGGGGCAGCTCAGGTAAAATACAGCCAGTTTGTACAGGGGCCTCCAAATTGCCTCTTTTTCCTACCAGTACATGTACAGACTGTCTGACATGCCTACTTGGATGCTGTCACCGATGTAATCCTTTAACAGACAGACGCACGCTTGTCGCTGCTGCTTTGAGGATGCAGGTGCGGCTACAGCCCACACAATTCACAAAGACAGGAAAAAAAAGAATTTTTTATTTTTTGTGGAGTGCACTTTGAGGGTTACACCACCCTTTAACAGACAGACGCACGCTTGTCGCTGCTGCTTTGAGGATGCAGGTGCGGCTACTGCACATACATTTCACATACAAACACAGAAAAAGATTATTTTATTTTGGTTGGAACGCACTTTGGGGGTTACACCACCCTTTAACAGACAGAAGCATGCTTGTCGCTGCTGCTTTGAGGATGCAGGTGCGGGTACAGCCCACACATTTCACAAAGACAGAAAAAAAAGATTTTTTTATTTTTTGTGGAGCGCACTTTGGGGGTTACTCCACCCTTTGACAGACAGATGCACGCTTGTCGCTGCTGCTTTGAGGATGCAGGTGTGGCTACAGCCCACACAATTCACAAAGACAGAAAAAAAAAGAATAATTTTTTTATTGTTTGTGGAGCGCACTTTGAGGGTTACACCACCCTTTAACAGACAGACGCACGCTTGTCACTGCTGCTTTGAGGATGCAGGTGCGGCTACAGCCCACACAATTCACAAAGACAGAAATTTTTTTTTTTTTTATTGTTTGTGGAGCGCACTTTGAGGGTTACACCACCCTTTAACAGACAGACGCACGCTTGTCGCTGCTGCTTTAAGAATGCAGGTGCGGCTACAGCCCACACATTTCACAAAGACAGAAAAAAAGAAGAATTTTTTTATTGTTTGTGGAGCGCACTTTGAGGGTTACACCACCCTTTAACAGACAGACGCACGCTTGTCGCTGCTGCTTTAAGGATGCAGGTGCGGCTACAGCCCACACATTTCACAAAGACAGAAAAAAAAATAAGAATTTTTTTATTGTTTGTGGAGCGCACTTTGAGGGTTACACCACCCTTTAACAGACAGACACACGCTTGTCGCTGCTGCTTTGAGGATGCAGGTGGAATCTAGACAGGATTTGGAACCGGGGACACACTACCTCCATCAATTGTCTAAATCCAACTGCACTAATGGCGGATACCGGACGCACGTCTAACACCAACATAGCAGTTAAGGCCTCAGTTATACGTTTTGCTTCAGGATGGCTGCTGTCATACTTCATCCTCCTCGCTAAGGACTGTTGGAGGGTCAATTGTTTAGTAAAAGTAGTGGTGTTCCTACTTCCTCTCTGGGATGATGAACAACTCCCAGCAGCAGCAACAGCACTAGGAGGAAGTGGTTCTTGATCTTTCCCTATTTTATTTTTATCGGAGAAAGTTTGGTCCTCCATTTATGTTATATTGATATATACGTGCGGCTAAGGCGCACACAAACACAGAAAATTATTTTTTATTTTGTTTGGAGTGCCCTTTGGGGGTTACAGCACCCTCTAACGGACAAGCCAGCTGGCCCTTTACTTATGGGACAAAGGCGCCCGCTTGGCGCTGCTCCTTTGTTGATGCATGTACAGCCACAGTGCACACAATTCACAAACACAGAAAATATTTTTTAATTTTGTTTGGAGTGTACTTTGGGGGTTACAGCACCCTTTAACGGACAAGCCACCTGGCCCTTTACTAATGGGACACAGGCGCACGCTTGGCGCTGCTCCTTTGTTGATGCACGTGCAGCCACAGTGCACACAATTCACAAACACAGAAAATATTTTTTATTTTGTTTGGAGTGCACTTTGGGGGTTACAGCACCCTTTAACGGTCAAGCCAGATGGCCCTTTACTTATGACACAGGCGCACGCTTGGCACTACTTTGTTGATGCACGTGCGGCTACTGTGCACACAATTCACAAACACGAAAAAATATTATTTTATTTTGTACTTGGGGGGAGCACCCCTGATGGACAGAGCACCCCCTGGACAACACTACAGCACCTCTTTAGGACTGGGACACTGCACAGGACTTTGGAGTGGACACAGCCCCTATGGACAACTGACTGCACAACACAGTCCAGCCAGCCCCTATGGACTTTGGAGGAGTGGACACAGCCCCTATGGACAACAGCAGCGCAGCACAGCACAACACTACACTGCACTACACTACACTACACAGCCCAGCCAGCCCTAACTCCCACCCTTCACTGCCCACAGCCGAGTAAGAAAATGGCGCCGACGCGGGTACCTTATATAGAATCCAAAACCCGCGAGACCCGGAAGGCGGGATGATGACGTTTTGCCTCGATTTCAGATCCGCGTCAGGCGGGAAAAGTCGAGCCTGACTCGGATCGGGGGGGGTTCGGATTTCAGAAATCCGAACCCGCTCACCCCTAGTGAAAAGCCACAGAAAAGAATGCACCAGCGCTGGGATGCAGTATGGCATCCAAGCGCTGGAACAGCGGCAGAAATGTGTAGAGATGTGTCCCGTAGGGGACACATCTCGATCGGCGGCAGCGGACACGCTGGCATGTAGCCGGGACGAAGCATCCGGTCCTGGCTACAGTCAGCACACACTGGCCGCAAGCCAATCACAGGGCTCGCGGCAGCCAGCCAATCACAGGGCTCGCGGCCGCCAGTCAATGAGAAGCTGCCAAGTGGCAGCTTCTCATTGGCTCGCACAACTGCACCAGCAACGTTGGACCCGGTGCTCCTGAGTCCTTGCAGCTCTGTTCCAGCAGCGCACTGAGCGCAGGACAGAGGTAAGTAGAGAGAGGGAATAGAGAGAGGGGCAGACAGAGGGAGGCAGGCAGTTAGCATTGTAGGGGGTGACAGAGAGGGAATTAGTGAGAAGGGCAGGGTGTGAGAGGGGAGGAGGGGGGGTGAGACGTACAATGGGGTGATATGGAAGCAGGGGCCCAAGGGGAGGGAGGGGGAGAGATTCATTCGCCATACCCCCACCTCTAAATTCCCACTTCGAGCACTGGTCTGAATCACACAGAAGTGAGTAAGGGGCACATTTATCCCATCCTTGCCGACTTTCAGCTCCCTCCTTCCAGGAAGGAGCTATCAGGCTTCGATGGCTCGGGGGTGTGAAGCGGCAGAAAGGAGGCGTGGTGAAGCGATGTAGCAGTATTAGGGATGGGGTATTAATGGCATTGTGAAGCAGGGGCCGAGGCCATAATGACGCGATTCAGCGCAAACCGTTTAACCGCCCCCCCATCCCCACCCCGCACTGCGGGGGTGTATTTATGGGGATGTGAGGGGATGCAAAGGGGCGGCGGCCGTCCAAGAGATTTGCCTACTTTGCGGCCGCCCGGGAGCACCATCTGATTTTCAGGAGACTCCCGGCCATCCCGGGATGGTAGGCATGTATGATTTATCACAATCCGCACGTTTTCATGCAAATTTACTAAAATGTTTTTGCCAGGATACAGACTGTGATACCAGCCAGCCTTGGTGAAAAGCTGGAAGTAATGCAATAGCGTAAGGCTATCACACTGCTTCCTGTTTCGGGTTCCCAGCAGCCGATTTGCATGCGCAGCCATCGGCCGGCACGTGCATCACCAGAGCCAACTGAGGAGAATCCAGAGGCTCCCTCTCTGCGAAAATATGTGAATTAGTAGCCCATCTGGAGATGGTGTTATCCTATCGGGGGCCAAGCTCCGTAATGTAAATCCGGCAGCACAGTAGCCCCCATAGAAATCTATGGGTGCTGTGACTGCTGTCGGAAATATCTGCTGCGATCCTGCCACTGTACTGTACATTTGCGCTATCCATGATATTTGCGGGTGTTTTAGGAGAATATCCCGCAAATATTATTAGACTAATAGACCCCTAAGGATGGTCAGTAGATACCCTAAAATATGTTGTAAGTCACAATTATGTGAACATGCCATTGTACTTGAACTATTGCAGCCCCTTCCCTCTCCTTTGGAAAGTATGCATCAATATCTACAAGCAGATGTATATGTATTTCTATTGGTATGCGTACGCAGTAATGAAATGTAATTTATGCAAATAAAATACTAGCCCCTTAAACTTTAACATTTGCAGTGTCTTCCAAAGAGGGGTTACTTTGCGTATTGACAAATATGTGTGCTTGGATCTAATATATGTATCGTAAGGCTCTTGTCTGAAAGCAGAATTATATTTTTTTTAACTACACAGCGTTCCTGCCACAGTCTATAAAGAGTCATTTTACTTTGTAGAGAATGCAAGTCACATTTTTGTATAATTTGTTCACCCTAAAGCTTTATAGGTCTCTAGTCTGTAGACTCCCCTCTGCGGAGAGCCCATGGCACATTTTGTGACCTCAGAGGTGTAATGAACTGAATGATAATCAAGCTTTTTTATGGACTGCAGAGGTAGCAATCAAGAACGAGCAGCTCAGCTACTGCCACAGTTATGTGTTAGAGAACAATAAGGTTTCTATACTGCAACTGTCATAAACTTAACTTTAAAGTTACTCTGTGTGAAGAATTCATTAGGAATTCACAGTGTGTACACAGTATTTGAAATAAAAAAAACAGATATTTAATGATTATGAGCCTCATTTTGTGGCCCACACGTAAATGTAACATTATGGACACAAAACTACTGATTTATTTGGAATCAGTATGTAATACCACCATCCGCATGGCGGTTCTAATCCCGACAGCGGGGTGAAGATCCTGATCGTTAATTTGGGTAAGTATCGCTAACTGTACTCCCTACCCTAACCCTAAGTCTCCCGGGGTGGGTGCCTAACCCTAACCTCCCTCCGGGGTTGCCTAACACTAACCCCCCCTTCCCCTAGCCTAAACCTAACCTTCCCGTGGGGGTGGAGGGGGTGGGGGGGTGGGTGCCTAAACCTAAGTCCCTCCTGGGAACCTAATCCTCCCCCGACCCGCGGCTGTCCAAGCCAGGTGCCCGGCTTATCTTCGTTTGGTATGTCGGGCGTCGGGCTCCCGGCGTAGGTCTAATGACAGGCGTCAGGATTTCGATGCCTATCATTAGTACCTTGCCGGGATTAGACAGTCGGCTTCCAGACTGCATCCCATTTATTTCTATATTGTGAGCTGCATGTATCTTAAGATACAATGTAAATATGTCAGCAGAATCATAATGAGGACTGCTGTTTTAAATGTAGAATAGTTAACTAAATAAAAATAGAAAATGCCAGGTCCCCTCTGAAGGGGTGCTATAGGGCCTGATTCAGAGCTGGACACTTTTTGATGTTCCCGAAGTTGAGCCATTTTTTTACTACTGCGCATGTGCAAAAAGTCCAGGAATCCCTTACTGCGCACACTCAAACCCTAATGTCCGATGGCGTTCGCAAGTGCATACGGCATCACTGACACTTGAGAAGGGGTGGAGTGAATGTGTAATAAATAATAAAACATTTGGTGCGTGTGTACTGTCATTATTTTAATGTTTCCTTTATAGGGTACTATAGGTACCAGCAGTTCCTTAATGACTGGGCTTGCTAGCACTTGTGGTTCTCCAAGTGCCAGCAAGCTGGGCTGGCTTGCTGGGAACAGTAGTCCTACTGTAAAGGACAATATTACTTTAAATCTAATTTTTATACAAATCACCTCAGGCCTGGGGATAAATTTACTTTACTAAGTTCAATTTGGTATTCAATTTTATGAATCTATAAAATCGACAGAAATCAAATTTAAATCGAACTGCAAAATCCCTTAACATATCCCTATTTTACTTATATTCAATTCTGCATTCTATTTTCAAATCTAACTTGATTTTGGTCGATTTTAAGAAGGGATTTGTGTGCAGTTTATGAAATCCCTTCCAAAATCAAACCTCACATCCCCATTAAAATCAAATGCAAAATCGACCTCAACTTCCTCAGTACTTCCTATTGGGCCAAATGTATCACCTGCACTTGTGCACACTCTACAAAAGTGATAGTGATTTCCAATTTCTTCATAAATATAATATGCTCATCATATATATATATATATATATATATATATATGCGAAGCAAAAAAAAATGGCACTCACAAGCTGAGAATCAACAAAATCAATCCAGTGCTTTAATGTATGAATGCTTCGGGGTCAATTCCCCGTCATCAGAACACACCGTGTATTGGTGATCTTGAGGACGGGACTCTGCGCAGTCCCGAAATGTCGATCAGTTTCATGACACATCCATAAAGGATTATTTGCAAAAAAGTCCTGGAGTGACCTGTTTGGTTTTGTACTTAGTCATAAGTACTTTTCCTATCATCCCTACATTATTAAACGGGAGCACCTAGGCAGCTGACTTTGACTATGATAGGAGTGCCGAACTATTGCATATATATATATATATATATATATACATACATATATATATGAAAAAATATATCAAGAGAATGTGTCGCAAAAAAAGGACAAAAAGGACACAAAAGGAGACAATACTCCAACTAGGACACGCAATCAAAGGACCATGATGTTACTAATTTTTAGTTGCTCATTTTTAGTTACAGAAAAATCTTCAGAGGATTGCTCTCGTTAAGTCCACCAGGAACGAGCGTGTTAAGTTTGTAAATCCAGCGGGCTTCCAATTTCTTAAGCTTCAATTCTCTATCTCCACCTCTCATCGGTTTAGGAACATAGTCAATCAACATGCATCTTAAGGTCGACACTTGGTGTCCAAGGCTCAAAAAATGCTTTGCAATGGGTTTGTCAGTGTCTCCGTTATTAAGTGCTGCTCTAATTGAGGTGAGTTGATTCGCCATACGGTCTCTAAATAATCTAGTAGTCATCCCGATATAATAGAGGCTGCATGGGCAAGTGAAAAAATAAATCACAAATTTAATAGTACAGACTAATTTGTGTCTGAAGGGGATCTTTTTCCCACTGTGTGGATGTGGAAAGGTCTCACCACAAAGCATAGACCGGCACATCACACATGCATTGCATTTGAAGCAACCAGTTTTGCTGCTATTAAGCCAAGTGTCACCCTGTTTTCTGGGTTGTAATGTGGGGCGCATGAGCAGTTGCCTCAAATTAGGTGCTCTCCTGTAGGCATTCATTGGTGGTGAAATCCTCCCCAATTTCAGCACTGGATCAGAGGCAACGAGAGGCCAATATTTATTGTATATCTGGCCTGATATTCAGGCAGTGTGGTCATAGGTACTAACATGGATCATATGGCCTTCAACATTGCTGGAACGTTTATCAGGTCCAGCTGATTTAAACTTATGGTAGGCTTTGGTGATGCAGCAATTGATGGTCTTCAGTGAGTACCCTCGATTCAAAAATCTAGTTTTCATATCTTCAATTTGTGTCTTAGCACGATCTTCTGAATAATTTATCCGAAGAACCCTAAGGAACTGCGATATAGGAAGACTTTCTTTGAGAGTAGTAGGGTGTTGGCTATTAGCCATTAATAATTTGTTAAGGTCAGTCGGCTTCCTAAACAGTGTAAAGCCGATCGTATCACCATCTTTGAACAGAGTAACATCAAGGAAATCTATTGACTGCAAGTCAATACTATAGGTAAATTTAACTGGTTCGTCTAACGCATTCAACTGATCAACCATATCAGTGAACTCAACCTTAGTGCCAGACCATAAGATGAAAATATCATCTATAAATCACATATATGCAGTCAATTTGTTACTATATCTGCTAAGTATGAACCGCTGCTTGTAATCGGCCATGTACAAATTTGCATATGATGGCGCAATATTCGAGCCCATCGCGGTGCCATTGATATGGGCATAATGGTCAGAGCCATACAAGAAATCATTTTTCATCAAGATAAGTTCAGTCAAGGTCACCAAAAAATCAATGGGGGGTTGACTACATTTTGCTTGTGACAAATTATCACAAATTACTTTAATCCCCTGTGTATGCGGAATGATTGTGTATAACGACTGCACGTCAAGAGTCACCAACCATACATCCGAGGACACAAGCGGCTGAAGGAATTTATCTACAAATACGGCCAATGGCTGTAACACTGAACCCCTGGACGAGATTGTTGAACGCCCAGGAGGATCCATCAACCGCTTGTGTATTTTTGGCACTGTATAAAGTATAGGTGTTATGGGATAATTATCCATCATGAAGTTAAAAGATTTTTCATCAATTGATCCCATTTGTAAACCCATCATTAAAACAGCATCAATAGTTCTTTTAATATTCACAGTCAGGTTTTATTCAAGTTTAGTGTAGGTACTGCTGTCAGACAGTTGACTTATAATTTCATGGTTATAATGTACCCAATTCTGAACTACCACTTCCCCGCTTTTATCAGCAGGGCATATAACAATAGTATCATTATTTTTAAGAGATGTTAGTGCTTTTCTCTGAGCAGATGACATGTTATATTTCGGTTTACTAGAACTTTTTTTTTCATTTCAAATTCAGTCATCCTATTAAAAGTCTTGATACTAATGTTATGTGATACAGGATCAAATGTACTGGTCCTAACACACTTGTCAACACCATCAATGGTAGAAACAGAATCAGCAAAATGTTATCATAGACATAATTTTCGACAGAATCGATAATTGTCTACTGCCAAATGAAAGGAATCATGTATGGCAGTGGGAATAAATAATAAGCCAAGAGAGAGTACAGATTGTTCTACCTCATTCAATTTATAAGAGGATAAATTGAATACTAGATTGGATTCTTCGGTCTCCTGCCTCTTCTACTTCCTACCCCTCCCCCTCCTCTGGTGGCTCCTGACCCTCCTCCTCTTAGGACATGTGGGTATTGTAATGGCCTTTGTTCTAAAAAAGGACTCCTATCATGTCTCTTATCAGAAATTTCAGAGGCTTCCCCCTCCGAGGATGAGGGTGCAGGGGAAAACTCAATGTGTGTCGGAGTTCTATAACATCTAGATCTCAACGGTCTACGGCCACGACCATCGGTCGATTCACCAACAAGCCATCGATAAACACTATGTTTTTTGTAATCAATGTTCACAGTCTCTACCTTCTTTCTTTTAAACTGTAATAACTCCTGATGATAAGTTTCTACCTGGCTGTAGATTTTATCAATCCAGGACTCTGTTTTGTCAGCTGTAAATTTCTTTAAATATGCGCCCCTGAATATATCAATGTCTAACCGGACTTTTAAAGACATCACAATCAATTTCCAGCCAAAAGAATGGTGTTTAGAAGCCCAAATCGACTGTCTCTCATTATTCTATTCATTTGGGGATTTGAAGTTCGATTTACGTTCGATTTGCACATCGAATGTTAGTAAATGAAGGGATACTATATTTGACTAAGGGAAAACATTGATGTTTTGCCTATATTCGCTTTTGAATGAAATTCCATTTTCTGATCGATTTGACATTCGATTTTGTCTTTAATAAATCTCCAATATCAAAATTGACTGGAAATCGAACCAAAATCAAATGGCAAATCGAACAGAAACCAAAATCGATCTTTAGAAAAAATACCCCTTGGAGTATGCTTGGGAGGGGGGACCTCTTTATTGGGGGTACCCACTTCCTGAGGAATCCCTGGCCTGGGATGACTAGTTGGGGGCTGATAAATGCTTTGGCTGGTGGACCCTGTCAAGTGTGTCCCCCGGGTGAGGATTACCCCCTTAGTTTAGCCTGGTGCTGGTTTAAAAATACAGGGGTCCTCTACGCAGTTTTTTCCCTGTATTTGCTGAACCTGGACTGGTTCAAAGAGCCCAAAGCTGGTTCTTAAAATATGGGGGACCCCTACTAAATTTTCACCATCATATTTTGAGAATCAGGACCGGCTCACAAAGCCCAGTGTTGGTTATGCAGGGCTGGCTCCAGGATTAGCCGCAGCCTGTGCGGGATCGGGACCTGGCATTCCCTAGCCGTGCGTGACCGGAAATGGAGGCGTGGTCTAATTACAATAGGCTACACCCCTAAATGGCGTTATTTGGGGGCGTGCCTGTACAGCACGCCTCCTGTAAACATCAGGCTGGGGGCAAGCACATCACTATGTCAGTAGCTGGGCTTCCCCCAGCCCTATTCCTGCAGTGAATGGATGCCGCGCGCATCCATTCACTGCCTGATCTGTGCATGCTTTTGTTACACGCTGCTGATAAGCACTTCTATTGTGTTCAGTCCAAATACGACTGCACGCACACACACACTTGCAAACAGGACTGTGTCATACTAGCCAAATCTCCCTCATTGTCAGGGAGACTCCCTGAAATAGTAGCAATCTCCCTGTCTCCCTGATGACTCTAGCAATCTCCCTGATGACTCTAGCAATCTCCCTGATTACATCTTAGCCCCATTATGAAGCTGCTATATGTAGAAAAAAACTATACTGTATACATTCAAATAGGATCATTAGTATCATTTCCCTGCATTGGTTATAAGGCACAATGATCCCTATGGCTACATGCATTGTCTGAAAAGTATCAGTGTAGTTTCATCAACAAGTAAATCTTACTGACTGCTTTGGGGCTCATTTACATTTGGATGTAAATCAATTTTATGACACGCTTCTCAGCAGATGTAGCAATACAGTCCACTTTACCATCATGCTCATAGGTGCTGCTTTCACAATCTCCCTGAAATGCTTTTCAAAAATAGGTAAGTACGATTACATACACCATTGAAAAACACAAATCAGTCAAACACGATTCTAGGTAAATTTGTGAGTTTGTTTTAAAAAGACACCCGCTGATCTCTGCACTAATCTACCGCTCTGCGCATTAAGACACACCATCGGAGATTGCACCTATCCTACAGCAGATGCAATTTCTCCATCTGAACATGGCTGCCAGGTCAGTGCAACTGTATCTTAGGACACAACACTCCCGCGTTTTGGAAACCATCGGAACGCAAGCGCACTGTCACTCGGAGCCATGCGCAGACTGAAAACATCGCCTGTGAGCGTGCTGTATGGACACTGCGTGCACCTCTGAATCAGGCCCTATATGTGTAATGTTACTGAAAGCAATAATGCAGTCCCATTACGTAGCATCAACTTGATTCTAGTTCCACAACTTCTTACAGAACTCATGAGATAAAGGAATTGATTCAAAATAAACCGGCTGATCTTTGTCTTTCCTAAATCAAGAGGTGCAAGAAATGCCCCTATGGGAAGAACACATAATTAAACATCAATGTTTGCTTATTTGCAAAACTTACTTTTTACTTATACAGGTGTATACTGACATACAGTATTTAGCTGTATATCTCATACTCAGAAAACATTAATAGCCCCAAGAGTCGATTCATTCTAGTCTCTTACTTCCTAAAACAGCTGTATTCTCTTATCCAGCTGTGCGGAGGGTGGACACATTAAGCATTCAGCTAACCTCTACTGTGTGAAGAGCTGCTGACTTCTAGTATAAAACTGACACTGCCAAACTTTCCAAACATACTACAGTATCTGGTTAAAGCTGAGATTTGCAGAGATAGACAATGTCGGCTCTCACTGGCAGGGCTCTCCTTTCTCGTGTTCAGCCCACTACCCATGCCAGCAGTGCCCTTCTCTCCTCTCTCCTTGTCCCAGCCAGCATTACTGACACTGGATGCTAATGCTTCACTGGGAACTGCCTTCCTACCCTGTGACTCACTTTGGCTTGCCTGACAAGATTTAGTGAGTGACCCCACACTCGGTCCTTGCCTGTGACCTGCCTGGTCTGTTAGTTTATGCCTCTGTGTTGTTCCTGAGATAAGTCATCCTACATTTCCTGTACGTATATGCCAGTTTCCACTGTTACTTTGTACATTCCCTGAATAGCACTATAGACACTGAGACTGATTCTGAGTTGGATGACTCTCTGTGCATGGACGCAATGGCGAGTTTCTGCAGACAGTGCAGGCGCAGGTACGAACGTACACATTTTATCATATCTCTGTCAGACGGAACTCAGGCGGAACTACCTCTCCCTGAAATTTGGAGATTCGGAACGACAATGTCCTGTCTTGTGGAAGTGTCATGGGCATGTGTCTAAAGCTCCGTGAGTCATGCGTACGGGGAGGGGATGCCTATTTCTGATGGATCTCTAGCACCTAGCATGGGGCTGCTAATGATGGCATATGCGGGGGCTGGCGTAAAATCAGTTAGTGCCACGGGTTTCCGCTTGCAGAGGCACCAACCCCTACATTAGCCTTATGGATTCTCACATTAGCTTACGGTAGTAAATCAGGCTCCTGCAGCTGCCCTCAACTACAGCCATTTTGTGTGCGAATCATCCCACTATGTGGTGCCTTAAAAATATAATAATAATAATAATAATAATAATAATAATAATGGACAAAAGAATGGTGGTGCCTTTGGAATTTTAACATCTTTAGCTCAAGACGAACTTTACTGCCCACTCCTCTACTATACAGTGCAGAGAAAACAGGCATTGTATAGTGAGGGGATGGGGCTACAATAATGCGATTCACCACAAATCGTGTCATTGCTGACTCCCCCCACCCACCTCCCCCCGGACCACCCACTTGTGATCTGGCCACAGAGGGGTGTGAGTGGGTGAAGGGGGGCTGCTGGGTGTGCGGGCGGTGGAGGGTGCGGGAGACTTGCCTACTTTTTCGGGTGGCCTGGAGCTCCACACGATTTTCGGAACCCTCCCTTCCATTCCAGGAGAGTAGGTAAGTACAGTATGCTTTAGCTCTATTAAGTAGGTGAAACATCAATTTACTATATATAATGTATTATTAATTAAATGCAGTGTTCAGTGACACAATATGCTATAGAATTGGTGAAGGTGCTGCACACACACCCGTTCCCAGAATAGTTTGTTGGTGTCACAGTTCTACAGAAAGTTATGGCTTCAAGTCTATCAGCCTGTATTTGCCCTAACAGTATAGTAAGGGAGTGGAGTCTTATACCCGGGCGTATTCGCCAAAGACTCTGAAAGAATGTTTGGACTTTGCTGTTCCCAGTAATCAGGTTGCTGTATCTAGTGCTGGTTACTAACTAGTCAGCGAGTCAAAGGGGTCTATTTACTAAGCAGTGTTAGGAGACACAGTGAAAAGTGAAAAGTTACCAGCCAATCAGCTCCCAGCTGTCATCTCACAGGCTGTGTTTGCAAAATAACAGTTGGGAGCTGATTGGCTGTCACCTTATCACTTTTCACTCTGTTTCCTAACACTGCTTAGTAAATAGACCCCAAAGTCTTACTTTGCACAAAAAAAAACATGTTCAGAGTTGGTGAAGATCTGGTATGTTTTTTAGGAGAAAAACTGTGACAATGAAGTTAATGAAAGTTTTTGTTCTAAAGTGATACTTCTAGTTTGCAAATAAGACATAGGGCTCTATTTATCAACATTATTTTTACTAAAATAATGTGAAAAAGGGTGTTTTCACAACCTTTTCACATTATTTTAGTATCACCTATAGTTATTACAGGGCAATTGGAGTAAAATTCGTAAAATTCTACTCCAACCCCTAAGTATCACTTATTTTTAGTGAAGCAGATCGCATTTCCCATAACTGTAATGGGAAATGTGATCTGACCATAGTTGCTAAAAATAAATGTGAAAAAAATATCGGGGAAAGCCCTGTGATAATAACGCCACCTGGAGGTGGCGTTTTCCAGGGTCTCCCCCGATTACCGGCCTCCTGCCCTGCTCTAACGGGGAGAGCAGAGCCGGGAGTCGGTCCCTGTAATCAGCTGTGTGGTCTAAAAAAAAAAATAGTAAAAGAAAAATTTACTTACCTTACTCCAGGGACCGGTGATTGGGCCTCCGGTGATGACTCCCCTCCGGTCAGCTGGTCTCCCACAGTGCACTGCTGCCCGGTCATCAGGTGATAGGGCAGCAGTGCAGTATGGGAGATCACCTGACCGGAGGAATGGAGAACATCACCGGAGGCCTGCAGCATGCAGGTAAGTGTAAGTAAGAGAGAGGGGGGTCGCGGGGGGAGGAGGGGGGGTAGCAGCGGCGACCGGTCGGCGCATGCGCGGGCACTTAATCACTGAATTTTTTGCGAAAATACCGTGATAAGGCTCCGAAGGGGATTAGCAGGGACAGAGCTCTATCGCAAGCTCTGTCCCTGCAAGGGATTTGTAGTAAATCCCTGTGATATTGCCTGAATTCGCAATGCGAATTCACTCGGTAATATCACACTACAATCTGCATTACCAATGCGGATTGTAGTAAATAGAGCCCCAAATCTTAAAGTGAACTGCATGGAATACCTACTGTGGTAGATTCATTGGTTCAAAGTAGAGAAATATGCTTCGGTTTTCTAGAAATAAGAACACACCCAAATAAGGGTTCCAAGTCAAATAGAGTCCAAGGGGTAAATTTACTAGGGGTGTGCACCGGCCACTTTTCGTGTTTTGTGTTTTGGTTTTGGATCTGGATCTTTCTTCGTGTTTTGGATCTGGATTGGTTTTGCCAAAACCACCCTTCCGTGTTTTGGGTTCTGGGCTTTGTGTTTTGGATCTGTATTTTTTTGAAAAAAAGCATAAAAACAGCTAAAATCATAGAATTTGTAGGTTTTTCTGCTCCTATGCTATTATTAACCTCAATAACCTTAATTTCCACTCATTTCCAGTCTATTCTGAACACCTCACACCTCACAATAGTGTTTTTATGTCCAAAAGGTTGCACCGAGGTAGCTGGATGACTATGCTAAGCGACACGAGTGGGCGGCACAAACACGTGACCCATCTAGGCGTGATACTGCAGTGGCAGACAGGATGGCAGTTTGAAAAACTAGGCCCCAAACTGTACATAATGCAAAGAAAAAAAAGAGTTGCAAGATGGAATTGTCCTTGGGCCCTCCCACCCACCCTTATGTTGTATAAACAGGACATGCACACTTTAACAAACCAATCATTTCAGCGCCAGGGTCTGCCACACAACTGTGGCTGAAAGGATTGGTTCGTTTGGGCCCCCACAAAACAAGCTGGCAATTAATGTGTCCCTGCACAAACTGGCTCTACGGAGGCAAGATGTCATCCTCATCCTCCTCATCCACCGATTCCTCACCCTCTTCAGTGTGTACATCCTCATCCTCACAAAGTATTAACTCGTCCCCACTTGAATCCACCACCACAGGTCCCTCTGTACGTTCTGGAGGCTGGTCTCCCTGGAAGAGCTGATAATTCATTTTGATGAACATCATCTTCTCCACATTCTGTGGACGCAACCTCCTACGCCTTTCGCTGACAAGGTTCCCGGCTGCACTAAACACTCTTTCGGAGTACACACTGGAGGGGGGGCAACTCAGATAAAATAGAGCCAGTTTGTACAGGGGCCTCCAAATTGCCTCTTTTTCCTGCCAGTACAGGTATGGACTGTCTGACATGCCTACTTGGATGCTGTCACCGATGTAATCCTCCACCATTCTGTCAATGGTGACAGTATCATATGCAGTGACAGTAGACATGTCAGAAATTGTTGCCAGGTCCTTCAGTCCAGACCAGATGTCCAAACTTGGTCCTGCCTGCCCTGCATCACCACCAGCGGGTTGCTTAGGATACCTAAGTTTTTTCCTGGCAGCTCCAGTTGCGGGAGAAAATGAAGAAGGAGCTGTTGACGTGTCACGTTCCGCTTCAGCTGACAGTGTGTTCACCAGCAGGTCTTTGCACCTCTGCAGGCTTGTGTCGGCCGGAAAGAGAGACACCACGTAGGCTTTAAACCTAGGATCGAGCACGGTGGCCAAAATGTAGTGGTCTGATTTCAACAGATTGACCACCCTGGAATCCTGGCAAAGCGAATGAAGGGCTTCATCCACAAGTCCCACATGCCGAGCGGAATCGCTCCGTCTTAGCTCCTCCTTCACTTTCTCCAGCTGCTTCTGCAAAAGCCTGATGAGGGGAATGACCTGACTCAAGCTGGCAGTGTCTGAACTGACTTCACGTGTGGCAAGTTCGAAGGGCTGGAGAACCTTGCACAACACGGAAATCATTCTCCACTGCGCTTGAGTCAGGTGCATACCCCCTCCTTTGCCTATGTCATAGGTGAATGTATAGGCTTGAATAGCCTTTTGCTGCTCCTCCATCCTCTGAAGCATATAGAGGGTTGAGTTCCACCGCGTCACAACCTCTTGCTTCAGGTGATGGCGGGGCAGGTTCAAGAGTGTTTGCTGGCGCTCCAGTCTTCGGCACGCAGTCGCTGAATGGCGAAAGTGGCCTGAAATTTTTCGGGCCACCCAAAGCGTCTCCTGCACGCCCCTGTCGCTTTTCAGAAAATTCTGCACCACCAAGTTTAATGTTTGAGCAAAACATGGGACGTGCTGGAATTTGCCCAGATGTAATGCCCGCACAATATTGGTGGCGTTGTCAGATATCACAAATCCCCAGGAGAGTCTAAGTGGGGTAAGCCACTGGGCGATGATTTCCCTCAGTTTCTCTAAGAGGTTGTCGGTGGTGTGCCTCTTACTGAAACCGGTGATACACAGCGTAGCCTGCCTTGGAACGAGCTGGCGTTTCTGAGATGCTGCGACTGGTGACGCTGCTGCTGTTGCTGCGTAAGGTGATACATCTACCCAGTGGGCTGTCACTGTCATATAGTCCTTAGTCTGCCCTGTTCCACTTGTCCACATGTCCGTGGTTAAGTGGACATTGGGTACAATGGCATTTTTCAGGACACTGAGGACACTTTTTCTGATGTTTCTGTACAGTCTCGGTATCGCCTGCCTAGTGAAGTGGAATCTAGACGGGATTTGGAACCGGGGACACACTACCTCCAGCAATTGTCTAAATCCCACTGCACTAATGGCGGATACCGGACGCACGTCTAACACCAACATAGCAGTCAAGGCCTCAGTTATACGTTTTGCTTCAGGATGACTGCTGTCATACTTCATCCTCCTCGCTAAGGACTGTTGGAGGGTCAATTGTTTAGTAAAAGTAGTGGTGTTCCTACTTCCTCTCTGGGATAATGAACGACTCCCAGCAGCAGCAACAGCAGCAGCGGCAGCAGGAGGCGTAGCAATGCAGGATCCTCCGGAGGAATCCGGGATAGGAGAGTCAGTCATGCCAGTGACATGGCCTGCAGGACTACTTCCGATCCTGACTAAGGAGGAAATTGACGAGGAGGGAGTTGACGGTGTGGTTTGCAGGCGCTTGGATACAACAGGACAACGGGATTTAGGTATCCCTGGACTGCTTACGGTCTTAGCCAAAGTTTCTGAACTTGACAGTAACTTATTATGAACGCGCTGCAGGTGCCGTATAAGGGAGGATGTTCCTAGGTGGTTAATGTCCCTACCCCTACTTATTCCACCTTTACATAAGGTACATATGGCAAGACAGTTGTTGTCCGGATTTGGATAGAAATATTGCCAGACCAAAGAGGTGGAATGTTTGGTCTTCTGCCCAGGCATGACCGTGATGGGCTTTTTCATCCCACGGACAACAACTGTCTCCCCCGGAGCCTGATTTAAACAAACCACATCACCATCAGAATCCTCCTCGCCAACTTCCTCCTCAGCGCCAGCTACACCAGTATCCTCATCCTGTTGTACTTCAACAGTGACATCTTCAATTTGCATATCAGCAAGTGGACTGTGGGTGCTCCTTTCAGCACTTGCAGGGGGCGTGCAAATGGTGGAAAGAGCCACCTCTTCCCGTCCAGTGCTGGGAAGGTCAGGCATCGCAACCACCACCACACTTGGACTCTCCTTGGGGATTTGTGATATCTTCTTAGAAAGCACAGTTCTTCGCTGTGCTTTTGCCAGCTTAACTCTTTTGATTTTTTTAGTGGGAGGAGGGCTTCCATCGTCATGTGAAGCTGAACCACTAGTCATGAACATACTAGGGATCGACCTTAGCCGTTCCTTGCCACTCCGTGTCGTAAATAGCATATTGGTAAGTTTACGTTTATCTTCAGCTGATTTAAATGTTTTTTTCAAGGTCATTTTCCTGAACTTTGTCATTTGGGATTGTATGTGCCCTCTATTATAACATTGGGCATCGGCCTTGGCAGACGACGTTGATGGCATGTTATTGTCTATGTCATGACTAGTGGCAGCAGCTTCAGCACTAGGAGGAAGTGGTTCTTGATCTTTCTCTATTTTATTTTTATCGGAGAAAGTTTGGTCCTCCATTTATGTTATATCGATTTGATATATACGTGCGGCTAAACACAGAAAATATTTCTTTATTTTTGCTGGAGAGTAGTGCACTTTGTGGGTTACACCAGCCTTTAAGAAATGAGCCAGCCGGCTCTTTACTTATGGGACACAGGCGCACGCTTGGCGCTGCTCCTTTGTTGATGCACGTGCGGCTACTGCGCACACAATTCACAAACACAGAAAATAATTTTTTTTTGGGTTTGGACTGGAGTGTACTTTGGGGGTTACAGCACCCTTTAACGGTCAAGCCAGCCGGCCCTTTACTTATGACACAGGCGCACGCTTGGCACTACTTTGTTGATGCACGTGCGGCTACTGCGCACACAATTCACAAACACAGAAAATATTTTTTTTTTGGTTTGGACTGGAGTGTACTTTGGGGGTTACAGCACCCTTTAACGGTCAAGCCAGCCGGCCCTTTACTTATGACACAGGCGCACGCTTGGCACTACTTTGTTGATGCACATGCGGCTACTGCACACACAATTCACAAACACAGAAAATATTTTTTTTTTTGGTTTGGACTGGAGTGTACTTTGGGGGTTACAGCACCCTTTAACGGTCAAGCCAGCCGGCCCTTTACTTATGACACAGGCGCACGCTTGGCACTACTTTGTTGATGCACGTGTGGCTACTGCGCACACAATTCACAAACACAGAAAATAATTTTTTTTTTGGTTTGGACTGGAGTGTACTTTGGGGGTTACAGCACCCTTTAACGGTCAAGCCAGCCGGCCCTTTACTTATGACACAGGCGCACGCTTGGCACTACTTTGTTGATGCACATGCGGCTACTGCGCACACAATTCACAAACACAGAAAATATATTATTTTTTTAGCACTTGGGGGGAGCACCCCTGATGGACAGAGCACCCCCTGGACAACACTACAGCACCCCTTTAAGACTGGGACACTGCACAGGACTTTGGAGTGGACACAGCCCCTATGGAGAACTGACTGCACAACACAGTCCAGCCAGCCCCTATGGACTTTGAAGTAGTGGACACAGCCCCTATTAACAACAGCAGCACAGCACAACACAGCCAGCCCCTATGGACTTTGAAGTAGTGGACAACAGCAGCACTACACTACACTACACTACACAGCCCAGCCAGCCCTAACTCCCACCCTCCCTCTTCACTGTCCACAGCCGAGTGAGAAAATGGCGCCGACGCGGGTACCTTATATAGGATCCAAAACCCGCGAGACTCGGAAGGCGGGATGATGACGTTTTGCCTCGATTTCAGATCCGAGTCAGGCGGGAAAAGTCGAGCCTGACTCGGATCGGACTCGGATCGGGGGGGTTCGGGGGGGTTCGGATTTCAGAAATCCAAACCCGCTCACCCCTAAAATTTACTAAAGTAAGAGTTTTTAGAAGTGAGTTTTAAAAGTGATGTTGCCCATAGCAACCAATCAGATTCTAGCTATTAACTTCTAGAAGGTGCTAGTTAAATGTTAAGTAGAATCTGATTGGTTGCTATGGGCAACATCACTTTTAAAACTCACTTCTAAAAACTTTCACTTTAGTAAATTTACCCCCTAGTCTGGAATCACTTTGGGGTCCCGGCTTGGGTCTGCTGTCATTTCGGAATTTGGATATAACAACCGAACTCGGGTATTGAATTGCATATTGTAAACAGGTCCAAATTACATGTTTTTTTTAATCAAATTTTATTGATTCTTTAAGGAATCCAAAACCAAATCCGAACCAAAACACTTGAGGGTGGTTTTTCCAAAACCAAAGCATGATGATAAATTAGAACCAAAACACAAGGGTCCGCGCACACCTCTAGTTCGAAGACAAATTGATTCATACTGTGCATACAGTGTGTTTCCTAAATAAGGTCCAGTCGGTATTCTACCTTCGGTTCATTCATATGTTGTCTTGTACATGCTCATTTACATGTCCTGTACATGTGCATCTTTGATTAACTTTCTTTATATTTCCTTCTCTGATTTTTCCCATGTACTTATATGAATAGGCTTATTCCCTTGGATACAACAGGTATCTGCTGCACAGTGGACACAGCTGCATGGAGAGAGCAGCTTTGTGTTGTATCAAAGGGCATAAGAAATACACACCTTTGCCTGGTATATTTCAGATCCGTTGAGAAAAACATAAACAGAAGCAAGTAAGGTACAAACACAAGGTATTTATTAGAGATAGGCGGGTCTGATTTTTAGAGAACCGACAACAACCGAATTTAGGGGTTCCAAATCGAACCGAGTTCGGAATCACTTTGTGGTACCGAGTTGAACCGAGTCCTGGTTCAGATCTTCCTGCGGTTCGGAACTCGGATTTCAAAACCGAACTTGGGTTTTGGATTGCATGCTAACAGGTCAAAATTACATTATTTTAGCTGTTTTTATTTATTTTTTTAAAATACAAATCCAAAACATGAAGATGAATCCAGATCCAAAACCAAAACACGAAGGTTGGTGCACATCTCTAGTATTTATAAACAGTTCCAGGAGGATAAAGTAAAATCGGCTGAAGGGAGAAGAACTGTTTGAAACTTTCAGAGCATCCAGAACTCTTCCCTGTTACTTATCGTCTACAAAGAAAATTCCATTTTGCCTTAAAGCCAAACGATAATAATCCATGCATCCCAAGGCCGGCTCTAGGGGTGTTCGACCAGTGCGGTCGAACAGGGGTGCTACCCATAGAGGGCGCACCCCTCCCCAAGATCCCAATTTCAGCTGAACAGTACTGTCCCGCTGTTCCACCCGTGGGCCGAAGTGACCCGCGGGTGGTCAAATCGGGAGGTTGGGGACCCCCACCGCCGCAGCTGTGTGGTGGTGCCAGACCCCGGAGTCTGAATGGATGCTGCGCGCATGCGCACGGCATCCATTCAGTGACAGGAGAGGGCTGGGGGAAGCCCAGCTAATAAGGCTCCCACCAGCCTGACGTTATTTGGAGGCGTGCCATGCGGGCACACCTCCAAATAACGTCAAGTAGGGGGCGTGGCCTATGGGAATTAGACCACACACCCATTTTTGTTCGCACACGGCTTCACTACGCATGATGTTGGGGTGCACTGTAGAGAGCCGGCACAGAGTGCTCCGACCCCTGGAACCGACCCTGATGCATCCAACAGTGATCTCTAGAAAAAGCCTAATATCCTTGCGGACTATACATACAAACTGTCACTACAGGGGATAGTTTTAGGAGACTCCATTGTGGAAAGTTTGGAATGAATGAAGGTAAAGTTCCAAATTCCCATTTTACGTTTAGTAATAAAGTGCAAATCTACCTTTGAATTGTTATCTTTTGTAAAACTTTTCTTCAGCAAGCACATTGCACAGCTTGAATAATTATACAAAGTGTGTCGCTGACAGTTTGACCAATGTGGTACACAGAGAATACAGTACATGTAGAACTTTTTGTCCTTCGCTATGATTAAAATAGCCACACGCAAGCAAACTGTGCACATCAGACTCTAGCTGCATCATAAAAGGCCCAAAACGCACTTTATTCCCCCTATTTATAGTATATCCTGCTCACCTTTGTCTTTTAGTCATAAATCAGATGCTGTGAAATTTATATTGTTCAAACTTTGCAAGTAGCTAAGGATTCATAAACCTGGTTATTGTTCTTGGCATATAATCATATTATTTCCCTTGAAAATCACACATTTTCCCCCTCGTTATATGTTGGTGTCTACTCTTTTAATATAGCGATAAAAATATACGCAGTATTTTGTAACATATATACGTGAATGAGGATACACAGGGGACCTTGCAGACAGAAGGGGAGTTATTTTTAGAGAACAAAGAACAGAGTTATTCTCTTACGGAGGTTGTTGCACAGGTTTCTGTGTTACCTATTCTACTGGGTACCCATGGTTCTAATAACTGGTACACAGCAGCCCTTGGGCGATGTAGAAGTACTGCATTAGCCTAGCTGACAGCGCTGAACATGGAGTGGGGGAAAAAAAAAATCTATATTTTTGTATAATAATGTCAAGAAAGAGGAATCTGAAAAAAATATATAAAATTAAGATTCAAAGGATAAATCTCAAAACAGGACCTTACATAAGGAAGAGCACTGTTTACAGATGCCCTTTGTGTCTGCTTTCATCTGTGAGATGCGCCGGTCTTCTGAGACATTTTATGTGTCCTTTCTCGTTACTCTGAATCCTGAAACTGTGCAGCAGATACCTGTTGTATCCAAGGGAATATGCCTATTCATATAAGTACATGGGAAAAATCAGAGAAGGAAATATAAAGAAAGTTAATACAGTTCACACAGGCACACAAAGCCCCAGTGTCCGGTGGAAGGAGCAGGACCGGGGCGATGTTATTTTCTCTAACTCTAATCTTCACGATAACCCTCCCCTTGGTGCCTAACCCTAGCCCTCTCTCCTGGTGCCTAACCCTAACCATCGGGGTAGGTGCCTAACCGTCCCTTCTGTTGCCTAACCCTAACACTCCAGTAAGTGCCTAACCCTCCCTCCTGGTGCCTAACCCTAACCATTGGGGTAAGTTCCCAACCCTAACCTTCTGGTAAGTGCCTAACTCTAAACCTAACCCTAAAAAAACTAAAAAATCAGGTGTCGACTATTTTCATATCGACCCTTTGACCCTGTCGACCATGTGTACCTGTCGACCTTATTACATGTCGACCTTTAGTGTGTCTGACTTTTGTCCATGTCGACATTTTGTCCCTGTCGACCTATTGTCTGTCTAACATCAAGGGATACATTTACTAAAGTGAGAGTATTTAGAAGTGAGTTTTAGAAGTGATGTTGCCCATAGCAACCAATCAGATTCTACTTAACATTTAACTAGCACCTTCTAGAAGATAATAGCTAGAATCTGATTGGTTGCCATGGGCAAGATCACTTTTAAAACTCACTTCTAAAAACTCTCACTTTAGTAAATTTACCCCCTGGTGTCTATCAAGACATTGTCTACCTTTTTACTGTAGTTCTTTAGACCGGATACCTTATATAGGCCCCATTCTTTTCCTTATCACAGACATCACTGACTCTACAATGGAGGTCGCAACACTCTCCACCTTGGACGCTCCTTAAATTGAATTTTAATAACAACAGGCAATGATTACAGCTGTTATCGTAAACCTCCTGTAAAATTATATCCTCATTTTGCACACAGTGGTGGTTCTAGGGGGGGGGGGGTCTAACAGGGCAGTCGCCCGGGGCGCCGGCCCCTAGAGGGCGCCACTGAGTCCCCAGAAGGCAAAAAAATAATAATCCCATAAAAAAAAAAAAACAGCGCCGGTCTCCCCTGCGTTGCCAGGTGCCCACTGATATTTGTTATCAGCTGGCACCCGGCTCCCTCCTTGCAGCGGCAGCCGAAGCTCACTCCAGAGCTCCGGCTCCCGCATAGAGCACTATGGGAGGGACATCATGACTATAGGGGGCATTATTACTGGGGCACTACTAATGTGGGCACTACTATAGGGGGGCACTACTACTGTGGGCATTGTACTAGGGGCACTACTAAGTACTGTGGACCTTGTGTATAAGGGGCACTAATTTGGGCATTGTGTAAAAGGGGCACCACTGTGTGTCATAACATGAATAAGGGACTAATGTGTGGCGTAATTTGAATTGGGGATACTGTATTATAAAGGGAATTACTGTGTGTGGCACAATGTATTATACAGGGCATTACTGCGTATGGCATAATGTATTATACAGGGCATTACTGCATGTGGCATAATGTGTTATACAGGGCATTACTGCATATGGCATAATGTGTTATACAGGGCATTACTGCATGTGGCATAATGTGTTATAAAAGCCATTACTGCATGTGGCATAATATGTTATACAGGGCATTACTGCATGTGGCATAATGTGTTATACAGGGCACTACTGCATGTGGCATAATGTGTTATACAGGGCATTACTGCATGTGGCATAATGTGTTATAAAGGCCATTACTGCATGTGGCATAATGTGTTATACAGGGCATTACTGCATGTGGCATAATGTGTTATACAGGGCATTACTGCATGTGGCATAATGTGTTATACAGGCCATTACTGCATGTGGCATAATGTGTTATACAGGGCATTACTGCATGTGGCATAATGTGTTATACAGGGCATTACTGCATGTGGCATAATGTATTATACAGGGCATTACTGCATGTGGCATAATGTCTTACACAGGGCACTACTGTGTGTGGCATAATGTGTTATACAGGGCATTACTGTGTGTGGCTTAATGTGTTTAAAAAGTACATTACTGTTTGTGGCATAATGTGTTATAAAGGGCATTACTGCATGTGGCATAATGTATTTATAAAGGGTATTACTGTGTAAGGCGCATTACTGCACATGGCAATTATTCGCCACAAGGGGAGAGCTTGGAGGAAGCCCAGCACATTCATAAGTGCTGGGGCACGCCCCACAGTGTGATGAAATGGGGGTGTTCCGCAAGGACATGCCCCCTTTACGGAAGCGCGTGTGCTTTCAGTGTGCGCAGAGGAACGTCATCTACAAAAAGTTGTTCGTTTTGTTTTTTGTTTTTTTGGGGGGGGGCGCAACTGTGAACTTTCGCCCTGAGCTCCACAATGTCTAGAACCGGCCCTGTTTGCACACCCCAATTCCTTAAGACATGCACATTAACATGCTGCATACATCAAGAAGGTTGTCCCTTTGGAGCTGTATAATGACAACCTCTACCATCGATTTCGAGCTTTATTTACGAAGCAGTGGCTTTTGTAAGCCACTGCTTCCTGGCGGGTTGCAGATGAAAATTTAAATGGCGCCCGCTGTCAATGTAAAGCCCGGCGTGCTTTACACTGACTGCGGGTTCCATTTGAAATTTTCACTTGCAACCTGTCAGAAAGCAGTACTGTAGCTTACAAAAGCCGTTGCTTCGTAAATAAAGCTCTTCCTCTTCTTGCTAAAGTATATTCCAGAAGCACTGTGATACCTTTGTTTGCTGATCATCTTGTTTTCTTTTCCATATTTCATCAGACACATTTTTTGTTCCATTTCAGAATGTTGAACAAGTGTTTTCTTTAATTGAAATGAAAGACAGTCTAACCACCACATAGCTATGGGTACTCACTCAATACAATAGGTAATACAGTCTAACCACCACATAGCCATGGGTACTCACACAGTAGAATAGGTAATACATTTTAACCACCACATAGCCATGGGTACTCACTCAGTAGAATAGGTAATACAGTCTAACCACCACATAGCCATGGGTACTCACTCAGTAGAATAGGTAATACAGTCTAACCACCATATAGCCATGGGTACTCAGTAGAACATGTAATAGAGTCTAACCACCACATAGCCATGGGTACTCAGTAGAATAGGTAATACAGTCTAACCACCACATAGCCATGGGTACTCAGTAGAATAGGTAATACAGTCTAACCACCACATAGCCATGGGTACTCAGTAGAATAGGTAATACAGTCTAACCACCACATAGCCATGGGTACTTAGTAGAATAGGTAATAGAGTCTAACCACCACATAGCCATGGGTACTCAGTAGAATAGGTAATACAGTCTAACCACCACATAGCCATGGGTACTCAATAGAATAGGTAATACAATCTAACCACCACATAGCCATGGGTACTCAGTAGAATAGGTAATACAGTCTAACCACCACATAGCCATGGGTACTTAGTAGAATAAGTAAGTACAGAAACCTGTACAACAACCTCCAGAAAAAAACTGACACTGTTCTTTAATTTTTAAATATCCCCTTCTGATTCAGAGAATGGACGTGATGACAATATTTTCGAAAATAGGTTTTTTTTGCGCTACAGCACATAAGTCACACTGCGCATGTGCGGTAATTTTCTTGCTACAATGGTAGCAGTGGGGTTTTATTTGCAAAGTGATTGCCAGGCAGGAACCATTTCTGGGCTGTAATGGGAGATGGCGACTCAATTGCAGGCGTGTCGCAACCGTTTTGAGGGCATGTCTCAGGCTACGACTGCGATCCCATAACCAGTTGAGAAATGCTCTGGCGTCTTACTTCCGACGGCCATTCTGCATGGCCATAGGGTCACTCAGAAGTAAATTAATCAACGGATGTGCGTCCGATGGTTGCGTCTTTGTATATAAGCATCGGCCTTCAGGCGCCGCAAATTGATGTCTCAATACAAATCCCAGCGGCTGCAACAACTGCATATTTTCACTGCGTACAAAATCACAGCTGTGACGGCATTTGCAGCCATCTTTGAATCAGGCCCTTTGTCCTTAATGTATTCATGTACATGCTACAAATACTGCATATATTGGGCCTGATTCATTACGGATCGCTATTGCGGGTCCACTGCGAAAATATGCCAATGTTTGCAATCGCAATGCCGTCGCACCACAACATAAGGACGCCCACATCCCCTTACTCATATCTGTAATACATTGCTAAATATCGAAACCATCGGTAACATCAAGTACAATCGCAGCCTCATGCACAGTTGCACAAGGTCTGACCCTACTTAGAAATTGCTAACCTCATCGCACGCGGTGGAAGCGCAAGCTGTGTATGGCATCGCAGTGGCTAATTTATGCACGCCCCTGTAAAGGCGTTCAGAGTCAGACGCACTGACACGTCTGAGTTTTGCCGACCACCCCGCTGTCACCACCCCCAAACGCTCACTTCCTGTCAATCACTGATGTGCGATCGCAGTGTGATAGCAGTGAGCCCTTCGCGCACGGTAATTGCGATGCATGCGCAGAACGCAACAATCCGCCGTCTGCGTGCGTATTTGCAGTTGTGATCGGTAATGAATCAGGCCTATTGTTTTAGCTAATCATATAAGTTATATTATATCTCAAGTTTTCCAAAAAGCAATATTTCATTTATTCCTTTCTGCAAAAATCCTATTTATTTCAATGAGACTTGTGCTGAAAAAAATAATATATTTATTCAATTCATTTTTTTTCAGAGGCCTCCTGTTAATTCCATCCTAAGATGGTGTTACCTTGACCAGGCATTGGGGTGGTACAACTATTGCCACAATTCTTACTATGTAAGTTCCTCCCTGCAAATGCATGGTGGAGACTTCACTGGCGAAAGTCGGTGATGCTTACCCTGGCATTACACCCCTTTGATAAATAGTCCCCTAAGGTGTTTATCAAATAGCAATTTGTTAAAATAATTGATTTTCTGTGATTTTGTCAGTGGGATTTAAAACGAAAATTTATTAAAGGCAAACGTGGCATGTTGGGTATTTATCCAGATCTTCAAAAAAAAAAATAATAATTAAAATATTATTTCCAGAATGGGGGTAGGTGTAATACACCCAAGGCTGACCCCAAACCCCCACATGTAACGTCATGATGAAGCTAAATGCAGCAGGGTGTTATCCACTTGGTCTTGTGCCCATCATGGTGTCAATACTTGCACACCCCCAGTTACAGCCATGTTATAACATATATGGGCCCCTATTTAACAACGATGCATTACCCCTTTAGCGCTCACTAAAGAGGTTATGCCACCCTTTCTGGATTTAACAAACAGCAGAAATCTAAGATTACCTCTGTTTGTCAAGCATCACTCTCGCCATCTCTTAGATGGCAAGTGTGATGCGCTCTCCATTGCCGGCAAGGGGGACATGGCGGTCTCCTTTAGCGAAGGCTTCCAGGCACTGCGAGGTCCCTGTGTTGTGCACATGCGCAGACGGACCGTCGCGCATGCGCATTACGCTGCCAGCGTTAGGCTGCCAGCAGCCCAGTGGATGACCTCGCTGAGGATGAGGACTTTGCGGGGAATGGGATTGTATTACCGGTGGCTGTTTAGCCGGTTCAAATCCCGACAAGGAGAGACCGACAGGCTGAAATCCCGACCGGCTGTGGTAAATACTCTATCCCTCCCCTCTCCCACCCCCTAACTCTAACCCGCCTTTAGGGGTGCCTAACCCTAACCTCGCCCGCTAGTGCCTAAACCTAACCCCCCCCCGCTCCCTAAACCTAACCCTCTCGGGGGGGTGTCTAACCCTATCCTCCCCCCAGGGGTGCCTAACCCTAACCCCCCTTCCCGTAGACTAACCCTACCCAGGGTGTGCCTAACCTTAAGTCCCCCCGGGGTGCCCTAAACCTAACCCCCCCGCGAACGAGAACGGGTGCTCGTACTTGCCTCAATAGGGCCCTTGGCGTTCTGTTTGCTGGCGTCGGGATTATGGCTGGCGTCGTATCTTCACGCCTGTCATAACTCCTTAGCCAGCGTCCCTTTGCGGGACCTCGCCGGAGGAGTAAGTATTGGTAAATACCAGTGAATTTTTCATTAGTATAACAGTGATACTAAACTAAAAATTCTGCTGGTATTTGCCTTCGCTGTTAAATCAATATCTTCCGCTAGCGTTTATCATTTATTTATTTTTTAATAATTAATTTTTTTGGTAGCAATGGAAATGGAGCTTATGCTAGACCCCAGCCCATGATCCGTTGATGGGAAAGGGGACATTCCAGGGGAGATGTACTAAGCTCTGGAAAGTGATAAATTGAAGAGTGTTAAACTATCAGCCACTCAGCTCCTAACTGTCATGTTATAGGCAGTGTTTGAAAAATGACAGGAGCTGATTGGTTGGTAGTTTATCACTCTCCATTGTATCACTTTCCAGAGCTTAGTACATCTGCTCCTAGAGTTATAAATAATATTTATGAACAGCAAGCAACACATGCAAAACTAATCAGCTAGGGTCAGTCGCTTCAGTTATCACTTCTCACCAGTACCTTCTAATTGACCAAAATGTAAACTTTTTTAACTGTATTGTAAGTTAGTAACCCAACAATAATAACCTTGTGTGACCTTGAAGCCTAATGGTATATAGGTGTTCTAAATGCGCCTCTTGATCTTTCCGCTGCCATCAGACATCCATTTTCACAGTCAGTATTTCTCCTAAAATGAACCCTGACTTTAAAAAGCTTTTGTCCTTCCACAGATGCTGTACAGAGGTTTATGTTTTTTCCAATAAAAAATTAAGACAAAACATCTATAAGTGTGCACATGTTCAGTTTACTGGGATTATTTGCCAGGAATAATAATACGCTTTAAAGCTCCATAGCCTCTTATAAAGTTTAAGCAATAAAATTTTATAATGTCAAACTTATTGTCGAGAAGAGATATGAGCTAAAAATATAGAGCAAATAAATGTTTTGTGTATATCATCAACAGGATGAAAAGTATAAAATGAAAAAAAAAGCAAATTGACTCTGAGAGATTCATTTACAGGGAAAAGGTTTATCAAAGTCATATCTACAAAAATCACTGAGAATGAATTGTGTGCTACACAGTGTAACCCCCATTACAGAAAGTACATTTCCTAACTTGTACACTTCCATGTAACAACTGCACTTTCTACAGCAAAAGGGCTGAACCTGTATCATACTGTGAAAAGTGTGGAGAAGTGGACCATTGGAGAGGTTGCCTGAAGCAACTAATCAGCTTCTACCTAGTATTGTACAGCCTATACTTGATAAATGCTACTTTGAAGCTGATTGGTTGCAAGGAGCAACTTTTACATTGGTCCATTTTTTCCACTCTTTTCACTACTTAATCCATCAACCTCTATTTTATTTGATTGTCAGATAGTCAGTTGGGACATGCTTCCTTTAGAGCCATTTGGGATTCAAACAGGGGCTCCTAGAGGTGGGCAGGGATACTAATTACCCAGGCCTTAATCCCCAGTGATTACACGCATTTCAGGAAGGTCTGTTGGGTTACCTTGAGCAACACAGACATCATGGAGCCACAAAGACCGGATGGATGTGCCTAAGGAGTGGTCCAACAGTAAATAGTTATTGCCAAACAAATCTCTGGGGAAAGATGTGAGTCCAGCTCAGCAGCTTGAGATGTGACAAGCATGGGTGCCAGGATGGGTAAGCCTGGCTTGGAGACTGGAAGACTGAGCTACTTAAGAGCCACTGATGGTGATAAGTTTGCTCTCTCTGGCCCCTATTTAACAACGATGCGTAACCCCTTTAGCGCTCGCTTAAGGGGTAATGCCATCCTTTCTGGATTTAGCAAACAGCGGTAATCTAAGATTACCGCTGTTTGTCAAGCAATGCTCTCGCCATCTTTCCGATGGCAAGAGCGATGCACTCCCCATTGCTGGCAATGGGGACCCGGGGATGCCTTTCTGGCTTTAGTGAAGCCTTCCAGGCACTGCCGGGTACCCGTGTCATGCACATGCACAGATGGACCGTCGCGCATGTGCATTACGCCGAGCCCCGTCGTTAGCAGCGTTAGGCTGCCAGCAGCCCAGCGAAGGACCTCGCTGAGAACTTTGCGGGATCTCGCCAGAGGGGTAAGTATTGATAAATACCAGTGAATTTTTTGTTAGTATCACAGTGATACTAAATGAAAAATTCAGCCGATATTTGCCTTCATTGTTAAATAGGGGCCTCTGTGACTTGAAAGATTAGTGTCAGCTGGAGTGGGTTATATGCCTCCGCTGGACTGACCAAAGATCAGAGGCATCACTAGGGTTGGTGTCACCCGGTGCTGTAAAGCACGGTGACACACCCCCTCCTCCACCAAAAAAAATAAAAAATCGGGACCAAGATGCACATCTCTGTGAACTCTCCCTCCTTACCAGTCCAGCCGTCACACTGTGCTCCTCCCGGCATTCTGGGTAGACAAGAGAAGGCAGCCCGACCAAAATACTGCTGCTGCCAGTCAGTCCGCACTCCCCCCTTTCCCCCAGTGGTAACTCTTTATACTGTATGCACAAAGCAGTGGTGTAAGTTCATACCAGGTGCCTGGAGGCAAGGTAATGGTTGGTGCCCCCCTACCAACAAGCCAACCAGCAGCACCCAGAGACAAACTCCCCCCTGACACCCAACCTCAGCAGCACCTATAGTTACTCTCACCTCAATCTAAGCTGTACTTAGGGGCCCATTTGGACGGCGGGAGCCCGTCTGTTCGATGTGACTGGAGTGCTGTCAGGGATACTGTGCATGCACAGCCGCCATTGCCAGGGGAGATGGCGTTAGCTGTGGGGGCCAGTCTCCGGAATGCATTGCATTCCGCAAGTTGTTAAACTTAGGAACATTGCATCCCCCATAGAGCGGTTGCCAGCGGAAATGGAGGGATCGCAGCAGGTATCAGAGATATCTGCTATGTTCTCTCCTGTAAACATCTGAGGGAATCCTAATATTTGCTGTTAACCCACGAAAACTGGTGTTTTTGTGTATAAAGCCACAAATGTACAATGATAAATGGGCCTTCTAGAGTTAAGGCCCCGATATACGGTGCAATATAGCAGCCAATCCGATGGATTGTTATGATATAGCTGTTATATCGTACCGTGTGTGGGGTCGTACATCGCACCTCCAGATCTTACTGCATGTTCACTTGATCTGGGAATGCGATGTACGATCCCATGCAGTGCAATGCAGGTGGGGGAGGGGGGTGCTGGCATATTGGGCGGTCGGCCACCCGATCGGCCCATGTGTGGGGACCACCCGATATGTCGGCCATCGGATCGCAAGTCACAAAGGAAAGTGCATATTGCACTGTGTATGGGGGCATTTACACTCAGATCCCAACCAACACCCCAGCAACAAACAGAAACACACTCCCCCTGCTTAACACCCCAACCTCAGCAGGACCTAGATAAACCATTACCTGCCCTACCCACACCCCAGCAGCACCCTGAGTTACACTTCCATCCCCCTGAACACCAGCAGAACCCAGAGACACATTTACGCCCTCTACTAACACCCCAACCCCAGCAGCACCCAGAGTTTCCCTCCCCCCCTTGACCAACACCCCAATACTATCAGCAGTTACACCCCTCCCCCACCTAACACCAGTAGCAGTTACACAACCCCCCACCCTCCCTTACCTAACACCAGCAGCTGTTACACTCCCCCACCCTCCCTTACCTAACACCAGCAGCAGTTATACACTCCCCCACCCTCCCTTACCTAACACCAGCAGCAGTTACACACTCCCCCACCCTCCCTTACCTAACACCAGCAGCAGTTACACACTCCCCCACCCTCCCTTACCTAACACCAGCAGCAGATACACACTCCCCCACCCTCCCTTACCTAACACCAGCAGCAGTTACACACTCCCCCACCCTCCCTTACCTAACACCAGCAGCAGTTTTACACTCCCCCACCCTCCCTTACCTAACACCAGCAGCAGTTACACACTCCCCCACTCTCCCTTACCTAACACCAGCAGCAGTTACACACTCCCCCACCCTCCCTTACCTAACACCAGCAGCAGATACACAACCCCCCACCCTCCCTTACCTAACACCAGCAGCTGTTACACTCCCCCACCCTACCTTACCTAACACCAGCAGCAGTTATACACTCCCCCACCCTCCCTTACCTAACACCAGCAGCAGTTACACACTCCCCCACCCTCCCTTACCTAACACCAGCAGCAGTTTTACACTCCCCCACCCTCCCTCACCTAACACCAGCAGCCGTTGCAGCTACAGTACATCCCCCCCCTCACCCATACCAACACCCCATCACCAGCAGCACTTCCAAACCCTTACCAACACCAGCAGCACCAAGAATTTAACAGTAACACTTGTTTAAAAAATAAAAAAACTTCCTTACCTGATGCTGGTGATTGCTGATCTTCCATCCGAGTTGGCTCTGTAGTCTGTACTGCTCTCTGCCTCCCATAGACTTGACACAACAAGCAGCCATGCCCAGGAAGCTGACAGAGCAGAGCTCAGGGAGGCGGAGCTTCTTAGGCTCAGCCTCCGAGCACACTGATGCTGCTGCATATCCAGCTGCCAGTAGCAGCAGCTAAAACAGGAGCTGCCCGGCAGCATTTACAATGTAAAAAAAAATGCCTGCAGGGGGAGACACGTGCTTTGGTGCTCCCCTTTGAATCCGTCTATGGCGGCAGCGCACGTGGAAGGGTGCAGGCAGGAGTGTGGTGGCGGGGGAGGGGGTCCCCCCTTGTGACGCCACTGCCCCCACAGGCATAGAAGAGTGCTGCGGCTTCTGTTCAGCAGCCTCGAGCAGTCTTCAGCTGCAGCCCAGCACACAGCAGTGTGTGCTGGGCTGCTGTGAGGTAAGAAGGAGGTGGGGGGGGGCGGCGCCGGCCCCTCCAACAAGCCCAGGCCCAGGTAATTAGTACTTTACCCCCCTCAGCGCCCCTGCATATGGGATGCCGGTGTTCGGAATCTTGGTCAGAATCCCGATGCTGGCATCCCGACAGGGTTAAAATATCCATAACCCTCCCTCTGTCCCTAACCCTCCCTCCCCGGTGCCTGAATCTAACCTCCCCTTAGTGCCTAAATGAAATCTCCCCCTTCCCACACCCTAAACTCTAACCCTCCCCCTAACCCCAGTATTTACCTTTGTGATCCTGGCAGTTGGGATGCCGGCCACCGTATTCTGACTAGGATCAGGATTCTGGCATCTGCATTCTGACCGCCGGAATCCCAGCTGTCGGGATATTGACCGCAATCCCCTGTATATGCACTGCTACCCACATACATCTCCGGCTGGTGCTCTGTATGTTCCGCTCAAGCTCCGCTCCGCTCCATCCAGCTACTGGGTATATGTAATAGTGAGTACGGTTGTATAAACCACTCAATAAACCACACTACTGGCTGTTTGGTGACTTTGAGTATCCGCTGGTGTATTATTTTACGCTGCTTATACCATCACCAAATAGTGCATACATATTTGAACACGGAATCAGTATGTTTGACCGCCGGACATGAGCCCGGCGCTTGAAATCCTTGAAATTACTATTTATAACCCTTTCCCCCCCTAACTCTAACCCACCTTTAGGTGTGCCTAACCCTAACCCCCCCTCCCCGCACCCTAAACCTAACCCTCCCGAGGGGTGCCTAACCATAACCTCCCCCCTTAGTGCCTAAACCTAACCCCCCTTCCCCTAGCCTAACCCTCCCCGGGGAGGTGCCTAACCTTAAGTCCCCCCTAGGGGGTCCCTAAACCTAACCCCCCCATCCTCGGGTACATGGATACTTACCCCTGGCATTGGACGATTGGTCCAGCATCCAGTCCAAAATTCAAATATGGGAGCCACACCAACTGCCAGTGAGTCCCGACGGCAATGTTTGGGAGCGTTTGGGGAAAAAGTTGGTGCGGCTCCCCTATTTGAATTTTGGACTGTGCTGCAGTCCCACCTCTGGAGCTGCCTCTGCCTCCTACACACCAGGGGCTGATCTGAAGGAGGGTGCTCGATCAGTGCAACAGCCCCCCCTCCCCACAGCACATCAGATGCAGGCAGAGAAGACTGTCCACAGCCTCCCTGGATTCCCCGTAGCCCAGCACACAGCAGCATGTGCTGGATTGGGGCAAGAGGCTGCAGCTAGTGGCAGGTAAGAAGGGCGGATAATTAGTAACCACCCCCACACACACTCACACACCCTTTTATCCCACCCCCACACACACACCCTTTTATCCCACCCCCACACACACTCACACACCCCTTTCGACACCCCTGGTAGTATGCAGCATAATAATTTTAATTAGGCAACATCATTATTGAGTAGGGCTGTCTTTTATTCAAACACCATCACCACTATATGTACAGTAGATGTGCATAGTGATCTTTGCCTGATCCTCAAGATCCTGATGAAAATCTGTACAAATCGGGACAATGGTTGTAGTAATTCAAAATGTTGTTTTTTCTTAGCAAAATGTTTGTTTCAAAACTTCACAGCCCTTTATGTGACTCATAAAATCAGTAATGAACTAAAATCACTTCTTTTTTTTTATCTCTTTGCGAGTTTAAATTTGCATCCGAATATAATATCTTAATTCATTCCAAGAGTCTCCAGGGAGACCAAACACAATCTCCATTGCAACTTCTTGATCTGGGATGTGATGTGTGATGACACTAAATATTTGCATGCACTAAACTTTTATAATTAGATTTTTGTTTATTTTGTGTGAAACTTTTGGGTTACATAGAAAACAAACAAACAAACAAACAAACAAAAAAAAACACAACTCCAAAGAAAAATTACATAAGTATTTTACAGTGAAAATGATAGCTAGATTTTCTCCTTGGCTGATGGATAGAGAAATCATTTCTCCTTCCCAAGGGGGAATAGAAAAGGAAGCTCTGGCATTAATACATAACAATTCCTAGTTGTTTTAGGCAGGATTGTAATGTTCATGGGCCAAGTGTCCTGACTCGCTGCGAGCGCCAGAGCAATTCAACGAGTCTGACTCAGCAGTGCTAGTGCGTCTGCATGAACTGGGGTTTCCAGCAGAAGGAACCGAATGGGGGCAGAAGGATCCAAAAAAGATCCTTCGCCGCAACCCGGGACTCCTTCTGATAGAGAAGGAGCTGGGCTGCAGGAATAAAACCATACTTGTCTACCCTCCCGATTTCGCCGGGAGCTTCCCAGAAAGGCAGACAAGCCTCCCGGCAGCCGCCGACCCCTCCTGTCCCCCCCGCGATTGTATGAGAATCCCCCGCAGCGGGGGGCCGGTAACGCGATTCATGCCGAATACCGTTATTTTAGCCCCCGCCCCCTGCTGCACAATGCCGGAAATCTCAGCATTGTATAGCGGGACGGTGCCAAAGTGACGCAATCACGTGACCACGCCCCCGCTCCGCCCACAAACGCCATTCACGCCCCCCGATTCTGCCGATCAGGCTACCCCCTCTGCATCTATGAATAAAACTCATCTGAAGATGGCGAATGTTCATACAGTCAAGCTCAGAAAATCTTGAATTTTTGGAGCTTGATTAATTTAGGTCCCCATACAAGAGTATGGGGACAGCGGGCCAGATCAGGGCTGAAAGGTAAACATGAGACATCAGTGATATCTCCTGCATTACCTTTACAATGTATAGCCCCAGTCCTTAATTTCGAAAAAAGTAGGTGAAAATTTTATTTTTCACCTGCTTTTGTTTAAATTAACTGATGATGAATAGACCCCTTGGTCTCTTTGGGATATGTGATTATGCTTTGATCAGTTATTTTTACAAACATCCTTGTAAACATGTTATATCGCTCATTGTTTGCATATGTGCAATTTATTAGAGATGACTGATACAGCTGCTACTGTTAGGTTGCTTTAACATTTTAATCAGTTTGTTTTATATTTTACACATTTTTTTTAAATGTCATTAACAGTTTTAAGGAACCATTTTCAAAAAGCCCACAATGGACCTAGATGAACTTCTCTTGAGAGCCCCATTTTATAATATCATTTCCCTCTCCTGTGTTACATACATTTGTGTTCTCTAGATACATATTGTCACACATTAGGGTGTTAAGCTGGCCACACATCTAAAGATAATCTGTCCAACCAGCCAACTAGTTGATTGGTTGGAATGATAATCTGGTAAAGTATGAAAGCAAATGACAAATGGACAAAAACTGTTGTTTGAACAAATTGTTTAGATCAAACATTTAACAAACTTTTTTGACGACCGTTTTCATCTGTGTTTTCTAGGAGCAAATTGCTGATCATCAGTTACTCCCATACGTTACCAGATTTTCATTCCAACCAATCAACAAGTTGGCTGGTTGGATGAAAGTTGGTCTAGTGTGTGGCCAGCTTTAGCCCCAGTTCCCGGGTCCAACGGTGTCCTTGCCCTCCATGGTCACTTCTGGCATTCCTGAGACCTGCTCTAGCACTGCTGTATGTGTACCTGGTGTTTACCCTCCAGTCAGTTTCCATGGTGATGGAGCATGGGTGCGGTCATTTTGGATTTTACCACATGACAACCAGATTCCAGTAGCTGCACTCATATGACCTGCTCAGCCAATAGGTGCTGGGAGCAGTGGCGTCCCTCCCCACGGTGACACCCGGTGCGGGGAGGGACGCCATGCGCGCGGCACCTGCCGAAATGGGGGCGTGGTCTTTGGGAGGGTGTGTGTCGGGGGTGTGGCCTCGCATGGCGGCCTTCGGGAGGGTTGTGGCCTCGCGGCGCGAACCCGGCCCTTGGCCGTGGTTAACAAAATGATACATTAGGTATCAATGGGGTGATGCTGGCGGGGGGTGCAGGAGGTGCGGGCATGGGCAGTGCCGGCTCCCTCACTGACAGGAGCCGAGTGCTGCACTTAATGCTATAGTGCAGCACCTGGCTCCTGTCACTGAGGGGGATCCTGCACCTTGGTGTCACCCCTCGGCGGGTGACACCCGGGTGCGGGCCGCACCCCCCGCACCCGTCTTGTGAAGCCACTGGCTGGGAGTGCCCTATTTAAACAATCTCCTGTATCCAGCTCATTGCCAGAACAACACTCTTCTCCCTAAGAACAATTTCCTTGCTCCTGGCTGCAGTAGCGGATTTACCGCTAGACAACCCAAGTGTCCACTTAGGGCTGTAGAACGGAGGCTTGTTATATTATTGTTTTGTCCCGGCAGACTGCCAGCACATTGATTGGACAGCTGCCGGGTTCTGCTCTGTGTCACTGCACTATTCTAGTCTCCCCTACTCTATGCTCTGCTGTGCTGTGTGCGACCACTTACGTCACATGCAGAGAGAGGAGCCTAGAAGAAGCTGAGGTGCCCTTCATGCTGACGTCTGGAGAGAGAACAATGATTGAAGATGAGTGCCATTGCCTGTGATAATTCTTGTCGGGCCACATACTATGGTCCGTGCTGGGGATGGGTGGGAGTTGTCCACCTCCACCTGCTATAGTCCGCGGGGGAGGGTAGGGTTGGGGCTCAGGGGAGAGGAGGTGTTTGATGTTTCCTTCACCCACCTGCTATAATCTACGGGGGATGTGGGGGAGGGAGGCGGAGAGTGGGGATTGTTTGCTGCAGCACATGAAGATTGTGTCTTGTGCTGTGTAAATGTATAATAAATTAATGTGTGTGTCAGTCAGTAAGTGTGGGTGTCAGTCAGTAAAAGCTGCGTACACACTGGGCGATATTTTAAACGACTGAACGATATCGATAACGTTCAGTCGTTCACTATATCATCCAGTTTCTACGGAAAAAACGAAGGACAGCGACCAACGATGCGCGCTCCCGCAGGTCATTGGTCATTGTCGTTCATCGCCCGAACATGCAGGCCAACCTGACGATATTGTCAGGATGTTGCATGTTCGGGAATGAGGGAGGGAGCCCGACACACTGAACGATATCGTGCATTATATCGTTCAGTGTTTGTGCTCAATGTCGTTAACGACATTGAGCACACCCCTGCTGGGGACAGACGATGTTGCCCATAGAGCAAATCGTCTAGTGTGTATGCCCCTTAAGTGTGGGTGTCAGTCAGTAAGTGGTGTCAATAAGTGTGTGTGTCAGTAAGGGTCATCGGTCAGTATGTGGTATCTGTCAGTAAGGGGTGTCAGGGGTATTTTTCAGTATGTGATATCTGTGTCAGTAAGGTGTGTCAGCAAGTGTGTCCGTATCAGTGTCAGTAAGGGGTCTGTGTCAGAAAGTGGTATCTGTCAAAAAGAGGTGTTAGTGAGGCAGTGTGTGTGTGTGTTTGCAGCTACTGTATGGGGGTAGTGTGTTCATGAATGTGGCTATGGGGGACGTGTGTGTGGGTATGTATGCAGTTATGGGGGCCGTGTGTGTGTGCAGCTATGGGGCAGTGTGTGTGTGCGGCTATAGGGGCAGTGTGTGTGCGGCTATAGGGGCCGTGTGTATGTGTATGCAGTTATGGGGGCCGTGTGTGTGGGGGGCTATGGGGACTGTGAGTGTGTGCGGCTATGGGGGCAATAAGTGTGTGACTAAAGGAACCATGTGTGTGGCTATGGGGGCCATGTGTGTGTGCGGCTATGGGGGCCACGTGTGTGTGTGTGGCTATGGGGGCCATGTGTGTGTGTGCGGCTATGGGGGCCATGTGTGTGTGTGTGGCTATGGGGGCCATGTGTGTGTGTGTGGCTATGGGGGCCATTTGTGTGTGTGTGTGTGGCTATGGGGGTCATGTGTGTGTGTGTGGCTATGGGGGCCGTGTGTGTGTGCGGCTATGGGGGCAGTGTGTGTGTGCAGCTATGGGGGCCATGTGTGTGTATGCGGCTATGGGGGCAGTGTGTGTGTAAAAATGCATGCAGTTGAGGGAGTGGGGCTCCAAACTGATGTCTTGCTTAGGGCCCCATGAGGTCTTAATCCACCTCTGCCAGGCTGTAGTGGCTTCTATCTCTATTCCAGTTTCCGCATCTGACTCTAGTGTTCTGCCTAGAGATGTGCGCCGACCCCCTTGTTTTGGTTTTGGATCTGTATCTCCTTTGAGGTTTTTTTTGGTTTTGCAAAACCGCCCTTGCGTGTTTTGATTTTGGATCTGTATTTTTGTCAAAAAATTATAAAAACAGCTAAAATCACATAATTTGGGCCTGTTTTTGTTCCTACAGTGTTATTTACCTTAATAACAATAATTTTAGGCATTTCCAGTCATTATTAATCACCTCGCAGCTCACAATATTGTTTTCACTACTTTTTTACAAATATAGGCCATAGGCTGCAGCGTGCTGGCTGACTAAAGTAAGCGACAGAGCAGCGGCACAAACACACGGCAGTTTAAAAAAATATAGGACATCTATGAAACATTGCCACACAGCAGTAGCGGATAGGATAACAGTTTAATACAGGTGTCAGTTGGCAATGCCCCAAATTGTGCAAAATTTAAAGAAAAGAGGTGCAAGATGGAATTGTCCTTGGGCCCTCCCACCCACTATGTGGGATATTAAAAAGGTCATGCACAGTTTAACAAATCAAGCACCTCTGCGACAAGGACTGACACTTTCGTGGCTGAAGTCCTTGGTTTGTTTGGGCCCCCACAAAATAATATTTTGGAAGGACTAACTCCAATCATTAAGGAGGAGGTTGATGATGAGAGTGTTGGTTCTGAGAATGACGCAAGTATTGGTTTTCACAAAGTTTGCTGCTTCAGTGTTTTTAGACCTTTTTGGCAGATGTTACTATGGTATACTGAAGTAACATTACAAGCATTTCATAAGTGTCATAGGGCCTGATTCAGACCCACTCGCGAGCGGCTGTACGCTCGCAAGTGGGTCGATGGTCTGCACTGAGCATGCGCACGACGGAGGGAGCTCCGTCGTGCGCATGCGCCAGACACGACGAGCGAAGGACTTTCCTTCGCTCGTTGTGTCCGATCAAAGGGGGCGTGCTGTCAATGTTGATTGACAGCACGCCCCCTTTGGTGGGCGTGCCGGGGGCGTGCCTCCCTGACGGGGGCGTTCCCACGGGAACGCCTCCCGTCAGAAGCCGGCCCACTGACATCACTAGTGATGTCAGTGGGAGTGATTTTGGCTCTGATAGAGCCAAAATCACTCCGGAGCTTGCGGTTGAAAACCTCAACCGCAGGCTCCGGCTCGCAATTTCGATGGTCGCGATGGTCACGACCATCGCGGCCATCAAAATGCACGCTCGTATAGCCTGTGGGTGGTGACCCACAGCTATACGAGCGTCCAGGAGGACGCTCCATGAAAAAGGAGCTCGGCCCTCATGCAGAGCGTGCGCTCTGCTCAGAGCGTACGGCTCTGAATGAGGGCCATAGGCTTTTATTGACAATTACATTTATGCAAAGAGTCAATATTTGCAGTGTTGACCCTTCTTTTTCAAGACCTCTGCAATACGCCCTGGCATGCAGTCAATCAACTTCTGGGCCAAATACTGACTGATGGGCGCCCATTCTTGCCTAATCAATTCTTGGAGTTTGTCAGAATTTGTGGGTTTTTGTTTGTCCACAAGTTCTCAATGGAATGAAGGTCTGGTGAGTTTCTAACCATGGACCCAAAATTTCTATGTTTTATTCCCCTAGCCTTAGTTATCACTTTTGCCTTATGGCAAGGTGCTCCATCATGTTGGAAAAGGCATTGTTCATCACCAAACTGTTCTTGGGTGGTTGGGAGAAGTTGCTCTTGGAGAATGTTTTGGTATTTTCTTTATTCATGGCTGTATTCTTAGGCAAAATTGTGAGTGATCCCACTCCCTTGGCTGAGAAGCAACCCCACACATGAATGGTCTCAGGATGCTTTACTGTTGGCATGACACAGGACTGATGGTACAGCTCACCAGTCCTTCTCCGGACAAGTGTTTTTCCAGATGCCCCAAACAATTTGAAAGGGGATTCATCAGCTAAAATAACTTTACCCCAGTCCTCAGCAGTCCAATCCCTGTACCTTTTGCAGAATATCAGTCTGTCCCTGATGTTTTTCCTGGAGAGAAGTGGCTTCTTTGCTGTTCTTCCTGACACCAGGCCATCCTCCGAAAGTGTTCGACTCACTGTGTGTTAAGATGCACCTGCCTGCTGCCATTCCCGAGCAAGCTATGCACTGGTGGTGCCCCGATCCCACAGCTGAATCAACTTTAGGAAATGGTCCTGGCGCTTGCTGGACATTCTTGGGCACCCTGAAAAGTTAATAATTCATTTTTATGAACATCATCTTCTCCACATTTTGTGGAAGCAACCTCCTACGCCTTATGCTGACAAGGTTCCCGGCTGCACTAAACACTCTTTCGGAGTGCACACTGGAGGGGGGCAACTCAGGTAAAATAGAGCCAGTTTGTACAGGGGCCTCCAAATTGCCTCTTTTTCCTGCCAGTACATGTACGGACTGTCTGACATGCCTACTTGGATGCTGTCACCGATGTAATCCTTTAACAGACAGACGCACGCTTGTCGCTGCTGCTTTGAGGATGCAGGTGCAGCTACAGTCCACACAATTCACAAAGACAGGAAAAAAAAGAATTTTTTTATTGTCTGTGGAGCGCACTTTGAGGGTTACACCACCCTTTAACAGACAGACGCACGCTTGTCGCTGCTGCTTTGAGGACAGTATCATATGCAGTGACAGTAGACTTGTCAGAAATTGTTGGCACGTCCTTCAGTCCGGACCAGATGTCCAAACCGGCCCTTGACTTATGACACAGGTGCACGCTTGGCGCTGCTACTGTGTTGGTGCACGTGCAGCTACATCGCACACAAGTCACAAACACATAAAAAAAATAGTTTTTTATTGTTTGGAGCACTTTGAGGGTTACACCACCCTTTAACAGACAGACGCACGCTTGTCGCTGCTGCTTTAAGGATGCAGGTGTGGCTACAGCCCACACATTTCACAAAGACAGAAAAAAAAAGAAGAATATTTTTATTGTTTGTGGAGCACACTTTGAGGGTGTCACCACCCTTTAATAGACAGACGCACGCTTGTCGCTGCTGCTTTGAGGATGCAGGTGCGGCTACAGCCCACACATTTCACAAAGACAGAAAAAAAAGAAGAATTTTTTTATTGTTTGTGGAGGGCACTTTGAGGGTTACACCACCCTTTAACAGACAGACGCACGATTGTCGCTGCTGCTTTGAGGACAGTATCATATGCAGTGACAGTAGACTTGTCAGAAATTGTTGGCACGTCCTTCAGTCCGGACCAGATGTCCAAACCGGCCCTTGACTTATGACACAGGCGCACGCTTGGCGCTGCTACTGTGTTGATGCACGTGCAGCTACATCACACACAAGTCACAAACACATAAAAAAAATAGTTTTTTATTGTTTGGAGCACTTTGAGGGTTACACCACCCTTTAACAGACAGACGCACGCTTGTCGCTGCTGCTTTAAGGATGCAGGTGCGGCTACAGCCCACACATTTCACAAAGAGAAAAACAAAGAAGAATTTTTTTATTGTTTGTGGAGCGCACTTTGAGGGTTACACCACCCGTTAACAGACAGACGCACGCTTGTCGCTGCTGCTTTGAGGATGCAGGTGGAATCTAGACGGGATTTGGAACCGGGGACACACTACCTCCATCAATTGTCTAAATCCCACTGCACTAATGGCGGATACCGGAGGCACGTCTAACACCAACATAGCAGTCAAGGCCTCAGTTATACGTTTTGCTTCAGGATGACTGCTGTCGTAATTCATCCTCATCGCTAGGGACTGTTGGAGGGTCAATTGTTTAGTAAAAGTAGTGGTGTTCCTACTTCCTCTCTGGGATGATGAACAACTCCCAGCAGCAGCAACAGCACTAGGAGAAAGTGGTTCTTGATCTTTCCCTATTTTATTTTTATCGGAGAAAGCTTGGTCCTCCATTTATGTTATATTGATATATACGTGCGGCTAAGGCGCACACAAACACAGAAAATATTTTTGCTGGAGAGCAGTGCACTTTGTGGGTTACACCACCCTTTAAGAAATGAGCCAGCCGGCTCTTTACTTATGGGACACAGGCGCACGCTTGGCGCTGCTCCTTTGTTGATGCACGTGCAGCCACAGTGCACACAATTCACAAACACAGAAAATATTTTTTTATTTTGTTTGGAGTGTACTTTGGGGGTTACAGCACCCTTTAACGGTCAAGCCAGCCGGCCCTTTACTTATGACACAGGCGCACGCTTGGCACTACTTTGTTGATGCACGTGCGGCTACTGCGCACACAATTCACAAACACAGAAAATATTTTTTTATTTGGTTTGCAGTGTACTTTGGGGGTTACAGCACCCTTTAATGGTCAAGCCAGCCGGCCCTTTACTTATGACACAGGCGCACGCTTGGCACTACTTTGTTGATGTACGTGCGGCTACTGCGCACACAATTCACAAAAACAGAAAATATTTTTTTATTTGGTTTGGAGTGTACTTTGGGGGTTACAGCACCCTTTAACGGTCAAGCCAGCCGACCCTTTACTTATGACACAGGCGCACGCTTGGCACTACTTTGTTGATGCACGTGCGGCTACTGCGCACACAATTCACAAACACAGAAAATATTTTTTTATTTGGTTTGGACTGTACTTTGGGGGTTACAGCACCCTTTAACGGTCAAGCCAGCCGGCCCTTTACTTATGACACAGGCGCACGTTTGGCACTACTTTGTTGATGCACGTACGGCTACTGCGCACACAATTCACCAATATATAAAAAAAATATATTTTTTTTGTTTGGAGTGTACTTTTGGCGTTACAGCACCCTTTAATGGACAAGCCAGCCGGCTCTTTACTAATGGGACACAGGCGCACGCTTGGCGCTGCTCCTTTGTTGATGCACGTGGAGCCACAGTCCACACAATTCACAAACACAGAAAAAATATATATTTTTTTAGCACTTGGGGGGAGCACCCCTGACGGACAGAGCACCCCCTGGACAACACTACAGCACCCCTTTAGGACTGGGACACTGTACAGGTTTTTGGAGTGGACACAGCCCCTGTGGACAACTAACTGCACAACACAGTCCAGCCAGCCCCTATGGACTTTGAAGTAGTGGACACAGCCCCTATGGACAACAGCAGCACAGCACAACACAGCCAGCCCCTATGGACTTTGAAGTAGTGGACACAGCCCCTATGGACAACAGCAGCACAGCGCAGCACAGCACAACACTACACTGCACTACACTACACTACACAGCCCAGCCAGCCCTAACTCCCACCCTCCCTCTTCACTGTCCACAGCCGAGTGAGAAAATGGTGCCGATGCGGGTACCTTATATAGGATCCAAAACCCGCGAGACCCGGAAGGCGGGATGATGACGTTTTGCCTCGATTTCAGATCCAAGTCAGGCGGGAAAAGTCGAGCCTGACTCGGATCGGCCTCGGATCGTGGGGGCTCGGGGGGGGGGTTCGGATATCGACTAGGTTGGCCTGCATGCATGGTCGATGGACGATATCTTTATTGTCCATACATGCCCACGCATCGCAGGTCATTGGTGGGTTGGAGGCACCAAAAAATGCATGATATGAACGATAACGATATGATGGATATCATTATTGTTCATATCATGCATTTTTATCATACCGTACCGTGTGTACGCACCATTACAGTGTCACAATACGTGTTGAATATTACCCTGCACTACGACTTATAGTGTCACAATACGTGTATGAATATTACACTGCGGTCTGACCGGCAGCGACACAGTAAAAGAACAGAAAAATATAGTACACTGGGGTACATCACAAAAAAAAAAAATATATATATATATATATAAAATTATATATATATATATATATATATATATTAGTTAGCTTTTATTAGCATTTATTTTTTTTCCACTGGACACCCTTGGACGGACAGAACATCTCTGGATGGGCACAGCAGCCCCTGCCCCTGGATGGACACAGCAACCTCTGGATGGACACAGCAGCCCCTGTCCTGGATGGACACAGCAGAAACTGCCCCTGGATGGACACAGCAACCACTGGATGGACACAGCAACCAATGGGTGGATACAGCAGCCACTGCCCTTAATGGACACAGCATCCCCTGGATGGACACAGCGGCCCCTGCCCTGGATGGACACAGAAGCCACTGCCCCTGGATGGACACAGCAGCACCTGGATGGACACAGCCGCCCCTGCCCTGGATGGACACAGCAGCCCCTGTATGGACACAGCAGCCACTGCCCCTGAATGGACACAGCAGCCCCTGCCCAGGATGTACACAGCAGCCTCTGTCCTGGATGGACACAGCAGCCCCTGCCCTGGATGGAAACAGCAAACTCTGGATGAACACAGCAGCCCCTGGATGGACAAAGCAGGCCCTGTCCTGAATGGACACAGCAGGCCCTGGATGGACACAGCAGCCCCTGTCCTGGATGGACACAACAACCCCTGGATGGACACAGCATTCCCTGTCCTGGATGGACACAGCAACCCCTGGATGGTCACATCAGCCCCTGTCCTGGATGGACACAGCAATCCCTGGATGGACACAGCAACCCCTAGATGGACACAGTAGCCCCTGATGGACACAGCAGTCCCTGGATGGACACAGAACCCCTGAACAGACACAGCACCCCTGGATAGACACAGCACCTCTGGACAGACACAGCAGCACTGGACAGACACAGAAAATGCTGGATGGACACAGCAGCCCCTGCCCTGGATGGACACAGTACTCCTGAATGGACACAGCAACCACTGACCCTGGAAGGACACAGCAGCCCCTGGATGGACACAGCAACCACTGATGGACACAGTAGCCCCTGCCTTGGACAAACACAGCACCCCTGGCCTGGACAGACACAGCACACCTGGACAGACACAGCGCCCCTTCCTGGACAGACACAGCACCCCTGGACAGTACAGCACCCCTGGATAGACACAGCACGTCTACTCACTTCACTCTCCACAGCCGGAGTGAAATGGCGCTGATGACTGATTACCTTTATAGTATCCAAAACCCGCGAGAATACGATAGTGGGAGGATGACGTTTTGCCTCCTTTTGGGATCTGAGTTAGACGGGAAAACACGAGCTGGACTCGGATCCCGACTCAGATCACGAAGTTCGGGCTCATCTCTACTTTCAATGTGCATCTGCATCTGACTCAGGGACTGATTCAGATTGGATCACAGTTGCTAATATGCATGCAATTGACCGATTGTTGCATTCTGTGCATGCGTAAACATCGCAGTGCGCGAGCCGGCAACTGCAATCGGGACGGCAATTGAAGTGACTATGTAGACCCATCGACAGGAAGTGCCGTTTGTGGGTGATGAAGGAGGGGGATGGTCAGCGAAATGCAGCATGTGATGAAGTTAGCAATTTCTGAGTAAGGTCAGAGCTTGTGCAAGTGTGCGTGAGGCTGCAATGGTACTCGATTGTACCGATCGCAACTGCGAATGCAATAGCGATTACGCACCCAGTTCAACTGCGATAGTATGCTAATCCATTACGATTGCTATGTCGTTACAGCACTACATAAGGACGCCTACTTTACCTTCAGGGGCGCCGAGAGGGGGGGGCGGTACTAATTACCCGGGCACAGGCTTGCTGGAGGGGCCCGGCGGGGGCCCGGGTCCTGCACTGCTCCCCTCCTCTTATATCACAGCAACGCGGCACACGCTGCTGTGTGCTGGGCTGCACTGGGAGACTGCTCGTGGCTGCTAAGAAACAGTCACAGCAGTCTCCTATACCTGTGGGGGGAGTGATCAAGCTGATTAGGTCACGCACCCTTTCACCCGGGCCTGATGCGGCTCTTGGCGGGCCTGTTTACCTTATACACATCTATAGATGACAGAGTACAAGAAGCACGACAGGTATAGTCTCATGATAATACTATACTCAGAACTGTAGCAAGCAGAGATAGGCCATAGACAGGGCCGGATTATAGGTGGGGCGGACGGGGCGGTCGTCCAGGGGCCCCCACACATTGGGGGCCCCCACACTGCCACAAACATTCTCCGTGGCCGACTCCCGATCACAGCCGGCAGGCCCAGCAGCATAAAGCACTGCACTGCACTGAGTGACAGCAGCAGAGGATGGAAGCCCCGCCCCCTCACCGTCAGAGTGCCGCGATTCGCGGGTGTATTGCCGTGAAGTGTCTGCCCCCATTAGAAGCCTACCTGCTGCTTGTTGCTGAAAATAGAGTAGGTAGGAAAATATGTACAGTATGTGCTGACTGTCCATTCCTCCCTCCCTCCCCGTCTCCCCTCTCTCTCTAACTTGCTCATGACTTCTCTCTAGCTTCCTCCCTATCTATCTATCTATCTATCTATCTATCTATCTATCTATCTATCTATCTATCTATCTATCTATCTAACGATCCATCTATCTCATATCTATCTATCTCATATTTATCTCATGTATTTCACTATCTCATATCTATCTGTCTGTCTGTCTGTCTATCAATCTCATCTGTCCTATCTATCTATCTATCTATCTATCTATCTATCTATCTATCTCATATCTATCTCTCATATCTATCTATCTATCTCATATCTATCTATCTCATATCTATCTATCTCATATCTCTCATATCTATATATCTCATATCTCTCATATCTATATATCTCATATCTATATATCTCATATCTATCTATCTATCTATCTATCTATCTATCTATCTATCTATCTATCACATATCTATCTTTATATATATATATATATATATATATCTATCTCTCTCATATCTATCTCATATCTATATATCTCATATCTCTATCTATCTATCTATCTATCTATCTATCTATCTAATATCTATCTATCTATCTATCTCATATCTATCTCTATCTATCTCATATCTCTCATATCTATCTATCTATCTATCTCTCTCATATCTATCTCTCTCATATCTATCTCATATCTATATATTTCATATCTCTCATATCTATATCTATCTATCTATCTATCTATCTCATATCTATCTATCTATCTCATATCTATCTCTATCTATCTCATATCTATCTATCTCATATCTATCTATCTATCTCATATCTATCTCTATCTATCTCATATCTATCTCACTGGAATGCTTCGTCATAATGGGTAACGCATATTCAGGTGGCGTTACCCCATAGAAGCTTATGGGCTTCTTCTCAGGACGCTCCCCCTTGGGAGGAATCCGATAGGATCCCTTCCATCACTCCCTGCAGCCTTCTGCGCATGCGCAGAAGGATGCCGGAAGGACTTCTGGCTGTTAAACCCAGAAGTTTCTCTGTCTGGAGCCATCGCAAAAATACAGCTCTTATCGGAAGAACTGTCATTTGCAATATTCTAGGTACATATCGCGGTAATCAACTGCGGTATGTCACCGAAGACAGCTTAGTATACCTATATCTCACTCCCTCCCCTCCCTCTGCCTGCCTTCCCCCCTCTCTCTAAGCCCCCCACTTAAAATCCTACATTTGCTCCTATCAGTGTACTAGATCATGTACGTAATGCTGCTGGGAGTCGGTTCCCAGCAGTGTTGCGGACATGAAGTAGTATACTGCGATCTTTGCCGGTCAGTGGAGAGTCCGGAGACAAGGGGTATAGTAGTCGTTCTGTGGGGCCGTAGCAATTTTATCGATGGGGCCCCCACAACTTAGTTGCCCCGGGGCCCCCACAAGCCTTAATCTGGCCCTGGCCATAGATGCGACCACAGTGTAGGGTGCACTTATACACTGGTAACTGGAGATTGAGATTAGCAATCGCAGTTGCTAATACGCACGCAAATGGCGGATTGTTATGTACTGGGCATGCGTAAGCTTCGCAGTGTGCGAACCGGCCACTGCGATCAGTGACCACGCAGACCCAGGAAGTACCGTATGTGGGTGGTGACGGGGGTGGGGTGCCAGTGCGTTTGAACGCTGTTGCAGGGGCGTGGATAAATTATGCACTGTGATACCCTACGCAGCCTAAGGACACATAGCGTGCGCTGAAGTAAGCAATTTCTGAGTAAGGTCAGGGCTTGTGCAAGTGTGCATGAGGCTGCGATGGTACTCGATTGTACCGATGTTTTCGCAGTATTGCTAAACATTACGGATGTGTGTAAGGTACTTATGTAGTGTAGCGGCGGCATTGCGATCACAATGGATAAGCATACTATCGCAGTTGAACTGACTGCATAATCGATATTCCATTAGCAGTTGCATTCCGTAGTGAACCAGGGACATGATTCAGACCCGTTCGCTAGCAAGCGATCGCACGGAGCGAGCGATGTTTTGCAATGTGCGCATGCGCGAACTAGGCCAAGCGATCGGCAAACATTCGCTCACCCAGCAGAGACTGTCCAGCTGAATGAATGACAGGTCAAGCCGTTAGTGGGTGGTAACGGGCAGGCCACTGGAACTGGGGGAGTGGAAGTGCGAACGCAGGCGTGCCTGAGCATCTTAACACCATTTCAGAGGCGTGCATAATTAACAGGCAGCGTCATAGTACACGTCACCTGGTTAAATTATACACTGAAGTGCTCGCAGTGCTTGTGGTAGGTTATAGTCAACCTCAAGTGCTGTGTTCACTTCCGATGGAACCCGATGTACCGATGGTTGCATACACTTCCTGGAGATGACGTGCGCTAGTGGGTGTCTAAAGACAGGCTGGTAGGCGTCTGCATACACACTGCCATTGCACACCAAGACATAGTGGGTGTGCTTATGCCTTGCCGTGCGATCGCCTGCCTTGCCATCACTTAGCCGAATTTGCATTCGCTGGGAGCGAGCGTACGCATGTAGCAAACGGGTCTGAATCAGGCCCAAGGCCTACAGTTACCACCTTAGAATACGCTCAAACATGTATTAAGGGGAGTTTTGCTTTCATGTATTTATTTCCATAAAGATTATATTGTGAATTTGGAATTATACCAAATACTGTATATATTGTCCTTTCTAGCCAAAGAAATTAAAGTTTTTCGGATCTGTGGACATAAGGATTGACTGGCCGACTTCGACACCAGAATGAACAAGTAAAAGCAGGCACCTGAAGTATACTGTACTTTAAAATACATGAATCTGTATCTAAAGCGACTTGCAGAAGGCCTCTCCCATCTTCTCAGTGGAAGCCAAGGCACACGTCCCAACAACTCCCACTACATGGGCGACAGAACAAATGGGAGGGGGTCAGGGGGCAAGAACAGTTGAGAGGGGTTGGGGTCTGGTAGAGCAGAGGGTGGGATGTGCCGTAGCGGCGCCTAATAATGCAAAATGAAGTGTATAATAACAATGATACTTATCTTTAGCACTTGATCAGAGACCCAGAACTCTCAGTATTCAGGGTCTTTGTTGGATCCAATACATAAATGAAAAAAATATATGAAAGCAAAACATAGTGTGCGTATACTGTTTGACCAAAATAGTTAGACCTAAAATATTTTCAGGGGCTAAGATGGTATAAGCCCTAATTTAGGAACCATATTTATGTCCCATATACCACTTGAATGTATATAAATGCCAGGTAAGTCTATTTCATAAAAAGATTTATTCACAAAAATTCCACAAAAATGCATGACAGAAAAAAAAATATATTATTATTATTATTATTATTATTATTATTATTAATAATAATAATAATAATAATAATAATACAAGTAAGGTGGAGGGATAACTTTGAATTTAAAATGGAGAATATAGAGGATAAAATAGTCCATTACAATACTTTCATTATGATCACTATGGGGCCTATTTATTATCACTGAATTTTTACAAAAGCAAGTGAAAATGCACATTTTCACCTGCAATTATAAAAATTAAGTAATTGGGCCATTCATCATGAAGGTAAAGCAGGAGATATCACAGATATCTCCTACTTACCTTCCTCTCGTGGAATGGCCTGCTGTCCCCATACACTAGTATGGGGACAGAATTAATCAAGCTCCGAAAATACAATATTTTTGGAGCTTGATTGTGGTAGCATTCGCCATCTTCAGATTGCTAAGAGGGATCATTTCGGATCCTTTCCATCCCTGCCAGGCCCCTTCCACCGAAAGAAGCAGTGAAATCATTTGAATTTCGGATCAGCTGTCTCCGCGCCAGAACAATGACGAATTGCTCCGGCGCTCGCGTCTAGAGGAAACGTTAGAGAAAAAAACAAAAATTTGAAGGGACAATCTCAATTTTTAAAACAAAGATTTTATCCCAGCAACTGCCCAGTTTCTGAAAAGTCACCTGCTGCACACAGTACTACTGGGGTAGATTTACTAAAGCTTCTAAAACAGACAAGTGGTGATGTTGCCCATAGCAACCAATCAGATTCTAGCTATTATTTCTCTATTACATCCTAGAAAATAAAACACAGAATATGATTGGTTGCTTTGGTCAACATCACCACTTGTCTTCTGTTTTAGAAGCTTTAGTAAATATACCCCCTGGTGTCATTCACCTTGATGCAGATATCAGACCAGTCTTACTGTGTAACTTTTGGTATTTTGCACAGTACCATCTCTCTACCTCTCTCATTCAGAGGCTCATGTACGGGTCAGTGTATTTTTTTGTGCTAATTATTGTTTTTTGAACTGGGCATGGGCCAAAAAATTCTTACGCAAACTGCCATACTAACGAGTGCAGTAACGACGTCAGAATGGGAACTGTACTTTTGCTATGGCTCCCCAAGGGGGAGGTTTACCAAACCTTCTAAAGTTAATACAATGGAAGAGGTAGTGATATTCTGTTGACGCATCAGAGAAAGGTGACCAGCTTACGTGGAATACAATCTTGGTTCAACCCATTAGGTACTGAAACATAGGGCCTGATTCAGCAACGATCGCAACTGTCTCTTCCTCAGGGCTGCCTTCTAAAGTAAATGTGAAAGTAAAAATTGTCTATCTCTCAGGGTACCATCATGTCACTTTCTGGGACATGGACGTTTTCCACTTAGAACTACTGAGACCATCCGATATATCGCCAGTGTAACTGCTACCACCGCTTGTATATGCACTGCTACCCGCAAACATCACCGGCTGGTGCTCTGTATGTCCTGCTCATGCTCCGCTCCATCCAGATACTGAATGTATGTAACAGTGAGTACAGCTGTGTACACTTACTACCACTCAATAAACTACACTACTGGCTAAGTCCTAGGCTGTTTGGTGACTTTGAGTATCCGCTGGTGTATACTATTTACTCTTTATACACTATCGCCAAATAGTATACACATATTCAATACTTATATAGTGCCATCACGATCTTTTACACTTTATAATTGGAAACAAAATAGTAATAAAACTAGACAGACAGAGAGGTAAAAGGACCTTACTCGTTCACTCTGATCAGGATCATGTGCAGTGCAGACTCCGCAAGAACCATATGGAAAAATGACTCTCATTCAACTCTAGATCAGTCCCCATATGTCATACTGTATATTGCCAACCCAGGCTAATGTGCTGATATGGGACTCTATTCATGTACATAATGAAATAGCTACCAGAAACTATCAGTATATATTGCATCATATTGACATGGTGTATAGTAATGTTGGTTGCCATTCAGTAATACATACCTTTCCGGTGACCTCCTCCGATAAACAGCCACTCTACGATCCCGGCAATTAGTGTGAATACTTACATATCGGGAGTCTGATATTCCCACTGCGCATGCGCAGGCAGTGCCATCTCGCTCCAGCATCCATCCATGTCACAGGGCGGACACTGGACACAAGGGATTCCCCTCCCCCCACCAAGGTAAGGTTCAACTCATTTCGCCATCTCCAGATAGCGAAATTAAATAGTGAAGTGAAACTGAAACATGATGTTTTCTTTCTTCTCTCAATCGCTCTCATTGTACAAGTGTATGTGGAAGAAATTCTATCACTAATCAGCGGCACCACTGGTGACATCTTAGCCTTCTCCACGGTGTCGAAGCTGGATAATTGGCTGAGACAGAATCAGTTTAAAATTAGATTGGAACAACGCCATCTTGTGAATGGCCACAAGACACCATCTTAGAAAATGAGATCTGCACGATGCCATTTTGCGAATGGCCGCCCAGCACCATTTTGGTTACTCATTTATTACTAATGTTGTGAAATAAAGACTATTTTGATACCTAAGGTTTAGTACAAGATAAGCAAACCGTTTTTGGTGTTGTACTGATCTACTCTGTCTCAACAGTTGTCCGGTGTCATCGGTGAGAAGATCGCAACATGCATTCTCAACTTATGGACTGTAGAGAGTTAAAACACTAAAATGTACTTTGTAATGTTAGAAGCTTAGATTTGCATGCGGCGGGAAAAATGGAGACAAAAGCCTGTCGGAGGCTGACCTGTGTCCATTTGAATCAACCTGTTAAATTTCCTGTAACAGAAGCACCATGACTGGGAACCAATGGAACCATGCCAAACTTGCCTATTGTGTTGCTTACCCCTGTAAGGGTATAAATGTGTGTACCGACTCCAATCTGGAGTCTTCTTGCTGATGATGGAGGTTTCTTGTTGATGCCGGTAACTGGTCCCAGTGCGCGTGCGTATGTATAACTGTACCTTGGGTCTGTATGATTTCTTTGCGCTAAATTGTCTTTAGATCACAGCATGTAACCTACTGTTTTTATGTTGAATAATAACCTTTGTGGGTTGGAAACACATTTCCCAAAGTCTGAAGGCATTTATTTACTGTATGACTGTGTATGCAAATAGCGACAATTCTAGAAGGTATAGGCAGGATTTAGAAGATATAGGCAGGATTTAGAAGGTATAGGCAGAAGTGCATAGAGGTTTAAATAAAGGATCGTTAGTTGGGGGCTCGCAGGTTAATCTCGCAACCGGTCTGTAACACTCGGTATCGAACTCACAGCAAAAGGGTGGAGGCACCTGGCATGAGAACGCATTTTGCGTTCAGGAATCTGTTAAAACCATTGTTGCTGAGAGTGCGCTACCGGTTACTGTGACTTTAGGAGCACTGATTAAGAATCCAGGGATGGGGGAGGATAAAGTTTGTTTTCCTTCTTCGATAGGTTGTTTGTCCAAAAAGGTTTGTGTTAAAAAGGGGGAAGTCCCATTCTTGCATACGCAGCTGAGTTGTATTATTGCATACACAGCGAAGTCGCATTTTTGCGTACGCAGCTAAGTTGTAATATAACTTAAGAGTCATAATACGGTTGTGTAATAGTCGCATTATTGTGTATGCGACTAGTCGCACAATAGCGTATACATATTTCCGGTCTTGCTGCCACATGTGTTAAACAAAGCCATTGAGATTACATTATCAATTGTTGCCAATAACTAGGTTAACGTGTATTTTTCTGCGCAGGAAAAAAAATTGTGTAACTGAGTATTTGTTTAGGGTGTAACACAGGTCCTAAATGTTAAGGGTATTGTATGATCCTTAAGGGCTATGTGCAGGAGTTAGCCTAGCTTCTCGGTAGTAGCTACCGCTCTATACACATCAGCAGGTGTACATGTTGTCTTTGTTGTAGGGACCGGCTCTCAGTGTGATTGCAGTGTTTAGTAATTAGGTTGGGTTATTTGACCATTGTAATTGAGCCGCATTGTAAACTGAGAGATAATAGGTGAGTGGGAGCATCTAGAAATTTCTTCCATAGGTGAGTGGGAGCATCTAGAAATAACTTCCATAGGTGAGTGGAGGCATCTAGAAATTTCTTCCATAGGTAAGTGAGATTATCTAGACTGTCTTTCACCAGTTTAAATCTTTATTGAAAGACTTAGGGTTCTCCCAGGATGGGGGCCAAGCAAACGGTAGAGATGTTAGATGATTTGCTGCTGTTGGAAGTGACGCTTGGGTCGGCACAACATATTATGCATATTAAGTATGGTGCCAATGCAACCAGGTATTGTGATTTATGGTTTAATATGATGAGGAAGAGTGTTAGCCGTTTCCTAGAATTGGTAGCTTTGATAAGGAGATATTGAACAATGTCCGAGCTCACATCTGTTTGATGCTTTCTCGAGTGAAAAAGATAAAATATAACGAATGTTTAAAATTATGGCAGCATGAAGGGGATGCGTGGCTTAAAGGTGTGCAAGCGACGCACACTAGCGTTGCGAACACATTACCAGAAAGTACACCTGCCGCGCTAAATTGCAATGCGTGCGAGCCGCGTGCAGAAAAGTAGCGTTGTTGAAGGTATTGCCAGTGGTTCATGCGCACCACCACCACCCTATGCGAATGGGGGTGCAGGTACAGTTATTAAAAAAAACAATAAAAATGTAACAAGTAATTTGTACCCTCTCTTAAGTAACCATAAGGAAAATGTTTATGATGTGGATGATGAGCCTATTGTTATGTCTGCCATTTCCCATGCTGTACACATTATAGATGCTTCACCACAACAATCACAAGTGGTGCCGCCATCTCCATCAGTGATAGTACAGGAAGTGTTAACATCCACTGCACCCGTAGAGGAAGTTGTTAACCCTATACGTTGCAGCAACAGACTAAACCCCCAGCCAGGTAATAAGGTCAAAAGTAGCAGTGCAGTAATGTCTGCCATTTCCCATGCTGTACAAATGATAGATGCGGCGCCACGACAATCACGAGTGGTCCCGCCATCTCCATCGGTAACAGCAAGGGAAGTGCTAACACCCTCTGCACCCGTAGAGGAAGTTGTTAATACCATACGTAGCAGCAACAGATTAAACCCCCAGCCAGGTAATAAGGTCAAAGGTAGCAGCGCTGCCGGTCTGCATCCCATTCGGACAATTAGTATTCCAAATAGGAATGCGGATGCGATCAGAGTAGTGCCCACAAGGGAAGTAGTAATGCATTGTCCTTGGACCAGACCAGAGCAGAGCTAAATTCCATAATAAATGATTTCCCCGATCCCAAAAAGGAATTAGACAAATGTTAATGATTTTTGAGAAATTTGGGTATTTCTCACGAGCCAACCAATAAAGATTGGTGAGTGGTGTTAAGGGCCTGTCTACCACGCAATACCGACGTGACAAAATTTATCACGGATTGTGTATTGGATGGAGATGTTCCCTTAACAGACGAAATTAATCAAGGTAACATTTCCAGCATTGTAACTCAATTGGGTGTATATTTTCCAGTAGTAGTTAACTGGAACAAAATCTTCACCATAAAACAAAAAGAGAGTGAATCTGCAGAAGATTATTGTGACCGGGCTCTGCAGGCTATCACCCAGTACTCTGGGTTAGAAGATATTAAATCTTAGCACTCACCACAGGGGAATGATTGTCACTGTACTCATGGATGGTCTTAAAGAAGACCTAAAGACCCGGGTTCAGACCTCGCAGCCTGGCTAGAGGGGAGTCACAATAGACACCCTCATAGAATCCGCAATTGAACATGACAAGAACATTTCTAAAAATAGCGAGACCCAGAGTGAGAAACTAATGGCTGTCAGTATTCAAGCTCTAGAAGGAATAACGGTAACATCACAGCCAGCAGACACACCTACACCCACACCTGCACCTGAACAGTTACACGTCCTCATTAGTCCCACACCACCGCAAACGCATCCCTACCCCACTTATCACACACAGCCACAATTCCCATACTATCCACACACCCCATATCTCCCACAATATCCTCTCCCTCAATATCCTTACCCATAACCTCACCCTTTCCCCACTGCTCAACCCACACAACAACTTTATCACCCACCCCGCTCACAAAAATGCTTTAACTGCAACCAAATGGGACACCTAAGTAAGCACTGCAAAGTGAAGAATGTAGGACTCCCAAACCAGACAGTACCTGTATACCCTCATAAGGGATATACACAGAATACAAGAAATCCCCAACAGTCACCAGCTCCAATAGTAGCCTTACATACTGTATTGGAGAATGAAAGTCAGCGCTAGGGATCAGGGCATTCTGTAGTCTATAGATAGTCAGATTAATGGGAAGTACTACACATGGACACGATTGCCCCAAGGTTTCATAGACAACCCCAGTATCTTCTCCCAGGCCTTATACGACTGTTTACAATCTTTTCAACCTGCCAATGGATATGTTCTGATACAATATGTGGATGATTTATTGTTGTGCCCTGTTTCATTCATGCCATGTTTAAATTATACTAAACTGTTGTGCTTCATCTCTCACACACCGGACTCAAGGTTGCTAAGGACAAATTGCAGCCATGCCAGGCTAAGGTCAAGTACTTGGGAAACTGTCCAAACCCAGTGGCTAAGACACTACCTAGAGCAGTAGCTATTAATAACAGGATTTAATTGTACAGAAGGTTGTATGCAGATACAGTATCCCTAGAGTATAGGGATACTCATTTCACAGGTGATGTCTTTGAAAACAAACATGTGTAAGTTGGTGGGTATTAATAATATCAAGATTTCCCCAGACCGTCTCTTTTTCTTTTTCTTTTATTTGCCCCCCTTTGAGATACTGTTTGACAGGCAGCCTCATGTGAAAATATGATAATGAGGTTACTGCACAGTGTCTCATGAAGATGAGTAAGAAGAACTGAAATTGAAAATGTTATTTTCTAACATGTTTGATGCAAACTGTCATGATGTCAAACCTGGAGAATTTGTTATGATCTGAATTTTTTATGCTCAGGTTGTTTGATTGATCATTGGGAGGGTCCGTACCAGGTGTTGCTGATGAGTACCACATCTTTGAAGGAGGCCGAGAGACATACCTGGGTCCATTCCACTCACTGCAAAAAGGTCAACCAACCGGTGGAGAAACAAGGTGGAGACAAGGCTGATAACATGGACCTGTCGATCGCAAACTTGTTCCGGGAGGATTAAAAGGTTGCAGTGAGATACCTGAGCTAAAGAAATTTGCAGGTCCGTGCTGCGGCAATGGACTGGTCTGCTGTGTTAATTTTCATAATCTCTTCCAGAGTTTCCATCATCCTGGTTTGTTCAGGGATATCTGGTTTCTGTGACGGGGGACCGATAGAGGATTGGGAGCTGATGGCATTGTTGATGGAGAGGAGTCAGGAGGAGGAGTGCTATGCCAATCAGAGGAGTGTCTGACCAATCTTAGTACTGTAATTGTTAAGAGGTTATGACCCACATGTTGAAATGCTTGGTATTCATAAAAACACACCATCACCATATCTTCACACGCAGTATGAACACAGAGACAAAAGAAATATGATACCTGGTGATGTGCATAAAGCCACTCAGTTAATTAGTGAGACAACTGGCTTTCAAGTTTTAGTAGCATCGGATCCCACCAGGATCGCTCGGGGTACACTGAATTTTAGATATATCCAAGATATTGCTAAATTGATAGATAATATCACCGAGATGTATGATGACACCTTCAGGTATACAGGTAGGGGATTGCAAGCATACAAGAAAGAACTGGTGCAACAGACTAGTGTTAAATTACTTAACAGCTGTCACTGGGGGGTACTGCGTAACTTTGGCCACCCAATTTGGAGTGAAGTGTTGCACTTATGTCACGAATGATACCAGCGACCCCAAGGAGGTGATAGACCGGAAGATGGATGAAATTCTGCAGCTAAAATGGGAATGTCGAAAGAACCATAATGCTTCAGTGGCTGAAGTGGAAGAGAAGGTAGAGGAATGGGTTTCATGGTTGAACCCAGGGAAATGGTTCTCAGGTCTAGGGGAGTGGGTCCAGGAAATGATCGCAAACATAGGTAAACTCCTGATCCTCATACTGGTTGTCATCATAGTAATTGGCATATGTGTCAGGTGTGTTCCTACTGTGTTGAAGTGTGGAAAATGTAAAGATAAGGTAAACCGGAAGAACGAAATTATGATGGTGGTTAGCAATGACAATATGAATACTGAGGTAAATGTAGAACTGCATTACAACCCTGAACTAGGAAAAACCATCATATAATGTATTATATTTAGCCATGCACAAAATGTATTATTAAAATGTTATTTTAAAACACCTCAAATAATGTAAGTCCCTAACCCCCCTCAAGACTTCCTTTATAGGATAGGTGCATCCCCACACCTTTCCCATGATATTCCAAGATCCGCGGTGTGCGTATAATGGAAGTTTTATGTCCCCTCTTAGAGACCCATTATTGATGGATTAGGAACCACCTTGTGCCATCCCATAATAACATTAAATAATATGGCAAAATGTAAGCCTAAAAATTAATGTAAGACCAGTGTATAATAGCATGTTGGTTGCTATCAAAGGGTGGACTGTTGAAGCTGGATAATTGGCTGAGACAGAATCAGTTTAAAATTAGATTGGAACGACGCCATCTTGTGAATGGCCACAAGACACCATCTTAGAAAATGAGATCTGCACGACGCCATTTTGCGAATGGCCACCCAGCACCATTTTGGAGAAACTCACACTTAAGTACATACGGCGATGCTATTATTAGCATCATGCGATCGCATATTTCACCATCTGTCTGTTTGTTCTGGATAATCTTGAGAACCATTGGACGGATTTTGATGCAGTTTTCACTATTCTATAGAGCATTTGTGGAGGAAGGTTTAGGTGTATGACACATTAATGTATGACAAAAGGGAGCCAAGCAGTGACGATTTTAGTGAAGCAAGGACCTCATCCAGAGGCGCCCGCAAAAAGCGAGCGCTCGCTCTGAATGAGGGCGGACGCTTTTTAAAAAAAAAAAATGGCCTCCTGGCCGCTCGCTAAGCTTTCGCGAGCGGCCAGGTGGTGGTCGCAACCATCGGGCCTGTGACGAGACCCTTGCGGTAGGGTCTCATCTGCCGCAAGCCTCAGTGAGCTTCCTGCTCTAATAGAGCAGGAAGCTCACTACTGACATCACGAGTGATGTCAGTAGGGCCACCCACAAACGGCAAGTGTTCCTTCAGGAACACCTCCGTTTGACCAGCCGCCCCGCCTACAAAACGTGGCAAGCTGTCGATCAACATCGACAGCCGCCCCATTTGTAGTGAGCCCCGGAGCGAGTGAATTTCTCACTCGCTACGGGGCTTGCGCGCGGTGCGTTTGCAGTGCCCCACCATCGACCCGCTTGCGAGCGGGTCTGAATGAGGTCCCAAGTCCATGAAAAAATGGACGTCCAAGCGCTTTCTTGGCTTACGCTGCCTAAACTGTTAAAGATATATCACAATGATGGACTTTATTTTACACCATATAGAGATTAATACGTATTATCCGGTTTCTCCTGAAAAATTGATGTAAGCCCTCTTTACTGATACAACAGTTCAGTTTTTCCCTTTTTTTACTGTTCCTATTTAATTTATGTAAAAATCGATTCTTTAATTTCAAACGAGTCCTAATCCCGGTAAGGGTCTGCTTTGCCATGGCAATATATAAAGCACAGGGACAGACACGTGACTGGAGTTGACTTAAATGGAGACCGTTTTGCTCATGGACAACTTTACGTTGCCCTATTGTTTGTCACGGCAAAACTAAATCTTTCCATGTTGATGTCAGGAGAAAACACTACTAATGTCGTCTACAAGGCAAATTTATAATTCCTTGGTTAAAAAAGACTATCGCCGTAAATTCACAATTACTCCCGTGCAAAGCCATGGCGGGTCGCTAGTAAGATTATAAAATTCACTTTTAGCTTTTTACTGTCTATTAAACTGCAATGCAGAATATGCCATCCCAGGGCCATTTGTCAATTATTAAGAAACAGGTTAAGCAGAGAACAACACTGTATCACATATACCCTTATCGTACAATTCCAATTAGAATACATCCTATTAACGAGCACTAAGTATACCATTGTTAATTATATTTCAGTATGCAAAACGACATTCAGGTCAATTATGATTTTTGCACATCGTAGAGTAGTATATAGGAAAACCTTTAATAACTTTAAATAACACACAATTGCTTGTCTAAAGTACATGCAAATTATTTGTAGTTGCTAGCTTTTAAAGCTCTATGGAATTGGAACTGGAAGGCAGAAACATAAAAATGCATAAAAGTATGAACAAGCCACTTATAAAAGAAAAAAATGTAATAATAGTGATTACCATAAAATGTTTATAAATGAACAAATAGTTTTAAAATATTTGTATAATGGATACTTTTTTAATATATTTTTTAAAAAGGTATTTCTATCTATGTAAAAACCCAGTTGCTGAGGAATACACTGTAGTTTAGATTATGGCTTTAAACTGTTAGTATTTGCTGTAAAGAAACGTGGTGGTCACTACCCGTTACCACTCCTTCTGTGGACAACATCATATCTCTGTTCTAATGGTACGTAATTGAATATTGATGTGTGAGTGTGTGTATATATATATATAATTAAATTGGGTAGCTAGCACACCAAAAGCTGTTAATAAAACTGTTAAAAATGCCACATATTGATAGTGAGGCTTAGCCGGGGCCAAATTAACAATGAGGCGGATGGGATTACAGCTCCAGGCCTCATGTTATTATGATGATGACCAGCCACCAGTCACATGGTCAGCCATAAATCGTAAGTATTAAAATGTAATTTATATTATCATCACAAAAGGATGTCATTTTTATACATTTACATATTTAGTGACACATTGGGTCTGATAGTGTAGGGGGTGTACATGCCCACATGACATCTTCAGTGACAAGCCCATGTGGCCCTCAGTCCACCCCTGGGCATAGCAGCATCAAACTTATCTGTATCAATTGCAGAGATATGGTGAATCCGGCAGATGTATGGTGCGAAAGAACCTTTCTCATGGGATACCACACAACAATTGGAGTGGGGCTGCAGCGCAGTCCAAAATTCAAATAGGGGAGCTACACCAACTGCCAATGAGTCCTGGCTGCCAATGTTTGGCAGCATATGTAAGGGTGGTTAATGTGGCTCCCCTATTTGAATTTTGGACTGTGCTACAGCACCTGGAGCCTCCACTGATCTTAGCATATCTGCATAAACACCTGCTGAGGTTCCGAAGGGATCAAACATCTGTGGTCCATAAACATCACCATAATTATGCCATCACAGGCCACTAAACTAAGTAACATGTATATAAAATCATTCTAAAAAATGGTTAAAAGATGAATTTATTATCAACGCTCTTCTAGATATAATGCAGCTTTAAAACAAATCATAAACTAAATCAGGGGTTCTCAACCTTTTTTGGCAAGTACCATATAGTGACTATGGGAATAGTACCACTTTACATAGGGTATGAAACATGTAAACATTTGTGACATTCCACATAGCACATTGCCTCTTCATAGTTCTCACTGCCCCCTCCACATAGCTCTCACTGACCCCTCCACATAGCTCTTACTGCCTCTTCCACAGACTTCTCATTGCCCCTTCCACAAACCTCACCCTGCCCCTCCACAGACCTCTCTCTGCCCCCTCAACTTAGCTCTCACTGCCTCCTCCACAGTACTCTCTCTGCCCCCTCCGCAGACCTCACTCTGCCCCTCCACATAGCTCTCACTGCTCCTCCACATAGCTCTCACTGCCTCCTCACATAGCTCTCACTGCCTCCTCCACATAGCTCTCACTGACCCCTCCACATAGCTCTCACTGCCTCCTCTACATAGCTCTTGCTGCCTCCTCTACATAGCTCTCACTGCCCCCTCCACATAGCTCTCACTGCCTCCTCCACATAGCTCTCATTGCCTCCTCCACATAGCTCTCCTTGCCTCCTCCACATAGCATTGCCTCCTCCACATAGCTCTCACTGCCTCCTCCACATTGCTCTCACTGACCCCATTACATAGCTCTCACTGCCCCCTCCACATAGCTCTCACTGCCTCCCCTGCATAGCTCTCACTGCCTCCTCCACATAGCTCTCACTGCCTCCTCCACATTGCTCTCACTGACCCCTTTACATAGCTCTCACTGCCCCCTCCACATAGCTCTCACTGCATCCTCCACATAGCTCTCACTTCCTCCTCCACATAGTTCTCAATGACCCCTCCACATAGCTCCCACTGCCTCCTCCACAGATTTCTCACTGTCCCTTCCACAGACCTCACTTTGCCCCCTCAACATAGCTCTCACTGCCTCATACATATAGCTCTCACTGCCTCTTCCACATAGCTCTAACTGCATCCTCCACATAGCTCTCACTTCCTCCTCCACATAGCTCTCGCTGACCCCTCCACATAACTCTCACTGCCTCCTCCACAGATTTCTCACTGTCCCTTCCACAGACCTCACTTTGCCCCCTCAACATAGTTCTTACTGCCTCCTCCACATAGCTCTCACTGCATCCTCCACATAGCTCTCACTGGCTCCTCCACATAGCTCTCACTGCCTCCTCCACATAGCTCTCACTGCCCCTCCACATAGCTTTCACTGCCTCCTCCACATAGCTCTCATTGCCTCCTCCATATAGCTCTCATTGCCTCCTCCACATAGCTCTCATTGCCTCCTCCACATAGCTCTCACTGCCTCCTCTACATTGCTCTCACTGACCACGTTACATAGCTCTCACTGCCCCCTCCACATAGCTCTCACTGCCTCCTCCACATAGCTCTCACTGCCTCCTCCACATAGCTTTACTGCCTCATCCACATTGCTCTCACTGACCCCATTACATAGCTCTCACTGCCCCCTCCATATAGCTCTCACTGCCTCCTCCACATAGCTCTCACTTCCTCCTCCACATAGCTCTCACTGACCCCTTCACATAGCTCTCACTGCCTCCTCCACAGATTTCTCACTAACCCTTCCACAGACCTCACTTTGCCCCCTCAACATAGCTCTCACTGCCTCATACACATAGCTCTCACTGCCTCTTCCACATAGCTCTCACTGCATCCTCCACATAGCTCTCACTTCCTCCTCCACATAGCTCACTGACCCCTCCACATAACTCTTACTGCCTCCTCCACAGACTTCTTACTGTCTCTTCCACAGACCTCACTTTGCCCCCTCAACATAGTTCTTACTGCCTCCTCCACATAGTTCTCACTGAAGCCTCCACATAGCTCTCACTGCCTCCTCCACATAGCTCTCACTGACCCCTCCACATAGCTCTCACTGCCTCCTCTACACAGCTCTCACTGCCTCCTCTACATAGCTCTTGCTGCCTCCTCCACATAGCTCTCACTGCCTCCTCCACGTAGCTCTCACTGCCTCCTCCACATAGCTCTCACTTCCTCCTCCACATAGCTCTCACTGACCCCTTCACATAGCTCTCACTGCCTCCTCCACAGATTTCTCACTAACCCTTCCACAGACCTCACTTTGCCCCCTCAACATAGCTCTCACTGCCTCATACACATAGCTCTCACTGCCTCTTCCACATAGCTCTCACTGCATCCTCCACATAGCTCTCACTTCCTCCTCCACATAGCTCACTGACCCCTCCACATAACTCTTACTGCCTCCTCCACAGACTTCTTACTGTCTCTTCCACAGACCTCACTTTGCCCCCTCAACATAGTTCTTACTGCCTCCTCCACATAGTTCTCACTGAAGCCTCCACATAGCTCTCACTGCCTCCTCCACATAGCTCTCACTGACCCCTCCACATAGCTCTCACTGCCTCCTCTACACAGCTCTCACTGCCTCCTCTACATAGCTCTTGCTGCCTCCTCCACATAGCTCTCACTGCCTCCTCCACGTAGCTCTCACTGCCTCCTCCACATAGCTCTCACTGACCCCTCCACATAGCTCTCACTGCCTCCTCTACATAGCTCTTGCTGCCTCCTCCACATAGCTCTCACTGCCCCCTCCACATAGCTCTCACTGCCTCCTCCACATAGCTCACTGCCCCCTCCACATAGCTCTCACTGCCTTCTCCACATAGCTCTCACTGACTGCTCCACATAGCTCTCACTGCCCCCTCCACATAGCTCTCACTGCCTCCTCCACAGACTTCTCTCTGCCCCCTCCACATAGCTCTCACTGCCTTCTCCACATAGCTCTCACTGACTGCTCCACATAGCTCTTACTGCCCCCTCCACATAGCTCTCACTGCCTCCTCAACAGACTTCTCACTGCCCCCTCCACAGACCTCACTCTGCCTACGCACAGAGAGTACATTCGCAAAGTGACTGTCTTGCGGTCAGCGTTTGGAGGTGGTAACAGAGGGGGGGTTTTAAGTAAACGCAGGGATATCTGACAATGCCATTCCATGGACGTGCATAAATAAGCCCTACTGATTGCATTTGCAGTATGAGAGCTCTCTGCGTGTGGGGAGAGCTGTAGTGTTTGCGGCTGGTCAGACCTGCTGTAGATGCTGCGAGCAGGGGCGTATCTATAATGGATGCACAGGCCCCTGGGTCCAGGGGGGCCCACACTGCACACCCTGCACCCATATAGTCTTCATACTTACCTGTCCGTTGTCTCCCGAGTGGCGGCAGCCATTTTCCTGGAGTCTCGCACATGCGCACTACTGCTGTCCCCGGGAAAACAGCGCGGGCGCCATCTTCCCAGGGACTCGCGTATGCGCATTAGATTCTGGCTTTAAGCCAGAATCTACACTACTGCCCCTGCTGCTGCACCGCTAGAGAGAGGAGGGGGCCTGCACTGAGTCTGCACACGTGCCCCCTCCTCTCTTAAAACGCCCCTGTCTGCGTAACTGCTTGTTGTGTGTCGATGGTACCGATGTTTATGCAAGAGTGCAACATTGGATATGAGAAGGCAGCAGTGGGGCGTCTTTATGTCGCCTGTGCTTTGGCAGACATTAGCATATTTTAGTAATTGCGATCCGTAAGCTATTGCAGTTGCAATTACATTTGCGTCCACTGCTGAATCAGGCCCGCAGTGCCAATGGTCTCACAACTCAGGATAACCCATTCCTAGCAGAGTGTCAACAATGTGGAAGATTTAAGTATAAACAATACTGCGCTAGGCACAAGACCCCCATAAGTCTCTTCTGCAAAATTGTATTTTTGGCCAATGATGTGAAAGATCGACTTGCAGGTTCCCAGTTAATGGTACAACTCTGTATATAGTGTATAGACCATACTTGCCGACATTCAGCTCCCTCCTTCCGGTAGGGAATGCCTGCATACAGCGGGGGAGGGGGGCAGGGGCATGACCACACGATCACGTCATCATGGCCCCGCCCCCTCTTCACAATGCCATAAATAAAGGAATCACGATGACGTGATTAATTGCGAATCGCGTCATCGGGCCCCCCCGCTGCGGGGGTTTCTAGTACTAGTCTGGGGGGCAGTCAGCAGCCGGGAGGCTTGCCTGCCTTTCCGGGGTGGTCAGGAGCGGCGCCCGATATTCAGGAGGCTCCCGACCAAATCGGGAGGGTAGGCAAGTCTGGAATAGACTCTATACTAGAGTGGTGATTCCACAAATATGGAAATTATAAGAGTGTTCAAAGAGTAAAAAAATTACATGCTCTTTGTAAAAAGGGTCTGGAAACAGGATATAATTAATCATTGTTTTTTTTACCTTCATGTTTTTTTTTTATATGACGTTATGCATGGATATTCAATTAACTCAACACTAAACTGGAACTGATGATCAACTATAAAAGAAGTCTGTAGTGTAAGGCCACATATAAATATAAACAATAACCACACTCATTAAAATGATCAGACCAGCAAAAAAACACACACACAGGAGGTAGGGAGCAAATGGCAGGAGCCACAGAATGCATCTCCCCGAGCAAGCACCGGGTCTAGCTGATTACAGCTGCCTGCAAGGACTATCAGGGTCTCTAATCAGTGGTCATTTTACATCAATGTTTTAATTTTTTTAAACTCGCTCTTTAAAATACCTAAAATAAATACATTGTTCACACCCCTACAACTATCCCTTTTCATCTACTCCTTAGGGGCATATTCAATTGGGTGCGTGAATAGCAAAAATCCCGCACCTGCAAGGTTTTTCCTGCAGGTGCGGGTTCAAAGCTGAAAACCCTGCAACCACTATTTTTTAATTGGATACCGTGGGTATCGGGAGCGGGCATACCCGCGGTAATCCAAAATTGGGCGCGAGGGGTGCAAGGTTTTTTCCTTTCTAAACCTCACCCAATTGAATATGCCAGTTAGTATACTGTATTTTATATTAGCATGTTTTCCTGTTCTTTGTCTCTTTCAACCTTTTCTTATATTTTATCTGCTGTATACGTGTTCTTTTTTGATTGTTTCTGATCGACCTTGCTGCAGTTCTTTGTACTATATACTCGTATATGCCTCATCTGTTCAGTAAAAAGATATTGAAAGATAAACTTATTCAGGTTGGCAGCACAAAGTGTAGCTTTACATTACCATATGTACATTAAGGCTTTTTCCTAATATAATGTCTTCCACAATGTTCCATTAATAATGTAAGTTCAACCAATTGTCATCCAGCGATTTGGAAATAATGGATTTCTGATGAATCTTTAATAAAAAGAGAGCCTTTCTGTCCTGTAAACTCTGAGTAAGGATCAAATGGTGCTAGTAAATACAAACTTTCATTATTTTCATTATTTTTTAGAAGCTTTTAATGTCACCTATTCAATATCTAAATGAAAATACAATACGATAATGTGATGAATATAAATAAATTATAAACTGTAAGAATACATTTAATAACATCAAAATTATTATTTGGGTGCAGAATATATCGTCTGAATGAGTTTGTTCACTTTTGGTTTAAGTTATCTCCCTCCCAACTATCAGTTTTTTTGGGGGGGTAAGCTTCGCTAGCCCCCATCTTTAGCTGTTGGGTGAGATGTATCAAGCCTTGGGTGAGATGTATCAAACCTTGGAAAGAGATAAAGTGGAGTAAGATATAGTACCAATCAGTGTTGGACTAGAGCGTGAAGGGCCCACTGGGGGAAGGCAGTGGTAGGAGCCCATGTTTAAGGGGTGTGGCCAGCCATCACAGAGGCTTGGCCAACCATTAGAGAGAACATAGCCTGCAGACAACATGTATACTATATTGCTTGGTGTGTTTATCCATGTTCCTGCTTTACCTGGTATCTGACCCTTTTTTAGAGTAGCAATGTGTAATACGAGTGCATCGTATGAAACATGATATTAGAAGAAGAGTTGGGGCCCTTAGGCAGTGGGGCCCACCAGGGATTTCCCCAGTACGCCTGTGGGCCAGTCCAACCCTGGTACCAATCAATCAGCTTCTAACTGTCATTTTGCAGGTTGTGTTTATAAAATTGACAGTTAGAAGCTGATTGGTCAGTACTTTACCTCTCCCCGAAGTTTGACTCATCACCCCCCTTGTTTGAAAGCAGGCACAAGAGGGCAACTACCAGTGTCCGCAGGCTAGACCTATTCTAGGATTCAGGGGGAGATGTATCAAACCTTATAAAGAGGACAGATGGAGAAGTTGCCCCATAGCAACCAATCAGCTTCTTGCTATCATTTTTTTAGAATGTACTTGATTAATGATAGCGAGAAGCAGATTGGTTGCTATAATCAACTGCACCACTTGTCATCTTTATAAGAATTGATACCTCTCCCCCTCACTCTGTTAGGATGAGAGTTATGTAGTGAATAAATGGCATGATTAGATTTTCACAGCTCCCTCCTGTTCAACCAGGTTCCGCATTCACTCTGCTTAACTCGCAGCTCCTCTCCCAGGTGGCAAACACAGCGCTCCTGTGGCTAAAGTCTAACACCGAGGCTCGCTCTATGACTTAGCAACCCTGTCTCTACCAAAGTGCTATTTGGAGAGCCGTACTCAGTGATGGGCCACGTGTGGCCATCCAAGCCTTCACCTCCGGCTAACAGTTTCTTAGTTTTGTTATATCTAATAAAACTTGTTTATAATGTCTGCTGTTATGTTATTACAGATAGGTGTCTCTTTCTTTGATTAAACGTATTGTTTTCAGGTGCTACTGAGCTTAAGGGTATCATGCGGCCCTTTTGAAAGCTTGAGGGCCGACCAATGTGGCCTGCAGAAGTTATCAGGTTGCCTATCAGTGATCTAACTTTTCTAGAAATAAATAGCCCCTTTAATATATGGCAATATTCTAAGAGAAATGTTTTCTATTCCCATGAGACTTTTCATTGCTCGGTAAACACAGATAGCATATCTTTTTGATCATCTTTTTTTGAGTTTTTAATACATAGACGGATTTCATTTGCATAACAACCAGTGTTGACATTTACAGAGTATCTGGTAGCATATGGTGAGACTGACATGAATTTAATCTCAAACATCGCAAATACACAATAAATGATCTTCTCTCACCGTGTTCATCAAGTGGATCAGGAAAACATTTTTTTTTTATTTTAATCAGTTTGTCTCATACCCTGGGAGACAATAAGCAGATCATTGTGCGTTGTTAGGCAGCGATGCTCAACATATCTCTGTATCTAATTTTGGATTAACGATAACAATATAACAACTTTGACATTATGCATAACAATTGCCTGGTCTACAGCAAAAAAAAAAAAAAGTAATTAAACATTTCTCTAGTCACCCATTCGTAGTTATTAACAGTCAGAAACATTTACTTTTCCAATGTATGTTGGTCTTATAATCATAGAAGTCTCTAATTTATATGAATGTAAGGTTTGCCAAACATACACTTCTAATGTGTAGACGTGCACTGCTTACTGATAATACTTTTGACAGGGCCAGATTTAGCGTTAGGCACCATAGGCATGTGCCTAAGGGCTGCCCAGTTTAATAGGCAGCTGTTCCCCTGCAAAGAGCATATGCTAGAACTAACATTTCTTCGGCAGCATGGTAAAATACAGAATGCTCTGTATAAAAGGTCTGGCTTGTTGATGGGTCAGTAATTAGGTTACCAAATGCTTTGAGCCTACAGGGTCTAATTATGAATATAAAGTCTAGATTCCTGGTATATCACAAAGAAAAGCTAATATATCACTCAGTGAGCACTGATTTAATCATGTCCTAAATTCAACCAGCAGTGTCATTAGCCTTCTTCAGCTTTGTCTCTGATTAGTTGTGCTAACCACTTTATCAGGGCCTGATTAAGGTTTGTGGGGGCACCAGGGCAACTAACTTGTTGGGCCCTACCAATAAAATTGTAAACATGATATACTGGTGATGGTATTACATTTATAATGTGCAAATAATCCCAGCATCACAAATGTGTTCAACACACTGTGCCCTGGTCCACATTATGCCACATAGTGCCCCCATTTCACATCATGCCACATTGCCCCAAGATCACATCGTGCCACAAAGAGACCCAATTCACATTATGCCACATATTGCCTCATATTCACAATTATGCTACCCCACTGCTATTCACTTTCCAGTTTGCAGCAGGATCTTTGAAGTATCATCTGCTACATTCTGGCCATAATGCTGGTACTGCACGGGACCTTCTTGTTCCTCCTCTTATAATGACAATGTTGCCTGTCACTTCATCATTTGTTCAATCCTGCAACGTTTCGCCCATGAGCTAGTTCAATGCTGTTGTCACTATGGGCTCTATTTACTACAATCCGCATATTGAATGCGGATTGTAGTTTGATATTACCGAGTGAATTCGCATTGCGAATTCAGGTAATATCACAGGGATTTACTATAAATCCCTTGCAGGGACAGAGCTTGCGATAAAGCTCTGTCCCTGCGGATCCCATCCGCACTCTAGTCGCTGTATTTTCTGAAAAAATACCGCGACTAAGAGCCCGCGCATGTGCCGACCGACCACCGCTACTACCCCCCCACCGACGCTAAGCCCCGCCCCCCGGCGCTAAGCCCCGCCCCGTGACCCCCTCCCCCCCGCGACCCCCCCTCCCTTCATTACACTTACCTGCATCCTCCTGGCCTCCGGTGATCTTCTCCGGGCTTCCCGATCAGGTGATCTCCCATACTGCACTGGGGCCCGATCACCTGATGACCGGGCCCCAGTGCACTGTGGGAGACCAGCTGACCGGAGAGGAGCCATCACCGGAGGCCCGATCACCGGTCCCTGGATTCAGGTAAGTGAAAAAAAAAATGTTTAATTTTTTTTTTCTTTTTTTTACAGGAATCAGCTTGCGGTCTATTTAGACCACATAGCTGATTACTGGTACCGGCTCCCGCCTCTGCTCTCCCCGTTAGAACAGAGTGGGAGCCCGGTAACCGGGGGAGACCCTGGATAACGCCACCTCCAGGTGGCATTATTATCACAGGGCTTCCCCCGGTATTTTTTTACAATTTATTTTTAGTAACTTGCACACAGATCACATTTCCCATTACAGTTATGGGAAATGCGATCTGCTTTACTAAAAATAAGTGATACTGGGGGTTGGAGTAGAATTTTACTAATTCTACTCCAATTGCCCTGTAATAAATACAGGTGAAACTAAAATAATGTGAAAAGGGTGTGAAAACACCCTTTTTCACTTTATTTTAGTAAAAATAATGTTAATAAATAGAGCCATATGTGTGGGGGCATTTCTGTGCATGGGGGCCCCTGAGTGACTTCTCCAGCACTGAACCCTATTGACCTTGGCTGCACTTCTGCAATCTAGCAGTCCCACACTATTTTGTCCATAGTAAAAACAAGATCAGTGCCAGTGCAATTACTGGTTAGCGATAGATAATGCCTATTGGAATTATCAAGTGGTAACTTTGGGACAATGCAGCTAATAAGTGGGAAGCCGTTTGTTTCATTCCACAGACACAGAACCTGTGTTATATTTTTTCAAATGTGTCATTATTTAATATACTATCTCAATTACTTAAAAGCATTCCAATGTGATACATGTGTTAGTTAGACAAAGCTGCACATGAGACTGTTATTATCTAACATTAGGATGCCATGCTTGGCATTTGTTGCATGGGCCTGCCAGCCCTGGAATAAACAGGCTGCATGCCAGGCAGTCAGACAGAAGAAAACACTTTGATCCCCCGGGCACAGCAGATTCTTAAAATGTGTATCCAGTTCCTTGCATACTGTATGTCTGATTGTCAGAGCCTTCCATTGAGCCGGCATCAGCATTAAGATGCAATGCTTGCAGTATGGGGCCATTGCTTGCTAGGGAGTACGGTAGAAATGAGTAACTAAATTATCCTGTTGCTGATATCTGGCAGGAGCGGAACCAATTACAGAATTCTAGATTTAAAGTTCATTCTTTTTTATAACACTTATATGTACCCAGGCGTGTGCACATATGGTACTGGGCACAGTTTCTCTGCCCATCTAAAATACTATGTTGCTTCCGTGATTCAGGCCATGCAGATCCTATAGAGCTGAACATAAATGTAATTTGCATTTTTTTCCTAACAAAAAGTATATTTTTTAACTATAACACATTTTAAACTTACGTCTCCTTGCTTTTAAGGTAGAGGTTCCCAAACGCGATCCTCAAGGTACCCCAACAGTTCAGGTTTCAGAGATATCCATGGTTGAGCACAGGTGGTTAAATCAAATTGACTGAGGTACTAATTAAGCCACCTGTGCTCAACCATGGATATCTCTAAAACCTGAACTGTTAGGGAGCCTTGAGGACTGAGTTTGGAAACCTCAGATGGCCTGATTCAGAGCCGGACCCTCTGACCAGAGCGCTCGCTCTGAATCAGGGCCCTCCTACATGAAAATGGAGCGGCCTTATGGACGCTCGCATAGCTGTGGGTTACAACCCACAGCTTATGCGAGCGTCCATGATGATGGTCGCGATGGTCAAGACCATTGCGACCATCGGGCTTGCGACGGAGATCCTGCGGTAGGGTCTCGCTGCCGCAAGCCCTGGAGTGATTTTGGCTCTATCAGAGCCAAAATCACTCCCACTGACATCACTAGTGATGTCAGTGGGGCCGGCTTCAGACGGTAGGCGTTCCCATGGGAACGCCTCCGTCTGGCAGCCACGCCCCCGGCACGCCCACCAAAGGGTGTGTGCTGTCACTCAACATCGACAGCACGCCCCCTTTGGTGCGAGACCCGGAGCGACGGAGAGCCCGTCGCTAGCCGGGTCTCGCGCATACGCACGACGGAGCTCCCTCCGTCGTGCGTATGCGCAGTGGGGCAACATCGACCTGCTTGCGAGCGTCCTGCGCTCGCGAGCGGGTCTGAATGACCCCCTGAGTTCCGATGGGGGTGTGGACAAAATACAGTAAGGGCTTGTTTATGTAAAATGCCAAAAAGCTATGAAATGATGTGGAAGCTTTTGATTGGCTGCATTCATAGGGGTAGTGCACCTGTAACTCGGCTTGGCCTCTGATTAGCCTTGCACACCACCCTAGACACCTTGGTTACAGGGACACCGAGAGTTGAATGGGACCCGAGAACTGGGGGCGTTACCAGATACGAACAGTGTGGCCATGCCCCTCCGAAAGAAAAAATATTGAAAGATACTGTAAATTTGTCCCCCTCAGCAGCACTGTAAGGGGTATATTTACTAAAGTGCGGGTTTATAGAAGTGGAGCTGTTGCCCATAGCAACCAATCAGATTGTAGCTATTATCTTTTAGAAGGTGCTAGATAAATGCATTTGTCCCCTTCAGTAGATGGCCTGGGACCTCAACGGACCCTTCCAACATGCCTCGGCCCAGCTAATCAGTACCCCTCCCCCTCAGCGTCCCTGAATGGCCGTGCCCCCTATCTAGCAGTCACAACTCTATTTTGTCCACAGTAAAAACAAGATCAGTGCTAGTGCAATTTCTGATTCACAGAATTTGCTTTATTGTTGCACAGGCTCATGGCTGTTGGTCTCCAGGTCTTGCCCTATACTGTACTTGTATTGGGACACATTTTGCAATTCACTGTTGCACTTCGGAGGAGAAGCACATCTAGGTGCACTCATAATTAACACACAAAATTGCCACATTTAGTGGAAGCATGAGTAGGATCAGATGCATTTTTCATGGAGCAACACAATCTACCCATCACGTCCAAAATACGAAGCGAGAACATACCAACTATGCACAGATAGTGTCATGGTTGAAATTGAACACATGACCTCAGTGCTGTGATTGCACCAGTGTGCTGCTCATAGCTTCATCTTTATGAGCAAGGCCAAAACTAGGATATCTGTCACCCGGTGCAAGGCAGTAATTTTGCGCCCCCCTCCCTTCCAATACCTGGATTTTGTCCTGGCTCCTCCATAAGGCAATGCACTAGTCAAACGTCCCCGGTATAGTGACTTACATTATTCCACACACCATAATGCCCATTACACATTATGCCACACACTGTAATGCCTATTACCAAAGTGCCACTTACATATTTGCCCGACACCATTTTATGCCCCACAGTAAGGCTTCTACTTGCTTTAAAATTACCTGCTCGTTGTCAGGGGTTTAATGCTCATTGCCAGGGGGTTCCATGCTCTTTGCCAGGGGGTTTCATGCTCGTTGCCAGGGGGATTTATGCTCGTTGCCAGGGGGATTCATGCTTGTTGCTATAGGGTTTATGCTTGTTGCCAGGGGTTACATGCTCATTGCCATGGGGTTTATGTTTGTTGCCAGGGGTTACAAGCTTGTTGCCATGGGGTTCATTGCAATGTGGTTTATGCTCGTTGCCAGGGGGTTCCATGGGAGAAGATGCAGCTTTCAGCATCTTCTTCTTGCACTTGCACTGGCCTAACAGACACTAGAGGTCCATGAGGACCTTTAGAGTCTGTCTCCTCCTTGGCGGCGGCCATTTTTGGATGGCTGTTTTCCAGAGTCCATGAGGACGGCTAGTCCGCATAGAATCTGCTGAAAATGACCATCCAAAAATGGCTGCCGCCAAGGAGGAGACAGACACTAGAGGTCCAGTAAGGACCTCTAGCATGTCTCCTCCTTGGCGGCAGCCATTTTTGTATGGCCGTTTTCTGACTGTGCAGCCCCCAAGCCACCGTGAGTCATCCCTTTTTCACCCCCTGCATTCCGGCATCCGCTGAACGTTCACCTCTAGCCCCCCCTAGTTTGCGGCCCTGTTATGAGTTCCAGTTTTTTAAACCACTAAGCAGGAGACGTAACCAATTAGCTTCTAGCTATCATTTATTAAATACATTCTATAAATGAAAAATGGAATCAGATTGGTGGTTGCTATTTTGATACATCTCCCCCTAAGTATCATGTCATCTCAATACAGAAATAAAATAATGCTGCTTCCACTGCCAAAACTATCATTTGTATGTGTACTAATGAGTTTCCACAGATCTAAAGGCGTACATCCACTAGCAGATATTAATGGACAACTGAACGATAACGACATTGTTATCATTCAGTCATCCTTTAATCGTGCGTGAATCGGACACTAAAATGTCGGAAACGACCAGCGATGCGCACTCCCGGTAGTCGTTTCCGACATCAATCATCGTCCGAACATGCCGGTCAATCTGCCGATAACGACAGATTGGCCATGTTTGGGGATGATGGAGGGTGCCTACGATAAATCGTTCAGTGTAGGCACTGCACAGTACAATGAACGACTGAAAGATTACGATATCGTTATTGTTCAGTCTTTTCATTGTCACCTAGTGGATGTGCCCCTTAAGAATGAAGATAGTTCTGCAGCTGATTGGCTGGGTCGGGTGACATCTGAAATGCTGGGTGACATCATGGGGATAATAAATAACAGAACCGTTTAGTCACCCTGTGATTACCACCAAAGGTGGTACCTTAAACTACTATATTATATATGGATTGTTTATTCTGCTGTGCTGGTCCATTTACTGTAAGCATCAGTTGAAAATGAATCAAATTTGAAATATCTGTGCACTCTGAGTGCAGTGTGATGTATTGTATTTATGTTTTCACTTTTTATATAGAACATATATTGCAGACAGGTTTATGTTGTTGTAACACAGACTTGCCACCCACATTTTTATTGTTAGGATAAAATTTACTATCATTGGCTCTAAGATCAAATCAGGAACACACTTGACAGCAAGTGCCTTGTTTTATCGGCTTTGAGGTATTAACCTATAAGCTGACACTGGGGCAACTTATCTGTAACGCAGAGCTAATATAATCAGCTATTTATAAATCTGCAAGAACTCCATTGGACTCATAATTCACTGGTAAACTAAGAGCATGATAAACCTTTCCCATTAAAAAAAAATTTAATAGTTTCTTTGTATATTGACCTCATGTAATATTTTAATATGCAGTAAAACAATTACAGATGTGTCCCCATACACTTTGGCTTCATTCTCGCCAAACAGCCCTTCTGAGTGCGCCAGGTCCTGAGCGACTCGGCTGCGCAGAGGTTCTGTCTCCTTTGCTCAAAATGTGATTCTTCTTGTCATAAATAAAACAACTGGAAGCGACAAAACTACTCTGCTAGATTGCACTGATGGAATCGGGATGATTAGCTGGCGGCTGAAATCCCGACAGCGGAATGCTGGCAGCGGATCAGAATGCTGGCAGCGGTGGGTAAGTAGGCTAACCTACCCCTACCCCCCCTAACCCTCCCTTGGTGGTGCCTAACCCTAACCCCTCTGCAGTGGTGCCTAAACCTAACCCCCGCTCCCCGCACCCTAAACCGAACCCTCCTGGGGGGGTGCCTAACCCTAACCTCCCTAGAGGGTGCCTAACCCTAATTTCCCACCAGTCGTGCCTAACCCTAACCCCCCCTTCCCCTAGACTAACTTTCCCGTTGGGTGCCTAAACCCTCCCCTTCCCCAGTGGTGCCTAAACCTAACCTCCCCCTTCCCCGGGGACTTTGCCGTTACTTACCAGACCGGACGATCGGGATTCTGCTGCTTTGTGATGCCAGCGTCGGTACCCCGTTTACTGTCGTGATATCGGCGGCGGATTTGGGCGGCGGGATATCAACACCCGGCATTCCGTCCACCAGCAATGTGACTGCATACCGCACTGCTCTATTTGATGTGCGACACTTGTACATCTGTGTGTGAATGAGTCTGAAAGTGCAACAATGCAGCGGCCGCGGCTTTTATTCGTACCAAGTTCCATCGTGCTTCATCTGTGACTTTGTACGTGTTTAAAGCTAATTCCTGTGTTCTTAAAACCGCAGCCCAGCGTCTCTAGTATACTGTGAGTTGTCACATCACTCGGTCTGCGATGTGAATAAAAGGCAAAATTGAAAGAAAAAGACGCTATGCTACACCTCTCAGAGCGGCTCAGTTGCGCTGGGCTTCTCGCGCCATATGGCTTGTTGACATTAGGAGGTAAATTTACTAAAGTGAGAGTTTTTAGAAGTGGAGATGTTGCTTATAGCAACCAATCAGATTCTAGCTATTATCTTCTAGAAGGTGCTAGTTAAATGTTAAGTAGAATCTGATTGGTTACTATGGGCAATAGCTCCAATTCTAAAAACATTCACCCCTTAGTGCAGCGGTTTTCAACCAGTGTGCCGCGGCACACTAGTGTGCCGTGGCCGGTTGTGAAGTGTGCTGCGGGCTGTCAGAGCCACCGGGCACATTTTACTGTACTTCAGCATCTCAGGCGCGACCGGGTAGTGACCTGCAAAGATGCGGCGGCATGACATCACAGGTCACGCACGCCGCGTTGTCCACTGCCCTCCAGCCCGCTCTGCCAGCCAACACCCTGCGCCAATCAGCCAGCCCGCGTTCTGTCCAGGCAGGCTCTGCAGCCTGCCTGGAAGCCCGCCCGCACGCACGCGATCCTGCTGCAGTGTGAGTGACAAGGGGGGAAGAAATGTGGGTTTTGTGGGGACCAGACATTTTTTTCTTCTTCGTGGGTACCAGCCATAGTTTATTTTTTCGTGGGAACCAGTCATGTCATTTTTTTTAGTGAGAAACAGCCATATGTTATCCAGCCATATATTTGCCTATTTAGTGGGGAACAATGTGTTTTGTTTTGTTTTTTGTTTCTGTGGGGCCAGCCATAGATTTCTTTTTCTGTGGGGAGCAATTCTGTGGGGCGCAATGTGGTATGGTTGTTTTTTTTGTGGGGAGCAATGTGTTTTTTTTTTCTGTTAGGCCAGCCAATGGGATTGTTTTATTCTTGTGGGGGCCAATGTAGTGTGTTTTTTATTATTGTGGGGGCCAATGTAGTGTGTTTTGTTCCTGTGGGAACTAATGTAGTGTGTTTTTTCATAGCCCGCGCACACCGCATCGCCGGATAGTGTGCCTTGGCAATTTTAAAATCTTGTGTAGTGTGCTGCGAGTTAAAAAAGGTTGAAAATCACTGCCTTAGTGTATGAGGACACATCTATACTGAGTTAAAATGTTATATTACCTTTTAAAATAAATATATATATATACAAATTAGTGGGCTTTCTGCTGCCTTCTGATGCTAATAAAACAAGAATTAAAGTACTTTTACTTGCCTATTTGAGAATTCAGCTGACATTTATGATGTTATTTTAAAAAGATATTAGTCTGAGGCCTGATATGCTCTCTCTTCCCTATATACTACAGTACAATGTAACAGGTAACCGTGACTACTAATGGATTTACAATTTGTTGAAACAATGGGCGTGATTCAAAGGTGGACGCAGCCCGGGTCACTGTTGCACCTTCGCTAGCAGCAGATCGGAGAATCTATGCTAAAGCCCCAGGTCTTTTTTGAAAAAGTTGCCAATTGGCAGCTGCTCAGATCCCCTGCCTGTGTCCTAAGACGCAGTATCAGATCCACAGCATGAACATTGCGCTGACCATCGGTCATCTGAGCTACCCTAAGGATGCCCAGAATGCCCGCCACACCTAAGCAGCTGGGGCCAGAGAATCTGCATTCAGCGACGCGCCTTCATTTTCAAAGGAGGAGGGAGGGGGAGCAGGGAGATGGCTGCTTCTGCGCCTGTGGGGAGGGGGGGTTGGTTTCTGCTGCTCTCGGACAGAGGGAAGGGGGGAGCAGGAAGATGGCTGGGGAGGGGGTAAGCAGGGAGATAGCTGAGGGAGGAGGGAGCAGGGAGATGGCTGGGGGAGGGGGAAGCAGGGAGATGTCTGGGGAGGGGGTAAGCAGGGAGATAGCTGAGGGAGGAGGGAGCAGGGAGATGGCTGGGGAGGGGGTAAGCAGGGAGATGGCTGAGGGAGCAGGGAGATGGCTGGGGGAGGGGGGAGCAGGGAGATGGCTGGGGGAGGGGGTAGCAGGGAGAGATCTGGGGAGGGGGGAGCAGGGAGATGGCTGGGGGGAGGGGGGAGCAGGGAGATGGCTGGGGGAGGGGGGAGCAGGGAAATGGCTGGGGGAGGGGGGACCAGGAAGATGACTGCTTTTGCCACCGCACAGAGGGCAGGGGGGGATATGGCTTCTTCTGCCCTCGGACAGAGGGAGGGGGGAGCAGGGAGATGGCTGCTGGTGTTAAAACTGTATTCACACATAGTGAATACATAAACATATATAAATTGTAGGGGGTCAATTTACTAAGATTCGAGTTTGGTTGAGTTAGCATTCTCTGGAGAGTTTGGACATTTTTTCCACTCGCAAATTTACTAATGTCAAACTAGGGAAAGAAATCTCCTTTGCTACGGGAAAATTCTGGAGATTTAGCAAACTCTCTTCACGTCACCATCGGCCAAACTTGAGTAACTTTTCACTAATGATGTCAGGATTCGGGAATTTACCAAGGTGATAGTTTCTAAAATCTCATTAGAACGGACAATACTCCTGCCTGTGAGCTGCAAGTTTGGCAGAAACATACACAGATCAGTGTGATCCATGTATGTTTCTATCTGAAAATAGTAAATGAACGGTTATTTTGTTAAAAAAAAATTACGTAGGGCCCCCCAAAAGCATAACCAGCCCTGGGCTGCTCAGCCAGTCCTGATCCTAAAATGACAGGGAACAAAATGAGTAGGGATCCCCCGTAATTTAGAAACCAGTACCTGGCTGCAGGGCCAGTCCTGGTTTTATATATTGGGGGAATAAAATGCGTAGGGGTCCCCCTATATTTAAAACCAGCACCGGACCCAAACCAACAGGTGGGTAATGCCACAGAAAGGAGACCCTATCACCAGATCTCCAGGACCAAAGCGTTAACACCTCAAGCCGGTCAGCACAAGCCAGGGATCTCAGTGGAGTTGAGGACCCCCCCAAAAAGGGATTCCCCCTCTCCCGAAACCCCAGGCTTAGTCTGTAGCCCCGGGACTCTTCCCAGCACCCCGTGACTGTGGGTATAGGGGTAATAATGTAGAAAATAGTTCAAAACTATTGTATTTTATAGTGGAACTACAGGTGCCAGCATGCCTGCCCTTTTGCATTTGTGAAACTATAAGTGCCAGCAGGCGGCTGGCATCCGTACCCCCACTGTCAGATAAATAGTTAAAAAAACACAGTACGCACACACCATCTGAAGTACAACTTTAGTACATTCACCTACCTCACTCACACATACTTACCTGCTGCCAGATGTTCACGTCTGCTACTCCCATAGACTCCAGTTGGAATACCTGTAAAAAAGATTCCATACTCACCTACATCCTGACGCTGGTCTCCGTAGCATCCCTGGGTCTTGGCAAAAAGACAAACCGAGTGACCCGGACCAGACACTTACATTAGCAGTGTATTTGATAAACGAAATGACTGTATAGGAGTGGAGAGGGTTAAACCTCCTAGGCTGGGGGCGGACCGGAGTGGGGAATCATGTGTCATGTAGGGCCAATGGGTTTTTATTAGGGGTGAGCGGGTTCGGATTTCTGAAATCCGAACCCCCCCGAGCCCCCCCGATCCGAGTCCGATCCGAATCAGGCTCGACTTTTCCCGCCTGACTCGGATCTGAAATCGAGGCAAAACGTCATCATCCCGCCTTCCGAGTCTCGCGGGTTTTGGATCCTATATAAGGTACCCGCGTCGGCGCCATTTTCTCACTCGGCTGTGGACAGTGAATAGGGAGGGTGGGAGTTAGGGCTGTGTAGTGTAGTGCTGCTGTTGTCCACTACTTCAAAGTCCATAGGGGCTGGCTGTGTTGTGCTGTGCTGCTGTTGTTAATAGGGGCTGTGTCCACTACTTCAAAGTCCATAGGGGCTGGCTGGACTGTGTTGTGCAGTCAGTTCTCCATAGGGGCTGTGTCCACTCCAAAGTCCTGTGCAGTGTCCCAGTCCTAAAGGGGTGCTGTAGTGTTGTCCAGGGGGTGCTCTGTCCATCAGGGGTGCTCCCCCCAAGTGCTAAAAAAATAATATATTTTCTGTGTTTGTGAATTGTGTGCGCAGTAGCCGCACGTGCATCAACAAAGTAGTGCCAAGCGTGCGCCTGTGTCATAAGTAAAGGGCCGGCTGGCTTGACCGTTAAAGGGTGCTGTAACCCCCGAAAGTACACTCCAGTCCAAACCAAAAAAAAAATAATTTTCTGTGTTTCTGAATTGTGTGCGCAGTAGCCGCACGTGCATCAACAAAGTAGTGCCAAGCGTGCGCCTGTGTCATAAGTAAAGGGCCGGCTGGCTTGACCGTTAAGGGTGCTGTAACCCCCGAAAGTACACTCCAGTCCAAACCAAAAAAAAAATTATTTTCTGTGTTTGTGAATTGTGTGCGCAGTAGCCGCACGTGCATCAACAAAGTAGTGCCAAGCGTGCGCCTGTGTCATAAGTAAAGGGCCGGCTGGCTTGACCGTTAAGGGTGCTGTAACCCCCAAAAGTACACTCCAGTCCAAACCAAAAAAAAAATTATTTTCTGTGTTTGTGAATTGTGTGCGCAGTAGCCGCACGTGCATCAACAAAGTAGTGCCAAGCGTGCGCCTGTGTCATAAGTAAAGGACCGGCTGGCTTGACCGTTAAGGGTGCTGTAACCCCCGAAAGTACACTCCAGTCCAAACCAAAAAAAAAATTATTTTCTGTGTTTGTGAATTGTGTGCGCAGTAGCCGCACGTGCATCAACAAAGTAGTGCCAAGCGTGCGCCTGTGTCATAAGTAAAGGGCCGGCTGGCTTGACCGTTAAAGGGTGCTGTAACCCCCAAAGTACACTCCAAACCAAAAAAAAATTATTTTCTGTGTTTGTGAATTGTGTGCGCAGTAGCCGCACGTGCATCAACAAAGTAGTGCCAAGCGTGCGCCTGTGTCATAAGTAAAGGGCCGGCTGGCTTGACCGTTAAAGGGTGCTGTAACCCCCAAAGTACACTCCAGTCCAAACCAAAAAAAAAATAATTTTCTGTGTTTGTGAATTGTGTGCGCTGTGGCTGCACGTGCATCAACAAAGGAGCAGCGCCAAGCGTGCGCCTGTGTCCCATAAGTAAAGAGCCGGCTGGCTCATTTCTTAAAGGGTGGTGTAACCCACAAAGTGCACTACTCTCCAGCAAAAATAAAAAAATATTTTCTGTGTTTGTGTGCGCTTTAGCAGCACGTATATATCAATATAACATAAATGGAGGACCAAACTTTCTCCGATAAAAATAAAATAGGGAAAGATCAAGAACCACTTCCTCCTAGTGCTGTTGCTGCTGCTGGGAGTTGTTCATCATCCCAGAGAGGAAGTAGGAACATCACTACTTTTACTAAACAATTGACCCTCCAACAGTCCCTAGCGATGAGGATGAAGTACGACAGCAGTCATCCTGAAGCAAAACGTATAACTGAGGCCTTGACTGCTATGTTGGTGTTAGACGTGCATCCGGTATCCGCCATTAGTGCAGTGGGATTTAGACAATTGATGGAGGTAGTGTGTCCCCGGTTCCAAATCCCATCTAGATTCCACCTGCATCCTCAAAGCAGCAGCGACAAGCGTGCGTCTGTCTGTTAAAGGATGGTGTAACCCTCAAAGTGTGCTCCACAAACAATAAAAATATTCTTCTTTTTTCTGTCTTTGTGAATTGTGTGGGCTGTAGCCGCACTTGCATCCTCAAAGCAGCAGCGACAAGCGTGCGTCTGTCTGTTAAAGGGTGGTGTAACCCTCAAAGTGCTCCAAAAAATAAAAAACTATTTTTTAATGTGTTTGTGACTTGTGTGCGATGTAGCCGCACGTGCATCAACATAGTAGCAGCGCCAAGCGTGCGCCTGTGTCATAAGTCAAGGGCTGGTTTGGGCATCTGGTCCGGACTGAAGGACGTGCCAACAATTTCTGACAAGTCTACTGTCACTGCATATGATACTGTCCTCAAAGCAGCAGCGACAAGCGTGCGGCTGTCTGTTAAAGGGTGGTGACACCCTCAAAGTGTGTTACACAAACAATAAAAATATTGTTCTTTTTTTTTCTGTCTTTGTGAATTGTGTGGGCTGTAGCCACACTTGCATCCTCAAAGCAGCAGCGACAAGCGTGCGTCTGTCTGTTAAAGGGTGGTGTAACTCTCAAAGTGCTCCAAAAAATAAAAAACTATTTTTTTAATGTGTTTGTGACTTGTGTGCGATGTAGCCGCACTTGCATCCTCAAAGCAGCAGCGACAAGCGTGCATCTGTCTGTTAAAGGGTGGTGACACCCTCAAAGTGTGCTTCACAAACAATAAAAATATTCTTTTTTTTTTCTGTGTTTGTGAATTGTGTGGGCTGTAGCTGCACTTGCATCCTCAAAGCAGCAGCGACAAGCGTGCGTCTGTCTGTTAAAGGGTGGTGACCCCCTCAAAGTGTGCTACACAAACAATAAAAATATTCTTCTTCTTTTTTCTGTCTTTGTGAATTGTGTGGGTTGTAGCCGCACTTGCATCCTCAAAGCAGCAGCGACAAGCGTGTGTCTGTCTGTTAAAGGGTGGTGTAACCCTCAAAGTGCGCTCCACAAACAATAAAAATATTCTTCTTTTTTTTTCTGTGTTTGTGAATTGTGTGGGCTGTAGCCGCACTTGCATCCTCAAAGCAGCAGCGACAAGCGTGCGTCTGTCTGTTAAAGGATTACATCGGTGACAGCTTCCAAGTAGGCATGTCAGACAGTCCGTACCTGTACTGGCAGGAAAAAGAAGCAATTTGGAGGTCCCTGTACAAACTGGCTCTATTTTACCTGAGTTGCCCCCCCTCCAGTGTGTACTCCGAAAGAGTGTTTAGTGCAGCCGGGAACCTTGTCAGCGAAAGGCGTAGGAGGTTGCTTCCACAAAATGTGGAGAAGATGATGTTCATAAAATGAATTATCAACTCTTCCAGGGAGACCAGCCTCCAGAACGTACAGAGGGACCTGTGGTTGTGGATTCCAGCGGGGACGAATGAATACTCTGTGAGGATGAGGATGTACACAACACTGAAGAGGGTGAGGAATCGGTGGATGAGGAGGATGAGGACGACATCTTGCCTCCGTAGAGCCAGTTTGTGCAGGGACAGATTAATTGCCAGCTTGTTTTGTGGGGGCCCAAACGAACCAATCATTTCAGCCACAGTCGTGTGGCAGACCCTGGCGCTGAAATGTTTGGTTTGTTAAAGTGTGCATGTCCTGTTTATACAACATAAGGGTGGATGGGAGGGCCCAAGGACAATTCCATCTTGCACCTCTTTTTTTTCTTTGCATTATGTATAGTTTGGGGCCTAGTTTTTCAAACTGCCATCCTGTCTGCCACTGCAGTGCCACTCCTAGATGGACCACGTGTTTGTGCCGCCCACTCGTATCTCTTAGCATAGTCATCCAGCTACCTCGGTGCAACCTTTTGGACATAAAAACACTATTGTGAGGTGTGAGGTGTTCAGAATAGACTGGAAATGAGTGGAAATTAAGGTTATTGAGGTTAATAATAGCATAGGAGCAGAAAAACCCACAAATTCTGTGATTTTAGCTGTTTTTATGCTTTTTTTTTAAAAAAAATACAGATCCAAAACACAAAACCCAGAACCCAAAACACGGAAGGGTGGTTTTGGCAAAACCAATCCAGATCCAAAACACGAAGAAAGATCCAGATCCAAAACCAAAACACAAAACACGAAAAGTGGCCGGTGCACACCCCTAGTTTTTATGGTGGTAGGTTTTTAGCAGGGATATTAGAGTTTGTTGGAGGCGGAGTCAGCCTCTTTTGTTCCTGTCTTTAGAGTGGGTAAGTTAAATTTGGCTGAGCCCTGTGTGCAGTTTAATTTCTATTTGCCTGTTTTCTTTCTTCTCTTTTTTTTTCTCTTCCATTTTCTTTCCAACCCCCCCCCCCTCTTTTTTATTTTCTGTGGAATTTCCTGTGCTCCCCCATTTGTAAGACCCCCATTTATTTCTGTATTACCCCCCATTGATTGCCACGCCCCGTCCCAGGCGCACAGCGCAAATTCCTGCCCATTACCGGGTTCAGGAGGGTAGCCCAGGTACTCTTGTGGAGGCTCCTGTCTGCCATGGTGATCAGGAGGTGGCCAGCGGGGAGTCCCCGGCGTCACAGCGGCCACAGAGTTTAGGCACGGCTGCGTTGCGCAGCTGTGAGCAGGTGTCAGGCGCGGTGGCTATTAGCCACCGCGAGCAGGCTGAAGGGACCCTGTGGGCGGGCAGAGCCACCGCGATGAGGCCGGCGACTGCTCGCTTCCAGAGGTCAGGTGCGGCGGCTCAGAGCCACTGCGAGCAGCATTCAATGAGCCCACGGGTGAGTGGAGCTGTCGCTGGGAGGTCAGCGGACGCTCGCCGCCCGCTGGTGCAGGGCCCACAGGGGTACGCACGCACTGCTAGAGGGGGAATAGAGAGCAGTAGTGCCCGGAGGGGCAGTTCAGGTAGTGAGGGAGGAGAGAGACCTGGCCCTGTCAGTAGTGTAAGGGCCAGGTCAGTCAGGGAGGCTGGCGGCCATTACAGGGCAGTAGGAACAGGCATAGGAGGGGAGGGGCTAGGAGACAATATGGAGGATGATTGGCAGGCTTTACACTCTGATAGCAGCAACCTGTCAGGTCCTGTTATACAGCCCGAATCCACTGCTGCTGGTCAGCGCTCAGCGCATAGGGGTGGGAGAAGCATTCCTGCGGTTGCAGTTTCCGGCTCTGTGGATATGGGCTTCCTAGTCAGTCCTTTGACCCTGCAGTTTTTGTGGCCATGATGTCGTCACTGACATCTGCTTTTGCTCCCATGGTTGCAGCATTGGCTCCTAGCCAAGCAGATAGCGAAAGGGTGGATCAGAGGCAGCGTTAAATTTCTGCTACTCTGGGGCCAGCGGTAGATCAGTTCATGCAGGCTTGCAGGGCTATGGGCTCCACTGCAGCTCAGTTGGCAAGACCAGAGGCGTCTAGGGCTAGTGCTGCTGTGTCTTCTCCTGCTGTGTCGGCCGTGCCCAGGGTTTCGGCCCAGGGGGCGGCTTCATCATCTTTTTCAGATACTGCTGAGGGCGAGGCTATGGAACAGGATTTCAGCGTCGAGGAGGCTTCATCATCGGTCGTGTCCGGGAGGGAGTAGTCCGGATCGTCAGGTGAGATCTCAGAAGATGATGATGTTGCTGACTCTGCCTCCTCTTCTTCCTCTGTCTCGGACTTGTCGTCGACCTCTTCTTCTCTGGCTTCTTCTGTCAGCAGCGCGAAAAAGGCGCGGAAGAGGGCTGCTAAATATGCGCGCAAGGAGGCTGATAGGCGCGATAAGCGGGCTAAGCGGCGACGTCAGAGTAGTAGCGCGCGGAAGTCCAAGAAGCGTCAGCATCAACCAGGTGTGGTGCATTGCGACAATACAGCAGTATTGCGGGGTCTGCACGATTGTTGCAAGAAAAAAATCAGGAAGGGCGATTATGTGGACATGTTTATTTTAACTGAGCAAGCCAAAAAAGATTTCAAAGCAGCTAAGCTTAAAGGCAGGGTGGGGTTGGAAGCTTTTCGTTCCTATGATAACTGGCTTGCTGGGTTTTGCGTATTCGCAGCATGCTACTTGAAAGATCGCCCAGGGGAGCACCTGAACATAATAAGGTATATCCACCTGACCCATGGGATGCAGCGTAAATCCAGGGGCAACGCCTGGAGAACCTATGATGAGGAGTTTAGGCGCAAGCAGGACAGATCCAAACGCTTAGATTTTGGGTGCAAGGACGTGGAAGTGTGGCTTGACGTCACGCAACCATCAAAAGGTGGAGCGGAGGATTCTTGGGTAGGCGGGGATACTCATAAGGGGGGGGTCTGGTGCGTGGCGTCCAAGTTCTGATCCCTCCCCGGGGCGTCGCCAGATGGGCCCCGGTCGGCTTTCTGCGCAGACGCCTTTTAAAGGTAAATGTTTTGCCTTTAATAATGCCTCCTGTTCCCAGGGCCAACGGTGTCGTTTTCGACACCTTTGCTTGTGTTGCAACGGATCGCACCCCACCTCTAATTGCTTCAGGTTGTCAGCCCAACAGGGATCCAAGTCGGGAGGAGCTATTCCCAAAGCGGGAGGTAGCGCAGGCGCTAAATAGGGCACCAACCCCTATCCGTATGGATGCTATGTCCAGGTGGCTAGGGTGGTACCCTAATAGACAGGACGCTGACTTTTTGTTTTTTGGGTTCAAGTTGGGTTTTCGTTTACCCGTTATAGGGGAAGTTCGAGTCGGTTCCCCGAGAAATTTACATTCAGCTCGACTTTTTCCTGACGTTCTTCAGTTAAAAGTCGAGAAAGAGGTTCAATTAGGACGTATGGCGGGTCCCTTTGCGCATCCTCCAATGGGGAATCTGATTCTTTCCCCGATGGGGGTGGTGCCTAAGAAAACTCCAGGAAAATTTCGGCTGATCCAGCATCTGTCTTATCCATCGGGGTCCTCGGTTAATGATGCTATACCTCCTGAATTCTGTTCAGTGAGGTATCAGTCTTTTGATGATGCTCTCAATATCGTTAGAGCATATGGATGCGGGATCCTCATGGCTAAGATGGATGTGGAGTCAGCTTTTCGTTTGCTCCCTTTGCACCCCGAATCGTTTAGGTTCATGGGTTTTCGCATTAGGGGGGAATACTTCATAGACATGTGCTTGCCTATGGGGTGTTCGATTTCCTGCGCATATTTTAAAAAATTTAGCACTTTCCTTCATTGGTGCGTAGAGTTTTCTTGTGGGGGTCATGGGATAGCGCACTATCTCGATGACTTCCTCTGTGTGGGGCCCGCTGGGTCAGAGCATTGTAACGAGTTACTTGGTTCCATGAGAGCGCTGTTTTTTCATTTTGGAGTTCCAGTGGCAGACGAAAAGACAGAGGGACCCCTCTCGTGTTTGTAATTTTTAGGTATCGAGATTGATACCTTGGCTGGCTCCTGTCGTCTGCCGCGCGATAAAATTGACAAATTGCGAAAAATCCATTTCAGAGTGTTTGGTTGCGCGCAAAATTTCTCTCAGGCAGGCACAATCACTGTTGGGTTGTATGAACTTTGCCTGTAGAGTTATGCAGAAAGCTAGAGAGGGCCACAGCGGGGGTTTCCAAACCTCACCATTTGATCCGTTTATCGGCAGAAATAAAGAGAGACCTGGAAGTTTGGGTTTCCTTTTTGGCGGATTTTAATGGGATCAGGATATGGTTATCCCCTCTGGTGGACAATGTGGATTTGCAGCTTTTCACCGACGCAGCAGGATCTTCGGGGTTCGGTTGCTACCTGAGGGGATCCTGGTGCGTCGCAACTTGGCCGGAGGAGTGGATTCATGCAGGTTTGACAAGAGATATGCTGCTCTTAGAACTGTTCATGGTGGCCTTGGAGGTCTGGGGCGAGTGCATCTTCAATCGCAGCATTTTGTTCAGATGTCACAATCTGGGCGTGGAGCATGCGATAAACGGGCAGAGAGCAAAGTCGTTGCTGGTTTTGCGTGTGCTAGCGCAGCTGGTGCTTGCCTGTTTGCTGTTTCGAGCTCAACACGTACCCGGAGTTGACAACGGGATTGCCGATGCGCTGTCCAGATGTCAATGGGGTCGGTTCCGTACATTGGCTCCTGATGCAGAGATTGATGGTGTGCTGTGCCCCTCTTATGTTTGGCAGGTTATCAAGCCGGACTGGAGGGGTTAGCGGAGCTGTCCCTTGCACCAAGCACCCTCAAGGCTTACTGTCGGTCTTGGGAAGAATGGGAAGTTTTTTCCCGTAGTCAAGGCCTTGGAGGTAAGGGTCAGCATCAATTGATGCTTGCTTTTATTTGGCAGCTGTATGTATCTGGCAAATCGAGAGCGGTAGTTTCACGGTACCTGGCAGGTATTTAGTTTTTCTCCAAATTGAAGGGAATCCCTGACCTTACAAGGAGTTTTGTCATCACAAAGGCCTTGAAAGGTTGGGCGCGCGCTGAGCCGGTTAACCCCGATAAAAGACGGCCTATAGGCATTTATCTGTTACGTCCATTCTAGGAGCGGTTGCGGACGTGGCGGCCTCCGGTTTCGAAACGCTTTTGTTTAAGTTAGCTTTTTCCATGGCTTTTCATGGTGCTTTCCGGGTGTCGGAATTGGTTGCTCCCTCCAAGTGGAGGGATTCAACTATGCTGCGTTCGGATGTGAAGGTGGGTGAGAGGTCCTTGCTGTGCAGATTGCTTCGTTCTAAGACCGATCAGTTAGGCAGGGGTCGCTGGATAACATTGGTCCCCTCGGCGGATTGTCGAATTTGTCCGGTCGGCTTGGCCACTCGTTATGCATCTGTTAGACTCTCAGCGGAGGGCTCATGGCTGATGCATGGCGATGGGCTTCCACTGACAAAATTTCAGTTTAGCTGGATGCTGCGGCGATGTCTCTGCAGTGTGGGCCTCTCACCAGGGGAGTTCGGCACGCATTCGTTTCGAATTGGTGCTGCTACTTCCACCGCCGCTGCGGGATTTCCAGAGTCACAGATTCAGGCTCTGGGCCGGTGGAAATCGGCCAGCTATAAGCGTTACATTCGGCTAAATCGTTGAGGTTTAATGTTGTGCATGCACGTTACATATGGTTTGTTATGTTTTACGAAGTGTCATTGGTCCTGGTCTTGTTTATTTTCCCCTGTCTTTCCTACTCGGGGACTAGCTACTCGCCATTGATTTCAGTGGGAGTCTGGAGAGTTTTGACGATTTTTTTTACCTGATCTGATGGATTTAATTTGGCTATTTGGTTTATGATTACAATTATATGTCCCTCAGCAGGTTTTACGTTTTCTCTCTGGTCGAGTTAATTTGTGTTATCCGATATACCCCCCCCTTCTTTTTTATTTTAACTTATCCTCTTGTGTCTTTATGTCGCTTCAAATTGGCACAGAAGCTTGTTGATCTTTAAAGATTCAAGTCAAATTTTTTTCTTTTTGGCAGATCCTCACTAATATGTGCCCCGTTAGATATACATTATTAAATATGCTAAAATTTTACAATAACTTTAATCTTTTCTTTGTTTTTTCCTCATTATAGGAGTGGCTTTTGATTATTGTACTGTATGGATAATTGGCCATTCATTTGTTTTCTGGGCAGCTAGGTTCATGCAGGCGCAGGAGGTGCCCTTGTTTCCGGGGGCTAGTGGAGTTAGATGGATAGGGGTCAGAGATATGTTGTGGGAGAGCCTTAAGCCTAAACTCTTGCAGCAGGTTCAGCGGCATGGCTTACCGAGAGTCGTGGTTATTCATCTAGGCGGGAATGATTTGGGCAAGAGGACATCTCTGGATTTAAGGCATGCGGTGGTGATGGATTTGGGTCAGACTATGATGGCATGGCCAGCTTGCAGAATAGTCTGGTCTTTCATGGTCCCTAGATTGTGTTGGCGTGGTGTGGTTGACGACAGAGCCATTGATGAAGCCCGGAAAAAAGTGAACTTTGCGGGTTCAAAATTTGTGTTGAAAAATGGCGGGGCGGTGGTCAGACATCCTAGGATAAAATTTCGGTATACTTACCTTTTTCGGTCTGACGGGGTTCACTTAGCGGAGGAAGGTATGGTTATTTTTCTTGAGGATCTGTTTGAGGTTGTGGTTTCTGTGCGTTAGTTCTATGGTGGCGGTGCAAGGTTCCTTTGGCAGAACCTTGCTTTTGGCGGGAAAGAATGGCAGGTTACCTATTAGCACTGTGAATATTTGTTTACTCATTGTTTTGCTCACCTTCGTTGACTCTTAAAGTCTGCTGGACCACCCTGCCGGGGGCAGCATCATCACCTTACCGGGTGGATAGTCAAGATAGAAGGCTTGAGCTTATGTGTTGTGGTTGGAGTGTTTATAGTGTTAGGCTTGGGCTGTTGTTAGCCGTTCTTTCTTTGCCACCATATTTAAATGAATTTAATTAATATAGTAACTAATTCATTATTTAGTTATTTAAATAAATAGCTAACAAATTCTGCCAAATACAAGTCTCCGTGTCTTTATTTCAATTGAGTATGTGTTATTGTCACTGATTCACACGCGGGTCAATCCTCAGACGATGGGAGGTTTAGATAAACGAAATGACTGTATAGGAGTGGAGAGGGTTAAACCTCCTAGGCTGGGGGCGGACCGGAGTGGGGAATCATGTGTCATGTAGGGCCAATGGGTTTTTAGGGTGGTAGGTTTTTAGCAGGGATATTAGAGTTTGTTGGAGGCGGAGTCAGCCTCTTTTGTTCCTGTCTTACCACCCTCCCTCCCTAAATTTCATTTTATGGGCTCTTTTTGATTTGGTTTGGTGATTGTCTAGTTGGCTATTTTAGGCGGGAAAGAACGGCAGGTTACCTATTAGCACTGTGAATATTTGTTTACTCATTGTTTTGCTCACCTTCGTTGACTCTTAAAGTCTGCTGGACCACCCTGCCGGAGGCAGCATCATCACCTTACCGGATGGGTAGTCAAGATAGAAGGCTTGAGCTTATGTGTTGTGGTTGGAGTGTTTATAGTGTTAGGCTTGGGCTGTTGTTAGCCGTTCTTTCTTTGCCACCATATTTAAATTAATTTAATTAATATAGTAACTAATTCATTATTTAGTTATTTAAATAAATAGCTAACAAATTCTGCCAAATACAAGTCTCCGTGTCTTTATTTCAATTGAGTATGTGTTATTGTCACTGATTCACACGCGGGTCAATCCTCAGACGATGGGAGGTTTAGATAAACGAAATGACTGTATAGGAGTGGAGAGGGTTAAACCTCCTAGGCTGTACAAATAGATTCCGACGTTTTGGTCCTATTCGGACCTTTGTCAAGGTACAATAACCCTTATACAACATGACTATAAATACCCAAATCCCCTTCCCCCGAATAACAAACAAAAACCGACATGGACAAATACATACATCAAACATTAGACAAACACATATGCATAAGACCTGTATACATCCTATGTCGGAATCTATTTGTACTATGGAATAAAGCTGCTTTTTTGGAAACTACTGTGCCAGTCTGGTGAGTGCACCCCTATATGATATTGTATTTTTTTGTTCCTGGGCAGAAATCCCAGATCAAGGATTGGCGATGCACCCCAGGAGACAAGATAATTAGGTGTGTTCGGATACTATATATACATATATATATATATATATATATATATATATATTTAGATAGATATAGATCTATATAGCCTGGAGTCTGGTCTGACCAGTCACAGTTTCGCGATATCTGACGTCATAATCTCACGATATTGTGACTGTAGTGAAGCTCCTTGGCGGCCGCTGTATGGGAACAGCTGAGCTGCTGAGGAGTACCGCAGCAGAGACAGCCAAATGCTGTACTGCAGTTTTTAGTTGTAGTAGCGGCAGGGGGCAGTGTGTGGGGGCTGCCCTGCCTATAATCCGGCCCTGACTGTGTTTGTGTGATAGGTGCTCTTACCGTATAATCTCTGAGAAACTGGTTGATTTTATATTTGACAGATTGAGAAATCACAAAGTATATATATTTTCCTAACAACGAATACAATGAAGTATATTTCCTCATTTTTCTAACATATTTTTTCACAACTATTCCTGCAGTTGGTATTTTTGGAGGAGACTTATTCATTTCCCAAGAGATAATTCAGATTCTTTCTTCACTTCAAAAGATGTGAATGGCTAATTTCTTATGCTCACGAGGATATTAAGCCACACTATACATATAAACAAATATTCTTTCTTTAGCTCTGCAGATTGAAGCTGTTTTATATGCTATCCATAGCAACTGATTGACAGCTCTAGTAGATAGCCAGTTAGTCTTCAGAATGCGCATGAGGCTGTCCAATGTTTCAGTGCTTGCTTTAAGAACAATGTCCCTGAAAGCCAGCACAATAAGTTTGGTACAGATAACACTGCTCTCTATAGCACCTGTTTGTCAAATGTTTCTGGTTGTCAGTAGTGTCCGCTCTATCACAAATCGTGCAGTGATAAAACCTTGGGTAATGTAACTGTGTAAGGTCATAATAATAAAGTGCAAAATTACTTTTAACACGCAATATATTTTACATAGATATTGCTTCTGACCTGTCCTTTGCAGGTTTAATTATCCTACATGGTGCTGTCTCTAAAAAACAGCCCTCAAACAAGTTTGTAAATGTTCAGGCAAACCAGACAACTTTTCTCAATGTGATAATAGTTCTGGTTTCCACTTATTTTGCCATTGTAATAATCTGAGCTAAAGTAAGTAATTGATTTTACAAATATCTTTAAACCGAGTTAATGATTTTAACTTAGGTTACTGCAGTAGGAAAATCAGATACAATGACAAGGAGAAAGGTTAGCAGCAGAGGCGTCACTAGGGCTGGTGTCACCCGGTGCTATAACTCATGGTGACACCCCCCCTCCAAAAAAAAAAAATTGATATGCAGCTCCACGAACTCTCCCCAAATACCAGTCCAGCAATCACACTTACACAATGCCCCCAATAGTGGTGCCCCGTAGATTGCAGTGACCGCCAGATAATACAGAGAGCGTCATAGTAACCGCCAGATAATGTAGAGAGTCACAGTGAATGCCAGATAATGCAGAGACCATCATTGACCCACATATAACACATAATATGAATACACCCCTTATACACACAGAAACACAATAATTATACCCACGCACATACATTAATCACCATCCCCAGCATAGACAGTATTACCTCCCCAAGTTAAAAACAAATACACCCTCCCCCATTGAATAAGTATATCATCCCCCTAGGTCTGATGGGCAATGTCGCTGACGAAACGTGGGAGCAACCCTCGTCAGTGACATAGCGGGTACACACTGGCCGATATGCCCGATATGTACATATCTTCTAGTGTGTACCTGGCATTAGGTTTAGGGAGGGGAGGTTAGGTTTAGGCACCAGGGGGGAGGGTTAGGCACTAGGTGGGGAGGGATAGGGTTATGCACTAGAGGTGAAAGGGTTAGGCACTAGATGAGAGGGTTAGGGTTAAGCACTAGGGGAGAGGATTAGGGATAGGCACTAGGGGAGAGTATTAAGGTGTGGGGAGGGGGAGGTTAGGGTTAGACACTAGGAGGGGAGGGTTAGGGTTATGCACTAGAGGTGAGAGGGTTAGGGTTAGGCGCTAGGAGAGAGTGTTAGGGGGTGCGGGGAGGGGGAGGTTAGGGTTAGGCACAAGGAGGGGAGGGTTAGGCACTAGGAGGGGAGGGTTAGGGTGCAGGGAGGAGGAGGTTAGGTTTAGGCACTGGGGAGGGAGGGTTAGGGGTTATGGTTAGGGTGGTTAGGGGTATGGAGAGGGGGAGGGTTAGGCACTGGGGGGGTTTGGGATAGGCACTAGGGGGGAGGTTTAGGGTGCGGGGAGGGGAAGGTTAGGTTTAGGCATTGGGGAGGGAGGGTTAGGGGTTATGGTTAGGGGTATGGAGTAGGAAATAAAGGACAGGGACAACACAGCCCCTGCAGGCACAGGTCTAACATAACAAACACACACACACAATGACAGGTAATGCCCCCACTCCTCCCTCATTGAATTATTTACATCCCATTACACCTACTGTATACGCTGTGCTGGCTGCTGCTGTCTCCCAGTTCCTTCTCATCCTCGCTGACTGAGAGGTCAGAGGGTCACGCTGGGAAGAAGCAGGGACCGTGTACAAACTACTTGTCACTATTCAAGTGTAATCAACAGTGTCTGAATACACTTGAACACTGGAAAAATGTTTTGTAGACTGTCCCTGCTTGTTCCCAGCGTGAAGATCTATCAGACAGCAGCGAGGAGCAGAAGCTCAGATGCCATCCATCCACCCCAGCGGCTTCAGCCAGGCTGATCAGTAATCAGCCCCCTGTCCTCTAGCACTTGCACGCCCGCCCCACATGGAGGGGACTGCATGAGGAGCTCAGCCGCACTTACTGTATAGAAGGCTGCCGCTGGCTGTCTCAGTGTGACAGGCGCAGCGGCAGCCAGCAGAAGCAAAAACTGTCTCAGCAGCTGCTGCAGGGAGAGCGCCTCTCCAGCCTGGCGTCTCCCTTCAGTGCAGGACCTGATGAGCGGGGGGGTGGGGATGAGTCGGATTTTGGTGTCACCCCCTTGGAGGGTGACACCCGTTGCGGCCCGCACCCACCGCACCCCCCTTGTGACGCCACTGATTAGCAGTCATGTGAAAAACAAGAGGTCTGCCTGAGCTATTAGTTTTAAACTCCCCATCGCCTGATGAGTGGTCTCTCCTAACAGTGCAGGGTAAATCACCAACCATAGTCATAATGAAATAATGACACAGAGACTTATATAAGGGGAAAGGAAGGTCAGCTTTATTTAATTTTAAACTAATTAAACTATTTAATGTATATCTGAACTAACTAATAGAATAAGAAAGAAAGACAGACAAAGTATGGTGGCGCAGAAAGAACGGCCCCACAATGCAAGATCACCAACTGCATACTCACATCGATCTTCTAAATGGGAGACGAGCAGCCAGCCCATTACCATGCCGAAGCTATCCACCACCCACCCCAATGACACGACGTGAGGCCCACCTGGTTAGGTTGTTGCCGCTGACCCCAGTAGGGTAAAATCAGCCTAAGCCATGGGAAGGGAGAGCACCTCAAGCTCCAAAGACAGATGGCGACTGCTACCATTATTTCCCGCCACAAGAAAAGCCGACACCAAACAACTCAATGAATAAGGGAAGGAGGGCGGGAAACAGCTGACCAGAGAAATTTCTATAAAATGGCTGCCAAGCAGCAACTCTGAAATAGCACTGACCTACCCTCTGCCAATCCTATAGGCTAACCAAACCTAACCCCACCCCACAACACTACTTCACTAAACAACTAGCCCCTTCTTGTCTAGAGGCCAACACCCATAGGCTCGGGTGTTTCCTTTAACTCTTTGCATATGAAATGCACTCCGTCCTAATTCTCATAATTATAAAACGTTGTTCTGTAAATACATCAGTTTTCAGTGTCTCAAGACTCTTCTGTTTGTTTCCCAAAGGTTTAAACTTCTGTCCATTTACAGCCCTATCATCCTCATCTTACTCTTTCGGCTAAGGCTTACCATGTTCAAGATGGAGATTCAATTCCATACTTCTTTTAGCTAATTGAACAATGGCAGGTTTGCTACCACCTTGCTCACAGTGACATAATCACTGTCAGAGTAGCTCTTGTAGCTACCATGGGGCCCAACATCAAGCAACATCATCAAGCTTCTCTTCTAAGCATGAACCATTTGAACTTTCAGTTCTGCCTCACAGTGTTAGAAAATGTGGGCACTGGTCTTATAGGGGGATATAGCCAAGCACGTGGGGGCATGGTCCCACCCTGTTATGATCAGCAGGCCCCCTCTTTTGATACTGTGTACCTGAAATAGGCATGGTGAACCCCCCACCCCACCCCCTTCCCCCTCACCATGCAGGAGGAAGACAGAGAAGGCTGCCTTCTATAGCAATCATCTGCAGAGAAGTGTGTTGGAGGAGTCTTAATGTGCTGTGGGAGGTAGTTTTAATGTGGTAGGTGTTATTGAAACATTGTGGGGACTGTTAATGTAATATGGGGCCAATAATGTAATGTAGTAGCTTGTGTGACTTACTAAGTAAATACGGGTGAGTCTGTTTTGGTAAATGTGTTTGCTGCAATTGTTATATCTGATTGGTTGTGTCTATTAGTACTGTATATTGTAGGGGCTATTACTTAAATTAGATCGTGTTCACTAGGGACATTCGGCGATGCTTCCACATGCAAAGCAAGGGGAAGGCTATTTACTAGTTCCACCACTGTCTTCCTGTTGCTAATGCCAACTCAGGATGGCATAAGCCAGATGTGCACAGAGGAAATCAATACTTTATTATTCAATTTTAGCTTTTTTTGTGTGACCACCAGCTACTAGTGGGTCACATAATTTCAAAGTGGGGACTCTCCACTTTTAAATATGGGTGCTCACCTGGCTGCAGCTGTGATTATGGGGAATGTATTGCTACCCCCCCCCACCCCCATATAAGGAAATCATACATTTTAGGCTGGCAAAATGGTCACCAGGCAATGCATATTAAGGGATCCCAACATTTGATAGAGGGTACCCTTTCTTTCTAATATGGATACCCCTTAATTTTTGTAGCCAGGTTGGGGGAGATCTTGCCCCATGCCTAAACTACATTATTTTTCTGTAGTGCAGGGGGTTAATGTCTGGCGATCAGTGTGACCACCAGGCATTTATTTTATGAAGGACGCCATTCTTTCAAATGAGAGTACCCCCATCTTTCTAAGAGTTGGAGAGTTAGAGAGACTTAAAGTTCTTGCCCCCGCCATTTTCATCTTCTTTTTCTTTCATAAGTGACATCAGCGAGCATGCCATGCGACCTGATGGCTTCCAGAGGTCCCCACCAGTCATTAGGACTGGTGGGGGACAATTCGAATAGTTCTTTATTTCATCTTTGCTCCTTGTTGTGGAGGATGAGTGGGGTTTGTTCTCTGCTGTTTTATTGTATACACTGAGGATGAGACTCACTTGTCTTTCACATCGAAAGGGTTAGGAGATGAAAGAGTCAAATTACAAAAATACTTTCCTTGAATTTGGAAAAATATGCATTGTAACACAATTACTTCATAAAATCAGTTCTGTGTGTAGGCTGGTGGAACTGCCGCAGGGACGAATATTGCCTTAAGTTTTGTAAATGTTTGTAAAGAGGGCTGTTAAAAGGGACAATATTTACATTAACAATCTCAACATTTTGTATATAAAATTGAGAAAAAATATGCAGATAATATGGACATTAGTTTTAGTGGAACAAATGCTAAATGTAATGATTCTTATTAAAAAAAATATTTTAATCTTAAATTTACATCTAAGTTTAACAAAGAAATCAGATTTCATGCTCGATACTATGGAGTTTAGTGCTCTAAATACATAACTTGTGTACATCTCTTCATTTCTCCAACTGTCATCTTGACAGTTGGAAGAAAAATATATATTATTTTCACTGTTTTCCCACCTTCAACAGAATTGTATGTTATGATGTTTGACGAACAGTCCAGAATTTATTTGGAAAGGTTCAAAGAATGGGGTTATCCATTAGATGTTCTAAGAACTAGTATAATAAGATGTAAAAGTTTACATTTTAAAAAAATTCTTGTTAAATAATATCTCTAAAAAAAGAGGACAGTATGTTGTTACACATTTTTTTCAGATAAAAATATTTGACATTCTTGCTAAATATCAATGTATTTTAAAACTAGATAGAATTTGGCTGATAGTACCCAAATAGTTTTTTTTAAAACAACAAAAAGTTTAAATAAAAAGTTTTAACATATAACTGGTATTCTGTAAGTACTGTAACCCATAAGTATGTTGCTATTGGATTTATTTTGGTATTCTTTCTCATTCCCTCTAAATAGAGATGTGTGCGGATCCCTGTGTTTTGGTTTTGGCTTTGTATCTGGATTCATCTTCGTGTTTTGGTTTTGGATTTGAATAAAAATCGATAAGAATTTATAAAGGGAATTTTGGAGGCCATGAACAGAGTCCCAGAAGGGAACAATAAATGGACAGGTCCACCAAATATGGATCATAGTATCCCTGCAGCCACAACCTCGCCAACAATCGAATGAAGACTTCGCCTGATTGTTGACGAGGTTGTGGCTGCAGGGATACTATGATCCATATTTGGTGGACCTGTCCAATTTTTGTTCCCTTCTGGAACTTTGGGCCTAATTCAGACCCGGTCGCAAGGCTGCGTTCGCACATAGCCTGCCGATGTTTGCAATCTGCGCATGCGTACAAGAATCAGTGCGCGTGCGCAAACTAGTCCATGTGATCAGGAAGCGTTCACACCCTGTACACAGACGCCTCGCTAGAATGAGTGACAGGTCGAGCCATTTGTGAATGGTGACAGGGGGTGGTCGATGGTAATGGGGGTGTGGTGGTGCGAACGCAGGCTTGTCTGTGCATTTGAACGCCATTTCAGGGGCGTGCATAATTAAGACGTATCATCAGCATACACGTCACATGGCTGAATTACACACAGCGGCACTCGCAGTGCTTGCGGTAAGGTATGGTCAGCCACAAGTGCTGCATATGGGTCCGATGTTACTCGATGTTACCGATTGTTTAACACACTTCCTGGAGATGATGTATGTTACTAAGGGAAAGTGGGCGTCTTGTGACAGGCTGGTGGGCATCTAAATACATACCGCGAAAGCAAGGCAAAACATAGCGGGCGTGCTAATGTCTTGCTAGCGATCGCGAGGTTTGCATACTGTGGCCGCTGACGGCTGCGTGCAAAAGCAGCCTTACGAACGGGTGTGAATCAGGCCCTCTGTTCATGGCCTTCTAAATTCCCTACTGGAGGCTCTGATCTAAATAGATCCCCGGACATTCTTATTGTGCTACCCATCCCCAGATATTGGTGAATTCTCAAAGAAACTGGCTGCACACATCCTGGCAGCAGCAAAATCCCTTATCACTCTAAACTGGAAAAAGACCTCCCCACCTCTTCTCTCTGTACTTAAGAGACAGATTTGGCATATTGCGAACACGGAGGAGATAACTTACTACCTCCATGCCCGAGGGCATATTTTCACTCAAGTTTGGGCTCCCTGGTTGATTGCTGAGCGCTATCTTCCTCCCCCTTCCGCTAATTCTATGCATGGACCCATGGGCGACGTCTGATATTTTCCCTCCAACCTTTTTGTTTTACCCACTAGGTTGCTGTACTTTCTTATTTTTAGATGCTTATTGTGCATTGTCCCTTATGATGATGTGTTGTGTTCTCCCCCCTTCCTTCACCTCATCCTACCCTCTGTCTGCCCCTTTCTTTTCTATAAAGTATTTGATCAGTTTTTAAGAGGATGTTATAAGTTGGGGGGAGAGGTGAAAGTCGGTGGTGGAACAGAGAGGTCTAGCAGAGGTGAATCTCATGATCAGGTTAAGAGGTAAAGTGGGTTAGCTGTGGGAAGGGATTTATGGGTGATGGTGAGCAGCTTAAATTGAATTCTGGAGTGAATGGGAAGCCATTGAAGGGAGTTACAAAGAGATGCAGCAGATGAGTAGCTGTGAAAGAGGAAGTCATGTCCATCCCTAATGATGTATTGGAGAAGATAAATGGGTGTGGGGAAGCCCAATGAGGATAAGGTTTCACTAATGAAATAGGGAGAAAATAAGTAACTGCAGCAGAGTTTTGGTCACCTCATTGATGAGGAATGGTCATATTTTGGCAACCTCCTGGAGGAGGAGGTGACAGGACAGAAGGATAGACTAAATAGGCAGAGAAATGCTGAGTCAATGATGACACTAAGGCATTGAATGTTGGAAACTGTGGAGAGAGTGATATTGTCTACTATGAGGGAGATGTGGAGAATGTATTAGAGCGCAGGGGGATAATAACTTCTGATTTGGATATACTCACTTGAGATGGAATTGGGTCATCCAGCTTCAGATGGCAAAGAGACAGTTGGGTGCACAATTTAATAAAGAAAGTGAAAGATCTAGGGCTCTATTTACTACAATCCGCATTTTGAATGCAGATTGTAGTGTGATACTACCGACTGAATTCGCATTGCGAATTCAGGCAATAGCACAGGGATTTACTAAAAATCCCTTTCAGGGGCAGAGCTTGCAATAAAGCTCTGTCCCTGCGAATCCCCTCCGCACACTAATCACAGTATTTTTGCAAAGAATACCATGACAAGTGCGCACGCATGCGCCGACCTGCTGCCATTAAGCCCCGCCCCCATCTCTAAGCCCGCTCCTGCGATCGTGCCCCCCCGCGACCCCCCCTCACTTAATTGCACTTACCTGCAGTGATCAGGGCTCCGGTGATGTCCTCCATGGCTCCGGTCAGCTGACATCCCATCCTGCACTGGGACCCGGTCACCTGATGACCGGGTCTCAGTGCATGATGGGAGACCAGCTGACCAGAGGGAGGACATCACCGGAGCCCCGATCTACGGTCCCTGGACTCAGGTAAGTTTTTTTTTTCACTATATATATATATATATTTTTTTTAGCAGAGATCAGCGTGTGGTCTGTTTAGACCACGCAGCTGATCACTGGGGCCGGCTCTGGGCTCTGCTCTGCATGTTAGAGTGGAGCAGGAGTCCGGTAACTGGGGGAGACCCTGGATCATCACAGGGCTTCCCCCGGTATTTTTTTCACCATTTATTTTTAGTAACTGCCAGGCAGATCACATTTCCCATTACAATTATGGGAAATGTGATCTGATTACTAAAAATATGTGATAATTAGGGGTTGGAGCAGAATTACAGGGCAATTGGAGTAGAATTTGTAAAATTCTCTAAGTATCACTTATTTTTAGTAAAGCAGATCGCATTTCCCATAACTGTAATGGGAAATGTGATCTGACCATAGTTACTAATAATAAATGTGAAAAAAATACCGGGGAAAGCCCTGTGATAATAACGCCACCTGGAGGTGGCTTTATCCAGGGTCTCCCCCGGTTACCTGCTCTAACGGGGAGAGCAGAGCCGGGAGTCGGTCCCTGTAATCAGCTGTGTGGTCTAAACAGACCGCAAGCTGATTACTGTAAAAAAAAAGAAAAAAAAATAGTAAAAAAAAAAATTACTTACCTGACTCCAGGGACCGGTGATCGGGCCTCCGGTGATGACTCCCCTCCGGTCAGCTGGTCTCCCACAGTGCACTGCTGCCCGGTCATCAGGTGATCGGGCCCCAGTGCAGTATGGGAGATCACCTGACCGGAGGAATGGAGAACATCACCGGAGGCCTGGAGCATGCAGGTAAGTGTAAGTAAGGGAGAGAGGGGTCACGGGGGGTCCCGCGATTGCGGGGGGCGGGGCTTAGCGCCGGGGGGGTAGCAGCGGCGATCGGTCGGCGTGCGCGGGCACTTAATCACGGTATTTTTTGTCGAAAATACCGTGATAAGGCTCCGAAGGGGATTAGCAGGGACAGAGCTTTATCGCAAGCTCTATCCCTGCAAGGGATTTGTAGTAAATCCTTGTGATATTGCCTGAATTCGCAATGCGAATTCACTCGGTAATATCACACTACAATCTGCATTACCAATGCAGATTGTAGTAAATAGAGCCCCTAGGGAGAAAAGGTTGATTTGAGTTTTGTCAGCATAGAGAAAGCTGGAGAGTATGCGTTTGCCTAGAGAGGTGGTGTAGACAGAAAAGAGTACAGGGTCAAGAACATAGCAAGTCTGATCAAGAGGGCAAAGGGAAAGTTCAACAGTTGAAGGAAGAGACACTGATTGAGATACAAGAGAGGAGAACCAGGAGAGGACATATTCTTGAATACCAATAGTAAAGGGATATATTTATTAAGGTATGAGATAATAGAAGTGGAGTTGTTGCGCAAAGCAGCCAAACAGATCCTAGCTATTATCTTCTAGAATGTGATAAATGATAAGTAGAATATGATTGGTTGCTATGGGCAACATATCCACTTCTATAAACCCGCACTTTAGTAATTATACCCCCTAACACTGGGGGTGATTCAGCAAGTATCGCAATTGCAAAGCTGCACACAGGCAGCTTTGCAATTCCGACTTTGTTATTATGAAAATGCAGCAGGAGATGTATGACACCCTTTGCTGCATTTGCGATCCCAGCACTGCAGCGGAGGTCGCAGGCTGGGATCATCATCGCGACCATCGGTGGCACTGGGCTGTCAGTCAGTTGAGTGAGCCCCAGCTTACTTAGGCTGGCCGGCTTGCGAGGCCAAGACACTGGGTCGGTCGACGCAGTCCCTGGCCTTGCCACTCCCGTTGCCCGGAACGCCGCCGCACCTGCACCGCCTCTTAAATGCCTCTGCCTGTCAATCAGACAAAGGCACAGAAGGGGCTGTGTGCGACTATGCAGGACCCAGTCTGCACACTCGCAGAATGGGTCCTACACACATGCAAATTCCCGATAATCGGGTATCTTTGCTCAGTCAGCCCCACTGTTAAAAGTGTTAAAAGTGTAAAGGAAGAAAGAGAGTGATTAACAGTATCAAAGACCCTCGGTCACTGAGTATGAGGAGTGAGAAGTGGAAATTTGACTAAGCTATGAGAAAGTCGTGGATCACTTTGGTGAGGGCAGTTCCATGGAGGGGAGGTGGCAGTCAGACTGCAGGGAAGTGTGAAGTGAGTGGGAGGAGAGAAATTGTGTTAATGAGTTGAAGACAAGAATTTTGAAAGAAAATATGAGAGATGTCGTGGCAGTTGGATAGAGGATTGGTCAAATAATGTTTTATTGTGAAAGTGTGAACTCATGATCCTTCTAACTTTTTTTTTTTTACAGGAAGTGTCATAAAAGTCACAAAGTAAGTTTGTTTGGCAAGGGAAAGGATAGTGTAATATGCAAAGTGTAGTGGGGTCTTCTCTATTGGTACTTGAACAGATTGAGCGTGAACACTTTGAGGAAAGTGAGTTTGTTTAGATTGCCAGAGTTGGGGTTTAGACACTATGGTCTGTATTCAGTGAGATGCGAAAAGCCGTTTTCGGTGAAAAAGTTTCGCCGGTGATGTCATTTCGTTTGCGAAAACGTATCCCCGTATTCAATTGTGGGGACTTTTCGCCGGTGCGGAAACTCAATGCATTGAACCCAGCAAAAAAGTTTCGTCTATGAATGGCAGTCGAAAAAAAGTGCAGAATTGCGATTTTAGGGTGCAAAGGTGGGAAAACCACCCTGTACCCTTAGGACAGGTGTCCAAGGGTAAGCTGCGTCAAAAAAATCCTAAACTAATTTAAAGAACACCCCAAAAAATGACTTTGAAAAAGGGGTGCAGCGGGTAGGCAGAGTGAGTGGCCATACCCACCGCAGACCCGCTGACGTCATCAACATCGGCCGCTCACAGCCAGACGCCGGCGGTCCACGTGGAGCCAAGAGCCAGGACCCGGCTCAAGCCAACAGCCCCCTGAGCGTAGCCCGGACCGACTCTCTGGAGAGAGAATGGAGGAACCGGATCTACCAGTAAGGGTAAGATAGGGAGAGTTAGTCCCATTTCCATCATCAGGCACAGTGATTGCTATACGGAACCCACCCATTTTTATCTCCATAAAAGGAGCTGTAAACATCAATCTAATCCAATTCTTTTACAGGTGCCACATATATATAGCTATATATTTCAAATAAGCGCTCATTTCCTATTTTTCATCTAGCACTGTACGATTATGATCATCTTGAAGCAAAATCATTGTAGAAGACAATGCACCTTTTTAACAGGCATACTGTATATTTCACCAGCCAGCTAAAATACCTTGCTCATCTCATTCATAAAAATTGGCAAATACAGCTTTCTCAAGCTAGAGAAATGTGTTTGCATGATATTAATGGCCTTCTACCTTTTACTCTATTGGTGAATACATAACCCAGTTCATTGCCTGGAAAGAAAACGGAGGTGAGGAGAATTGGTATGCACAGGAACACATTTAGTTTAAAGGGTTCAGTGATCAGAACAGTCGTAGACATAACGCACGCTTCCAGCTTCACTGTACAATTGTTAAAGTTATATGCATTAATAAAACAGCAAATATATGATTCTCTTTCATGCTATAAGAATGTATAAATATTTCAAACCCACCAAGAAAATAAGAGAAAAGAAAATGATTCTTATAGCTTAGGGCAGGGGTAGGCAATGTGCAGCACTCCAGCTGCTGCGAACTACACATCCCAGCATGCCCTGACAGTTTTACTGTTATGGCATGCTAAAACTGTGGCATGCTGGGATGTATAGTTCCACAGCAACTGGAGTGCCAGACGTTGCCTACTATTGGCTCTGGGATTACTCTATAATGGTAACGCAATGATGAATGGGTCAGTACAAGCTTCTCTTTACTCGCGAGGTCTAATGCACAAATTCTATTTCTCTATTTTCTGGGCTAAATGTGATAGCCTGCGCGATGCAGGAATCCTGGAGTTCTCAATGAGTCTGACCAATGTTTTAAAGGGGCAATCATAAAAGACAAAACCGGTTGATATGCGTATGCTGTGGCAATTGCGATTCATGATGAATCAGGCTTACTGTACAGTAACTCTCTGCTGTTTCCTGGACATCAATTAGCTGTACTACATTTGGCATAGGAAATCTTAGCGAAACCTCCTTCCACCATTTCTGAACCCTGTCTTGAAAGGGTTGTCCACAATTACTGACACCTATACCATGGCTCAATCTGATACAGCAAGCAATAGATTGGTGGAGGATTATTTTAATGATAATTTACAAATTAGCATGTTGCACAGTCCCTTTGAATATTGGGAGGAAAAAAAGGCATTTTGGAGCCCATTGTGCAAACTAACTTTGGTTTACTTAAGATGCCCACCATCCAGTATGTATTCGCAAAGAGTGTTTAGCACAGCCAGGAACCTTGTTAAGGTGCCCACACACATACCGATGTACTCACGATCCGACGATGTTTCCAATTTCCCTAAAAACTCTCCCCAGCAGCTCGATATGCATACGAACACGAACACGAACACGATATGCACACGATATGCATACGATATGCTGTCCAATCTTCATCTGATCTCCTGCAGCCAGAGTTTTTAACAGAGCATTTGTGTCTAGATTGTCAGATCTGCCGTACTGCACGGCAGATCTGAAGATGCAATGTGCAACCTGCGGGGGGTGCGCATTGCATCGTGAGTGGGGACTCACGATTTGGACATTTTTTACCCGATCTATCGTTCCAATGTGTCGGAATCGGTCAGATCGGGAAAAAATTGCTATGTATGTGGGCACCTTAAGAGATTGACGTAGGAGCCTACTTTCATAAAAATGAACTAGAAATTCTATGCCAAATAAAGCAAAGTACAGTACAGACAGTTCTTAACAGTGGATTCCAGTAGGGATGAGCTAATATTGTGTGATGATATTATTAACAGCAGTGATGACGATGAGAATGATAATGGCATTTTCCAACTATGACAATAATTAACAACATTGTTAGCCACCTTAAGCCCATTGGTAGCTTGATTTATGAGGGTCCAAACAAATCAAGCACTACAGCCACAAAAAGTAAGAGTCCTTGTCGCTGAATTGCCTGGTTTGTTAAACTTTGTCCTTTTTAATATACAACATGGAGGAGGTGGATGGGAGGGCCCTGTTACGAATTCCGATGCCTACCCCATGTGACACCACAAGAACCCAGCTAGCGAGATCTTCTGCCAATAACAACCTCCCGTTGTTCCATTAGAACTAGGATACGTTCACCAGTACTTAGGTGGCTGCCTGGACTTATGCTCGAGGTAGTAGCGGCTCACATGGAGATACAGGGGAATTCAATAGGTAAAGAATAGGACTGACACAGTTGATGATTATAAGGATATCGATGGTACGGATGTTGTAAGAGTACAGTTTGGCTTTCAGGGCAATAGCTTGGGAGCCGATGGTGTGGCAGCTGTGCTGATGGTGCAGCAATGGTGCTGACGGTGTGGTAATTATGCCGATGGTGCAGCAATGGTGCCGAAGGTGCGGCAATAGCCGTAGATAAACAGTCTAGAGTTAGCAAATGGCTCTGAGAGCCAATGGTGCGACAAGTGTGCCGATGTTGCAGCAATGGTGCCGATGTTGGGGCAGTTGCCATAGATAAACAGTCTATGGTTTGATAATGGCTTTGAGAGCTGATGGTATGGCAAGTGCACCGATGTTGCAGCGATGGTGCCGATGTTGGGGTAATTGCCGTAGGATGAACGTTGGGAGCACGGGAGCTGCTGGATATGGCTAGGAAGCAGTTTGGAGATTGGTGGTAGCACAGCTACTTGGAGCGGCCTGGAAGCCGTATGGTGAACGATGGCAGCACGGGAGCTGCTGGATACGGCTTGGAAGCCGTTTGGAGATTGGTGGTAGCACGGAAGCTACTTGGAGCGGCTAGGAAGCCATATGGTGAACGTTGGCAGCATGGGAGCTGCTGGATACGGCTAGGAAGCCGTCTGGAGATTGGTGGTAGCACGGAAGCTACTTGGAGCGGCTAAGAAGCCATATGGTGAAAGTTGGCAGCACGGAAGCTGCTGGATGCAGCCAGGAAGCCATTTGGAGATAGGTGGTAGCACAGAAGCTAATTGGAGCATATAGGAAGCCGTGTGGGAGTTCAGTGAACAGGAGAACAGGAACAACCTGACTCTGCAGCCAGGCTGAGGGAACTCACAGACACTCTATAGTCGGCACAGGTGCAATAGATCAGTGAGTCTAAATAGGCTGAAGTCCCAATCAAGTTTGTACTTGTGGAAAACACATCACTTCCTGAGGCGTGCCGATCTCCTAGCAACAGGAAGAACTGGAGTAACCCCGTCCTGTCTGGGCATACTATCAGAAACTGTTAAGTCGTGACCGCGACTTGTAACAGGCCCAAGGACAAATCCACCACTTTTCTTTATTGCTCTTTGCCAAGATTGCATGTGTTTGACAAGCGGCGTATATATTACTGTACTTTACTGGGGCGTTCATGTTCTTTTGTATCTTGCAAGGCCATCCATCACCAGCTTCTCATCCAGATGTATAGGCCCCATTTCCTGCAGCTTCTCCACAGAAACACAGTAGTATCATCAAACATATCATTAATAATGATATACTTCGACTAGGCTGTTACTCTGCCTTGAATCTCTTGTTGTGTACTAAGGCTTGTGACTTGCTGTTTGGATTCAGTTTGCATTTTAAATTGATTGCGATTTTGGAAGCTTGTTTTTCAATAATTTTTTCCATGTCTCTGATTTATTTTTCTTTATAGTTATTTTCAATCAGTCAATGCTTTACCTGGCTTCCACTAAATACTCCACCTCCATTTACCTGTGCTGGCCTTTGAGCTATTTCATAATTAATGAAAATATTCTATAGGATTGTATAGTTTAGTAAACTGCCATCCTGTCTGCCACTGCAGTGCCACTATGTTTTATAGATGTGCTATATTCTGTTAAACTGCCATGTGTGTCACTTACTTTAGCCAGCCAGCTCACTGCAGCCTTTTGACAAAATTGGTGAAAACAATATTGTGAGCTGTGACATGGTCAAAATTGACTGGAAATGAATGCTATTGATGTTAATAATACTGTAGGAACAAAAACAGGTCCACATTACATGATTTTAGGTGTTTTTTTCAATTTTAAAGAAATCCACAACCAAAAACAAAACATTAGAGAGTGGTTTTGACAAAAACAAAACATGATGAAGATTTAGAACCAAAACATGGGGGTCCGCACGCTTCTTTAATTTAAATGATAGAAAAGGGGAGGCATATTTAAGATGCTTTTTCAAGCAGATACTAAACTTATAAAATACAATTTTGCATGTATTTTTTATTAATTACATGTATATAATTTGGGCATCATTATTAATGTGCTAGAACAATACTGACATTTTATGTTATCTGCTGTAAGAAAAAGAATGTGCAGTGTCTTGAAAGCCACTAGATAAACGAATGCACTCTTCATATGCTAATTATCCCCTTGAAAAACATATTTACACCGTATTGCACTAGTCAGTAGAGGAACATGGTACAGATCTTAATGCCAAGAAAAGGTTAATCTGGACTAATGTGAGAGAAGGGAGAAACTGCATCTTTTTATACTTGCCCTATGGTGCTTCTCTGCAGTGAAGGAGAAATCAGTCCGTATTGATTAATTTTAAATAAGAAGAGCCGTGTTTAGCCCTGTAGCACAAGGATGAGGAAAAAAGGCAGTGATAGTTTTCACAGGCTGTCTGTTCAATCCTTTAAATCCAGTGAATATAGTGCATGCTCATTAAATATTATTACTACTGTAAGAAAAATCCCAATGCAGTATACGGTATGTATATAAAATTCTCTTTTTTGTAGGGATGCTGCTCCTGACCTAATGACATAATAAGATACAAAAAACAGAAAAGAAAGTAGGTCGCAAAGGAGTGCACATATAGGGGTATATTTACTAAAGTGAGAGTTTTTAGAAATGGAGCTGTTGCTCATAGTAACTAGATTCTACATAACATTTAACTAGCACTTTCTAGGAGATAATAGCTATAATCTGATTGGTTGCTATGGGCAACATCTCCACTTCTAAAAACTCTCACTTTGGTAAATAATATACCCCATAATGATTATTCACAAGTGGTAAAAAAAACACTGTGCACTTTACCTTCTGTCTGTAAATATGATAATAATTAGGTTTAGTCAGGAGGAATACACTTAATCTAAATATTTCTAATTTCCCTCTACAGTGTGGTTAAGTAGAGGGTCTGATTGAGAATACTCTGCTGTCATCGCTGCTGGATCTTTGGATGGTACCAACAACTTTGTACCTGAGATACTGTGGAGTCTCGGGCAATGGTCACTGAGGAATCCCAATCAATGGAACTGTAGCACAGCCAGTTGACATATGACGGAGTACAGTAGCTTCAGAGAGGTATGGTAACTGGGATGTCAAAGGACAATCCTGAAAGACAGCATGAGAGATGTGTGACAGGCAAGCAAACATGTTGCGCCATTCCAAGTACCATTGGAGTTAGTGCATACTGACATGTGTGGACCAATGGAGGTTGAATCCATGAGTGGCAGGCATTACTTCATGACACTCATCCACGATGCTACATGGATGACACATGTTTATTTCTTGAGAAATAAAAGTGAAGTAAAAACAAGGATCATATTTTGCAGGAATCTTGTTGAAAACCAAACAGGTCTGAAGTTGAAAGTTCTAAGATCTGATGAGGATGGAGAACACAAGAATAGGGAACTAGGGAAGTACATTATGTAAAAGAAAGTGGCATCCAGCATCAGCTAGTGATTACCTATACAACAGGACAAAATGGCATAAGTGAAAGAGCTAACAGAATAATCTTTGAGAGAACTAAAGCTAGGCTGAATGATTCAAGTCATGGTAAGAAATTTTGAGCTGAAGCAGTAAGAATGGCTGTTTACCTTCAAAATCGATTACCTACAGTGGCAGTCAACGAGATGACACCAATGGACTGGTAAAGAGTCAAATATCAGCCATCTAGGTGTGTTTGGAAGTAGAGCTTATGCTCATGTACCCAAGGAAAGAAGACACAAACTTGATTTCAAGTCCATCAAATGCATTATGCTTGGATATTGTGATCAAAGCAAAGACTACTGACTAAGGGACTTTAACAACAGAAGGCTCATACTGTCACGATTCCTAGTGCTAACAGGAATATTGTACAGCCACAGGTGTCACAGTTGGTGCTAGTGAGTTACCTGTCTCAGGTGATGAACTGGAATCACTGGAGGCCGGCTGGACTGGAACCATGGGTAACATGAATAGCTTTTTTAATATAAGAAGTGGGTAGCAGTGAGAACTGCCTTTGGTGATGAGTGACTGGAACTGGAAACTTGAAACGTTGGAGTGAGACCAGAAGGAACTTGGAGGGACCGTACTGGGACCGGCAGGTAGGCTGACTGAGCTGGTCGGGGTACCAGTAGATGAGCTTGCAGATGGATGGTAGCACAGAAGCTACTTGGTGCAGCTAATGAGCCGTGAGGTGAGTGGACTTGGAGGAACCAGACTGGGACCGGCAGGTAGGCTGACTGAGCTGGTCGGGTTACTAGTAGATGGGCTTGCAGATGGATGGTAGCGTGGAAGCTACTTGTTGTGGCTTGGGTAGACGTTGGTAGCTGGGTGGCTATGTGGAGCAGCTGGATAGCCGTGGGTAGATGCTGGTAGCTGGGTAGCTACGTGGAGCGGCTGGATAGCCGTGGGCAGACGCTGGTAGCTGGGTGGCTACGTGGATCGGCTGGTTAGCTGTGGGTAGATGCTGGTAGCTGGGTGGCTACATGGAGTGGCTGGATAGCCGTGGGTGGATGCTGGTAGCTGGGTGGCTATGTGGAGCGGCTGGATAGCCGTGGGTGGACGCTGGTAGCTGGGTCGCTACGTAGAGTGGCTGGATAGCCGTGGGTAGATGCTGGTAGCTGTGTGGCTACGTGGAGTGGCTGGATAGCCGTGAGTGGACGCTGGTAGCTGGGTGGCTACGTAGAGTGGCTGGATAGCCATGGGTAGATGCTGGTAGCTGAATGGCTACATGGAGCGGCTGGATAGCTGTGGGAGAAGCTGGTAGCGTGGAAGCTACTTGGAGTGGCTTGGGTGCCGTGTGGAGAAGCTGATAGCGTGGAAGCTACTTGGAGTGGCCTGGGAGCCGTAGGTGAGAGATGGTAGCGTGGAAGCTACTTGGTGTGGCCTGGGAGCCGTGTGGAGAAGCTGGTAGCGTGGAATCTACTTGGAGTGGCCTGGGAGCCGTAGGTGAGAGATGGTAGCATGGAAGCTACTTGGTGCGGCTGGGAGCCGTGTGGAGAAGCTGGTAGTGTGGAAGCTAATTGGAGCAGCCTGGGAGCCGTAGGTGAGAGGCTGGTAGCGTGGATAGCTGAACGCAGCAGGCTTACAGATAGCACTGGTCTAGAAACCAGCAGGAGCCTGGGACAAACTGGTACTCAGAGGTACAGCTATAGCACAAGTTGTACACCACGGGACGTAATGAGATGTTCAAGCACTGAGTGCTGTTAGAGGAGGATCTATATACCTAGAGTCTGGCAGCGATTGGTGGACACAGACAGGTGGTCTGGCTGTGGCATTCTGAGTGGAGCAAGGCACAACATGCAGAGGGAGTAATCATCTCTGCAGCCCTTGAGAATCAGGACCACACCTGTGATTTCAATTAAGACTAGCTCACAGACAGGGCAGGGTCCAGGTGATTAATCAGTGTGGGAAGGAGAGCAGTCTGCACACACAGAGATGTCACAGCCAGCATGATTCAGCCAGAGCAGATCTCCTAGGAGAATTACAAACACAGATCCATGGAGCAGCTGGCAGAGTTAAGTCACAAAAGGTAAAAACTAGCCAGGATTGTGACAGTACCCCCCTATTCATGGGTGGACTCTGAACACCCAAATAAATACATATTAGAACCTGAAAAAATGAGACACCCAGGAAACTGAAAAACTTTCTTCCAAATATGACATTACAGGAGCTTCAACATAGGGACACCATCACTCTAGAAACATCTCTTTAGACATCTTCTTAATTCTTACATTTATTGGGATACCAGGAGTGGAAATTCTTCAAAGGGGATGGTTCAAGACCTTCGTTGATTCTTCTTTCTGCTGCGAGAACATTTTGTGTCAACCAACAGACATGGGATCTCTGGTACCTCCTGTGGAAATACATGACTGGAAAGGACAGGGTCAAATGGCAGATGGTTTTCAGGGAATGGAGAATTATCATATGCAGGATCGAGTTCAGACTCCAAGTCAGTATCTAACGGTAAAATCGAAGGTTTAGTAGGACTTGAACATTGATAGGACTCCTGGGAGGAACTAAGCGAAATATAACCAATTTTGATGGTGTTTTGGGAGGTACCGCAGTATGAAGAGGACAAGGAGGTGGGCACACATCTCATGTTCAGGGATGCCGATTCTATAGTGCCACTCTTCTTGGATGCTTCGAATTCAGCATGTTGGCCCTTGAAAACTTGAGCTTGTTCGGATTTCAGGGAAGTGGAGGACTCAGCAGAGGATGATTCTTCAGTAGAACCGACAGACTGCTTGGACCGATTTTCAGAACTAAGAATTTCACTAGAATTTCGTTTGACAGGTTTAAGACCAAATTCTTTAATAACAGCATCACTGAACATCTTTATTTTTAGAAGAACAGGATCCTTAGACTCGATGAATGGATTGGCCCAGTCCAACGCCTTACCTCTAAAGAAAGAGAGAAGGTACTTAGTAAAGTTGGTAGGAGTGATACCACAAGCTGGATCTGCTTCCATGATTGCAGCATATTTCTCCAGTAATGAAAAGTATTGCGATAAGTCCCCATCAAAATATATGCATCCTGGAGTATGCAATGAAGTTTGTGTGTTCCAGGATTGTGAAGCACATTCAGGTGCAGGGCTGGAAGAGACTTGAGGATGCTCCGATTGATGAGGAGTCAAAGCAACTGAAGTTGACAGTTGTTCGGTACTTGGACCAACTAAAGGAACTGGAAGGAGTCCTGAGGAGCCAGAGACAGCAGCTTCAACAATCGAGGCTGAGAACAGACTACAGAAATGGCCATCCTCTGGAACGATATTAGCAGGAGACGTTGAACAGGAACCATGATCAGATTTTGTAGTACAAGACACTTCTCCCTGGTAACTGGAACTTGAAACCCCCTCCTGAGGCATGAGACTTGAGACCCCCTCCTGGGGTGCACGACTTGAGACCGCCTCCTGGAGTGCGAGACTTGAGACCCCCTCCTGGGGTGCGAGACTTGAGACTCGCTCCCGGGGTATGAGACTTGAAACCCCCTCCTGGAGTGCGAGACTTGAGACCCCCTCCTGGGGTGCGAGACTTGAGACCCCCTCCCGGGGTATGAGACTTGAAACCCCCTCCTGGGGTACGAGACTTGAGATTCCCTTCTGGAATGAGGCACTTGAATTCCCCTCCTGGGGAATAGCACTAGAAACCCCTTCCTGGGGTATGAGAATTGAGGTGCGAGACTTGAAACCCCCTCCTGGGGTGCGAGACTTGAAACCCCCTCCTGGGGTGCGAGACTTGAGACCCCCTCCTGGGGTGCAAGACTTGAGACCCCCTCCTGGGGTATGAGACTTGAGACCCCCTCCTGGGGTACGAGACTTGAGACCCCCTCCTGGGGTACGAGACTTGAGATCCCCTTCTGGAATGAGGCACTTGAATTTCCCTTCTGGGGAATAGCACTAGAAACCCCATCCTGGGGTATGAGACTTGAGACCCCCTCCTGGGGTGCGAGACTTGAGACCCCCTCCTGGGGCATAATTCTTGTAACCATCTCCTGGGAGAGAGACTTAAGGTCCCCTCCTAGAGTACAGAACTTGACACTCCCTGTTGGAGTATGGGACCCAAAATCCCCTTCTGGGGAAGCTGACTCAACTTTTCCTTTTGGGGTATGGAACATGAACTCCCCTTTTGGGATGTGAGGACAGAGACTTCCTCCTGGGGTGAGTGACTCAAAACCCCTTCTTGGGTTACGAGACTTGAGGGCCCTCCTGGGGTTGAGACTCTGGACGCCCCTCCTGGGGTTGCCAACTGGAGTCCCCTACCGGAACAGGCAGAATCTGGGCTGGGACCGGAACAGGCAGAATCTGGGCTGGGACCGGAACAGGCAGAAACTAGGACGGGACCGGAACAGGCAGAAACCGGGCTGGGACCAGAACAGGCAGAATGCGGGCTGGGACCGGAACAGGCAGAATCTGGGCTGGGACCGGAACAGGCAGAATCCAGGCTGGGACCGGAACAGGCAGAATCCAGGCTGGGACCGGAACAGGTAGAATCCGGGCTGGGGACCGGAACAGGTAGAATCCGGGACGGGACTGGAACAGGCATTGAGACGTTGACACATTGTTATACTGCTGGAATTGCAAAGGGGACAGCCTTTGATAAAGTGGTCAGAAGCTCCACAATAGCGACAGAGATGTAAATCTTTACGCTGCTGGCGTTCAGCCACAGAGAGCTTGGAGCGTGAATAACTTCGATGTCTCACTTTACTTGGCATGGAAGAATCTTTGGTTCTTAGAGATTCCAAGACAGAGCTTTTAGTTGAGACAGAGGTAGCTCTAAGAAATTCGGGAATGATCTGAAAGATTTTGCTGAGTAGAGCCTGTAGCTGTTCCAGCAGTTGATGGAAAGTAGTTAGGGGTTCAGATAAGATTTGGGTATCATCTAGCCGGTTAGTCAGAATTTGCAGAAGCTGTAGCACTTGATGCTGTACCGCCTCCTATGAATCCAAGCGAGTGATTAGATTACGGAAAGCACTTGATCCAGAATTAGGTGCTTGATCCGCCACCATCGTTAGGCTTGAACATACTGTCACAGTTGGTGCTAGTGAGTTACCTGTCTCAGGCGATGAACTGGAATCACTGGAGGCCGGCTGGACTGGAACCATGGGTAACATAAATAGCTCTTTTAATATAAGAAGTGGGTAGCAGTGAGAACTGCCTTTGGTGATGAGTGACTGGAACTGAAAAGTTGAAACGTTGGAGTGAGACCAGAATGAACTTGGAGGGACCGGACTGGGACTGGCAGGTAGGCTGACTGAGCTGGTCGGGGTACCAGTAGATGAGCTTGCAGATGGATGGTAGCACGGAAGCTACTTGGTGCAGCTAATGAGCCGTGAGGTGAGTGGACTTGGAGGAACCGGACTGGGACCGGCAGGAAGGCTGACTGAGCTGGTCGGGTTACTAGTAGATGGACTTGCAGATGGATGGTAGCGTGGAAGCTACTTGTTGTGGCTTGGGAATCCGTGGGTAGACGTTGGTAGCTGGGTGGCTACGTGGAGCAGCTGGATAGCCGTGGGTAGACGCTGGTAGCTGGGTAGCTACGTGGAGCAGCTGGATAGCCGTGGGTAGACGCTGGTAGCTGGGTGGCTACATGGAGTGGCTGGTTAGCCGTGGGTAGACGCTGGTAGCTGGATGGCTACATGGAGCGGCTGGATAGCCGTGGGTAGACGCTGGTAGCTGGGTGGCTACGTGGAGTGGCTGGATAGCCGTGGGTGGATGCTGGTATCTGGGTGGCTACGTGTAGCGGCTGGATAGCCGTAGGTGGACACTGGTAGCTGGGTCACTATGAAGAGCGGCCGGATAGCCGTGGGTAGAAGCTGGTAGCTGTGTGGCTATGTGGGGCGGCTGGATAGCCGTGGGTGGACGCTGGTAGCTGGGTGGCTACGTAGAGTGGCTGGATAGCTGTGGGTGGATGCTGGTAGCTGGGTGGCTACGTGGAGCGGCCGGATAGCTGTGGGTAGACGCTGGTAGCTGGGTGGCTACGTAGAGTGGCTGGATAGCCGTGGGTGGATGCTGGTAGCTGGATGGCTACGTGGAGTGGCTGGATAGCTGTGGGAGAAGCTGGTAGCATGGAAGCTACTTGGAGCGGCTTGGGAGCCATGTGGAGAAGCTGGTAGCGTGGAAGCTACTTGGAGTGGCCTGGGAGCCGTAGGTGAGAGATGGTAGCGTGGAAGCTACTTGGTGCGGCCTGGGAGCCGTGTGGAGAAGCTGGTAGCATGGAAGCTACTTGGAGTGGCCTGGGAGCCGTAGGTGAGAGATGGTAGCTTGGAAGCTACTTGGTGCGGCCTGGGAGCCGTGTGGAGAAGCTGGTAGCGTGGAAGCTACTTGGAGCAGCCTGGGAGCCGTAGGTGAGAGGCTGGTAGTGTGGATAGCTGAACGCAGCAGGCTTACAGATAGCACTGGTCTAGAAACCAGCAGGAGCCTGGGACACACTGGTACTCAGAGGTACAGCTATAGCACAAGTTGTACACCACAGGACGTAATGAGATGTTCAAGCACTCAGTGCTGTTAGAGGAGGATCTATATACCTAGAGTCTGGCAGTGATCGGTGGACACAGACAGGTGGTCTGGCAGTGGCATTCTGAGTGGAGCAAGGCACAACGTGCAGAGGGAATAATCATCTCTGCAGCCCTTGAGAATCAGGACCACACCTGTGATTTCAATTAAGACTAGCAATGCTCACAGACAGGGCAGAGTCCAGGTGATTAATCAGTGTGGGAAGGAGAGCAGTCTGCACACACAGAGATGTCACAGCCAGCATGATTCAGCCAGAGCAGATCTCCTAGGAGAATTACAAACACAGATCCATGGAGCAGCTGGCAGAGGTAAGTCACAAAAGGTAAAAACTAGCCAGGATTGTGACAACAGGGACCTGTGTCGTTGGATATACCTGCAGCTGAAAATGTGTCTGGAGGAAGTGAACCATTAAAGGAACAGGAGTTCCATGAGGAGCTAAAAGGGGAAACCTCTAGCAAAGTTTAGTGAGGAGTTTGTTGGACTTTGCTGTGTGCCTCAGACAATTCATGATCCTAAATCAACCTATGATTGGCAAGAATGGAAGTCTATTATTGATCCCAATTTCCATGACAAGTTCCTGGAAAGTGTGAAAGTATCAAGCCAACTGCAAAGGAAAGAATTGGAAGAATACTTGCAGTTGTATTTGTTTAGTTCAGAGAGGGCCGTCGACATTTCTACTGAGGATCACTGTATCAGGGCTGTGATGAAGAATACTTTAGTCAGTGCAGTATTTGCTTCCAATGAAATGTTGAGCAAATGTCTTATTTCCTATGCTCAAAGTTTTCTTTTGCTGGAATGTGGAATGGAACATATTCAAAAGGTTGATGCTTTGTTTTAGCAAACATCTTTGCCTAAACCACAATGTCTTTTATTGCAGGAAAGAGATGTCAAATTACGCTCATGTTGTGTCCTAATGAATAGCAGTCTTGAGTGAAGGGAGGGTGCTAAAAGCAGTGCACTATATATATATATATATATATATATATTCCAAGGTGTCCACACTCCAATATAGCAGGAATACAGGCGGGGTGCTCAGTTTAAAGGCAGAAAACTGTCTATTTATATATAGAGAAAGTAATCGGCACTCACCAGATATATGAAAAAAGGCTTGTTTATATATGCAAAACAGGTTTTAGAATCCCTATAACAGCAAGGTACAGGGATTCAATCCAGTTGACGTTTCGATCCCAATCCAGGATCTTTATCAAGACTTCAGCAACCATACAACAGCAGTTCCCAATAAACAACCAAGTGCAAGATATACACCATCACCATTAGCCAGACTAAATACCCTCAACAATTAACTAAGAGTGCCACCCCCAACCGCACAGCCTGCTGGTTAGCCAGAGCAACATAAATGTAATATACCCATTAATCTACCCAGAAAGAGCTGCTCACTTTAAGTACAGCGCTCTTACCTGAGTGAAGACCACACAATAAGGCCAGGGCTGTTCACAGGAGCGCAAGAAGCCATAATAATATTACAAAACGCGACCACCGGAAGTGACATGCGCTCCACCTCCGTGGAACGCATGCCGAAACCGGAAGTCACGTGTCCGGACTACATTTGTAGTCAGGAACCAGGTTAAACTGCGTTCCATCACATTGGAACGCATAACTAATAAATAGCTAAGCCTATACAAGCGCCATCTACTGGAATACTAATGTATTGCGCAACAAAAAAAAATATTTTATGTGTTACTGACATGCTTTAAATACAGTCAATCATTGTGGGTGAATAGTGTGGCTATTTCTAACACCAAGTACATGTGAAAAAACAATAAAATACATAAACCACAACAATGGAAAAAAAAAATAATAATAAAGAAAAGAAAAACTATAATAAAAAAATCTTACAGATTATAATATCTTCATGTGCAAGGTCAAAAATCAATAAAAATTAAACAAATACAAAATGCAAAAAAATATATTACTTCAAAAAAATATTATAAGGATTGGACTCATTGAGTCCTCTTGGGGCCAATGTGTCAAGATCAAAAATCCACCTGGCTTCACATTTGCGCAAAGCTAATTCCCAATCCCCGCTCCTAGCAAGGGCTGGTATGTGGTCAATTATCATGCACTTAAGACTTGCCACGGAATGTTCTTGTTCGAGAAAATGGGTTGCCACTGGCTTGTCTGATTTTTTCAGCTCCAATGCCGCTCTGATCGTAGAGCGATGATTTGCCATCCATTCACGGAAACATCTCTTGGTCATCCCCACGTAGTGGAGGCCACATGGACAAATCAAAATGTATACTACAATGTTTATTGTTTACAATGTCAATGTCGATGTTTAATCTTGATTCTTCTTCCACTGTGTGGATGAGAGAAGGTACTGCCAGTAAGTAGCGATCTGCATGTAGTGCAGTTGGCACATTTAAAGCAGCCAATTCTCTTGGGTGGAAACCAAGAAGTTGTAGTGGTTGCTGGTTTCAAAGTGGGTCGCATAAGAAGATCCCGTACATTAGGGCCACGTTTATAAGCGCATACTGGTGGTCTTTTGCCAAGTGCACCCAAATCGGGATCAGTTGCAACAATCGGCCAATGTTTATTGACTATTTTTCTCAAATAATTTGATGTAGCATCGAACTTGCTGGAAAAGAGAATCCTAGTAGGGTCAAGTCTGGAGCCCCTAACAGACTTGCCATCTGTGTGCCGTTTGATAGCTTTATGTAGACATCTCTGTATAGTAGTCATAGAGTATCCCCTGGCCAAAAATCGTTCCGACATCTCGTCGACCTGAACACTAGCCATAGTCTTGGAAGTATTATTCCTATGAATCCATAGGAATTGGGAGATCGGCAAATTCTCTTTTAGATGACTTGGGTGTTGACTCCCCGAATGGAGAAGAGTATTCCGATCCGTGTCCTTTCTATACAGGGTAGTCCCAAGAGCATTACCTTCGCGGAACACTGTAACGTCCAGAAAATTAATTGTAGTTTGATGAATATTACTAGTGAACTTAATGGGGGAAGCCAAACCATTAAGATAATGGACCATGTCCATGAACTCGGTTTCTGTACCTGACCAAATCATAAAAAGGTCGTCTATGAAGCGTCTATAAAAAACTATATTTTCAACAAAGTATGGCAATATATGCATTTGTTCATATACCGCCATGTACAAATTGGCGTACGCCGGTGCGAGATTTGACCCCACGGCGGTGCCGGTATTTTGGATATAGAAACTTCCACCATATTGAAAATAATTGTTAGTCAAGACTAGTTCAGTGAGTTCAACTATAAACTCAATGGGCGGGCCACAATGATCAATATTAATCAACACCTGTCTAATAGCATGAAGTCCACCTTCATGTGGAATTACGGTATAAAGCGAAGATACATCTAATGTGGCCAGCCAAATTGGTCCTACTGGTAAACTCACTGATCTCAAATTGTTTAAAAAATCATCAGTATCTCTCGGGTAGCTAGGCATCTGCACTACCGTCACCTGGAGAAAAGAGTAAATGAATTGAGCCACTGTCTGTAATGTTGAGTTACGTGCGGAGATTATCGGTCTCCCTGGTGGGTCTACCAGTTGCTTGTGGACCTTGGGAAGAGTATACAAAATGGGACACACTGGATATTCCACCACCTAGCAACTGGCAACCCTGGCATCAATCCAACCCTGTTGACATGCACGTTTGATAGTTGCGTCAACTTTACATTTAACCGAAAGTAGCGGGTTGACTGCAACCTTAGTGTAGGTAGAGGTGTCAGATAGTTGACGTAATATCTCCTTATTATATGCGGTCCAATCCTGAACGACTGTTGCCCCACCCTTGTCCGTCTGTCTCACAACAATTTTATCAATTTTAATCAGAGATTTCAATGCCAATCTCTGGGCAGGGCTCAAATTGTCATATTTAGGCTTAGTGCTGACCAACGCAATATCCTGTTCAATACATCGCAAAAAAGTTTTGATAGTAGCATTAGTACTCTGAGGATCAAAACTACTGGGGGATTTGAATAATTGATCTGGTACAGTGTTGTTATTATTCCCAAAAAACTCACGTAATCTCATTTTCCTGCCAAGTTTATAATGGTCAACTGTCCATTCAAACCTGTCATGTGTCAGTGTGGGTACTAACGAAAGGCCTAATGATAATACTTCCAACTCAGCATCAGATCACTCATAACTACAAAGATTAAATATTGTATCTAGTACCGGCTGCCCCTGCCTCTCCTTCTTCTTGTATTGCCCTCTCCTCATAGGACATCTAGTCCTCCTCTGGTGGATCTGGTCACTCTGCCTAAAAAAGAACCACTGGAAGGTCTAGATTCACTAGGATTCCTTCGATTAGGGTCTGTATTTTCACCCTCTGAGTGAGACTGGGATGATGCAGAGTCATAAAAGCGGGGTGTTCATGAGTATGATCTCTGATGACGTCTAGATCTATTACCACCTCGCTCTTAAGCCATTTGTAAACCTGATGATTAGCATAATCGTAATTGACAGTACTCAATTTTTTCCTCTTAAAAGCTATAAGTTCTTGTTGGAAAGCATTGATTTGTTCTGTAAGATTAATGGTTATATTGCGTTTATGTTGCTCTGGCTACCCAGCAAGCTGTGCGGTTGGGGGTGGCACCCTTAGTTAGTTGTTGAGGGTATTTAGTCTGGCTAATGGTGATGGTGTATATCTTGCACTTGGTTGTTTATTGGGAACTGCTGTTGTATGGTTGCTGAAGTCTTGATAAAGATCCTGGATTGGGATCAAAACATCGACTGGATTGAATCCCTGTACCTTGCTGTTATAGGTATTCTAAAACCTGTTTTGCATATATAAACAAGCCTTTTTTCATATATCTGGTGAGTGCCGATTACTTTATATATATATATGTATCAGAGGTGCAGTGTTAGGTGCTTAAATCAGGGTCCACACATGGCACTCTCAGCATAAATCTGGAAACAAAAATAACAAATGCCTAGCCCCATTTGGGCACTGACTCACTTCTTCTCTCTTGACTAATCTTGGGCAGCTTGTCTGCAAATAAAGTCCAAAGTCTCTCTCTATCACAGGCTCCGGCCTGGCTTTCACACAAAGGTTCTCTTGTGGTTCTCCCTGCTTCATGCAGGTATGGACACTGGCTTCCTTAGCCTGCAGCTTAGCTGCTTTTATGTCAAACAGTCTGAGAGGTTTGTGGTCCTTATTGCCTCCTTCAGGTTTGGACTCAGGCCCCTAAAGGCTTGGCTTAGCTTCACTGGGATCTCTGGCTGCCACAGTCCCACTTAGACTGTCTCCAATGGCAGCCTGACTGGTCTGCCTTCTTATCAGCCCACACCTGGACTCTCTCCACAAGGCTCCCCTAGGTGTGGCAAAACTTAGTTTAACTACCTTGTATATACAGTATATAGTGACAATAACACTGGAAAGGTTGCCAAAGTGTGATATATATGGCCCAGGTTTTTAGCTTCTGTATGGTAGACAGAATCTGCTTAACAGCCTTGATTGCCACCCCACCTGTGAGAGAATGAGAAATGGTGTGTCAGTCTCTGCAGTTCTATCACTGCTTGGGGAACAGGTCAGAGGCCTGTTGAGTCACTGTGATTACTGAATGTAAGTGCTGTGATAAAGACTTCTGTTTTGTGGAAGAGATAAAATGGGGTATTTTATCCCTTTCCCACTCTGAGAGATGGAATCATTTTGTTTAGTTAGAGCTGGACAGGCCAAGATTTATTTTGTTTTGTTTAACCTATGCAATGGGATATTGCCTATGTGAATTGCAGAGTACTTTTCATTGCTCAGCTAGCCTGCACTGCAGACCGACAGGCTCAGCTAGATAAACAAATGTGTACAATCACTGTGGGTAGAGGCTCTGTTAGATTCTGGTAACCTGGTTACAATTGCTGAGTTGATGAACTGAAAATGTCAGGGAAAAACTATTGATGTGACCTGTATACATTTGGATACTGAGTATTATGTTACTGCTAAAGTGAACATAGGGCCTGATTCAGAGCCGCTCACAAAAAGCGAGTGCTCGCTCTGAATCAGGGAAGCCGCTTTTTTTTTTAAAACCGGCCTCCTGGACGCTCGCATAGCTGTGGGTGACCACCCACAGCTTTTGCGAGCGGCCAGGTGATGGTCGCGATGGTCGCAACCATCTCGACCATCTGGCCTGCGACGAGACCCTTCTGGTAGGGTCTCGATCCCACAAGCCCCAGTGAGCAAGAATAGAGCAGGAAGCTCAACTACTGACATCACTAGTGATATCAGTAGGGCCGCCCTCAAATGGCAGGCGTTACTTAGGGAATGCCTCCATTTGGCCAGACACCCCCCCTCCCCGCCTACAAAATGGGGCGAGCTGTTGATCAACATCGACAGCCACCTCGTTTGTAGCTAGCCTCAGAGCAAGTGAATTTCTCACTCGCTCCAGGGCTTGCGAATGTGCATTGCACATGCCGCGCGTGTGCAATGCCCCAACATCAACCCGCTTGTGAGTGGGTCTGAATCAGGCCCATAGAAACACAGTGTGGTCCCACTATAATCACTGTGGTACAGGTTGAATCTCCCATATCCAAAATGCTTGGGACCAGGGGTATTTTGGATATCGGAATATTCCGTATTTTGGAATATTTGCATAAAAGAATGAAATATCTTGGGAATGGGCCCCAAATCTAATCACAGAATGCATTTATGTTTTATATACTGCTTATATACACAGCCTGCAAGTAATTTTATACAATATTTTCAATAATTTTGTGGCTCAAACAAAGTGTGTGTACATACATAAATTAATTTCATGTTTCATATTCACCTCATATGCACAGCCTGAAGGTAATTTTATACAATAGTTTTAATAATTTTGTGCCTTAAACAAAGTTTGTGTACATTGAACTATCAAAAAGCAAAGGTGTCGCTGTCTCAGTCATGCTAAAAATATTCCGTATTTCGGAATATTTGGATATGAGAGACTCAACCTGTATTAGTTCCTTCTTTGATGTATGATGCTATATTGGGGAGGGATTTTTCCCACTTCTGGAAGTTGTGGGAAACAAATGTATTACAGAAGTAAATAACCCAGACCCATTTGTTAATGTTACTTATACAGTGGCAGTGGGAAAGTTCCCTGAGTCTGAGCAGAGCTGTTCCTTTTTTCAAGCATAAAGGTGTCAGAAAATGAAGCAGCAGTGGAGCACTGAATGCTGTATCCCTTACTGAAGTAGAAAATATTGTTGAACCAGTTTACTGTATGCCTGATCTTGAAGTGAGAAAATATACTTTTGCTTCAGAACTATTAAAAAAAACCTTACTTTGGTGAGGACTAGAGAGAATGTAAAAGGGGTTGATGGAAACCCAGTAGATCCTGATAGTTGGTTTTCAGACCCTCGCATGGCAGTATGTCAAGTTTTGTTTTATCAAATATCCCAAACAAAGATATTGTGGAACATTTGATAGTTCCTAAGGCATATAGAAGAATGGTGTTAAACCTGGCTCATGGTCACATAACTGCAAGACATCTAGTGTAAGAAGAAACCTCTGGAAGAATTTTCTGGTCAGGGGTCCATAAACCTGCATCTGACTACTGTGCATTCTGCCCTGAGTGTCAGTACCAAGCTCTCAGACCATATTATAGAAGTTTGCTTGTCCCGTAACCCATTATTGAGGTCCTGTTTGAGAAAATAGGTAGGGATTTGGTTGTACCTGGGTCATCAGTATATTTTGGTGGTAATGGATTGTGCTACCAGATACCAGGATGTGATACCATTGTGCAATACGTCAACAATAATTCCCCTCTTCTCTGCTAGGGAACTAGTAGATGTCTTTAGTAGAGTGGGAATACCAAAGAAAATACTAAATGAACAGGGTACCCCTTTTATGTCAAGAGTCATGAAAGGGTTGTGCTGCCTGTTCAAGGTTACTCATCTAAGGACTTTTGTGTATCACCCTAGATCTAATGGTTTAGTAGAGAGGTTTAACAAAACTTTAAAGAATATGCTAAAGAAAGTTGTGCATAAAGAGGGGAAAGATTAGGATTATTTGTTATCCTATTTATTTTTGGCCATTAGATAGGTTCTAGAATCTTTCATGGGTTCTCGCCTTGTCATTTGCTGTATGGGAGACACCCAACGGGATTGCTGGATATTATTAAAAAGACATGGGAGGGGAAACCTAGTCCTTATAAAATGGTTATTGAGCATGTTTCTCAGATGCAGGAAAGAATAGCTGCAGTGGTGCCGATAGTGAGAGAGCACATAGAACAGGCCCAACAGGCAAAACCAAGGGTGTACAAACGTAATGCCCAGTTATGCACCTTTGCTCCGGGGGACAGAGGGCCTGATTCAGACTTGAGAATAGAGTAAGAAATCATTCTCAACTGATCATCTTGGTGAAACCATGCTGCACTGCAGGTGGGGCAGATATAAAATGTGCAGAGAGATTTAGATTTTGGAGGAGTGTTTCCAAACTGACATCTAAATTGTACAGTAATAATAAAGCAGTGTAGTATTTGTGGGCTACATGCAAAATCAGCCAGTATTTACCCCACATGTATGTATTTACACCCCTTGCACTGCAATATGGTTTGTTCAGGTTCACAGTTGAGGGAGATATCTCACTCTATTCCTAACTCTGAATCAGGCCCTGAGTGCTTATTTTGGTTCCCATGGTAGTATCATGGAAGAAATTTTGTACAATATAGTCTTTTTAAAAGTTATTATCCATATCCATGAAGAGCAAGCAAACTAAAGAATCTAAAGAATGCAAGCTAATTGAAATACAGGTCATCAGCTTTATATACAAGATTTGTTTAAAACATATTCCAATCAAAGCTTTGATATACACCCATAATCTCATGGTTTATGACTACAATATAAAAAATATAAATAAATATTCCATAAGAGCACACAACTATTTCTTCTGAAAAGTCCTTAACCACAAACTATCATATACCATATGATTAATTAACTGCTGGTGTCTGTTTCACTTCAGGATTACTTCCAATAAACATACAGAAGAGCCTGTTTGCACTGGATTGTAGGTGCTACAAGTGTCCGACAAACAAACAATGTGACTGTGACAGCAGCATGTTTGCATGCAGACTGCAGTTGCTGCTAGGTAGCAAGGCCGCCATCAGGGGGGGTCTGCCAGGCCTGGAGTCCCGGGCCCAGAGAGAGTGGGGGCCCAGTGACAGCAGGGTAGAAGATATGAATCCGGCTTCGGCAGCCTGGGAGAAACAGCGCAGTGCCACCGATGGTATTTTGAAACATGGCACCATCCACGAGCCATTACAGCTCGCAGACCGGCGGCCAATCAGGAGTGGCCGCGATGGCCGCTCCTGATTGGCTGCTGGTACACGAGCTGTGATTGGCTCATGGCCAACGCCATATTTGAACTACCGCCAGCAGTGCTGCACTGTTTCTCCCAGGCTGCCGTTGTATATCTGCGCCACTGTCTCCGGGCCTGCTGACACTGAAAAACAAGGTAGGACTCGGAGTTCCCTGCCATATGCCCCTCCACCTAGTGCAGCTGGCCTTCCCTACCCTAACCCCCTACTCCAGCCAGCCTTCACCTGTCCTGTGCTCCCCTTGTCCAGACAGCCTTCTCTGCCCTGTGCCCCCCAAGTCCAGCCAGCCTTCCCTGTACTCCCCCTAAACCAGCCAGCCTTCCCTGCCCTGTGCCCTCTAATCCAGCCAGTCTTTTCTGCCCTGTCCCTCCTTCCCAGTTCAGCCTTCCCTGCCCTGTGCCTCCCCCTAGTACACCTAGCTTTTCCTGCCCTGCCCCCCTCTAGTCCAACTAGCTTTACCTGCCCTGTGCCCCCCAATTAAGGTCCAGCCTTCCCTGCCATGTGCACCCCCAGTTCAGCCTTTTCTGTGCCCTCCCAGTCCAGGCCTCCCAGTCATGTGTCCCCATGTCCATCCTACCTTCCCGACCCCAAACTTTGAGAATTTTTAAACTTGTTTAGTCACCAATTGATGTCCCACCCCCCAGTTTAACTCCACCCACATTACACACAGCTCCACCCACCTCTGCGCCATCCCCCAGGGGGGCCCTACCTATTTTGTCAGTACCGGGCCCCACGATTTCTGATGGCAGCCCTGCTAGGTAGTGTCTGACAAACATACACAGTGACAATGATGCCTCTCTAATGGAGTCCTTATGGTGTCCTAAATGCATTTGTTTGAAGCAGAACTACAGCCCACAGACTCTCCATAAACACTTCTGTGTGAAATGGTACCTGATCGCAAGAGTGAGATTCTTATATGCAATCCAAAACATGCAAGATCTGAGAGTTCCAAGAAAATTACGCTTTGCCTCAATTTAAAATCCGAACCAGGCAGGAAGATCTGAGCAGAGACTCAGTTCTACTCAGAAACCCTAAATTCAGGTCTGTTCGGTTCTCTGCAAAACTGAACCGCTGATCTCTAATTTTTAATCCATTATTTTATCATTATTAAACATCTATTTATTTACTACACAATGAAATGGCCTGTTGGCCTTTTTTAGTGTATGGAAATAAATTCAGGAAAAATATGTTTGGTTCCAAGAGGATGAGTACATCCCAAGAGTAGGCACCACCATTAAGGATACTTCAGACAAGCAATTATTCAAGGTTTTCTTATTTTATAATTGAGTATGAGAATTTTTTGGAGCATGGGTATAAATTCTGGAAAAATAACTTTGGTTCCAAGAGGGTGAAAATATCCCAAGAAGAGGCACCAACATTAAGGGTACTTCTGATAAGCAGTTATTCAAGGTTTTGATATTTTATAATTGATTATGAGAACTTTAAAAATACTATACTATCAGCACCCTCATAGTGTCTCGATGTTTACTAGTATCTTGGGCCTGTCTTTCGCCTAGTTACTACCGTAGATATGGTGCACGGCCCTGCATCTTTTTTCCTGTGCCTTCTTCTACCTTCCCATATCTGTACCCCTTACCCTTTCCTCTGTCTCTCTCTCATTTATGTCCCCCTTCTCCTCTGTCTCTCTCATCTATGTCCCCCTTCCCCTCTCCTCTGTCACTATCTCATCTCTGTCCCCCTTCCCCTTTCCTCTGTCACTTTCTAATCTCTGTCCCCCTTCTCCTCTCCTCTGTGTCTCTCTCATCTCTGTCCCCCTTCTCCTCTCCTCTGTCTCTCTCATCTCTGTCCCCCTCCCCCTCTCCTCTGTCTCTCTCATCTCTGTACTCCTCCCCCTCTCCTCTGTCTCTCTCATCTCTGTAGCCCGTCCCCTCTCCTATGTCTCTCATCTCTGTCCCTCTTCCCCTCTCCTCTGTCTCTCATCTTTGTTCCTTCTCCTCTGTCTCTCTCTCATCTCTGTACCCCTTCCCCTCTCCTCTGTCTCTCCCGTCTCTGTTCCCTTTCCCCTCTCCTGTGTCTCATCTGTCTCCCTTCCCCTCTGTCTCTCATCTCTGTCCCCCTTCCCCTCTCCTCTGTCTCTCTCATCGCTGTATCTCTTCTCCTCTCCTCTGTCTCTCTCATCTCTGTTCCCCTTCCCCTCTCCTCTGTCTCTCTCATCTCTGTTCCCCTTCCCATTTCCTCTGTCTCTCTCGTCTCTGTTCCCCTTCCTCTCTCCTCTGTCTCTCTCATCTCTGTCCCCCTTCCCCTCTCCTATGTCTCTCTCATCTCTGTCCCCCTTCCCCTCTCCTCTGTCTCTCTCATCTCTGTATCTCTTCCCCTCTCCTATGTCTCGCCCATCTCTGTCCCCCTTCCCCTCTCCTCTGTCTCTCTCATCTCTGTCCCCCTTCCCCTCTCCTCTGTCTCTCTAATCTCTGTATCTCTTCCCCTCTCCTGTCTCTCTCATCTCTGTCCCCCTTTCCCTCTCCACTGTCTTTCTAATCTCTGTCCCCCTTCCCTTCCCCTCTCCTCTGTCTCTCTCATCTCCATCCCCATTCCCCACTTCTCTGTCTCTCTCATCTCTGTACCCCTTCCCCTCTCCTCTGTCTCTCTCATCTCTGTCCATCATTCCCTCTCCTCTGTCTCTCTCATCTCTATACCCCTTCCCCTCTCCTCTATCTCTCTCATTTCTGTCCATCATTCCCTCTCATCTCTGTTCATCATTCCCTCTCCTCTGTCTCTCTCATCTCTGTACCCCTTCCCCTCTCCTCTCTCTCTCTCTCATATCTGTACCCCTTCCCCTGTTTGTCTCCATCTCTCATCTCTGTTGCAGGAAAGAAGGAACGGGGCACGGAAGGTGGTACAACACACTGCAGAATGATATACAGCCCATTGGATGTGACAGAATACCTTTTGAACTAGCAATCACTTAATTTCCAACACATCACAGGGACAGACTCTATTCGGAGTACGTGTTCTTGCATGTGTTTTTGATACATCTGGGTGATCCTTAATTTCTAAAAGCTGAGATAAACAAAATTATAATTAACATGTCTAAAACCTGATAATTAATAAATTTGCCACTTAAAGCCATTTTTGCAGCAAAACGTGGGTCTGAATACTTATGCAAGCAGCATTCTTCAGATTTTGTTAAAAAAAACTCTTTAGACAAATGATTTCTGAGTTTGAAAATGTACTATAAGAGCCTACTGGTTCACAAGAAAATTACTGGGACTGATTGTGAGTTGCATGCAAAGTGGCAGCTCTGCCTTATGCTAATGCGAGAATTCTGAAGGCTAATGTTGGGGGTCCGTGCGTCTGCAAGCAGAAACCCCTGGCATCCGATGATTTTATGCCAACTGCGGTAAATGTCATCATTAGTATTGGCACTTGCACCAGCCCCATTCTAGATGCAAGAGATCTATCAGTAACAAGCTCCTCTTCCTCGTACACATGGCTCAGGATCTCACAGAGCTTTTGATACATGCCAACAACACTACATTGGCACTCCCACAAGTCAGGGTGGTTCTGTGCGCTTACATTGTTGCTAGCCAGCAGTGGCGGATGTATGGGTGAGGGCAATCAGTGCAATCGCCCCTCAGTAACACTTTTCCCCTGCCCACTACCACTGACTACTTTATAGCAGCACAGCAGCACATTGGGCATGGAGAGAGAGGAGACTGCTGCTGCTTTGTGGCAGCAGCCTCCCTGGATCCTTCGCAGCCCAGCACACAGCAGTCTCCTCTCTCTCCATGCCCAATGTGCCACTGTGCTGCTATAAAGTAGTCAATGGTAGTGGGCAGGGGAAAAGTGTTAGACGGGGGAATGGTTGCACTGATCTCGCCCTGCCACCTGGATTTACACCTGCTGCCCAGTTGCCACCCCCAAACCACCCAATTTCCTGAAAAGACAGATGCGTCCGAGTTCTGTATGACTCAGAATAGGACGGAACTGTGTAAAAAATGTGTATATTTGCATATGTGCATGTGCTGTACGCAAAAACTCCCAGTTTGCAGCTGTGTACATGTACAGAGTTCCGGGTGACTCAGAAACAGAAACAAACTGCGTAAATGTCATTTGTTATACAGAAATTTTTTTTGCAGTTATGGGGGTTGAATACATTTGCAAGCTACTATATCTATGGAATGTAGTTATTATCCCAGCTGTCTGGATGCGGTGCTCAGAATGCCAGCGCCATATCCTGACACCAGTCAGAATCCCACCACTGCCATCCCGAAAGGTGGTATGCAGTGGGGTTAGGGGGAGGGTTAGGCACTAGGGGGAGGGTTAGGTTTAGGCACTAGGGAGGAGAGTTAGGGTTAGGCACTAGAGGGGATGGTTAGAGTTAGGCACTAGGGAGGAGGGTTAGGGTTAGGCACTAGGGAGGAGAGTTAGGGTTAGGCACTAGGGGGGGTTAGGGTTAGGCACTAGGGGAGAGAGTTAGGGTTAGACACTAGAAGGGAAGGTTAGGGTTAGGCACTAGAGGGGATGGTTAGGGTTAGGCACTAGATTGGAGGGGAGGGTTAGGTTTAGGCACTAGGGGGAGGGTTAGGGTTAGACACTAGAGTGAAGGGTTAGGAACTAGAGGGGAAGGTTAGGGTTAGGTACTAGGGGGAGGGTTAGGGTTAGGCACTAGAGGGGAGGGTTAGGGTTAGGCACTAGAGGGGAGGGTTAGGCACTAGGGGGAGGGTTAGGGTTAGGCACTACAGGGGAGGGTTAGGGTTAGGCACTAGAGGGGAGGGTTAGGCACTAGAGGGGAGGGTTAGACACTAGAGGGGAGGGTTAGGGTTAGACACTAGAGGGGAGGGTTAGGTTTAGGCACTAGAGGGGAGGGTTAGGTTTAGGCACTAGGGGGAGGTTTAGGTTCTAGGGGGAGGTTTAGGGTTAGGCATTAGAGGGGAGGTTTAGGTTTAGGCACTAGGGGGAGGGTTAGGGTTAGGCACTAGAGGGGAGGGTTAGGCATAGGCACTAGAGGGGAGGGTTATGTTTAGGCACTAGAGGGGAGGGTTATGTTTAGGCACTAGAGGGAAGGTTATGTTTAGGCACTAGAGGGGGGTTACGATTAGACACTAGAGGAGAAGGTTAGGGTTAGACACTAGAGGGGAAGGTTAGGGTTAGGCACTAGAGGGGAAGGTTAGGGTTAGGCACTAGAGGGGAGGGTTATGTTTAGGCACTAGAGGGGAGGGTTAGGTTTAGGCACTAGGGGGAGGGTTAGGCAGTAGGGAGGAGGGTTAGGTTTAGGCACTAGAGGGGAGGGTTAGGTTTAGACACTAAGGAGAGGGTTAGGGTTAGGCACTAGGGAGGAGGGTTAGGCACTAGAGGGGAGGGTTAGGATTAGGCACTAGGGAGGAGGGTTAGGCACTAGGGGGGGTTGGGTTTAGGCACTAGAGGAGAGGGTTAGGCACTAGGGAGGAGGGTTAGGTTTAGGCACTAGGGAGGAGGGTTAGGTTTAGGCACTAGGGGGAGGGTTAGGTTTAGGCTCTAGGGGGAGGGTTAGGGTTAGGCACTAGAGGGGGGTTAGGATTAGTCACTAGAGGGGAGGGTTAGGTTTAGGCACTAGAGGGGAGGGTTAGGGTTAGGCACTAGAGGGGGGGTGTTAGGATTAGACACTAGAGGGGAAGGTTAGGGTTAGACACTAGAAGGGAGGTTTAGGTTTAGGCACTAGAGGGAGGTTTAGGGTTTGGCACTAGAGGGGAGGGTTAGACACTAGAGGGGAGGGTTAGGCACTAGCGGGAGGGTTAGGGTTAGGCACTAGAGGGGAGGGTTAGGGTTAGGCACTAGGGGGGAGGGTGAGGGTTAGACACTAGAGCGGAGGTTTAGAGTTAGGCATTAGCAGGGAGTTTTAGGTACTAGGGGGAGGGTTATGGCTAGGCACTAGGGTGAGGACTAGGGTTATGCACTAGGGGGAGGGTTAGGGTTAGGCACTAGTGGGGAGGGTTAGGGTTAGGCACTAGCGGGGAGGGTTAGGGTTAGGCACTAGAGGGGAGGGTTAGGGTTAGGCACTAGGGATGAGGGTTAGGTTTAGGCACTAGGGGTGGAGGTTAGGTTTAGGATGCGGGAACAGAGGGTTAAGTTTAGGGGTAGGGTTAGGATACTTACTGACAGGTGTCGGTATATTAACCCTGTCGGGATGCCGGTGCCGGCATCCTGTACCCAACAAATATCTATACCTATATCTATCTGTCAATCTATATTTTCTTGTTCCATTTATTTTGCTAGTCGTTCACTGGTCACATGCGCTTTTCCATCCCGAGATCCTGTCACATCAAATGTTATACATCTGTCACATAATATTTTTTTCTGTTGAAATTGCTATTGCTCAAACCCCTCACTATCACAGCGATTACTATTCGTAGTCTCTTTCATTCATGAAACATTCCTTATGTGAAACAGTTTGCACTTCTCATATCACATCTGGAGGATTTAGGGAGACTAATGTATTTATTTCTCTTTCATTACCCCAGCAGCTTTCGGAGATGAAATATTACAGCACAGGAAATGGGTTTTGCGCATTATTTTTTTTTTATAGCCTATTAATATGACTTATTTAGCTTTAAAAGTAGTCTTTGGTTCCCATGACAACGAGCATTATAATTTTTTTTTACGGTGGACTAAATAACATAGTCAGAATATATTGTCAGCTTTGGTTTATTTGTTCTGTCATTTGACTATAATAAAAAAAACAAACATAAGGAGTTTAAGAATTTTATGAAAGTTTAAAATTAGTCATGCATTCCTAAGTGTGCAAGGTTTAATGGAAGCAAATTGCTGTTACTTTTGTCGAATTATATGTAGCATGGACCTTTGGCAGTGAATATTAGAAAAGCACTATAAGCTTGGATTAAAAAAATTTAATTTATAGCTTAACACCTGGAGCAATCTATAACTGATGTCAATCTGACTCTGACTGAACAAACACTTTATAGCTACATTTAGTGAGTTTGCAAACTAACTATTTTCCTGTAAGACAGTTAAGGGCAGAAGAGGAATCTTCTTTGTGTGAGGCGTTTTGCATCATTTAATTTATACGTTTGAAGAATTGTTATTGCTTTGTGCTTAGAAGGTGTGAGAAACAATGCAGGGATTTTTTTTCTACTTAATGCTGTATGTTGTCTGTTGCAGACTTGTGAGAAACAATATATTGTCAATAAACAAAACGAATGAGGGGGAAGTGATTACGGTAGAGGGAAAATGTAATTATTTCAGCAAAGGCATTGTCTATGAAAATATGGTGCTTACTTCCGAAATATGGTGCTGTAGCTATGCTGTAGTACAGGGGTGGCCAACCACAGGCAAAGAGCCAAAAAATATCTGTAGTTAAGTGAAAGAGCCGATAGCACGTGCACGGCGTAGGCGCACATGCAAAAATGGGGCATGGCCTAGCTGTCACAAGGCCACGCCCCATTTTTGTGCACACGCCTTTGATATGACATTCGCAGGAGCATGACCCTCGTTTTTAGTCACACTGGGGACGAGCCCAGCATATTGAAAATACACAATTCACATTATCTTCCCAATATAAGTTTTTCACTTTTGAAGTGAAAGAAAAAGCCAGAGCAATATAAAAAACATTGAAATAGCCACGTTCACATAAAATACACAGAAACAAGCCATATCCACATAAAATACACATCCACATAAAATACACATTGAAATTCAGAACCACATAAAACACTTTGAAAAAGCCAGTGCCCATTATGCTGCGGCCCCCTGTAGTTGTGCCCCATATGCAATGCCCCCTGCAGTTGTGTCCATTAAGCAATGCACCTAGTAGTTGTGCCCCGTCTGCAATGCCTCCTGTAGCTGTGCCCATTATGCAGAGCCCCCCAGTAGTTGTGTCACTTTTGCAATGCCCCCTGTAGTTGTGCCCATTAAGCAATGCCCCCATTAGTTGTGGCCCTTATGGCAATGCCCCCTGTAGCTGTGCCCATTATGCAGGGCCCCCCAGTAGTTGTGCCCCTTCTGCAATGCCCCCTGTAGCAGTGCCCTTTAAGCAATGTCCCCATTAGTTGTGACCCTTATGCAATGCCCCCAGTAGTTGTGCCCCTTCTGCAATGCCCCCTGTAGCTGTGCCCATTATGCTAGTTGTGGCCCTTATGCAATGCCCCCCAGTAGTTGTGCCCCTTCTGCAATGCCCCCTGTAGCTGTGCCCATTATGCTAGTTGTGGCCCTTATGCAATGTCCCCCAGTAGTAGTGCCCCTTCTGCAATGTCCCCTCTAGCTGTGCCCATTAAGCAATGCCCCCAGTAGTTGTGGCCCTTCTGCAATGCTCCCTGTAGTCGTGCCCCCTAATATAGTGCCCCCAGTACTAGCCCCCCTTCCCCACCCACACCCCTATTAAGAAACGTAGCTGTCTTCATGCTGGCACCGCTTCTCGCCGCCAGGGGTCCCGATTCCCGCCGTTGCTGCTGCTGCCACTGCCTGCTGGATCTAAGTGGATCCAGCAGGTGCGAGGGCTCCTCACATTGTGGGTGACGTCATGACGTCACCCGCGCACTGCATCACTGGGAATGTTGGCCTCTGAAGTGATTAGAGGCTTCTTTAGTCTCTAATAGCTTCAGAGACCAGTGTTCTCAGTACTAATGGGGGTCTGCCGAGCCGCGAGCCAGGAGCCGCATCGGAAACTCAGAAGAGCCTCATGCAGCTCGAGAGCCACGGGTTGGCCACCCCTGCTGTAGTATTTCCAAAGAGATCATCAGAACAAGAACATAAACAGCAGCAGGAGAAGGTGGCTGGAATATTAGCAGGGTATGCGGTGTGGGCCACACTGGACCCATGGGCACATGCGCACCCATTATATATATGCCAATTGCTGACAAGCTTTTAACCCTTACAGGAGCATTGCTGGCTCTCTCAGTGGTCCAGGAGGTTTTCTCTCATGCAGGAGTCATTGGTTGGATTATGCAGGACTTCCTGTACGCAATCAAAATAGCTGGTATTTCAATTCAACCAACTCCAGTGTATCTGTGTGCTGGCAACTTTGGCGTGGAGGACCTATGCCAACATGTAGCCAATCCAATAATCTAAAAGTTAATAACAGCCAGAGTGATGATGCTGTCGAAGCTGGATTATTGGCTGAGATAAGATCAGTTTAAAATTGAATCGCAGTGACACCATCTTGCGACTGGCTGCAAGACGCCATTTTGCGAATGGCCGCCTAAGCGCCATTTTAGATAAACTCACACTTTAGTACATGTGGCGATATTACTATTAGCATCATGCAAATGCATCTGTGACCATCGCCATAAGTTACGGCGATTCACCAAAAGCCCATTTCATGACTTTACGTAGTTTGGGTGCTCTGGATAAAGTGTATATTATTATAATTCCCCTAAAGGATATATTTCAGAAATGGCTTTACAGTATGTCAAAATTGGATTGCATTAGCAACAACAGAGCAAATGGCCACGTGACAACTAGCCTGTGTAGACAAGCTTCCTGGATATAACGTCTGCTCTCACTCCAGGTGGCCCTGCTCGAATACACACCTTACCTTCAAAGCCAAGAGTGTTATCTTGGTTTTGGGTCTTGTAGTTGTGCTAATTTGCATTTACACAAGAGCCTGGGAGAATAAAGGACTTTACTTTTGAGCCTGGGAATGGTGGGGGCTGCTGAGAGAGGGGGGCATGTGGAACTATAAGGGTCAGCATTCCACACTGCTAGGTGTTCACTTAGTTAAGTGAGATTTAAGTGCACCATTTCTCATACACACATTAATACGCACAATTGCGCTGGTAACTAATCGCATATTAGCAAATGCATAAGATCCTATATGAAAATGCTGTTCATTAGCTTTATGCGCATGCATCTGCTCCAAGTTAAGTAGCATCTTTATATCAAACCCCGCATACTCACACATTACATATCCACATACAAGGTTCCATAAGCTTTAAGGGATAAGATTTAAGTTCGTTCATTTAGTATAAATACTGTGAATTAAAGATTATTTGGTAACTATGGTTTTATACTAAGTAAGCCGTGTTTGGTTTTGTACAGATGCGTACTCTTTCAACAGAATTCCGGTATTATCGGTGTGGAGATCGCATCATGCATTCTCAACTTATGGACCGCAGAGACTTCAAGCAACAAAATGTATATTATATGAACAACTGTTAGGATGTTGCATGGGGCGGGAAACCAGAGACCCTCAGTTGTTGGAGGCTGGGTTGTGTCTATTTGAATCAGCCTGTTAAATGCTCTGTAACAGATGCATCCCCCTTGAGGACCAATGGCATCAGCAACAAACTTCTCTATTGTGTTGTCTATTTCTGGGGGGTATAAATATGTGTGCTCCAACACTGGGTTTTAGTCTTCTTGCTGAATGCTGACTGACGAGTGGTTTATTGCTGATGCCTAACATCTGGACCAGAGAGCGCTGCGTATGTATAATTGTACTTGGGTCTGTATAATCTCCTTGCGCTTAGATTATATGAGGATCATAGCGTGTAACTGCTGTACTTTTACTTGAATAATACTTTGTGCTTTGGAACCACAGATTCTAGGTCTGAAGTCTTTATTTACTGTATGACTGCGTACGCAAAATAGCGTCATCCTTAGAGGTTTATAGGTAGGATATTAGAAGGTATAGGCAGAGGTATATAGAGGTTCAAATATAGATTCCTTAATGCCAATTGGTATGGTTTTGCGATACTACTAAAATCACCTCAACACAGTACCAGATTAAGGTGCACATGGGCCTGGAGATGAAACTGATGAAGGGCCCATTGTGTGCTGCCGGAGGGGGTGTGACCAGTGCCGCAGGGGTGCGACTAGTGATGTGGTAGGCATGACCAATGCTGGGGGTGTGTGGCCTGGGCTGCGGGGTGTGGGTAGCACATAAATGGGATGGGGAAGTGTGGGAGGCAGACCAAGGTGACCCAGGTCTCTGTACTAGTGTGCGTATTGAAATACTAGTGGACAGGATCATAAGGAGGCCCGGGCCGACTTCACAGACTTTAGGCTGCTCAGCTACTCTGTCCCTTTAGGTGCTGAGGGGGCGCTGAGACCATATGTTGTGCATGAAGAGCTTGTGAATCCTTTGGCTGCGCTGTGGTGACCGCTGTAGCATGTCCTGGACCAGGGACGTATCTAATACTTTGTGGGCCCCTTCCCCCCATAGCTTTTAATAGAGACACATTTTTCTGCAGTGTTACACCACAGTGATATGGGGGATGTCCCGGCTGCTGCCTTTCATTTTTAATGCAAGCATACAGCTGACTTTTTTGAAACTTAATAACACCATTAGTTAATAAATTATATATATATTTATATATATTACAATTATAAATTGTGCCCCAAAACTCAGCATTTCTGGGCTCTATTTCCCAATGAGACATAACCCCTTCAGCACTCGTTAAAAGGATTTATGCTCTCTGATCAGTATTTAACAAACAGGAGTAAGTTTACCATATATGTATATATATATATATATATATATATATATATATACATATATATATATATTAGGGATGTGCAGGCTCGGATAGGTTCGAGTTTGCACGTTGAGTTCGGATTTTTCCCTCCAAAAAAACGGAACTCAGAAAGAGGCTAAACGTCATCTTACATGGACGAACATCATCATTCCTGGACAAAAGTCCAGGAATGATGATGTTCGTCCATGTAAGATGACGAACATCAATGTCTTCAGTTCCTGCTTGTTCTTGGGGCATTTTCCCTTCAGTTTTGTCTTCATCAAGTGAAATGCATGCTCAATCAGATTCAGGTCAGGGGATTGACTTGGCCATTGCATAACATTCCACTTTTTAGCCTTAAAAAACTCTTTGGTTGCTTTTGCAGTATGCTTCGGGTCATTGTCCATCTGCACTGTGAAGCGCCGTCAAATGAGTTCTGAAGCATTTGACTGAATATGAGCATATAATATTGCTCGAAACACTTCAGAATTAATTCTGCTGCTTTTGACACACATCATCAATAAATACAAGGGAACCAGTTCCATTGGCAGCCATACATGCCCATGCCATGACACTACCACCACCATGCTTCACTGATGAGGTGGTATGTTTTGGATCATGAGCAGTTCCTTTCCTTCTCCATACTCTTCTCTTCCCATCACTCTGGTACAAGTTGATCTTTTTCTCATCTGTCCATAGGATGTTGTTCCAGAACTGTAATGGCTTTTTTAGATGTTGTTTGGCAAACTAATCTGGTCTTCCTGTTTTTGTGGCTCAGCAATGGTTTACATCTTGTGGTGAACCCTCTATATTCACTCTTGTGAAGTCTTCTCTTGATTGTTGACTTTGACACAGATACACCTACCTCCTGGAGAGTGTTCTTGATTTGCCCAACTGTTGTGAAGGGGTTTTTCTTCACCAGGGAAATCATTCTGCTGTCATCCACCACAGTTGTTTTCCGAGTCTTTTGGTGTTGCTGAGCTCTCCGGTGCGTTCTTTCTTTTTAACAATGTTCCAAACAGTTGATTTGACCACACCTAATGTTTTTGCTATCTCTCTGATGGGTTTGTTTTGATTTTTCAGCCTAATAATGGCTTGCTTCACTGATAGTGACAGCTCTTTGGATATTGAGAGTCGACAGCAACTGATTCCAAATGCAAATGACACATCTAGAATCAACTCCAGACCTTAATTGATAATGAAATAATGAGGGAATAGCCCACACCTGTACATGAAATAGCTTTTGAGTTGAGTCCCATTACTTTTGGACCCTTAAAAAGTGGGAGGCACATATAGAAACCGTTGTAATTCCAACACCGTTCACCTAATTTGGATGTAATTACCCTCAAATTAAATCTGAAAGTCTGCAGTTAAAGCACATCTTGTTTGTTTCATTTCAAAGACATTGTGGTGGTGAATAGAGGCCAAAATATGAAAATTTTGTCAATGTCCCAATATTTATGCACCTGACTGTATATATACATATATATATACACACACACACATGCATCTCAACTGTCCCACTTTGAGCGGGTCGGTCCCGTTTTTCTGGGACTGTCCCGCCGTCCCACCCGCGGGCCGCAGTGTCCCGCGGTGTGGGGGGGAAGTTGCATACAGGCCACATCTGCATGCCCACTCTGCACTGTTGGAGACATTTTTGCTACCTAATGTTTGCTTCAGTGCAGTGGTGTATCTGTAATTGGTGCAGAGCATGTGGTGCACACCCATTCAATATACTTACCTCGTGCAGCTTCTAGCACGTTAGAGGAACCACCAGGAAAACAGCACCAGCCCAGTTTAAAGAGTCTACCTACCATGCACATGCACTGGCACAAGGGGGGAGGGGACCACTTGGACACCACACACGGGTCCCCTCCCCTCATAAGATGTCCCTGGTCTTGAGTGGATATGAGCCAGTTATGTGATTTGCGGACTATTCCGTAAGACCTTCAGTAGCCAGAGCTCTCACAATGGCATGCTCCCATCTGGATATTAGTGTGGACTACACCACTGGACAATCAGTAGCCAGAGCTCTCACAATGGCCTGCTCCCACTCGGATACTAGTGCGGACCATCCTCACTGAGCTTTCCATCTGCCAGGATATCAACCCAGTGTCTCTCTCACTGTACAATTTTGTGGTTATCCACCATGGACAGTGCCAGCTGTTTACACCTGATACAGGGCCAGCTCAAAGCTCATTCTTCCAGGGCAGCCACACAAGGGCACCACCCCATAGTGGGGTGAGTCACTGACACAGCTGCAACGCAAGCTGAGGTGCTGAGGGCACAGTGTGACTACGGCTGGCTTTGGTGAGGTGAAGACTCTGCGGTGCTGAGACAGCTGAGCATGTGATGGATGAAATACATTGATGTTAAATGCTTTTAATAATAATAATGAATGCAGGAGATTGCAGGTGGGAAATTAGTGTGAAAATCAGGAGCAGGATGTTCTCTTATTGTGAAAAGGATCCTGGTTAGAGGGGAGCCGGCATGTTATACAGTGTAGTTCTCGAGATAAGCAACATTTTCAGAACTGTTAAGTTGAGTACAGGGCGGGTTCTAGACAAAGTGGAGCCCAGGGCAGAAATTTCCTCTGGTGCTCCATACTAAAAATGTACATATGTCAGTTTAATATAACAATATGCAGCACAAGGCATGGCGCGGGTCACTTGTATCAGGCATCTGACCTTTGTAGTTTTTTTTTACCCAGATTACGTACTTTTTTCTTGTATTTTGAGTCTTACTATAATATGAGTGTAATATATTGTTGGTACAGAGACTTATTGTAGGCTTATTCTCAATATCCATTTTCTAATATAGTTTGAAGATTTACATTACTGCAAGACAGGTTGCACTTTACATGTAATGTAAGGTATCCATAATCTCTTTCACAGGGGCCTATTCATTAACACATAAAAATCGATGGAGGTAATTAGGTTTAGAACTCGCATGGAGTTCTACCTAATTATAGGAGGAATTCATCATTCCTCCTCTCCATAACTATCTATTCCGAAAAGCTGTCATTTTTGCGATGACAGCTTTTCGGGAAATAGATAGTTTTCCCTACCTACACTGCATTACCGCAGCTGGAATCCGTGCTTCGCATGCGCTGTTACATTCGCAAACCCAGCGCATGCGCAGCACTACTTAGAGCTGCGGTAATTTTGTGTACCCCCCAACCCCCCCTCTACCCTCCGCTCAACTCCCCACCCCCCTGTCCCGCACTTACCTGTCTGTGCAGCAGCCTCCAGCTCCATCCTGCTGGTCTGTCACATGGTCTCCCAGCAGACCACAGTACAGATTAGAAAAAAAAATGTTTTTTTTTCTAATCTTTATTGTGTTCTGCTGGGAGAACACAGTGTCCAACCAGCCTCCGGAGCCAGAGGACGCATCAGAGCGCCGGAGGGAGACGTCGGGGGACCTGTCCAGCTGTAAGCAGGTAAGTTTCACCTGCTATTCGCCACCTCACAGTGGCGGATAGTACCTCCATCAAATTCCGAAAATACATAATTTTTGGAATTTGATGAATACCATAATCTCCACATCCTCATACTAATGTATGGGGAGTGTGGAAATTAACACAGGGGAACTTAACCAGGAGATATCAGTGATATCTCCTGCGTTAAGATACTTCATGAATACTAAAATAACGTTATTTAAGGAAAATGTCCTTAAAAACGTTAATTTAGTGTTGATGAATAGGCCCCACAGGCTGCTAGTAGACCTATTGCCTACCCTGACCTGCCATTTATCCAAGCACCCTGCAGGATTTATTTGATAACAGGCACATTGTTATTTGATTTTTTGTTCAGTGTCCCTTATATACATTGGAGCTACAGTGCTTAATATACCACCACATTTTTATTCCATTTTATTGATATTGGTTCTAATATGATCTTAAGATGAAACCTGTATGATACTAATGCCTCCAACGCTGTTTGGAAATGTAATGATCTATGTTTAGGTGGTCTCATAGCGCTTGCATTTCTCTATATTGCACCTAAATAAAAGCTGTCATTGGAACCCTTACCACAGCCCAAAGTTATCACATCACACCTAAGGTGTCAGTAATCCATGTGGGCTTCATACAAAGATTTTATGCAATTCAGACTCTGAGTGTCAAAGTCTTAATATAGTTTTTTTTTTATTTATGTTTCTTTTCTCTTTGTCAGATACTGTTTTGTAATTATTAATGTGACTGGACCATCTTTTGACATTTTCCCCTCAGCTCACTTTGTAAAGGAGAAAAATGAATAATCCTCATTCTGTAAGCTGCAGATTTATGCAGTGAGTATCCTGTTAAATGCTATTCATTTTACCCTTGTAAGTATTATTTTCACGTATTGCTAATCACACATTGTAACCTATGAAGTGCACCCAAGATGGCTGCCTCGCCTTGTGCTCTCTTGTGTAGAATAAACAATGCATGGTTCTGATGATTTAGCAAGGATCTCTCTTAGTATTTTTTTATCTCTAGTGCGCCTAAAATGGCTGCCTCACCTGGATCCTTTGTGGGTAGGATGAATAATCCTTGGAAATGATGACCCAAAATGGCTGCTATTTGTATTTTATTCATGGTTTCTAAAATCTAAAGCTCTGTATTATGTTCATAGTATCTGTAAAGCGCCTTGAGTTCTATTGGAGAAAAGTGCTATATAAGTGTAATATTATTATTTTGTATTTTATTTATTATTGTTACTACTTAGCAGGAGTTTTTCACCCATTTATGGTATTGTTGACTTGCATTAGTCTCTCACATACAAATATAATGTTTCCCTACCAATTCTTGATCACATATTACTCAGAGGCATCGATCCATTCTCACAATTTCTCCATAAAGCCCTCTCATTTGCATTGTCACCTCAGTGTTTAGGCTCTAAGCCTGCAGATCTCACACCTTTACCTATACTTTATCTAAGCTGTGACTTCATCCCCTCAGCCTTCCCACCACCATACCATTACCATTCCATTCCATTACCAACTCTGCTCTCATTTACCTCGCCAGACCTCACTTTAGCTTCTTCACGTTGTGAGAGCATTTATTAATAAAAATAACGACAACTTCAAGCAAAATATGTTTAAAAAAATAATGTAAGCCTTTATTTAAAGTAAAATGTAAGCCTTTATTTAAAGTATTCTGCATTATAAAATAGAGAATTCTGGACCAATGTTGATCCAGAATTCCTAAGGTGATTATCCACTACACGAGTGTAGAATGACTGTACGATCACTACATTGTAATCATTTAATTGTTCATCATCCTGTGCAGTGGATAATGTGCCCACACTGGATGATATGTAATTCAGTGCAGGCTCCCTCCCTCATCCCCGAACATGCACAACCTGTCGATGACAGATTTCGACTATGACCAGCGGGAGCGCGCATCGCTGGTCATTGCCGGCATATTTACTGCATGATTAATGAACGATTGAATGATAACGATGTCATAATCGTTCAATCACTCAATTTTATCGTGTAGTGGATATGCACCTTTACACTCTTGTCCTATAAGAGGAACAAGATGGCGGAAACTTCATGACTCACAAAGAATCATCCTTCAGCACTCAGGAGAGGAAAAACCCCTTGTGGAGGAAACCTCTGGGGACCCATGGCTGAAGGACTGCCTGTCCCTCTAGGCATTAAGAGTCTACGCAGAGTTTGCCCAAATCACCCGCCCACCACTTTCCGTGAATAACCCGTCATCCCTTCGGTCACCTCAATCTGCTACTTTGACCTATTACCCGGCCAGTGATAAATGCATTTGCACATCGATGTTGAGCGCATGTCCACAGTGAGAGATAGAAAAGAGTGTGACAGACAGGGGAAGTGGGCATGGGAGGGGGAGAGACAAGACAGAGAGGTGAAGATGGGGGTGGGAAGAAAACACCCTAGCACCCCCTTAGTATTTAGAGCTCCATGTAAGAAAGAGTCATGACTCCTTTAGTACTCATTTCTGGTGCTAAAACGGGTGATGATTGCAATGCTATATTCAGCAAACAGCTCTAACGCTGTTTCTGAAGTCCCCACAGGGTTTGAGCTCTATGCGCATACACAGATGGTCATCACGTATGTACATTAGTCAGTGACCCATCGCCGGCAGCGTTAGGCTGCCAGCAACACAGCAGAGGATGCAGTGGAGGAGGAGGACACCGCTGGAGCTCTCTGGGCAGGTAAGTGATGGTAAATACCAGCCTAAGCTGCCCTTATCTTTGTCCAGTCACTAACCTTATGGAGTATCTCCTGCAGGTGTGTGGTGCAGTGTCAGTGATCTGGTAGCGTATGAGAGAGGCAGCAACAGCAAAGCCCTGATACAGGCAGTTACCATTATGACATCACAGCATGACCTCACAGACTCCAACAGACAGGCCAAGACTGGTTATTTCTGGTTTGAGGCCCCTGGTGTCTTTTGTATGACTGACCTAAGGGAAATGTGATGTCACTTCTTATTTACACCTATTACATTCACATCAGATTATTATTATTTTTATGGCAGGGTTTCCCTATTAATCTTTGGCTACTGTATATAGGGCTTTGTATAAACCCAATTTCACTGTGGTTATATTGTTTTTTAATGTTACAGTGATCACCTCAATTAAGGATTAATCACTGATTATGGCACTGACCTCCCTCAAAAGTGTTGTGATACTTTTAATTAAACATCATATTAGCCAGAAAACTCAACTCCCCATCCTCTCCCGTCCCCATTAAGATCTGCAGAGCAACTATGAAAAGTGTTGCAGAACTTTATTTAAAAAAAATATTATAATAATTAATAACAGTTGTCAAAAGCAGTACCACAGTAAGGTGCACATCGGCCTGGAGTTGAAATTTATGAAGGGCCTATTATTTGCTGCTGGGGGTGTGACCAGCGCCACAGGGGTTCAACTAGTGATGTGGTAGGCATGACCAATGCTGTGGGGGTGTGGCCTGTGCTGCGGGGTGTGGGTAGCACATAAATGGGATGGGGCAGTGAGGGAGGCAGACCGAGGTGACCCGGGTCTCTTTATTAGTGTGTGTATTGACACTCTAGTGGACAGGGGCATAAGGAGGCCCGGGCCGACTTCACAGACTTTAGGCTGCTCAGCCACTCTGTCTCTTTAGGTACTGAGGGGGCGCTGAGACCTTATGTTGCGCATGGAGAGCTTGTGAAGCCTTTCACTGCACCGCGGCAACATCTGTATTATGTCCCAGACAAGGGACGTTACTAGAAGTTTGTGGGCCCCTGCAGTGTTTGATCACAGTGATATGGGGGTGTGCTTATGTGATACCCCCAAACCTGCAGTGTTTTCTCCAGCATGGAAGGGGTTAATGGCCAGGAGTTGGGACCCTGCTGATCCCTTGGAGATGGTTCTGCCAGCCTTAAGGAGGAAAACTAGAGAGAGGCTGTTGGGGGTGGAGCTAGAGAAGCCCAGTGAGTTCTGCACAAGACTGAGAGAGGAGCGTGGCAGGAGCCATGGTGTGTGCTGGAGAGTGCTGTGACTGAGGGCACAGAGAGCAGGGATCAGCAGCTGATCGGGGTGACTGTGAGGAGAAGACCCCTCTCATGTAAGGCAGCAGGACAAGAGAAGCTGACAGGACACATATCTATTAAAGCTGCTGCAGCCCAAAGGAGAGGAGAGAGTGTGCATGCTGCAAAGACAAGTGCTGGCATCTGGACAGGTAGCCCAAGCATTACAGCACATGGCAAGTAAAAAGCACCCCAGTAAAGACTGAGATCAGTCAGCACATAGAAGTCAGTGATCTCAGGGCATCCAGCTTACTGCTGTACAGTGAGAGAAGCCTGCAGCAGGATATACAGCAGTAGTGCATAACACAGAACTGTGCAGGATATACAGCAGTAGTGCATAACACAGAACTGTGCAGGATATACAGCAGTAGTGCATAACACAGAACAGGCAGAGACAGTGACACCATTTTGGATACCAGTAATACAGTTCAGTATCATCTATAAAGTTTGTGCACCAACGAAAGGCTGTACAGTGAATTCTGAGTACTCACAGGGACATTGTGCTTTCTATCTATTGAATTTATAGTTGAACCATTTGAGATTCTGCCAACTACAACTGCAACTTGGTATATTTAGTTTAACTACCTCTAACACATAGAGGGAGCAGGTTGGCATTCATATGTTTAGCATGAGGTTTTATTAGAAGTACACAGTATGTATAGAGTGAACCTAAGCTTATTAATGTGATATCCTCAGGCTTGGACTGGCCCAGCGGGGAGCCGGGTAATTCCCCGGTGGGCCCGACTGCTCTGAGGCCACGCCCCTTTCAGTGAGGAGGCGGGGCTTAGCGGGCCGCGATCGCGGCAGCGGGGAAGGAGGGGGAGGCCGGGTGATGCTGCACAGCATGTGTCATGGACACTGTGTCAGAAGCGCAGCGGAGGTAAAATAATAGGCTGTATACATTGCTGCTTGTGTGTTTTAGTCCAATCAGCAGCAGAGATTAAAAACAGGCATGCCTGTCAACCATTTAGCACAGTAGGGGGAGTGGCCTCAGCACAGGATGGTGTGGGACGGGTCCTCTCCTCTGAGAACTGGCAGGCGGAGACAGAGACAGTTCATGTTGAGAAAAAAAGTATTTGTATGCAGAGTCCTAGCAACAGTGAAATTGCCCAATAACCTATTGGCAATAGGTGAATCACACACAGTGGACACATTAGAGGTTACCGCGTTAGACACATACTGAGGGCACTACAGGGGAGATTCCTGCTGCTCTCACATCAGCCCGTCCTGTCAGCATCAGTCCTAGCAGCCAGCAATATTGTCCTATAGCCCTCAGTGACCTGACTCCCTCTCACTGTGAGCACTACACTCACAGTGTCTTGTCTGTCTTGTCTCATGGCTGCTCCTCCTCCTCACAGCTGCGGGACCTGTTACCTCCTTCTGCCTGCTCAGTGACTGCAGATGAAAGATCCTTCTGCAAGAGGTGAGTGGGGGAAGGGGTGGGGGTTGAATTGAGGCATTAGGTACACTGTTATATATGTGTATGTGTGCTGGGTGATAAATATGCATTGCTATAGGTGTTTGTGTTCTGTATTGTCTAGTGTGATCTGTATATTGTTATATATGTTTATATTAGGGGTGTGCACCGGCCACTTTTCGTGTTTTGTGTTTTGGTTTTGGATCTGGATCTTTCTTCGTGTTTTGGATCTGGATTGGTTTTGCCAAAACCACCCTTCCGTGTTTTGGGTTCTGGGTTTTGTGTTTTGGATCTGTATTTTTTTTAAAAAAAGCATAAAAACAGCTAAAATCACAGAATTTGTTGGTTTCTCTGCTCCTATGCTATTATTAACCTCAATAACCTTAATTTCCACTCATTTCCAGTCTATTCTGAACACCTCACACCTCACAATAGTGTTTTCATGTCCAAAAGGTTGCACCGAGGTAGCTGGATGACTATGCTAAGCGACACGAGTGGGCGGCACAAACACGTGACCCATCTAGGAGTGACACTGCAGTGGCAGACAGGATGGCAGTTAGAAAAACTAGGCCCCAAACTGTACATAATGCAAAGAAAAAAAAGAAGTGCAAGATGGAATTGTCCTTGGGCCCTCCCACCCACCCTTATGTTGTATAAACAGGACATGCACACTTTAACAAATCAATAATTTCAGCACCAGGGTCTGCCACACAACTGTGGCTGAAATGATTGGTTCGTTTGGGCCCCCACAAAACAAGCTGGCAATTAATGTGTCCCTGCACAAACTGGCTCTACGGAGGCAAGATGTCATCCTCATCCTCCTCATCCACCGATTCCTCACCCTCTTCAGTGTGTACATCCTCATCCTCACAAAGTATTAACTCGTCCCCACTTGAATCCACCACCACAGGTCCCTCTGTACCTTCTGGAGGCTGGTCTCCCTGGAAGAGCTGATAATTCATTTTGATGAACATCATCTTCTCCACATTCTGTGGAAGCAACCTCCTACGCCTTTCGCTGACAAGGTTCCCGGCTGCACTAAACACTCTTTCGGAGTACACACTGGAGGGGGGGCAACTCAGGTAAAATAGAGCCAGCTTGTACAGGGGCCTCCAAATTGCCTCTTTTTCCTGCCAGTACAGGTATGGACTGTCTGACATGCCTACTTGGATGCTGTCACCGATGTAATCCTCCACCATTCTGTCAATGGTGACAGTATCATATGCAGTGACAGTAGACATGTCAGAAATTGTTGCCAGGTCCTTCAGTCCGGACCAGATGTCCAAACTTGGTCCTGCCTGCCCTGCATCACCGCCAGCGGGTTGCTTAGGATACCTAAGTTTTTTCCTGGCAGCCCCAGTTGCGGGAGAAAATGAAGAAGGAGCCGTTGACGTGTCACGTTCCGCTTCAGCTGACAGTGTGTTCACCAGCAGGTCTTTGCACCTCTGCAGGCTTGTGTCGGCCGGAAAGAGAGACACCACATAGGCTTTAAACCTAGGATCAAGCACGGTGGCCAAAATGTAGTGGTCTGATTTCAACAGATTGACCACCCTGGAATCCTGGCAAAGCGAATGAAGGGCTTCATCCACAAGTCCCACATGCCGAGCGGAATCGCTCCGTCTTAGCTCCTCCTTCACTTTCTCCAGCTGCTTCTGCAAAAGCCTGATGAGGGGAATGACCTGACTCAAGCTGGCTGTGTCTGAACTGACTTCACGTGTGGCAAGTTCGAAGGGCTGGAGAACCTTGCACAACACGGAAATCATTCTCCACTGCGCTTGAGTCAGGTGCATACCCCCTCCTTTGCCTATGTCATAGGTGGATGTATAGGCTTGTATGGCCTTTTGCTGCTCCTCCATCCTCTGAAGCATATAGAGGGTTGAGTTCCACCGCGTCACAACCTCTTGCTTCAGGTGATGGCGGGGCAGGTTCAAGAGTGTTTGCTGGCGCTCCAGTCTTCGGCACGCAGTCGCTGAATGGCGAAAGTGGCCAGAAATTTTTCGGGCCACCCAAAGCGTCTCCTGCACGCCCCTGTCGCTTTTCAGAAAATTCTGCACCACCAAGTTTATTGTGTGAGCAAAACATGGGACGTGCTGGAATTTGCCCAGATGTAATGCCCGCACAATATTGGTGGCGTTGTCAGATATCACAAATCCCCAGGAGAGTCTAAGTGGGGTAAGCCACTGGGCGATGATTTCCCTCAGTTTCTCTAAGAGGTTGTCGGCGGTGTGCCTCTTACTGAAACCGGTGATACACAGCGTAGCCTGCCTTGTAAAGAGCTGGCGTTTCTGAGATGCTGCTACTGGTGACGCTGCTGCTGTTGCTGCGTAAGGTGATACATCTACCCAGTGGGCTGTCACAGTCATATAGTCCTTAGTCTGCCCTGTTCCACTTGTCCACATGTCCGTGCTTAAGTGGACATTGTGTACAACGGCATTTTTCAGGACACTGAGGACACTTTTTCTGACGTTTCTGTACAGTCTCGGTATCGCCTGCCTAGTGAAGTGGAATCTAGACGGGATTTGGAACCGGGGACACACTACCTCCATCAATTGTCTAAATCCCACTGCACTAATGGCGGATACCGGACGCACGTCTAACACCAACATAGCAGTCAAGGCCTCAGTTATACGTTTTGCTTCAGGATGACTGCTGTCGTACTTCATCCTCCTCGCTAAGGACTGTTGGAGGGTCAATTGTTTAGTAAAAGTAGTGGTGTTCCTACTTCCTCTCTGGGATGATGAACGACTCCCAGCAGCAGCAACAGCAGCGGCAGCAGTAGGCGTAGCAATGCAGGATCCTCCAGAGGAATCCCGGATAGGAGAGTCAGTCATGCCAGTGACATGGCCTGCAGGACTACTTCTGATCCTGACTAAGGAGGAAATTGACGAGGAGGGAGTTGACGGTGTGGTTTGCAGGCGCTTGGATACAACAGGACAACGGGATTTAGGTGTCCCTGGACTGCTTACGGTCTTAGCCAAAGTTTCTGAACTTGACAGTAACTTTTTATGAACGCGCTGCAGGTGCCGTATAAGGGAGGATGTTCCTAGGTGGTTGACGTCCCTACCCCTACTTATTTCACCTTTACATATGGTACATATGGCAAGACAGTTGTTGTCCGGATTTGGATAGAAATATTGCCAGACCAAAGAGGTGGAATGTTTGGTCTTCTGCCCAGGCATGACCGTGATGGGCTTTTTCATCCCACGGACAACAACTGTCTCCCCCGGAGCCTGATTTAAACAAACCACATCACCATCAGAATCCTCCTCGCCAACTTCCTCCTCAGCGCCAGCTACACCAGTATCCTCATCCTGTTGTACTTCAACAGTGACATCTTCAATTTGCATATCAGCAAGTGGACTGTGGGTGCTCCTTTCAGCACTTGCAGGGGGCGTGCAAATGGTGGAAAGAGCCACCTCTTCCCGTCCAGTGCTGGGAAGGTCAGGCATCGCAACCACCACCACACTTGGACTCTCCTTGGGGATTTGTGATATCTTCTTAGAAAGCACAGTTCTTCGCTGTGCTTTTGCCAGCTTAACTCTTTTGATTTTTTTAGTGGGAGGAGGGCTTCCATCGTCATGTGAAGCTGAACCACTAGTCATGAACATACTAGGGATCGACCTTAGCCGTTCCTTGCCACTCCGTGTCGTAAATGGCATATTGGCAAGTTTACGTTTCTCTTCAGCTGATTTAAATGTCTTTTTCAAGGTCATTTTCCTGAACTTTGCCATTTGGGATTGTATGTGCCCTCTACTATGACATTGGGCATCGGCCTTGGCAGACGACGTTGATGGCATGTTATCGTCTATGTCATGACTAGTGGCAGCAGCTTCAGCACTAGGAGGAAGTGGTTCTTGATCTTTCTCTATTTTATTTTTATCGGAGAAAGTTTGGTCCTCCATTTATGTTATATCGATTTGATATATACGTGCGGCTAAACACAGAAAATAATTTTTTTTTTGGTTTGGACTGGAGTGTACTTTGGGGGTTACAGCACCCTTTAACAGTCAAGCCAGTCGGCCCTTTACTTATGACACAGGCGCACGCTTGGCACTACTTTGTTGATGCACGTGCGGCTACTGCGCACACAATTCACAAACACAGAAAATAATTTTTTTTTGGTTTGGACTGGAGTGTACTTTCGGGGGTTACAGCACCCTTTAACGGTCAAGCCAGCTGGCCCTTTACTTATGACACAGGCGCACGCTTGGCACTACTTTGTTGATGCACGTGCGGCTACTGCGCACACAATTCACAAACACAGAAAATAATTTTTTTTTTGGTTTGGACTGGAGTGTACTTTGGGGGTTACAGCACCCTTTAACGGTCAAGCCAGCCGGCCCTTTACTTATGACACAGGCGCACGCTTGGCACTACTTTGTTGATGCACGTGCGGCTACTGCGCACACAATTCACAAACACAGAAAATAATTTTTTTTTTGGTTTGGAGTGGAGTGTACTTTGGGGGTTACAGCACCCTTTAACGGTAAAGCCAGCCGGCCCTTTACTTATGACACAGGCGCACGCTTGGCACTACTTTGTTGATGCACGTGCGGCTACTGCGCACACAATTCACAAACACAGAAAATTATTTTTTTTTGGTTTGGACTGGAGTGTACTTTCGGGGGTTACAGCACCCTTTAACGGTCAAGCCAGCCGGCCCTTTACTTATGACACAGGCGCACGCTTGGCACTACTTTGTTGATGCACGTGCGGCTACTGCGCACACAATCACAAACACAGAAAATAATTTTTTTTTTGGTTTGGACTGGAGTGTACTTTGGGGGTTACAGCACCCTTTAACGGTCAAGCCAGCCGGCCCTTTACTTATGACACAGGCGCACGCTTGGCACTACTTTGTTGATGCACGTGCGGCTACTGCGCACACAATTCACAAACACAGAAAATATTTTTTTTTTGGTTTGGACTGGAGTGTACTTTCGGGGGTTACAGCACCCTTAACGGTCAAGCCAGCCGGCCCTTTACTTATGACACAGGCGCACGCTTGGCACTACTTTGTTGATGCACGTGCGGCTACTGCGCACACAATTCACAAACACAGAAAATATTTTTTTTTTTGGTTTGGACTGGAGTGTACTTTCGGGGGTTACAGCACCCTTAACGGTCAAGCCAGCCGGCCCTTTACTTATGACACAGGCGCACGCTTGGCACTACTTTGTTGATGCACGTTCGGCTACTGCGCACACAATTCACAAACACAGAAAATAATTTTTTTTTTGGTTTGGACTGGAGTGTACTTTCTGGGGTTACAGCACCCTTAACGGTCAAGCCAGCCGGCCCTTTACTTATGACACAGGTGCACGCTTGGCACTACTTTGTTGATGCACGTGCGGCTACTGCGCACACAATTCACAAACACAGAAAATATTTTTTTTTTTGGTTTGGACTGGAGTGTACTTTCGGGGGTTACAGCACCCTTAACGGTCAAGCCAGCCAGCCCTTTACTTATGACACAGGCGCACGCTTGGCACTACTTTGTTGATGCACGTGCGGCTACTGCGCACACAATTCACAAACACAGAAAATAATTTTTTTTTTGGTTTGGACTGGAGTGTACTTTCTGGGGTTACAGCACCCTTAACGGTCAAGCCAGCCGGCCCTTTACTTATGACACAGGCGCACGCTTGGCACTACTTTGTTGATGCACGTGCGGCTACTGCGCACACAATTCACAAACACAGAAAATAATTTTTTTTTGGTTTGGACTGGAGTGTACTTTCGGGGGTTACAGCACCCTTTAACGGTCAAGCCAGCCGGCCCTTTACTTATGACACAGGCGCACGCTTGGCACTACTTTGTTGATGCACGTGCGGCTACTGCGCACACAATTCACAAACACAGAAAATAATTTTTTTTTGGTTTGGACTGGAGTGTACTTTCGGGGGTTACAGCACCCTTTAACGGTCAAGCCAGCCGGCCCTTTACTTATGACACAGGCGCACGCTTGGCACTACTTTGTTGATGCACGTGCGGCTACTGCGCACACAATTCACAAACACAGAAAATAATTTTTTTTTTGGTTTGGACTGGAGTGTACTTTGGGGGTTACAGCACCCTTTAACGGTCAAGCCAGCCGGCCCTTTACTTATGACACAGGCGCACGCTTGGCACTACTTTGTTGATGCACGTGCGGCTACTGCGCACACAATTCACAAACACAGAAAATAATTTTTTTTTTGGTTTGGACTGGAGTGTACTTTGGGGGTTACAGCACCCTTTAACGGTCAAGCCAGCCGGCCCTTTACTTATGACACAGGCGCACGCTTGGCACTACTTTGTTGATGCACGTGCGGCTACTGCGCACACAATTCACAAACACAGAAAATAATTTTTTTTTTGGTTTGGACTGGAGTGTACTTTCGGGGGTTACAGCACCCTTAACGGTCAAGCCAGCCGGCCCTTTACTTATGACACAGGCGCACGCTTGGCACTACTTTGTTGATGCACGTGCGGCTACTGCGCACACAATTCACAAACACAGAAAATAATTTTTTTTTTGGTTTGGACTGGAGTGTACTTTCGGGGGTTACAGCACCCTTAACGGTCAAGCCAGCCGGCCCTTTACTTATGACACAGGCGCACGCTTGGCACTACTTTGTTGATGCACGTGCGGCTACTGCGCACACAATTCACAAACACAGAAAATAATTTTTTTTTTGGTTTGGACTGGAGTGTACTTTGGGGGTTACAGCACCCTTTAACGGTCAAGCCAGCCGGCCCTTTACTTATGACACAGGCGCACGCTTGGCACTACTTTGTTGATGCACGTGCGGCTACTGCGCACACAATTCACAAACACAGAAAATAATTTTTTTTTTGGTTTGGACTGGAGTGTACTTTGGGGGTTACAGCACCCTTTAACGGTAAAGCCAGCCGGCCCTTTACTTATGACACAGGCGCACGCTTGGCACTACTTTGTTGATGCACGTGCGGCTACTGCGCACACAATTCACAAACACAGAAAATAATTTTTTTTTTGGTTTGGACTGGAGTGTACTTTCGGGGGTTACAGCACCCTTAACGGTCAAGCCAGCCGGCTCTTTACTTATGACACAGGCGCACGCTTGGCACTACTTTGTTGATGCACGTGCGGCTACTGCGCACACAATTCACAAACACAGAAAATAATTTTTTTTTTGGTTTGGACTGGAGTGTATTTTCGGGGGTTACAGCACCCTTAACGGTCAAGCCAGCCGGCCCTTTACTTATGAAACAGGCGCACGCTTGGCACTACTTTGTTGATGCACGTGTTGCTACTGCGCACACAATTCACAAACACAGAAAATAATATTTTTTTTGGTTTGGACTGGAGTGTACTTTCGGGGGTTACAGCACCCTTAACGGTCAAGCCAGCCGGCTCTTTACTTATGACACAGGCGCACGCTTGGCACTACTTTGTTGATGCACGTGCGGCTACTGCGCACACAATTCACAAACACAGAAAATAATTTTTTTTTTGGTTTGGACTGGAGTGTACTTTCGGGGGTTACAGCACCCTTAACGGTCAAGCCAGCCGGCCCTTTACTTATGAAACAGGCGCACGCTTGGCACTACTTTGTTGATGCACGTTCGGCTACTGCGCACACAATTCACAAACACAGAAAATAATTTTTTTTTTGGTTTGGACTGGAGTGTACTTTCGGGGGTTACAGCACCCTTAACGGTCAAGCCAGCCGGCCCTTTACTTATGACACAGGCGCACGCTTGGCACTACTTTGTTGATGCACGTGCGGCTACTGCGCACACAATTCACAAACACAGGAAATAATTTTTTTTTGGTTTGGACTGGAGTGTACTTTCGGGGGTTACAGCACCCTTTAACGGTCAAGCCAGCCGGCCCTTTACTTATGACACAGGCGCACGCTTGGCACTACTTTGTTGATGCACGTGCGGCTACTGCGCACACAATTCACAAACACAGAAAATATATTATTTTTTTAGCACTTGGGGGGAGCACCCCTGATGGACAGAGCACCCCCTGGACAACACTACAGCACTCCTTTAGGACTGGGACACTGCACAGGACTTTGGAGTGGACACAGCCCCTATGGAAAACTGACTGCACAACACAGTCCAGCCAGCCCCTATGGACTTTGAAGTAGTGGACACAGCCCCTATTAACAACAGCAGCACAGCACAACACAGCCAGCCCCTATGGACTTTGAAGTAGTGGACAACAGCAGCACTACACTACACTACACTACACAGCCCTAACTCCCACCCTCCCTCTTCACTGTCCACAGCCGAGTGAGAAAATGGCGCCGACGCGGGTACCTTATATAGGATCCAAAACCTGCGAGACTCGGAAGGCGGGATGATGACGTTTTGCCTCGATTTCAGATCCAAGTCAGGCGGGAAAAGTCGAGCCTGACTCGGATCAGACTCGGATCGGGGGGGCTCGGGGGGGTTTGGATTTCAGAAATCCGAACCCGCTCACCCCTAGTTTATATGTATTGTACACTAGGACCTTTGCATTGTTATGTGATTGTGTAGTGTGACCTATACCTTGTTATACAGTATACTGTATGTCTATGTGTGTTTTACACTCTAGTGCAGGCTTGCTGACAATCTGGCTGCCTTTTCCGGGAGAGAGAGGCAGCTCGGCATAGTAAGCGGGGGAGTGACGCAGTTTTGTGGGTGGGACTGCAGGATTACATCATCGTGGCCCCCCCCCTGCTTCACAATGCTGAGATTACCGGCAATGTGTAGGCGGGAGCGGGGCCATGATGACGCGATTCTACACGAATCTCATCATCAGTTCCCACCGGACCGGTCACCTATGCAAGGTGAGAACGGTCGCCGGCAGGGGTTGCGGCCGGGAGACTTGCGCACTCTTCCGGGGGGCTGTGAGTGACACCCGATTTTCGGGAGGCTCCCGACAATTTCTGGAGAGTAGTCAAGTATGATCTAGTGATGCCTATGCATTGCTATAGGTGTTTATGTTGTGTACTGTCTCTAGTGTAACCTGTTTATTTGTATTGTACACTAGGACCTTTGCATTGTTATATATGTGATTGTGTAGTGTGACCTGCCTATTGCTATAGATGTGTGTTGCTGTACACTGTGTAGTGTGTCCTGTACAATTTATATATATATATATATATATATATATATATATATATATATAAAATATATACCTTTGTATTGTCTGTTGTGCACAGTCTATTGTGGCCTGTGCAGTATGTGCTATTTAGAGTGTAGTAGGGATGGACATCAAAATGCGGTGGTTGCAGACCATCAGTTATACCTGCTGTGCTCTGGCAGAGGGGAGGAGACTGGAGATGCTTGCAATGGACTGTACTATTATAGAACTGCTCTCCAATTGGCTGACTTGGTGATGCCACTCTGCCATTACACAGACGCAAGGCATGCTGGGAATTGTAGTGTTTCCGTATTCTGCCCACGGTTCTAGGAAGTAGTGTTGTCTGGGCGTAAAGCTCGCAAAGCTATGTGCATACACAGACAGCGACACAGTGCTTCATTCACACATGCTACTGCTGTCTGCCCAGAAATAACTGTGCTGTGGGAGTCTGACTGGGACCTGCGGGCAGCAACAGGCTCACAGTCACTGCTTTGGGCTGTGTGTGTGCGCATGGTGGTGGGGATTGTATTCATATCTGTGTTATATTATGGGTCACTGTTGGCATTTAACTGCATGCTCCCTGTATTATATGGCAATAACTGCTCTCTGGATAATATGATGGTCACTGCATTGTCTCTGTATTATATAACGGCCACTGCAATGCACTCTGTATAATACTGGCACTGTAACACTTTCTGCCACAACCCTCAGTTTGCTAGCCACACCTTAAGCTTTATGCCATCGCACCCCAGTGGGCCCTACCATTGCATTCTCCCTGTGGGCCCTTCATGACCCAGTCCGACACTGGATATCTGTATGTGAACCTTTTGCATTGCAACAATATTGCATGTTCTAATGTTCATTTAGAATTGTCCTAGTAGAATAGTGATTCAGAGTAATAAACCCCCATTTCTTTATATTGGTCTGGTTTCTGCGCTGGGTTCTGGGGGTTCTCCTGTCTCTCTGCTGTGATAGGAGGAGCCTGAAAGAGGAACTGCACTGATCTACGCCCAAGCAGGTTCCAGAAGAAAAGCAGGTACGATCCACTCAATGACATCCCACCAAATTGGGGGTGTTACATTTTGGCGTCTACGAACAGGATCGACCATGGAACTGCAAGAAGGCAACCCAGCTGCAGATGACAACAGGATCAGGGAAATGACTGACAGGGTTGCAGGACTCAACCAGTTGCTCACCGAGATGAGAAAGGAAATAAGAGACCTGAGACAGGAACGGGCTGTAACCAGACGTGAGGAGTGGTGTCCAGACTGCAGAGTGCGAAACCAACCCCAATGGGATGTTTACCAAGAGACCGGAAGACGAGTAATTAATCAGTTCGACGCTCGAGGGAGACCTATATGCCGACGATGCAAACGAAGCGGTCACATTGAGTGGAACTGCCGACAGCCCTCAAGAAGAGATGTAGGTCCAATTGCAGTAAGACAGGACCAAGTTACAGTGTCTAATGTACTGTATACTGGTGACGATCAGCGAGCCAGCCCAAGAAGATTTTCAGGTCAAGTCGTACGGTTCAATGTACCACGTGGCTACGGATTTATAAAGCGAATCGACACTAAAAGGAGAGTATACGTGCATTATACTGGCATTCAGAAGGCCAACCAGAAAAAGTGCTTCCGGAGCCTGGGAAGTGGTGAAATGGTCGAGTTTGAATTGGCGAATGGAAAGAAAGGCATAAAAGCCGTTAACGTGACTGCTCCAGGTGGTGTTCCGGTACGAGATAGCAAATTTGCAACAGATCGCAAGCAACATTGGCGTTATCCATGTCATGGAGTTACTGTACTTAATATTCAGCAACATGATCAAAACAGTGATGGTGGAGAAAGGACAAGAGCAGTTGAAAGTGCAACTGATAGATGGAACGATCATCTTCCACAGTCTCACCGGAGGTGTCGGCACCTACCATATCACCAGATGATACCAGCTGAACACAGACAGCAAGAACCCAAAGCCCCAGTGCAGAGTGAATCGTTGGGGAGAACCCCAGAGCAGAGTGAATGCTTGAGACGAACGGCATGTGAAGGAACCTAGTGAAATGGTGCAACTGAGCCTACAGGATGTAGTTAGGCTGCAACCCCCTTCAGAGCCGGAATATGAGAGCAGACTGAAAGTGAAAAATACAGATTCCAGTCTGGCTGACCCCAGTCAAGCAGATTCAAATACCACTGACCAGGAAAGAGACACTAAAGAAGTTATCCACATGGCCACGGCAGAGGGATCAAGACCCCTTAAACTCAATAGTCTAGATTTTCTAATGTCACAGTCTGAATCTAATGTCCCTGTAGAAACCCCTAGTGTAGCTAAAGAGGTTGTGACATATCTTTACCCAGAGAAACATGGCCCAGATAGTGAGTACACCACTATAAGCGGTGAGGAGTTCACTTTCATGTTGCAGCAGGCTATATATAGGTCCAGGAAGAGTCACAAAGGTGTGTTACCTGCTCATTGTAGAGTCTAAACTGCTGTTTTCAACTTTGATGTGAATGTTATGTTGTTGATTATGCAGTGATGTTCAAGAGACTATTCTTTGCTGGACTTTGCAAATGTGTTTATTGCGTGAGGACACGCAATATTTAAGCCGGGAGGCATGTGATACCCCCAAACCTGCAGTGTTTTCTCCAGCATGGAAGGGGTTAATGGCCAGGAGTTGGGACCCTGCTGATCCCCTGGAGATGGTTCTGCCAGCCTTAAGGAGGGAAACTAGAGAGAGGCTGTTGGGGGTGGAGCTAGAGAAGCCCAGTGAGTTCTGCACAAGACTGAGAGAGGAGCGTGGCAGGAGCCATGGTGTGTGCTGAAGAGTGCTGTGACTGAGGGCACAGAGAGCAGGGATCAGCAGCTGATCGGGGTGACTGTGAGGAGAAGACCCCTCTCATGTAAGGCAGCAGGACAAGAGAAGCTGACAGGACACAGATCTATTAAAGCTGCTGCAGCCCAAAGGAGAGGAGAGAGTGTGCATGCTGCAAAGACAAGTGCTGGCATCTGGACAGGTAGCCCAAGCATTACAGCACATGGCAAGTAAAAAGCACCCCAGTAAAGACTGAGATCAGTCAGCACATAGCAGTCTGTGATCTCAGGGCATCCAGCTTACTGCTGTACAGTGAGAGAAGCCTGCAGCAGGATATACAGCAGTAGTGCATAACACAGAACTGTGCAGGATATACAGCAGTAGTGCATAACACAGAACAGGCAGAGACAGTGACACCATTTTGGATACCAGTAGTACAGTTCAGTATCATCTATAAAGTTTGTGCACCAACGAAAGGCTGTACAGTGAATTCTGAGTACTCATAGGGACATTGTGCTTTCTATCTATTGAATTTATAGTTGAACCATTTGAGATTCTGCCAACTACAACTTGGTATATTTAGTTTAACTACCTCTAACACATAGAGGGAGCAGGTTGGCATTCATATGTTTAACATGAGGTTTTATTAGAAGTATACAGTATGTATAGAGTGAACCTAAGCTTATTAATGTGATATCCTGTATGTGTACCTTTTGCATTGCAACAATATTGCATGTTCTAATGTTCATTTAGAATTGTCCTAGTAGAATAGTGATTCAGAGTAATAAACCCCCATTTCTTTATATTGGTCTGGTTTCTGCACTGGGTTCTGGGGGTTCTCCTGCCTCTCTGCTGTGATAGGAGGAGCCTGAAAGAGGAACTGCACTGATCTACGCCCAAGCAGGTTCCAGAAGAAAAGCAGGTACGATCCACTCACTGACATCCCACCAAATTGGGGGTGTTACACTTACTGCTGCCTATCATTATTAATGCAAGCATCAAACCAGGCTTGGTTGAAACTGAATAACCCCATTAATTATAAATTTTGCCTCAAAAGAAACATTTCTAAATGTAATAATATTATAATAAATCACTCATATAGAGAAGCGCTAGCCCAGATCCTTTAGTACCTACCAAAGCCGGGCCTGTCTGCCACAAGGATTTCTGCAGTGCTCAGTCTCTCTCTGACTCTGGGCTCCATTTCCCAATGAGACATAACCCCTTTAGCACTCGTTACATGGGTTATGTTCTCCATTCAGTATTTATAAAACAACAGTAAGCTTACCTTACAGCTGTCTGTCACTGGATAAGGGGGAGATTTAATAAAGTTTGGAGAGAGATAAAATTGTGAGAGATAAAGCACCAGCCAATCAGATAGATAGATAGACAGATATGAAAGTTTCTGCATATATAGAGATTTCTTGGTACCTTATGCAAGTTGCTGGAGTTGCTTCCATAGGCATGATAATATCTTCAACATTATATTATAATGTCACTGCTGGGTTCAATCCACAGCCATTGTGCTCCTACAGTCAGAACCACAGTCAGGATGGCAGGCCGAGATAATGACATTCAGCGACCAGCAAAGTCTGAAACAACATCAAATGCAGGAAGTGCCCAGCCTGTCACTTACTGTGGGGGCCCTGCTGCTGATAAACCGTCACTGGGCAGTGGGTAGAGATCGCAGGGAGGCGGCCATCACACAGTGCCTCCCACAAGACTCAGGCAGTTGTGTTCTGTTTGATGACGTGACAGGGTGCAGAGGGGACGGCAGGCCTTGGAGGCAGTGCGGACCCAGTAAGCAGTAGTAATTGCACCCACGCCACGGTAGTTATGCCTAGAGCTCCCAAGTGAGATGACTGGACAGGATGGGGATAGCGATAGTGGCACAGCGGAGTCTCAGTGGGTCGGGCCATGGACACCACATAGCAGCTGGCAGGAAAAATAAAAATTCTTGTCAACACTGCCAGCAGATACTGTGGCCCTATTTCCAATATGGCCCTGGAGCTGCAGCTCCACCTGTCCCATTATTAATCAGGCCCTGCCTCAACATATCTATAATGTTTGTAAAATTCTGATTTAGGACATGGCCGCAGGGTCCATGCCTAGAGCTTTCAAAGTGGTACACTGTCCCAGCACTGTCTTCCTTCCCCTAAACTCATCTCTTCAATGCCACTGTAGCATATTTTGGAATAGAAAGAGCAAAAGTTGGGAACGTACCATTTTGCCTCATTATACATTATATTGCATCTATTGTAAACCCAGCACTCATGTTAAATGATTGCATATTGTAAGTCTCTTCTCTATAAGGATAGATGGACCTTATTGCAAATGTCATTTCACAGTGTGGTAGATGCAGCTTTGATAGAACAGGTACATAAGAGTTTGCATGACCTAAAAAGTACCTTAAGAAGAGCAAACAGTGAAGGTACAGGCCAAGATATACTGTAGACTTGGAACAGGTTATAAATTATATACACAGGGTGTCATCTACAGTACGTCAGTAATGTTCTACATAAAATGTAATTCCCTGTTGTTCTATCATGTTCCCATGAGGAGTTTGTGTAATGTCAGGCCAGGGACTGTATACTGATATCTAATAGGAGAGAACTATAGATGCTATGTCTAGCCACACTAGTGAACTGTGATTGACCAAACCTGGATTAAAGTGTTAAGTATGGACCATAACTCTTCAGCATAGGAACTGTGGCAAGTTATATTTTACGAGGAGCTTTAACTGTCAGTAAATGATCATCCACAAGTATGGCTGGGACTGCTAGACAAAAGGAAATGTTGATGAGACTGGTATACTCTATTCCCTGAGATTAGACCAGAACAAACCAAGACTATAGTTCTATCTTAGCTGTCTGAGTACTGAATAGATCTTCTCGTAAAGTAGCTGTGTTAATGATGACAATGAGAAAAGCCCCCAACACTTTTAATCTGACCCTAAAATATTGAGTAAAGTTATTGAACTTGAACAAAAGTGCCCTGTACCCTATTTATTATGCTCCTCATTATATTTTATTATTATTACCAGTTATTTATATAGCGCACACATATTACGCAGCGCTTTACAGAGCAGATTTGGCCATTCACATCAGTCCCTGCCTCAGTGGAGCTTACAATCTATGGACCTGCTCGATAGTATGCAATCGCATTGTGCCTGCGCAAACCACTGCGATCAGATCAGGAAGCACTCGCTCGCTCAGCATAGACAGCCGAGTTGAATGAGTGACAGGAGAGGCCATTTATGGGTGGAAACAGGGGCAGGCACTAGAAACGGGGGAGTGTGAACACAGGCGTGACTGTGTGTTTCAATGCCGTTTCATAGGCATGCATAATTAACAGGCAGCGTCATTGTAAACGTCACCTGCTTGTATTTCACACTGAAGGGATCGCAGTGCTTGCGGCCAGGTATAGTCAACCTCAAGCGCTGCGAGCACATCCGATGGTGCTCGATGTACCAATGTTTTCATGTACTTCCTGGAGATGACGTGCGCAAGTGGGCGTCTTATGAATGGGTGGTAGGCATCTGCATACACAAAGTGATCGCACGCCAAGACATAGTAGGCATGCTAATGCCTTGCCGTGTGATAGCCTGCCTCACTGGATGTGCGCTGGATTTGTATACGCTGGGAGCGAGCGGCCGCATCTCGCGAGCAGCCGCATCTCACGAGCGGCTCTGAATCAGGTCCTATATTTCCTACCACATGTTCACACACACAAACTAGGGTTAGTTTTTGTTGGGTGCCAATTAACCTACTAGTATATTTTTGGAGTCTGGGAGGAAACCCACGAGTACAGGGAGAATATACAAACTCTGCACAGTTAGGGCCATGGTAGGAATCGAACCCACGACCTCAGTGCTGTGAAGCAGTACTGCATTGCAAACCTTTGCACCATCTGTGCGGCCCATCAGTTGGGAACTCACTGATTGCCTACCTAAAAACGGTATACTTTCCCTGATACATTTCTGCTGCTTTTCTTTGCATGGTTTATACTGTGGTGATTATGCAGTTGGGAAGGCCATCGAAGGCTTAACCATCGATGGTCTCCATTGATGGTGCAATCGGTGCTTAGCATCGATGGCATGAAAGCATTGACAGCAAACTATTGATAGTTTCACCTGGGCAGCGGTCCAGTAAAGGAAGAGGGCTGGGCCATCGAACATTGGTGGCTAACTAATGATGGCCATCCCTATTATGCAAGACTGATATCCATTACCTATTGTTGATAAGGTTTTAAAGATAATATTCATGACATGATCATATCGTTTACATATCTGTAATTTCCCTGCAATACAGCAATCTATATAATATTGACAGATAAAAAATATGTAATCGCATTATTATGGAAGTCGTGTCAATATATTATGAAATATGGAAGGTGTTTCTGTACTGTACATGACATATAAAAGGTGTGTTTACTCTATTATGACTTAAGGAAGCAGAGTCTGTATATTATGACATATGGGGCCTGATTTAGAAGTCGACGTGAATGCACTGTACTGCTGGTAATATGCAAATGCCAATTTTAGCCTTCCACTTGTATGCTAGCGTACAACGGACTGTGCAATCTCTGAGAAACACACTTTCAATGCTCATGGACAGTGCATTTCTGATGGTAGAACCAAACATTCCAACATTGGTGCACCATCACTTGCACCATCAACACTTATGATGTCCTATGGCTGGCAATTTCTCCTGAAAATTCTCTAAACATGGTCTCTGTGGCTGTGGCTCTGTGTTTGGGACTGCAGCCACGTTCACTGACACGTTCGTGATCAGCACCTTATCTGGACGGCAGTGCGCCCTGTGCTGCACTGCTGCCCTTCTCGCCCTCCCCCTCCCCCTGAGCCCATACCATTACCGCCAGGGGGTGGGTGGAGGGATGAAATCTTAATCGGTTTTGCTCTGCGATCAGCAAGCAGCAGTGCAGGAGGTCTCTTTATGCAGACCTCTGGAGCCGGGCATTTTGCGGCCAGTGACCTTAGAGGATTCCGCACTGTGCGGAGGCACCGGCCGTACTGCCCTCCCTACTGCCCTGCTCGTGATACTCCCATAAAATACCCATTCCCTACAGGCCACCTCCCAGCCACCGACCAGGAACGCCCATGACTTTCCACCGCCAACTACAATCGGAGTTCCAGTAGCAAATAATAGCTCAACTGTGCAAACATCAGCACTGCGTCCACTTCTGAATCAGACCCATGTATAGGTGTGTCTGTATATTATGTCATACACTGAGCTGCGGACACCATTTCCAGGTGTTCGCAGCTAAAAAAAAACAGTCAGCCAGATGGGCATCGGAAAGCAGCATCCGAGGACTGGCAACCATTGAAAACACGGAATTCGATGAAAAAAGTACTTCCATCGGATCCGGAATATGGATGGTTGCTAATCAAAAGCTGATGTTGGACAAATGATGTGGGACAGGTATGTGGAGATGTATATGAGGTGGGGACAGGTATGTGGAGATGTAAATGATGTGGGACAGGTATGTGGAGGGGTAAATAATGTGGGACAGGTATGTGGAGGTGTATATGATGTGGGGACAAGTATGTGGAGGTGTAAATGATGTGGGACAGGTATGTGGAGGTGTAAATGATGTGGGACAGGTATGTGGAGGTGTAAATGATGTGGGACAGGTATGTGGAGGTGTAAATGATGTGGGACAGGTATGTGGATGTGTATATGATGTGGGGACAGGTATGTGGAGGTGTAAATGATGTGGGACAAGTATGTGGAGGTGTAAATGATGTGAGACAGGTATGTGGAGGTGTAAATGATGTGGGACAGATATTGGGAGGTGTAAATGGTATGGGGCAGGTATGTGGTGGTGTAAATGATGTGGGACAGGTAAGTGGAGGAGTAAATAATGAGGGACAGGTATGTGGAGGTGTAAATGACGCAGGACAGGTATGCAGAGGTGTAAATGATGTGGGGCAGGTATGTGAAGATGTAAATGATGTGGGACATGTATGTGGAGGTCTAAATTACATAGGCCAGATATGGGGAGGTGTAAATGATGTGGGACAGATATGTGGAGGTATAAATGATGTGGGACAGGCATGTGGAGGTGTAAATGATGTGGGACAGGTATGTGGAGGTGTAAATGATGTGGGGCAGGTATGGTGTGGTGCATGTGATGTGGGACAGGTATGGCGAGGTGTAGGTGATGTGGTGCAGTTATAGTGAGGTGTAAGTGATGTGGGACGGGTATGGTGAGGTGTTGTATTGATGGGAAATGGGTTTTTCCCCAACATTTTGCAAACTTTATAAAACTAGAGATGAGCAGGTTGGGATCCCAGATATCCAAACTCACCCGAACTTAGGGGATCCGAGTCAGATCCGAGTCGGCTCTGGTTTTCCTGTCTGACTCGGATCTCAAAACAAGGCAAAATGTCATCATCCCGCTGTCAGATTCTCGTGGGTTTTGGATTGTATAAAAGGTTTCGCGATCGCCGACATTTTTCATTCCGGCTGTGGAGAGTGAAGAGGGAGGGAGTTGTGCTGCTGTGCATAGGGGCTGGCTGCAATTGTCATTGTCAGTCACTCAGGGGCTGGCTGCATAATGTCCATAGGGGCTGGCTGTTGTCCATATAGGGGCTGGCTGATGTGAGGTTGTCCTGTCCATAGGGGCTGGCTGTTGTCCATAACATAATCGATATATAGGGGCTGGCTGGCTGTTGTCCTGTCCATAGGGGCTGGCTGTTCTGTTGTGTTGTCCAGGGGGTGCTCTGTCCATCAGGGGTGCTCTTCACCCCCAGTGTGAAAAAAATAAAAATATTTTTTTTTATTTCTGTGTGTGCGTTAGCCACACTTATTATTATCAGCAACGTAGGTGCGCTGGTATGCTGCCTGTGTCTCATTTATCAAGGGGCTGCTGCCTCATTCAGGGGTGCTTCCCCCCTCCCCCTCTAGTTTGAAAAAAATAAAACCAATGTTTTGTGTGTGCGTGTTAGCCACACCTGCCGTGTGTAAAAATAAAAACAATTTTTTGTGTGAGTGAGTGTGTAAAAATAAAACCAATTTTTAGTGTGTGTTAGCCCCACCTGCTGTGTGAAAAAATAAAACCAATTTTTTGTGTGTGCGTGTTAGCCACACCTCCAGTGTAAAAAATAAAACCAATGTTTTGTGTGTGCGTGTTAGCCACACCCGCCGTGTGAAAAAAATAAATACAATTTTTTGTGTGTGCATGTTAGCCACACTTATCAGCAACGTAGGTGCGCAGGAGTGCTGTGCTGCCTGTGTCATTTATCAAGAGGCTGCTACCTCATTCGGGTGCTCTCCCTCCCAAGTGCCCCCAAAAAATGTATTAAATCAATCAAACAATAAATGTGTTTTGTTTTGTGTGCGCATTAGCCACACTTATCTCCAGCAACGTAGCTGCGCAGGTGTGCTGCCTGTGTCATTTATCAAGAGGCTGGTGCCTCGTTCAGGAGCTAAAAATTAATTCAATCAATCAATCAATGTTTTTTTTTGTGAGTGTCTGCGCGTTAGCCACACTTATCACCAGCAATGTAGCTGCGCAGGGGTGCTGCCTGCGTTGTTCATCAAGAGGCTGCTGCCTCGTTCGGGTGTTAAAAATTAATTAAATCAATCAATCAAAATCAATCAATCAATGTGTTTTTTTTGTGTGTGTGTGAGCGTTAGCCACACTGATCACCAACAACGTAGCTGCACAGGGGTGCTGCCTGTGTCGTTTAACAAGAGGCTGCTGCCTTGCTCGGGTGCTCTCTCTCCCAAGTGCCCCCAAAAAATGATTTCAATCAATCTTTTTTTTTTGTGTGTGTGTGTGCGCGTTAGCCACATTTATCAGCAACGTAGCTGTGCAGGGGTGCTGTCTGTGTCGTTTATCAAGAGGCTGGTGCCTTGTTTCGGTGCTCTCCCTCCCAAGTGCCGCCCCCAAAAGAATTAATTAATCAATCAATCAATGTGTTTTTTTTTCTGTGTGTGTGCGCGTTAACCATGGCATCACAAAACGCCTCTGCTGAGATTTGCATAAACATTTTCAAAGGTGAAAATAGAGGATATGATTTAAAAAATGGAATAAAGCAGCTAAAACTGCGTTCTCTGATTATAGTGTCCCTACTCTCTACCCATGGCCCCTCTACCTGAATTTCAGTGAGTCAAAGGGGCAACTCCATGCAACTGTATTCCAGAGTGCAGCTGCTCCTCTTGTAGCCCAGGTCAGAAGATGTGTAGGGATGTGGTGATGATATGGACTAAACTGGAGCTCACATCCACCAAAGTGGACAATGAATCCCCAATCTAACAACACAGGATGGGATGACGATATAGGCTTGGGTGATGGTATAATATGGGGTGATGTATACATCATCTTCTTCGCACAATATTTATTTGCCCCGCTGGAATCCACCATTACAGGTGCCTCTGTAATTTTTGCACGTTATTGACCGTAAAGGTCTTTCTCGTAGAATTTGTAGTTCATTTTGATGGGCATCATCTTTTCCACATTTTGGGGAAGTAGTCTCAGGCCGATCACTGACAAAGTTCCTGGCTGTGCTGAAAACTCTTTCTGAGTACACACTGGAAGGTGGGCAGCTCAAGTAAAGCAAAGGCAGTTTTGTGTAAGGGCCTCCAAATTGCCTCTTTTTCCTGTCAGTAGTTATTTTACATCTCTTCAGATCTGTGTCTGTTGGGAAGAAAAAACAATGTCTTCATCCCTTCTGGGATGAAAATCCACTCCCAGCAGCAGGCATGGCGCTCAAGACACAGCGTAAGACTTAAACTTTAAATCTTAAATGTTGCATTTGCTACTCTGTTCCGCTTGTCCACAATATCTGCTCCAGTTAAGTGGACAGTGGGTACAACAGCAGTTTGAACTGAAGGCCACTAACTATGTTTTTTTAATGTCCCTGTACAGGTTGGGAAATGCTTTTTCGGAAGGTTTGCAAAGGATTATTTAATAGTCAATTGTTTTTGGAAAGCACTCTTCCTGGTCCCCTTCTGGGATGAAAATCCACTCCTAGCCACAGAAGCAGGTGCAGGATTCTCAAGAAAGACACAACGTAAGGCCTTAAATCAGGGGTAGCCAACCTTGGTCCTCGAGAGCTACTAACAGTTCACGTTTTCCAGACCACCTAGCTGGTGCACAGGTGTATTCATTACTCAGAAACATATTTGAAAAGATCCACAGCTGGAGTTAATTATTATACTTGAGATTCTATGAGGAGACCTGGAAAACATGCACTGTTGGTAGCTCTCGAGGACCAGGGTTGGCTACACTTACCTTAAATCATAGATCTTACGCTTGTCCACATATCTGTGCTGGTTAAGTGGCACTTTGAGGCCATTAACTACCTATGGTTTTTTTATGTCCCTGTACAGGTTGGGAAATGTTCAATGTGGATGCTTTGCAAAGGATTATTTTAAAGTCAATTGTTTTGGAAAGCAGTCTTCCTGTTCCCCTTCTGGGATGAAAAATCCACTCCTAGCAGCAGAAGTTGGTGCAGGTTTCTCAAGAAAGACACAACGTAAGACCTTAAGGAGTAAATTTAATTTACTTAAGTGAGTTTTTAGAAGTGAGTTTTAATAGTGATGTTGCTTGCCCATAGAAAATAATCAGATTTTAGCTATTATCTTCTTCAAAGTGCTAGGTAAATGATGTTAAGTAGAATCTGATTGGTTGCCATGGGCAACATAACTTCTAAAACGCACTTGTAAAAACTCTAACTTTAGTAAATTAAATTTACCCCTTAATATCTTTATGCTGGTTAAGTGGCAGTTTGGAGGCCACTAACTATGTTTATTGTAATAGGACTGATGTGAATGATTAAAATATTTTTTGTAAATGCCTCCTCCCCTCCCCTTCTCCCTCATAAATTTACTTCGGAATAAAAAAATTAAATTAAATTTACTACCAAACCCTTCCTGTCCCTGCCTTCAACTACATACATACTCTAACTCCCTCAGGCCTCTCTTGAATAATAAAAACATTTGTTTCCTGATGTGCCATGTTGGAAGTTGAACTGCCACGTTTTTGTGCCACCCACTGCTGCCGCATAGCTTAGTCAGCCAGCTAGCTGGGTGCTAATTTTGGGCCTAAACTGGATGAAAACAATATAGTGAGCTGTGAGGTAGTCAAAATTGACTGGAAACTAGTCGAAATAAATGTTATTGAGGTTAATAATACTGTAGGAACAAAAACAGGCCCATTTTATGTGATTTCAGCTGTTTTTATGATTTTTTAAGAAGAAATCCAGATCCAAAACCAAAACCGAAAAACAAAACACGGAGGTGAGGTTTTGGCAAAACCAATCCAGATTCAAACCAGGGGAGATTTAGATCCAAAACTAAAACATGGGAGTCGGCGCACATCTCTATATAAAACAACTGAAAAATCATATTAAACACATTTTAGTGTACCCCAAAATACTGTAAATACTTTCATTTCCTGAAAAACACTTGCTTTCTATCATTTTTCTACCATTTATAAAAACAATTTAAAAAATCAGCCATTTGACACCTTTTAAGAACCTCCATTATTATTTAGCTTATGACCACTTACAGCATTCTATATGGTCTTGTTATCTCAGTTGCCACTTTTTGGGGTTTCAGGATGATTCCCCCACTTTTTCATGCATTTCTTCCAGGCTGCTTGTCATATAATTTTGCATGTCTCGGGTGCGCTTATTGTTGTGATGAGTGCGCGGTTTTATGAAGCGAGTTCACTGATGCAAACTCGCATCTAATTGAACTGACCCCATGGAAGGATGGTCTTTAGGTTATGATATATTAAAGGAGTGTCAGATGGTATTTTCATTTAATACACTCAATTCCATATTGCTCATTGACTTTGAAAACGACCTTTTAACATTGGGGCAAAAATTGATCCAGCAGCAAAAGTGTTAATGAGAGACGATATAAACACTGATAAATGGCCGTTTGCTCTTACACACCTGCTTGAGCGTGATCTACGGGCGTGATATTTTTAGATTGGAGCACATCAATTGTGGCTTGCGAAACTTTTTAATTAAACAGTGTTGACAATATTGGATGCTGTGAAGTGGTAAATGAAACCGGCAGAGTGAATGTATTTAATAAAATCTCCAAGCTAGGGATCTAAAGTTATACTTAACTCTTTCGCTCAGAAGGGCACTTGCCAAAATGTGCACCACACAATTTATTTCCCATTTTTGCAACGTGTAATTTTTTTTTCCCTTTTCATATTTTCATACCAAATTTTATATATTATATATATAGTTTTCAGGTCAGCTAGAGCTTCCTTTCCCTACAATAGCCAAGTAGATGGGGCTTATGTAATAGGTTGCGAGCTGCAGTCGCTGCGGGAACTCCTGTGAGTTTTCCTATATTTTTAAAGCCAACACCAAGCCGCTTTATACAGTAAATACGGGAAGCTCGCAACCTGTTACATAAGCCCTGATATCTTTTTCATTTGTACAAAATACACTTGTCAGGTTTCCTTTGTTAGCTACTTTTATAACATGAATGAAATTCATGATATAAATGACCTATTTTATTCTATTTTACTCTATGACACGTGTATATCACATATATGCTCGTTATCGGAAGTTCAGTGTATATTTGTGTCAGGTTTTTTTTACATACATTTCTTTTTTATTCTTTTACATACTTTCACATTACTTTTTATTTTTATATTAAATTATTTTATATAATACGAGCTAACATGCAATACCGTGCAGTTGGACGTCATTGACAACAACTTAAACGCACCAGAACTGAGAGAACTGAATAATGTTGCTCCTGCTTTTCCCCTTGATCATGCAGAGTCACAGATCATATTTAGCCGCACTTTAGCAGAAATGTTAGGGAGGTTCCTGAACGGTGACTGGTAAGTAACAGGGCGTTAGCTAAAAAAGATCCACGTAGATGTTGCTTCTTATGGGAGTGTCGCAGGCGTGTCACTGAAAGCAGTTACGCATAGAGGTGCACAGCCACTCACATAGGAGGCCATACAGAGACTGAGAAACTGCACCTGCCATAGGACTGATACAAGTTTCGATAGTGTAACCGATGATGCGTTTAAAAGACACACCAGATGGTAATGCAGCGTCTATAGCCGCTGACAGTGGGCACATCAGTCCTTGCAGATTCGGACATACAAATGTACACCAAGAAAGGACTTTGTAGCGGCATTAGCATAGAGTTGCAGATGCAACTGCAACAAAAGATGCAAGGACGAGTGTGATTGTGTCCGACTCAGAATCAGGCCCTAATGCTGGAAACACACTATGCAATATGCAGTTCATACAGCCGATGAATGACATATCACATAATGCATCAGCAGGTGACATCGTTCACAGACCTATCAGGTGGGCCCTGCAGCACAGCTATTTAGGCTTCCTGGCCATCCACCAGTAAACCACAAGTCTACTGCGCTCAGCAGATAACATTATGTACTCACGTCTTGTGCAAAGATCACACGGGGTCATTCAGATCCGTTCGCGAGCAAAGGAAACTCGCTAACGGGTCGATGTTGCCCCACTGCGCATGCGCACGACGGAGGGAGCTCCGTCGTGCGCATGCGCGAGACCCGGATAGCGACGGGCTCTCCGTCGCTCCGGGTCTCGCACCAAAGGGGGCGTGCTGTCGATGTTGATTGACAGCACGCCCCCTTTGGTGGGCGTGCCGGGGGCGTAACTGCCAGACGGAGGCGTTCCCATGGGAACGCCTACCGTCTGAGGCCGGCCCCACTGACATCAGTAATGATGTCTGTGGAAGTGATTTTGGCTCTGATAGAGCCAAAATCACTCCTGGTCTTGCAGAAGCGAGACCCTACCGCAGGGTCTCGTCGCAAGCCCGATGGTCGCGATGGTCTTTGACCATCGCGACCATCTTTTTGGCCGCTCGCATAAGCTGTGGGTGGTCACCCACAGCTATGCGAGCGGCCAGGAGGCCGCTCCAAATTTAGCTGGGACGGCCCTGATTCAGAGTGAGCGCTTTGGTCAGAGTGTTCAGCTCTGAATCAGGCCCACAGTTCCAGCAACTAAACAGAATGCAAAGAGGGAAACAGTACTGATGAGATGTATTACATCATATCTGCCGGAGTGGAGGAGTGAAAACTTTCCTTTGGTAGTGCCCTCAGTATTCATGCCCCCAGTTGTAATGCCCCCTGCGGTAGTGTCCCCTGTGGTGGTGCCCCCAATACTAATGCCCCCTGTATAAATTCCCCTTGTAGTAGTGCCCCCAATAGTAATGCTCCCTGTAGTAGTGCCCCAGTAGTAATGCCCCAATAGTAATACCCCAGTAGTAATGCCCCCAATAGTAATGCCCCGCAGTAGTAGTGTCCCCAGTAGTAATGACGTCTCTCCCATATTGCACTGCGGGAGCCGGAAGCTGGAGCTCACGAGGGAGCCGTGCGGTCGCTGGTAACAAAAAGCGCCTGCTGACAGCGAATGGAGCCTCTCTTCGGTGTCGGGCTGAGGTGGCCCGGAGGAGGCGGAACTGGTTCAGTCTCATCCGGCCCACTTTAACCACGATAGGCGTGGGGGCCCTTTGAGTGTGGGGCTCCAGGGACGACCGCCCCTGTCGCCATAGACCTGGAAGTCCTCACTCGCATCGTGTTTATAGCTGGCATGCATGCGCCCCAAGGATTAATACACATGACACTGTAACCCTGGTTTTCAGTGGCAGTTCTGCTATCGCCAGTGATGCTCAAATTTCTGGTGACCGAAAAAACATGATGGAAATTGTTACTGTGTTACAGCTAGAGTACTGAGTATCACCAATCATGGTTTGTGCCAGGGTTTCTTAAGATTTGTTTTGTACCATATACCTTAATGTGTGTCGAGTATGCATTTCCGTACTGTGCACAAACACCAAAAATGTGTATGCATGCCTCATTGTATAGATTTTAGTGTATCCTGGACTTGCACATCCTTACATCTAGAGAGGTAGAACAGGTCCTAGAGGGGACACACAATGGCAAGGATTTCCATCAACAACAATACAGTATCTAACCCCCTCTGATTGGCTGCAGGAAAGGAGATTCCCATTTGATTTTTAAAGGATAAACAACAAATGTTTGTATTTCATTAAATGTCATTTGTGTTTATATTTTATTACATTCGTAAATTGAAAATGAAACTCACATATATTAATAACTGTCTAGACAATTGGCCTGATTCACTATGGATCGTTATTCTGCTTATACGCACACAATGCAGCGGGAATATGTCAATGTTTGCATTCGCATTGTGATCGCAGCCTGACATAAGGACGCCCACTTCCCCTTACTCACATCCATATAGTTTGGCAACAATCGGTAATATCGAGTAACATCGGACCCATATGCACAGTTAAGGCAGGTCAGACCTCAATCAGGAATTGCTTACTTCAGCGCACGCCATGAGGCCTCAGGCTGAGTATGGTATCGCAGTGGATAATTTATGCACGCCCCTGCAACGTCCTCCCTACGCACTGGCACGCCTGCATTTGTCCGGCCCACCCCCGCACGGCACTTCCTATCAATCACTCTGCATGGGTCTGCGTAGCCTCTGCGATCGCAGTGCCGACCGCAGTAGCTAGTTCATGCATGCGCAGTACGCAACAATTGGCCGATTGCGTGCGTATGAGCAACTGCAATCCTTGTTGAATCAGGCCCAATATTCTCTCTTGTCTAGTATAGGTCACTGTATTACATTATCTTACTGTGTACAAGTAGAGTAATGTGACTTTACAACTAACACTGGGCCTCAGTCAGATATCTACGCAATGCTGATATTAATGCAGATGAGCGATTATCGGCTGACTGAGCATGTGTCACGGTCGCATTACACACGCGCTAAGATAGCTTAGCGATGCTGCTCGCAGTGGGGATATTTTTGCAACGTGAGTGACATTGGAGAGTGGTGGGAAACGCCCAGGCGTGTTGCGTCCGTTTTCAGGGGCGTGTCTCAGGCTACAACTGCGATCCCATTTGCAGATAATGTAGTTCCGATATTGTAGTTCAAACGGCCATTCTGCTCGACCGTAGGGCTACTCAGATGGCCGATTATCAAATGATCTGTGATGGCGGCTGAGTATGTGTACGCAGTTGCTTGGATTTGCGATGGTCCCAGCGGGCGTCTCTACACATATCCCAGTGTCTGCAACATTTGCATATTTACGCCCAGCAGCTGCCTGTATGGCCACATTAGCATACATCTGAGTCAGGCCGCCTGCCATACCATGTCTCATCACTACACTTTTATCAGTTGTCTTCTCTAGTGAGTGCTCATCACTAAAGAACAACTCCGGACTCCTTGTGCTTCTTGTCTCAAGTCATAGAGGTCTATTTACAAAGCAGTGTTAGGAAAAGTGAAGAGTGAAAAGTGATAAGGTGCCAGCCAATCAGCTCCTAACTGCCATCTCACAGGCTGTGTTTGAAAAATGACAGTTGGGAGCTGATTGGCTGGCACCTTATCACTTATCACTCTTCACTTTTCACTTCTCCTGACACTGCTTAGTAAAGAGACCCCATAGCTACTCAATCTAAACTGTATTATTTGGCTGTAATGACAAAGAGCCACATGGATTTAGGGTTCAGACTGCTCCTAGGCATCATAGTATTGTCCGCCCCACCATAGCATAGTGTACTACGGACCTGATTCAGAAGGGATCGCAACTGCAACAGCGTATGCAGATCGGCTGATGGTGCATACTGCACATGCGTATGTATGCATCACAGTGCACGTGCGCATATTAGGATTGCGGTCGCACTGCGATCACGCACGCAGATACAAAGTCATTTCAGAGTGAGTGACGGGACGTCAGCATTTGGGGCTGGTGATGGGGGTGGTCAGAGAAACGCAGGCGTCTGTCCGGTTTAACGCCATTTCCTTGGCGTGCATAAATTAGCCACTGTGACAGCATACGCAGCTTGTGTACTCACTGCGTGCGGCGAGACTTGCAATTTCTAAGACAGGTCAGAGCTGCTGTAATTCTACGTGAGGGGCCGATGTTACTCGATGTTACCGATGTGTACGCAGGACTGCGAGGTATTACGGATGTGAGATAGCGGTAGTGGGCGTTTCTATGCTGGCTAAACAGTTGCTAACATTAGCATATTTTCGCAGCAGAACTGCGTACGGAATCACAGCTGCGATCGCAATAGCGATCAGTAATGAATCAGGCCCTATGTTACTTAGGAGTGCCTCATCATATTACACTATACTGTACTGGATGTTATATTATATTGTACATAACAATCTGATCATTATTAGACATGTTGGAAAGTACCTTAAAAAATCTACAAGTAACAAACTTACTAGTCAAAATGGCAGCTATTAAATTTACTAAACACCTTTCCTTGCAAAAAATAAAGGTGTAATTTGGAAATATCCTAAGATGTGAAAAAATCTTATCGCATATAATAAAGTCAGACTCCTATCCCTTGATTGTATGTTGTATTATTATACTAAATCTAAAATTTTTGTTGTCATCTTTAATCTTATATTATTACCTTATTATTACGGGATGTGGTGCCACCAAGCTCATTTGAATAAAGTGTCAGGGAGGCATATTCACATATGAATTAAAGCTGAATCATTAAAGGGCAGGGAATAAGGTGGAACCTTCAATGTAACAACAGATATTTAATATCAATATTAACTCACCTAACCCTAGCCTGAATGTTTAAACGCAAATAACCTAGCTGTAATATTAATTATGTTGGTCTGAGGGCTGGACACTTACTCTATAGCTATCATTTAAACACATGCCAGCTGTAAAGCTGGACACTGAATATTCCAGTCACAATAAACATACTATCTCTATTTAAGAAGTGATTTGTAGGATGATCTAACATATTGTATATGAATCCTTATAAGTCACCCATAGTTTTATTATTTTACCATACTTAAATTAAACTTATCACTAAAATAAAGACACTGACAACGATATAGATTGCAAAAAAGAGGTCGCAGCCAAATTTATTGAAATCAGATTATGAATTAAGGCCCTCATTCAGAGCCGTACGCTCTGAATGAGGGCCGCCCTCCATAAAAATGGAGCGTCCTCCTGGACGCTCGTATAGCTGTGGGTCACCACCCACAGCCTATATGAGCGTGCAGTTTGATGGCCACGATGGTCGTGACCATCGCGACCATCGAAACTGCGAGCCGGAGCCTGCGGTTGAGGTTTTCAACCGCAAGCCCCGGAGTGATTTTGGCTCTATCAGAGCAAAATCACTCCCACTGACATCACTAGTGATGTCAGTGGGCCGGCTTCTGGCGGGAGGCATTCCCATGGGAACGCCCCCGTCAGGGAGGCACTCCCACCAAAGGGGGCGTGTTGTCAATCAACATCGACAGCATGCCCCCTTTGATCAGACACAACGAGCGAAGGACTTTCCTTCGCTCGTCGCGTCTGGCGCATGCGCACGACGGAGCTCCCTGTGTCGTGCGCATGCTCAGTGCAGACCATCGACCCACTTGCGAGAGGACAGCCGCTTGCGAGTGGGTCTGAATCAGGGCCTAAGATTGTAATGATCGAGCATGGTGGCGAAAAAGCAGTGCTACCTCGGCTACAGCCCATCTAAGAGTATTACTAAGAATGAGGTGGAAAATCCACCACCTGATGTGAGCTGCCTTGAGTAGTACCATCCCCCCTTAATCTAGCACAGTGCTGATCCCTCCATAAGATGGAGACCTGGTCCTCCCCTAAGGCAGCAACCGACTCGCCTCTCTCAAAGGGGGGATGCTAGCCAAGTTCAGCTGCACTAAATTGAGCCACCGAGGAGCACTGCTTTCCGCCTGCTGCGCCTCCCCTGTTGGAAGAAAAACATATAAAACAACATTCCAACGAAACACATCGGCCCAAGCCGATTCAATAAACCTAGGGTGGGTGGGTGGGATCACAACTGGAAAAGAGAAAGGTGACTCCTCCCAGCGCCCTAATATTCATAAACAGAGCCCGCCCAAACAGGTCTCTGATAGGCTGACACAACTGATTGACCCACTAACCTATAACGAAACTGCAACCCCCCAAACCAGTTTTAACCAGTATTAGCACAATAAAAAACAGGGTGCTTATGTCCTCTCATGCCTATTCTAGCATTCGCGTGCTTTAAGTCACCCATAGTTTTATTATTTTACCATACTTAAATTAAACTTATCACTAAAATAAAGACACCGACAACGATATAGATTGCAAAAAAGAGGTCGCAGCCAAATTTATTGAAATCAGATTATGAATTAAGATTGTAATGATCGAGCATGGTGGCGAAAAAGCAGTGCTACCTCGGCTACAGCCCATCTAAGAGTATTACTAAGAAGGAGGTGGATAATCCACCACCCGATGTGAGCTGCCTTGAGTAGTACCATCCCCCCTTAATCTAGCACAGTGCTGATCCCTCCATAAAATGGAGACCTGGTCCTCCCCTAAGGCAGCAACCGACTCGCCTCTCTCAAAGGTTGGATGCTAGCCAAGTTCAGCTGCACTAAATTGAGCCGTCGAGGAGCACTGCTTTCCGCCAAACGGTGTCCCTAGACAACGAACCGCCACCAGATAACAGGACCACTAACTTCTAGCAATACCCGACAAAAGAGCCGAAACAAACAATGTCAAACCTTCCCCTGCCAAATGCACTCCATCATCCCTGTAAAAATCAACCTCGAAACGTATACGGGAGTGTTTAATGACGCGCCCCCCCAAACCCTCTACAAGACGAGACACTGCGGCATTCAATTTCCTCCTCACCCTATCCAAAGCCGCGCCACCCTGCTCCCCTCGCCAAAACCTACGAGGGATAACTTCCGACCACACCAAATGCACCTGCGGCCAACGTTCGGCAATTACTTGGAAATCTTTTTTAATGGCCAGGATAACCTCAACGCCCTTACAAGTGCCCAAATCATTGCCGCCTAGATGTATAACTAAGCAATCCGGGGCACCCCATTTCCTCTCTGAGTCCCAAAGAAGAGACAAAAGACCACTCCACCGAAGTCCTCGCACCCCTATCCAGCGCACATTACCGTGGCCAACACGAGCAAGGGGGTGCCTGCAAGCCCAAAAAACATACGAATGGCCTACTTTCCACACCCTATCAAACACCCTACCACCACCTGTAAGGGGAAATTATTAAAAGAACATTAGTATTTAAGTCGCATCTCAAATAACCAACAACAGGTCAGGGAAACTGAGTTATTTCAGTGACCCAGATGGAGGTGAACAACACCAAAACCTCAATGGAGGGCAAAAGGTGAAAAGAACTCCAATCCCCCCTAGCGGCGGGTAGCTTAAGGCACTGGGTTTCCCAAGCAACAAACTCGCCAGAAGCGCTGTCTAATTTGGCAGCATGTCGCCTCTCACATAACCTTTATAAGCGGAAGATCTCCAACGACCCAACCGTTTGATTGCGTCACTGGAAGAGCCCGCTGCTGCCGCACAAGTAGCCGCGCCAATCCTAAACGAGTGTGTGCCGTAAAGCTCAACCGGCAGATCCAACGCCACCAAACATCGCTTAAAAATTGCAGCAAACTGAAAACGCGTCAGTGGCGAAAGGTCCTTATGAACAAGCAATTGCAAACCGCCTTGCGGCCGCTGTAAGTTGTATCGCCTAGCTATGCTTACTGGACATATGCTCGGGTCCGGATGCGCAGGGATCGACAGCCAATGCCCCCTACCTAATTGGTCGATCTTTGATCTTTGAACTTTTAGCAAGATCAAATCCGACTTAACCATCACATTCTTAAGCAGAATCCCCGAGCCTGTTGCCCTCTTGCTAGCGGCCGCTAACTCGCCTACCCGCAGCGCTCCGAAGAAAGCCAAAACAAAAGCTAATTGAAACAAGAATGCCTCATACTGTCCTAAGGCTACTCCCGATACTGCCACCAGTAGATTTCCCAACAAACCGGTGTCAACCGGCCTCCGAGAATCACCTGGCCCTGCCTGTTCTCTAGCCCATCCTTTCAAAGCCTTGGTCAAAAGGAACGACTTAGTTGGATCTACCAAACCCCGCAAGCGCGAAAAATATGAGATGCCAGCTAATGCGCCGGACATTGAGGCCCTAGACCGGCCCCTCTCATGCCACATCCAAACAAATTGCAACATGCTATCGACAATATTCTTACCCCGATCTACTTCGGCTAAGAAAGCCAGCCACGAATCCCACGCTGCCGTATACGATTTTAAGGTGCTTGGTGCCAAAGCTCTCAATGCGAGTCCATCGATGCCAGCCCGATGATCTGCCAGACATGAGCGGGACAAGGTAAGCCATTAACGCTAGCTGCAGGCGCCAATAACCTAAACCTATTCCATTGAAAACGAGATAAAGCATCCGCTATCTCGTTGTCAACGCCCGGGACGTGCCGCGCCCTGAAATCGATGTTCCCCTGGAGACACAAGAGTATCAGATGCCTCAGTAAACTGAGAGCCTGAGGGCAGACTGACCTCTGATTGTTAATGGCCTGGACTACCCCCAAGTTATCGCACCAAAAACTTATGCTCCGATTGCTAAGCTGGGCAGCCCAAATCTCCACTGCCACCACAATCGGGAAAAGCTCCAAAAGGAGCATATTAGATATCCAACCGGCATCCTGCCAGCTTTTTGGCCATGGCTCGGCGCACCACTGCCCCTCGAAAAAGGCCCCAAAACCGCAAGCCCCGGACGCATCAGTATAAAGCTGGAGCTCGGAGTTGGCCACCAATTTGGGTAACCAAATCCTAACACCATTGAAATCCCGTAAAAAGGCACACCACAACCGTACGTCCTCCTTAAGCTCCCTGGTCAAACAAATTAAATGATGTGCCTTTTTAACGCCCGCCGTGGCCCTCTCCAACCGACGGCAGAATATCCTACCCATAGGGATCACTCGGCAAGAGAAATTAAGAAGGCCGAGCAATGACTGCAACTGCCTCAATTAAATTTTCTTTGCAGAGAGGCATAGCCCTAAGTACTCGCGCGACTTAATGACTTTATCCTGGGGCAACCGACATAAACCCGACGTGGTATCGATCTCGATACCTAAATAGGACAAAACTGTGGTAGGCCCCTCCGTCTTTTTCGACGCAATGGGTACGCCCATGACGCGAAAAAGAGCCTGCACCGATAAAAGCAGCTCTCCGCAAACAATGCTATCAGCTGGCCCAACTAACAAAAAATCATCTAAGTAATGGGCTATCCCAGTTTCTCCCGAACCCGCTCGAATGCACCATTGCAGGAATGAACTAAAGCATTCGAAAAAGGCACAGGAAATGGAACAACCCATTGGCAAACATTTGTCCACGAAATATGAACCCTCGAACTTAAAACCCATGAATCTAAAAGAGTCGGGGTGCAATGGAAGTAACCTGAAAGCCGCCTCTATATCTATTTTTGCCAATAGTGCTCCCCTACCAAACCCCTGCACCATCTGGAGGGCGTCCTCAAAAGACTGGTAAACGACGCTGCAGTCCTTTGGGTCCAAAGCGTCGTTAACCGATCCCCCCTCCGGGTAGGACAGGTGCTGAATCAACCGAAATTTGCCCACCTCCTTCTTGGGAACAACTCCCAAGGGAGCAATGCACAAATCCGCCAGAGGAGGAGATGAAAAAGGGCCGGCCATGCGGCCCAAGTCCACCTCCGCCATTACTTTGGCCCTCACGATATCAGGATAGTCCCTAGCCGATTTAAGGTTCCTTTTTGCCAACGCCGCAACTGTCCTAACTATTGGTAAACGAAAACCCTCCCGAAAACCTTGCAACAAAAAGCCTGCTTCCGTCCTAAACGGATAGCGGCCCAACCAACGCTCCAACACATCTAACTGTATTGGTGAAAGGGCTCTATTTAGTATTTCGCTGCTCGCCCTGCCCAGCTGCCTGTCCGCCCGTGCGCTTGCACTCTTTAACTGCGTGATTGCTTCCACACGACAGACAGATGTGCTTAAAACGGCAGTTGGCTCCTCTGTTACATTGCCCGTTATTAAAGGCAAAGCACTTTCCCTTTTCTGCCGTGTTAAAACCTGGACGGGCAACAAAGGGCTGCTTACGGCCCACTGGTGCTTCTGCGGTGGGTTTGTTCTGCTGAGTGACCTCAAGCCAGACCTCCACATCCTTAAAGCCGAGGCTAAGAATTTTCTGGCCATCCTGTTTTTTACGGAAAGCCTCGTCGTACTGACGCCACACGTTGTGCCTAGCGGACAACTGGATGCTGTGCACGAGGTGTAAATACTTTAGGATGTTCAGAAACTCGGCAGGCCTAGTTTCGGTATAGCAAGCCGCGAAAATATACATCCCGCAAAGCCAATTGGCGTAGCTGCGCCGCGCTTCCTCCGCTGCCGCCCCCCCGGATTTAGCTGTATCCAACGCTTTTTTGGCGTCATGCGTAATGGCAAACATGTCTACGTATTTGCCCTTTCTAATACGCTCCCTCACTTTCGACCTAACTCCTCTTAAAATGGCCGTGTTAGAGCAGTGGACTGGGTCACCCGTCGCGTCCGGAACCGAGCTGCTTGCAGAACTACACGTTCTATTCGGGCTTTTACGCTTCCCTTTCAACTGCTGAACGAAATAGCGCATTAGCTTACGCAGTTTATCAGCTGAACTGGAAGAGTCAGAGAAATCCTCCGAGTGTGACAACTCAATGTGGCTGTGGTGCAATGGTATCTCACCTGCTCCTGAAGTCGACGGGGTAGCTGACACCACGGCGGAAACCGCCTCCTGACTTGCGTTGCCCGTTCGATCCATCACGTTCGGGGTTGACGACTGCTGGCCATCCTCACCACAGCGTCACCAGCAATTACGGCCGAGGTAGATGAACCCTGTGGACTTGGGACGACAGCGTTAGACACAATGTTGAGCGCAACCGCGGCCGCTGCAGGGGCTTGGGTTGGGACCACAGCTAACGGGGAAGCCCTCGCCTGCGCGTGGTTTACGCAAGGGGGGGTGGGTGGCCTAACCGGAGGGGGGCCGCCGGCAGAGGGGGCTGCTGCATTGGTTCCCGCCGTACAACATAGTCCGGCGCCTGGTGTGAAACCGGATGTTGCAATTGGAACCATGAAGGGGCAGAATAAAAATGCTGCCCCGCATAGGGCGGCATCACCTGATGCGTGAACTGACCCACGGTCTGGGGCAGCCGCGGGTCGAAACCTTGCTGCGTAAACGCTGGCGGGATGGTTGGAAGCACCTGCTGCGCTAGGCCCTGAGCAAAGTAAGGGGACCACTGCGCCCCCAATGCCGTGCTGTGCAAAGTCAAATTATGCCGCGCCGGGCCATAAAACGCGACGCTGGGAGCCTGCGGCAATGGCGCAGCGAGAGGTAACCCATACTGCTTATTTATGGGGGTGCTGCGAGCGGAGACACCACCGCGTCCATCCGCCGCAGCACCACGCCTAATAGAAGGCGCCTGCAGCCCAGCCGGGCTGGAAAAAAGCACCATACCCGAGAGGGTTAGCGCTCTGCCAGGGGTGTTGTGCTCTGTCCTCCCTGCCCCTAAAGCAGTGGAGGTCGCGGAAAAAGGGCTGCGCAAATAATGTGGCTCCGCGGACGCTTGTGGACTAAAGCCTGCGGGGCCGGGTAGTGGGGTCAGCGATCCCGCCCTCCCCACATCCTGACAGCCGGCGGCCATTAACTGTGGGCTCTGCTGTCCCTGCCTATCTAAAATGGCCGCCGCTGTAATGTGGGCGGGGCCAACGACGGGAGCCGCGGCCACCGCGATTACGCTCCCGCCGCCAGCCCCTGGTGTGTTGATAACATGGGGGGGGAAGGGCCCTCCCGGCGGAACAGCCAACCATGTGGGCCCGGCGGTGAGGGCGCAAATCCCCCCATTCCGGCGCTGCCAGCCGGGTCCTGTCGGCCGGCGGCCATTAACGCAGGGCTCTGCGAACCCTGCGCACCTAAAATGGCCACCGCCGCCACCAGGGCGGGGCCAGCGACGGGAGCCGCGGCCGCCACAGCGACGCTCCCGCCGCCAACCCCTGATGCCTGGGATGGGCTCGGGGAAGGCTCCCCACCGCGGGCCAGCCATGCCTGCAGGCCCGACGGTGAGGGCGCCAAGACACCGCTGCCCTCGTTGATAGCTAGGCACGTTTCCATGGTGATACCCCGCCGCTAAGCTCTCATTCGGGAAGTACCGTTCTATAGAACGGTACTAAGTTCATTTTGTTTTTTTGCCAAGTCCGGGGATGCCTACTTTGGAACGAAGAGGACAGAACCTCGCATAGGAGATGGTGAGTATGTTTTTTTTCACAGGTCCCCTATGGATACTTTACCGGACAAGTGGACGATGTTACATAGGTGAGTATGTGTACGTACGTGTGTGTGTGTATGTATGTTTAATAAACTTATACTGTCACGGTGTGTGTGTCCTGTGTTTTTTTAAACATTTTTTTTACAGGTGAACTACAGGTACTAGTGGGCCCTTAATGCCCTGCATGCTGGTACTTGTGGTTCTCCAAGTACCAGCATGCGGGGCAGGCTAGCTGGGACTTGCAGTTCTACTTGTAAAGACAATGGCCCTCATTCAGAGCCGTACGCTCTGAGCAGAGCGCACGCTCTGAATGAGGGCCGGGCTCCATGAAAATGGAGCGTCCTCCTGGACACTCGTATAGCTGTGGGTCACCACCCACAGGCTATACGAGCGTGCATTGTGATGGCCGCGATGGTCGTGACCATCGCGACCATCGAAATTGCGAGCCGGAGCCTGCGGTTGAGGTTTTCAACCGCAAGCTCCGGAGTGATTTTGGCTCTATCAGAGCCAAAATCACTCCCACTGACATCACTAGTGATGTCAGTGGGCCGGCTTTTGACGGGAGGCGTTCCCGTGGGAACGCCCCCGTCAGGGAGGCACGCCCCCGGCACGCCCACCAAAGGGGGCGTGCTGTCAATCAACATTGATAGCATGCCCCCTTTGATCGGACACAACGAGCGAAGGACTTTCCTTCGCTCGTCGCGTCTGGCGCATGCGCACGACGGAGCTCCCTCCGTCGTGCGCATGCTCAGTCCATAACATCGACCCACTTGCGAGCGGACAGCCGCTCGCGAGTGGGTCTGAATCAGGCCCAATGTTTGTTATTCTTTATTTACACCACACCACACAATCAACCCGCCATCCACCGCCACCAGGGGTGGCGGGGATAGCCCCGGGCTATCAGCCTGGGCCTGGGGTGCCCTGGAGAGTGTGACCCCTTTATTGGGGGGGTCCCCAGCTCTCCAGGGATCCCCGGCCTGGGCTGACTAGCGGTCAGGGCTGATGCTGCGGCTGGGGGGCCCGGTGAAAGGGCTCCCCTGGCTGTGGCATCAGCCCCCCGCTAGAAAAAGTCCAGTGCTGGTTCTGGAACATACAGGGGAACCCTACAAATTTTTTTCCCCTGTATTTCCAGAACCAGGACCGGATCAGAGCCCAGAGCTGGTTGCGCAGAATACGGGGGACCCCTACGTCGTTTGTCCCCCGTATTTTGGCAACCAGCGCTGGTTCTGACTAGCCCGGTGCTGGTTGTGCTTAAGTACAGGGGACCCCTACGTCGTTTGTCCCCTGTATTTAAGCACACCCAGCACTGGGTCACTAATGCCCGGGGCTGGTTGCTCTTTTTTTGGGGGGGGGCACGCCATTTTTTTCTTTTTTTACACAGGTTTTTTTTTTTTTTTTACCACAGCAGCACAGACGGGTCTCACGGACCCGTCAGTGCTCTGTGTCAATGACACAGATGCAAGTAGCATGGATCTCCTGGTCCGTGCGTGCATCTGTGTCATTGAAATACACAGCAGCACAGACGGGTCTCACTGACCCATCTGTGCTCTGTGTCACTGTCAGTCACACAGATGCATGTAGCACGGATCTCACGAGTCCGTGCTACATGCAAATGAGCACCATAATGCTGATTGGCTGAGAGCCGTGACAGACGGCTCTGTCAGCCAATCAGCACTTTGCCCATTAAAGGCAAAGGCATTTTTTTTAAATGGCCGCTAGAGGCAAAACCTTCGAGATCCGACAGCAGATCTCGAGGTTTTGCCTCGGGAGAGGGATCCGGGGCAGACAGGGATATCCGAGCTTGGGCTCGGATCGCCCCGGATCCCCGAAGTTCGGGTGGGTTCGGTTCTCAGGGAACCGAACCCGCTCATCCCTAATAGGATAGCAAAGGAAGGTAAACAAAACAGTGGCAAGAATTACTAATAAATATTAAGACACTGAGGTACTTATCCAGAGGAGATCACAACTGGAAAAGAGAAAGCTGACTCCTCCCAGCGCCCTAATATTCATAAACAGAGCCCGCCCAAACAGGTCTCTGATAGGCTGACACAACTGATTGACCCACTAACCTATAACGAAACTGCAACCCCCCAAACCAGTTTTAACCAGTATTAGCACAATAAAAAACAGGGTGCTTATGTCCTCTCATGCTTATTCTAGCATTCGCGTGCTTTAAACAGATGACCTGGAGCGGGTTACAGCAAGCTTGCTGAATTTCAGAGAGTGTTCAATACAAAGTGTCAATTTCTCAGACACAAAGGCGTAAATTTACTAAGGGTCCAGTTTGTGCGAGTTTGCAAACTCACGTGAGTTTAGCCATTTTTTTTTTTTATTTCACAAATTTATTAAAGTCAAACTCGTTAAAACACATGTGAGTTTGCAAACTCGAAAAAAACTCACCATCGGCCAAAATAGGAAGTACTTTAGATGAAAAAGATCCAACTCGCAAATTTACTAAGATTCGAGTTTCCAATCTTGTGTGGGACAAAAGGTGAATATTGGATCTTTTTTTACAGGTACAACCATTGGATACTTTCTGTTGAGAAGGAGACATGAACATCTGGGAGCAGGTGAGTATGTATGTAATAAAACTATTTTCACGGTGTGTGTGTCTGTTTTTTTTAAAAACATTTAGTTACAGGTGAACTACAGGTACCAGTGGCCCCTTAATGCCCCGCATGCTGGTACTTGTGGTTCTCCAAGTACCAGTATGCGGGGGAGGCTTGCTGGGACCTGCTGTTCTACTGTAAAGACAATGTTGTTAACTACATTTTTAACACTACACCTACAATATCAACCAGCCACCCACCGCCCAGGGGTGGCGGGGATAGCCCCGGGCTATCAGCCTAGGCCAGGGGAGCCCTGGAGAGGGGCTCCCCTTTATTGGAGGGGTCCCCAACTCCCCAGGGATCCCTGGCCTGGGCTGACTAGCGGTCAGGGCTGATGTTGCGGCTGGGGGGGCCGCTGGTTTTAATTTTAGGGGTACCCCTATGCAAATTTTTTACCCCTATAATTAAAACCAGGACTGGCCCTGCAGCCTGGTGCTGGTACCTAATTTACTGTGGAACCCTATTCGTTTTGTTCCCCATAATTTTAGGCTGGCAAGTCCGGGGCTGGTTAAGCGTTAGGGGGACGGGGGGGGACTTACTGTATGTCTTTTTTTTTTTATTATTTAAACCATTTTTTACAAGTCTTAACACACAAGCAGCTTACACATATCTTACTGATATGTGCAGGCTGCTTGCTCGGGTGATTTTGTAAGAGAAAAAATACTGTAATCTCAGGTGAGTAATCTCCTCTAAACTCTCCTCTAAACTCTCAATTTGGAAGAAAAAACTAGATCTGCTTCACCATCGAAAAACTCACTTTCAGCTAAACTCACTTCTTAGTAAATTTGCGAGTTTGATAAGGGAAACTCACTCGAGTTTTGGTGAAGCAAAGTGAGTTTAAAAACTAAAAAACTCGACCAGACTCGAATCTTAGTAAATTTACCGCAAAGATTACGATTTTGAACAATATGCTACATATATCTTTGAACACACTATTTTAGATTGTAGCTAATCATCTGATACATAAAAGATCAGCACATCCATTCAGCCAGCAATACAGTGCACTGTAATAGCAACAACAGGATTAATTATATATCACCAATATAGGTACTCATTAACAAAAGACACAAACACACAGTGGATAAGAAATAAATTGTTTAATATAATTTAATTCACATTTTTTCTCAATCTTTTTTCGCTTTCTTTATAATTTTATTAAAGTTTGCCAACAATGATTAATAAAAGGCCTTCTTTTTTAACCAAACACCAATATTAAAGGTTATATTTTAAAATAATACAATACATTATTACCATCATCATTTATTTATATGGCGCCACAAGTGTTCCGCAGCGCCTTACATAGTACATGGGGCCTGATTCAGAGCCGTTCGCTATTTGCGGTCGTTCGTTCAAAAACAAGGGGTGGCTATTCAAATGATCAGTTCGCAAATTGCAGTCTGTTCACACCTCTAAGTCTGAATGAGCGAGCAAAACATACGCTCGTTTATTTGTTAAAAACGCCCCCTGGCCGCACGCACCATACGTCATGTCCGCTATTTATTAGATTAATCGAGTACATCGACCAGCGTATGAACTGCTCGCTATTCTTGTGGTTGGTTTTTGCTACCACAATCTTGCGAGCAGTTCTGGCTATAAAATAACCCAGTGACGTGGTCAATGACGCTGCTGTATTAATTATGCACACCCATAAAACGCCCGTTTTGACCTTTAAGCACGCCTGCGTTCGGATCTCCACTCCCCATTTTCAAGCACCTTCCCCTGTTACCACCCACATACGCCTCATTCTGTCACTCAAAATAGCAGGCATTCGCTATATTGCGAGCACATGAATTTCGGCTGCACTGACTGGTTCGCTCATGCGTATAACGATCCATGCGCAGATGTGCGAACATCGCTCGGAACGAGCGTACTGCCGCTAGCGAGTGGCTCTGAATGAGGGCCATAGACAACTAAGTAACCATTGACTTACAATACAGGACATGGATAAACATTGCTATATTAGCGACCTTTACGCCCGCATAAGCAGCCAAGTATTAGTTGCCCTAGTGGGGAGTAAGAGATAAATGAAATTACAGTAGGGAGAAGCACAAGAGGGTAGAGGGCCCTGCTCGAAAGAGCTTACATTCTTTAAGGGAGGGGAAGACAAACAGGAGCGACACAGAATGGGGCAGGCGGAGAGGAAGGAAGATGTAGCAGCAAGTTAGGATGAGAGCTGGAAGGCTTTAATGAAGTAGTGGGTCTTAAGAGCTCATTTAAAACACTGTAGAGAGGTGCTGCAGAGTCTGATGGGGAGAGGGAGGGAGTTCCAAAGGTGAGGAGCAGCACGGGCAAAATCTTGGAGGCGGGAGTGGGAGGAATTAATCAATTGGCATGAAAGGCGGCGTGTATTAAGTGAACAAAGAGAGCGGACAGAAGAGTGAAGGGAGATGAGATCAGAGATGTAAATGGGAGAGGGATGGGTGAGGGCTTTGTAAGTGAGTGTGAGAGCCTTGAATTGGGTTCTGAAAGGGAATGGGAGCCAGTGGAGGGCTTGCAAAAGAGGGGAGGCAGATGTAGAGCGTTTGGAGAGGAAGATGAGCCAAGCAGCAGCATTGAGCACAGACTGGAGAGGGGAGAGATGGGAGTTGGGGAGGCCAGCTAGGAGAAGGTTACAGTAGTCCAATCTGGACATGACCAGTGAATGTACAAGGATTTTGGTAGCATCCTGGGTGAGAAAGGGTCTGATCTTGGAAATATTCTTGAGATGAAAACGACAGGACTGCGAGAGGTTCTAAATGTGTGGTTTGAAGGAGAGGGAAGAGTCCAGGATGACTCCAAGACAACGCACTTTCAAAAATATATCATTCAAAAATAAAATTGGCAGAACAACTCCTAGAGTGCACCAAATAATCTAGTTTCTTTTCTTTTTGTATCTGCTAATTTGGAAATAAAAAGTTCAGTGGCACTTATGAATGCTGGAAATTGTAAAAAATATGTGTAGAATATGCTCTATGAGTTCTGTATAAATACAGTAAATATTTATTAAACAGTATTTATCGTTCATGTCACTGCCGGCTCTGCCCAATTTATGTCGGACCTGATGCCTCTGGACAGCCATGGTAGTCCCAATCCCACCCCTCCACCACCATAATTTGTCACCTGCAACCCCTCCCCCCTTGCCCAGTTGTGATGTCAGCCACTGGCGGCCTCTGCAGCAAGTGTGCAAGCGGTCGGCTGACTGCCCATACACAGCATGTTGTGGCCAATATATCTGCATATATATCACCCAGCTGGCGTGATATGTCTGTGAATCAGGGGCAGGACTATGGAAGACAATGGATGCGCCTGCCGCCGGGTGTCAGCACTGAAGAGGCACCTTCTCCGTTTCCCACAATATAATCACCCCACTTAAGGCTGTAAATATGTTCCTGGAGTGTGCCGTCATGGCCACCCAATATATGGCACCTCTTCCCGGCACTTCCGTCTATCTATAGCCTGTTCCCGCTCATTGGTGTCACTGCTCCTCAGCAGCTTCTTATGCTAGTGTGATACATCCGGTGCCCCCCTCACCCACAACTCCCCGTCCCACTCCTTGGCAGAAGCTCTAGGTGCAGACCTGTGCTGCCAAGACAAGCATAAGCACGGCTGCAGATCTTCTAGGAGCTGGATGTCAAGAAGGATGAACCAAACGGGCATAGGAGGTGGGGTCCTGTGGCACCAGTGACTGAATCTGGTGACAGATCTTTGGTGTAGCAACTTCCCGGCATGTGAAGCAGTAGACAGTATACTAGGCATTTTGTGATTTGTAGCCCCACCACTGTCTTACAGTATCTTGACTCAAACTCAGTCCTCAAAGCCCCCACATCAGGTGGCTTTCACCTGCATCAGGAGGAATCTGAGCCTCATGCTAATTGATATGAGATAGATAGATAGATAGAGTGCCAGGGAGGGATGTTAGCCCATAAGCAACAGCAGCTAACGTCACCTTGAGATAAATATGAGATAGATAGATAAATAGATCGATATGAGAGAGATAGAACGATAGATATGAGATAGATAGATATGAGATAGACAGATCGATATGACATAGATAGCTCGATATGACATAGATCGATATGAGACAGATCGATATGAGATAGATCGATATGAGACAGATCGATATGAGATAGATAGATAGATCGATAGATAGATAGTGAACACGACCAGATTTGGGGTCCCTCTCCTGGGGTAGATGGACTCCCTCTTCAAACACACAGCAGCAGGAAAAATAGTACATCAATCTGGAGTCTCGGGCCAACTGGTCAGCACCAGTCTTTATTGTGCAATGAAAAAGGAAAACAAAACATTAAAGTAAACGCTAGCCCGTCTGGGTTCTAAATAAACAAGAGGTTCCCTCTCTAAGGAAATAGTGGGGCCTACTGCCTCCACTATCAACACAAGCGCATGAACAAAACTTACAGGTATTTTTCACCAAGTGCCTCTGAGCCAGCCTGCTTGCTCTCCCAGGTATGAGACACCAGCTTACAATCAGACACAGCCTATATCAGCTGGTTCCAGGTGCAGAGCCTAATGAGCCTGCTAACAGGCCAAAAACCAAAACCTGGAGTGGGTTGTGGATGGAGCCCTCCCTCTCCTCACATCCACACCCCCAGGTCCCAAACCAGCTTTTCTAAAAGCCAATACTCAAATCTACTTCACTGCAGACTTTCTCCTGGGGGTTTTAGAACACATAGGTCAAAAACCTAGGACAAATGTATCTACCACTGACCACTTTACCAGTGATCCTATCACATATCCCCCCCTTTGTTTCGACCTGTGGGCCTGAACAACTGAAGCCCCCAAGCAATGAACGCATGGCAATGCATCTGCATTGGCCAGCTGGCTTCCTGGCCTGTGCTCTACTGAAAATTTAAAGGTTTGTAGCGCCAAGAACCATCTCATTATTCTTGTGTTACTGTCCTTTTTTTCGGACATCCATTTTAGAGGGGCATGGTCAGTAATCAATTTAAAATTTCTTCCCACGAAGTAGTACCTGAGAGTTTCTAATGCCCATTTTATGGCCAAAGCTTCCTTTTCCATTATGGCATAGTTTCTCTCATGGATATTCAATTTCCTGCTCAAGTAAAAAATAGGGTGTTCCTCACCCTCTCTGCCTACACCGGACGCATCAGTTTGTACCACAAACTCTTTGTCAAAATCAGGGGTTACCAGAACAGGTTGGGTACATAAGGTTAATTTTAATTCTTGGAAAGCTTTCTCCTCTTCCAGACCCCATTCCACCATGGTTTTTTGTTTGCCCTTGGTAAGGTCAGTAAGTGGGACCGCAATGGTGGCAAAACTGGGTATGAACCTCCTATAGTATCCAGTGATCCCTAAGAAGGCTGTCACCTGCTTCTTATTGAGGGGTCGTGGCCAGTTCTGTATTGCCTCAATCTTATTGAGCTGTGGTTTTATCAAACCTCTGCCAATGGTGTATCCCAGCTATTTTACTTCCTCCATCCCTAGACAACACTTTTTCGGGTTGGCCGTCAGACCTGCCTTAAAGATGGAGTGTAACACTGCCTGTACTCTGGGTAAGTGAGACTGCCAATCAGGACTATGTATGATCACATCATCCAGATAAGCCGCAGCATATCGTCTATGGGGTCTTGGAATCCTATCCATCATTCTTTGGAAGGTAGCAGGAGCCCCATGTAGCCCAAAGGGTAACATATTGTAATGAAATAACCCTTCTGGCACTTTTTTCTTTGGCGTTTTCGGTTAATGGCACTTGCCAATACCCTTTGCTTAGGTCCAGAGTGCTTAAATACCTTGCTGTCCACAGCCTTTCAATTAGTTCATCCACCCTTGGCATTGGGTAGGCATCAAATTTTGAAACACTGTTCAGCTTTCGGAAGTCATTACAAAAATGAACACTCCCATCGGGCTTTGGAATTAATACAATGGGACTGGACTGGACTATGTGACTCTTCAATTACCCCCAATTCTAGCATTTTTAAAATTTCCTTTGACACAGATTCCCTTTGGGCTTCAGGCAACCTATAGGGTTTTAGGTTAACCTTAACCCCCGGGTCAGTGACTATGTCATGTTTGATGACCGTGGTTTTTCCTGGCAGGTCAGAAAACAGTACCCTATTTCGGATCAAAATTCCTTGACCTCCTGCTGTTGATTTGCTGACAGGGTTTTTGTCACAGTCACTTCGGGTACCAGGGAACCAGGTTTTCATGGAGGGGCTGGGACAGCTGACAGTGCTGCTCTATCCTTCCAGGGTTTTATCAGGTTCACATGATATATTTGTTCTGGTTTTCTTTTCCCCCGGCTGGTAAACTTTATAGTTGACCTTTCCCACTTTTTCTAAGATCTTAAAGGGCCCTTGCCACTTAGCCAACAGTTTATTTTCTACCGTGGGAACCAACACCCTGTCCTCAGGAGCAAAGTTTCTTAACTGTGCATTGTGGTTATATACCCTCTGCTGTGCTAGTTGGGCCTGTTCCAAGTGCTCCTTAACTATCGGCAATACAGCCGCAATTCTCTCTTGCATCTGGGAAACATGTTCAATCACTGTTTAATAAGGACTGGACTGCCCTTCTCACGTCTCCTTGGCAATGTCTAGTAACCCTCTTGGATGCCTCCCAAATAACAGGTCGAAAGGTGAAAACCCGGTGGAGGATTGGGGAACTTCTCTTATGGTCAACAGCAGATAAGGCAACAAATAATCCCAATTTTTACCATCTTTGTCGACTACTTTTCCTTAACATATGTTTTAAGCTTGTTAAACCTCTCGACCAGTCCATCGGTTTGGGGGTGATAAACCGAGGTCCTTAACTGGTTAATCTTAAACAGGCGGCATAACTCCTTCATAACTTTTGACATGAACGGGGTACCCTGATCGGCTAGCATTTCTTTAGGTATTCCCAACCTGCTAAAAACATGGACCAGCTCTCTAGCAATGGACTTGGTAGAAGTATTGCGTAGCGGTATCACTTCCGGGTATCTGGTAGCGTACTCCAGAATTACTAGAATATTTGAGTCCATAGCTATCCGAATTGTGGTCAGTGTCTCGGGCTTTAGCCACTTGGTGGATAGATGGGCGAGGTCGTGCATCTGCGAGCGTGGAGGTCTGTCCATTTGGAACTCCCAGCGGTGGACTCGTGGGGCACGAACACAGGTGGTGTCCCCCAAGCGAGTTAGGATCTTCCATTTCAACTTCACATAGTCTTTAGCATCGGCCAGGCATAAATCAGAATAGGCCTTTTGTGGCTCCCCAGACAGAAAAGGTGCCACTAGACTTGCCCATTGCTCCTTGGGCTAACTCTCCCTTTCGGCCGTTCTCTCAAAAGCGGTAAGATATGCCTCCACATCATCGCCCGTAGTCATCTTTTGGAGCAAGTGACTGGCTCGTATGTAGTGAGTGGTGGTGGAAGGACCAGTATTAGCATCTCCTGGCTGGACTACTAACTGTTGTACGTGTCTTTTAAGGTCTGGCGGGTTTCCTCTATGGCAACTTGTTTTTGCCTCAGGGCTTCCTCCATGGTGACTTGTTGTTTTCTCTGGGCTGCCTCCATGGCCATTAATTGCACATTGGTAGATTCCTGCTGCGCACCGGTAGCTTCCTGCTGGGCTCTGGTAGCCTCTTGCAGAGTTTATTGGATTGGAGCAAGGCCTTAACGATGTCCTCCATTTTACCTCCAGGTGCTGGTTGGAAGCTGAACCTTGCTTCTCTGAGCATTGGCTGACGCCACCTTCAGGGATTCAACAATCACATGTCTGCCCCTTTAAATTTTAAAGGACAAATTTTCCTTGCTGCATTTTCCAGTGTGTGCTTGCCCGCATTTTCCACCAAATTATAACACGACCAGATTAGGGGTCCCTCTCCTGGGGTAGATGGACTCCCTCTTCAAACACACAGCAGCAGGAAAAATAGTACACCAGTCTGGAGTCTCTTGCCAACTGGTCAGCGCCAGTCTTTATTGATAGATAGATAGATAGATAGATAGATAGATATGCACCATATCTATTTTCCCTTTTTTTTGGGGGGGGGGAGGTGGTGGTGTCACCAAATTATAACTTGCCTCCGGGCTTCTGGGATGAACTTACGTTACTGTTGTGAATGACATCATTCACAGACATATTGCTGGTACAGAGAATTGAAAGGCTGATGTACCCATCTATGTTTAGATCAAGGAAAATGCTTAAAAGTTTCTTTTGGTACATGCAGGGCCGGATTATCAATGGGCCGGGTGGAGCTGCAGCTCAAGGCCGCCCATCAAAATAGGCCCACAGCAGAATCGGCTGTGCTGCTGAAGCCAGGTTTTTTTATTTTTTTCTACTGCCGCACCAGCCTGCCTTGCCAGCGGCCGACCAAATTTCTGCCCACTGAGATCCCGCCACCCGCTATTCAAACGCCAGTGAACCAGAGATGAGACGCGGAGGAAGGCATCACTAACTGTCCCTCAATGCTTCCTCCGCGGCGCGCGATTTTGTGAGTGCCGCTCCCACCACCACATCCCCGCTAAGCAGGAACTTATCTCTGGGAAGGGGACAGGGCCAGCTGACTGGGTTCCTGATACTGTCTCTCCAGTATTAATCTTGCAGTGCAGCTGAGACGCTGACTGCTGATCAGAAATGTCCTGCTGGTTGCTGATCACTGAGCCTCAGTCAGTGCTTCTGTAAGGTATGCAACCTCTCACAAAAATTATTGTTCTTTTTATCTAGTTTTATAAATGTGTGGATAATGTGTTGTGTATGTACATAGAGAGAGATACTGTTTGTGTGTGTGTATATATATATATATATATATATAATATGTATATATATATATATATATATATATATATTTATATTAGTTTGACTGCCAAGCCAGCTCTGTCTCCCCCCCGCTCAGCCCCACCATCTTTCTGCTGGCCTCCTCCAGAACTCCCCCCCTCTTCACTGTGACTCCATGCATCCCACTCCCTGCCATGGCTCCATCCTGATCCCCCATCTACCCCTTCGCGGCTCCTCCACAACACACCCCGGGCTCCCTTAGTTACTCCAGCACAGGCCCTATCCAAAGGCTGGGAACAGTTGGGGTTTGTGCATTAAGAACATGTGATAGCCTTGTGGAAGGCTGTGCTGGGATCACGTGTTTGATCCCAGCATCAGCCGAGGTGCAGGGGCAGGCAGGGGGGATGTGTCCTCTGCGGGACACATCCGTTGCCGGCGCTGGGACAGTAATGTCCCTAGCGTCGGTGCAGATACCGCGGGCACCTGGTGAAGGGACCACCTGGTCCCTTTCACCAGTGCCAACAGTACTTTGGCGCCGGGAGAAGCTTGGCTCCGGGCGCAAGCTCAGCGGAGCTTGGTGCCCGGCAGCCAAGAAGCGGCGGGTAGCCGGCGCTGGGAGAGAGTACCTGCTCCCAGCGCCGGTCAGGCGTTGGGCGCGGCGGGCGTTTGGCTCTGGCCGCGAGCCAAACCTGGCTCGCGGGCCAGCAGCCAATCAGAGGCGGACGCGACGAGCCAATCGCGGCTCGCCGCATCATAGCCCCGCCCACTCGCGCCGTCTTGTATTAGACGGCGCCGAGCGGGAAAGTGCAGTTCGGCGGCGGAGAGGGAGGAGAGAAGACCTCCTGAAGAGCGGAAGATCGGCGCGGCAACAGGGGCGGCGGCCGCGGAAGAGGCCAGAAGACGCCGCTGTCAAGAGAGAAGACAGGCAGCGCCGGCTGGAGGAAAAGAAGAAGAGGCGGCGCTGCTGGCCAGGACGGGCCAGCGGCAGAAGAATGCGGCTGAGGACCGGAGAGGACGAGCATGAGCTTCGAGATTGTCCGTGGGACGAAGACCGGATGATCTTGGATGGCAGAGCCCAGAAGTGGATAGAAGAAGCCAGGGAAGTGGTGCAGAAGAGCCTGCTGGAAGTACGTTCGCAGGTGCCCATTGTTCCTGAGCAGGAGCCAAAGGGTAGAGACCCCTTTGTGATGAAGATGGCAACAGCACCCCCGTGCTGGAAGTGTCGGCGGCAGGGACACTTGGCCCATGAGTGTCCCTGGGAAGATGCAGTGGCACTGTTATGCCCCGAAGAGGTCCCAGTGAAGAAGAATCCTTGCCCGCAGAGGACGGATGTGGATGACTGGGAGGTGAAGATGCCACGCTATAAGGAAGAGCGTGAAGACCCAGTGGCAAAGAAGTCTAGGATCTCCCCATGCTAGGAGAGTCCGAGACCTGGATACCCGGAGATGTCAGCGGAAGAGATGGAGTATGCTGAAGAAGGAAAGTGTCGCTTGCTGCAGGAGTCTGTGGAGAAGAGTCCAGACTCATGGAAAATGTCGGCGGAGACCCGGGAGGAAGAGGATGCCCCAGAGGAATCGACTATTGGGTGGTGGTTAGTGCCACACCCTGAATTCAGTGAAGATGCCCCAGACAAGTTGGAAGAAGAGTGGGTGGCTGCGGCACCCTTAGAAGAAAATTCCCCATGGTGGCCCATCGTGAGTGGCACTTCCGAGTTGCCACTCCCACAGAGGATCCGCAGAGTGAAGTCAGGAGGTACGAAGATGGAGAGCCCGGAGCCAGTGGAGAAGGAATGTGGGGTTATGGTCGGTCCCGGCTGGGCCCTTGAACAGATCCTCGCTGGAGGGACCATAGAATACCCTGACCCGCGGACGATGGAGATGGAAGAAGACTTTGTAGGGACTACAAAGGAAAAAGGGGGGGGAAATGTGGAAGGCTGTGCTGGGATCACATGTTTGATCCCAGCATCAGCCGAGGTGCAGGGGCAGGCAGGGGGGATGTGTCCTCTGCGGGACACATCCGTTGCTGGCGCTGGGACAGTAATGTCCCTAGCGTCGGTGCAGATACCGCGGGCACCTGGTGAAGGGACTGCCTGGTCCCTTTCACCAGTGCCGGCGGTACTTTGGCGCCGGGAGAAGCTTGGCTCCGGGCGCAAGCTCAGCGGAGCTTGGTGCCCGGCAGCCAAGAAGCGGCGGGTAGCCGGCGCTGGGAGAGAGTACCTGCTCCCAGCGCCGGTCAGGCGTTGGGCGCGGCGGGCGTTTGGCTCTGGCCGCGAGCCAAACATGGCTCGCGGGCCAGCAGCCAATCAGAGGCGGACGCGATGAGCCAATCGCGGCTCGCCGCATCATAGCCCCGCCCACTCGCGCCGTCTTGTATTAGACGGCGCCGAGCGGGAAAGTGCAGTTCGGCGGTGGAGAGGGAGGAGAGAAGACCTCCCGAAGAGCGGAAGATCGGCGCGGCAACAGGGGTGGCGGCCGCAGAAGAGGCCAGAAGACGCCGCTGTCAAGAGAGAAGACAGGCGGCGCCGGCTGGAGGAAGAGAAGAAGAGGCGGCGCCGCTGGCCGGGACGGGCCAGCGGCAGAAGAATGCGGCTGAGGACCGGAGAGGACTGCGGGGGAGGGAAGTAAAAGAGCGTCACAAAGCTTCCCCCCGCAGCCTCTTCCAACGTAGCAGGTAGGCCCTCCGTGAGGCCCACCATATACCCCCCTCCCTAGACCGCCAGGGTTGTCGGGCGCTAGGCCCGTGGAGCATTGTCGGGCACTAGGCCCGTGGGCAATTAGTCGGGCACAAGGCCCGGGGGACAGTAGCGGGCATTAGGCCCCATAAAAGGATTGGCCCGTAATAAGGTGTGAGTGGCCTGGGTACTAGGCCCAGGCCACTAAATGATCGAGTAGGCGGGCACCAGGCCCGTGGCCATAAATCAGGCGTAGGCCTGTACCCATACAGGAGGGCACTAAGCCCTATATCTGAGCCCCAATAAAAGTGGTCTGGACATTAGGCTCAGGCCACTACCAGAGCCCACCGTTAGGCAGGCCACTAGGCCTGAGCTGCAAAATAGAGCGGGACTCTGGGCAGTAGGCCCAAGTCCCTTGAGTACCCTGCAGTAGGCAGGCATAAGCCCTGAGCCGCTGGTAAGACCCTGGGCGTTAGGTCCAGGGCCCTGAGCCCATTAGGTAGCCCCCGCATAGATGATTAGAGGTGTGAGCAGTGGTGGAGAGCTGTACGGCTTCCACCCATGAGGTAGTGGTTTCCCCAGTCACCGAGAAGAGGAGCTGGCCAGCTCTAGGTAGGTAGCAGACATTTAAAGAGACAGTACCGTGTTTTGCTCTTGTATATTTGGTCTGTGATTGGTGTTCCGTGCAGGGTAAAAGTTTAGTTGTTGTTATATCTGTCGCACTACACACACCGTAGGTTGAGGGTGATGCCGTTTAGTATGTGTAGTTGCTTGACATAGGTTTAGGCCCTGCACGGCTGTGTTGTGTATCTCCTTACAGGGACCTGTAGGCGAGTGAGCGGACGAAGAGCAAGAGTGGACACGGTGAGAAATAGCTGTGTGTACTGTCTCTCCCTGTTTGTTTGTCACTATCTATCTCTCCTTCCTTCTGGGCGGACGGTGAACCTTGCAACCCGGTGCAAGGACGGATCTTCACCTGGTGCGTGAGTACCGATAGGTGAAAATTCGGGATCTGAGGCCAAAAGTGCCAATGATGATCTTCACTTAAAACCTGAATTTATCCCCCGGTTCGGTAGGGCGCGTCGGTCGACGTGAGGAAGTACGGTACTCACCTCGTCTCCTTCCCCCTAGGTCATCGTGTCCGTGTTCTATTCGGAGGTTCCAGGACCGTCTGCTCAACACACGGCCTGAAGGTGAGAGGGTGCGACGCAAGGTAAGTAACAGATGTACACCTGCACGGCAGCAGGCATTGCACCGCACCCGCCTCTCACAGCCTTACACAACTATTATGTATATATGCATAAATTAATATATATATGTATAGTATATATGTGTGTGTGTTCACCATTACGTGCTATAGCCCATCTTTTAAACTATAGGGGGTAGTGACTTATTCAAAATGAACAGGTTCCATAGAAAACACTATAGCCAATAGATCTTGCTGTGTTAAGGTCACGATGTAGCTAGGGGATCAGAAACGCTGATCCGCCGGTCGGAAATGCTGACCGCCGTTCATTGATGTTCCACGATCCGTCACAGGATCGATGAATATCTGCATGTTATATTTCACCGATCTATCATTTTTTGATCGCGATCGGCATATCTGTGAAATCCAACATGTTGGATTTCAGCGATCCTGCGATGCCGGGTTGCAGGATCGCTATAACTCGATGGTTTGTCGCAGATGTATGGGGCCCTTGAGTTTCTGTTCTTTGGCACAAACACTGGCAGGTCTGTGAGCAGAGAGGATGTTGCTGTGCTGGCAGGGTGAACCTCGCTGACACAGAGCAGGGACAAGCCTGTTGGACCATGCCTACCCCTGCCATATTCAGTCAGACTCTAGATGTCCTTGCTCTGTGAAGCGGCACAGATAGGGCTGCTTTGTCCTACCCCTTTCTGCTCCTCACTCGCGCCCCAGTTGTGAACGTTCTCTGGCTCCATCCTGTCATGGATTTAAAGTAAGTATGGCGAGTGTGGTACCCTCAGGGGCACATACTTGGGCAAATTTTTACACTTTTATCCTCCACCACCCTGTTTACCCTCACTCACTGCTGTCAGTGAGCCACAAGCTGGCATTGCATTTGATGCCCTGCAAAACTGTTGTTCCACAACAGCTGTGAGTGGGTGGGGGTTCTAACTTGGATTGAGATAGAAAATCCCCTGATAAAATGGGTTTCATTGTGGCATAATGTGTATTAGTGACACTACAATGTGGCATAATGTGTGTTGTGGGGGCACCACAATGTGGCATTGTGTATTGGGGACATTACAATGTGGCATAATGTATATCGGTGGGCTCTATAATCTGCATCGGGGGCACTAGGATGTAAAACAATGTGACATAGTGTGTTCCGGGGGTACTAAACTGTGGTATAAGGCCTGATTCTGAGTCAGATGGAGAAGCGCATGCAGCAGCGTCTATTGGTGGTCACCCACATGCCACTTTATACAAATGTCACTACAAACTGTTTCCCTTGTCTACATTCGTGCTGCCGAATGCAATATCAAGCGCCCGTGCACGCTGTAATACAGAGTGGTGCATCCATATACGCCACCATCAGTCGCAACACCCCTACGGCAGTTGCAGTTTCTCCGTCTGACCATGGCCTCCTGTGCATCTGCGTACACAGCCAATCTCACTGACACTCGCGTAACACGCCCGTTACACAAACCGGTTTGTGTGCATTTCTTTCCACCTCCCAGTCACCACACAGGATCACCCATCACTTTTCCCTGATACTGTGGGTCTCAATCACAAAAGCACCATTTGTATGCATACACACAGTGTGCCGCATGACAGTAGGCAGCTGGTGCTAGCCACACCCCCTGTGTAGACCACACACCCACAGCACTGGTCACCCCCGCTCTCCACATGGTAGTCACACCCCCTGCCGTGCTGGCCACACCTTCTGCGGCAGCACAAATAGGACCATCAGAAAGGTCAGCTCTAGGCCCATGTGGACCTTAATCTGGCACTGGGTACATGGTCCCTTTAATGAAGAATATTATCATCCACCAGTCCTGAAAACTAAGTTAGAGCAGGGCTTGACAAATCACGGTCACCAGGTCGACATTGCGACCAAGTTTTCAGACCTGGCAACTGGATTTTGCAAAGCCTTGCTGGGATCAAGTTGCTGATCCCAGCATTGACACAGGTGCAGGGGCAGGCAAAGGAGATGTATCCCCTGCTGGACACATTCCTGGCTGGCGCTGGGATGCTGTTTCTGCTCCCAGCGCCGGGTAAGCAGAAGCGGCTGGTACCTGCTGAAGGCTCGCTGTGTCATAGCCCCGCCCACTCACGGCATTTGTATTAGACGCTGCTGAGTGGGAAAGAGCAGTTCGGCAGCAGAGTGGGAGGAGACAAGACCTCCCGAAGAAGAGTGAAGCGTTCCGGCAGCCACGGAAGAGGCCAGAAGACGGCATGAACAAAAGAGAAGACAGGAGGCGCCAGCTGAAAGAAGAAAAGAAGAGGCAGCGTTGCTGGCCAGGACAGGCCAGCGGCAGAAGAATGCGGCTGAGGACCGGAGAGGACTGCAGGGGTGGAAAGTGAAAGAGCTAATGAAGCTCCCCCCCGCAGCCTCTTCCACCGTAGCAAGTAGGCCCTCTGTGAGGCCTAGTATTAACCCCTCCCTAGACCACCAGGGCTGTAGGGCACTAGGCCCGTGGGGTAAATCAGGCAATAAGCCTGTGTGCATATAGGCTGGCACAAGGCCCGGCTACATAGGGGGCATTAGGCCCAATATAAGGTATCTGCCCCCAAAATAGGTGTGAGCGACCTGGGCGTTAGGACCAAGTCACTAAAAGGCAAATAGGTGGGCCACCCCAAGCATGTGGAGTAGTGTATGCAAGGTTTTGGTTTGGGACGATGGTCTGGCTCCTATATTTTTAAGCTGGCTACTAGATTTTAGAAATATTTGTCAAGCCCTGAGTTAGATGAATAATTACAAGGTGTGCACTTTGGTACAGGCACGCTAGGCTTGCCCAATAATGGTTGCATATTGGTACTCTGGATCATTATTAGTACAATCCTTAACAACCCATCCTATAATGTTCTCACCCGCTTGATACCAGCAAGTGTCAATCCCAACAACAAGTTGATCAAGCCTATTATCAGTGTAGCTAATTGACAAATTACATCTGCACAGAAGGTCCTCAATCCCTCATCAATGTCTATGGTGATTCACAGTGTATGGTGTGTCTTTACCATGCAGCATACAACAAGCATACTACTCAACTCCACATTCTTTCATGTTACTGTATATCTTTTTCTTGACTATCTCATTATAATGGGCAGATGATTAACTGACAAGATACAAATTATGAATAATTTATATGGTTCCACAATGTTCTGCTGCACTGTACAATGGGGAAATACAGCATAGTACAAAGATGTAAGAGAACCAAAAGGCAAAATAATAGCAAGCAAAGGAAATACTACATATCATTAAGAAGCATTACTGCAAGATTAGCATTAATATAGGCATAATATTTTAAGTAACACTTAATAGTTACTGTATATATAAAATTAGAGGCATAAAGAAAATGCAGGAAGCTTGAAACATACACAAGAAGAACATGGTTAGAGCAGAAAGATAGAGAGTGCTTTGCTTATGAGATCTTGCAATCTAGAAGGGGCTGGTGGGGGGGAAGGGGGGGACGACACCTGGAATGAGAAAATGGGCAGAGGCAGGCTGGGCTTGCAACAGTGGAGTTAGGTGGGAGATTGGTAGGCTCTGATATGGATTTTAAAGAGCACTTAAAACTTTGGAGGGACTGATTAAGTGTAGACGTGTGCATAGAACATGTATTTGAATATGGTTATCAGGGGGATGATGAGGTTCTAGCCTTTGGCAGAGCGGAGAGTGCAGGTTGGATTGTGGAGTGAAATGAAGTCAGATATGTAAGGAGAATATGTTGTGGAGCAGCATAGGGCAGGATGCAGTTAGGACGCAATGCCGACCGCCGGCTTCCCGACTGTCTAATGCCGACAGGGGACTAATGACAGGCATCGAAATACCGACGCATGTCATTATCCCTACGCCAGGAGCCCGACAAGCGGCATACCAAATGAAGGTAAGCCGGGCACCGGACGCGGACAGCCACGAGGGAGGGAGGGTTAGGTTTTAGGGCTCCTGGGGGGACTTAGGGTTAGGCACCCCCCCGGGGATGTTAGGGTTAGGCTAGGGGAAGGGTGAGTTAGGGTTAGGCACCCCCCCGGGAGACTTAGGTTTAGGCTGCGGCGTAGCGGGGGGTTAAGTTTAGGCACTTACAGGGAGGATTAGGGTTAAGCACTAGGGGGGCGGAGGTTATATTCAGGCACTCCTAAGGGAGGGTTAGCGTTAGGAGGGGAGAGGGTTAGGGATAGGTTGCATTCTTACCTTGTCGGATCTCCTCCGTCAGGCATCCACTGTCTGTATTTGAACCGCCGGGCATAGGTCCGGCTGTCATTCATTCCAATTCCCATAGGGCATTGTGGTGAGAGTGTGGAGTTTCAACAAGGTTGGGTAGGGAACTGGGAACCAATGAGTAGACAGGACAGCAGAAGTGGGTCAGCTGGAGAGGAAATTCTTGCTGTGGCTTGTTGATGGATTGAAGGGGGAGAGAATAATGAGAGTCCAGACAGTTGGAGGTTGTAATGTACTCAGTCGTCTGATTCTCTCTGTTCCTGCGAGTTTGTGCTTACAAACTACTGTACTACATCATGGGTGCACAATCTCCTTTTTATTCCATCTTTTTTTAAGTGCCCTTATAGCACTGGCCCAACTAGTTTGTGCCTAAGGAGGCTACTTGCTAAGATTCGCCGGTGATGGTAGTTGTCTGCCTCAGACTACCATACGATGTGAGTACCTATTTAGGAGACTCATTCATCTACTGTAGTTGAATTTTACTGCTTCCATTGTCCCCCATGGAGCTAATGCACGTTTGATACTTACTGTTTCATGTCAATATTTTGCTTTCGTGCTAAAAAAAAAAAAAACAGAACAAGATATAAAAGCTAAAACATCTGTAGTTTACTTTTACTCAAAGCTATGTAATGAAATATTCAAAAGGTGCTGAGATCGAGATAAGATTCTGAAAAAAAGTTGAAAAAAAATGTGATTCATCAAAGCACGGCGAGTGTTTTAAATCAAATTTTATATGTTTAGATTTTAATAGTTCCACCAGAGAGATATATATGGAAAACTTGTAAAACATAGAAATAAATAATAAATGTTTTGCAATGCCTGAACATGTAGAGGCCTATTCATTATCACCACCCAATGGCCCCACGTAAATTACGTGTCTACGTTGCCGCGAGTAGCAGGCGTCGGGCACAAACATTGGAGCAATTCAGTATTGCTCCAGTACTGGGACAGCTGCTCTGAAAAGCCGATGTCCCGCGATCCATAACACTCGATCCACACTTCCACTGCTAATTAGTAGCAGCTAAAGTTCATACTGTCAGGCAGTGTTACAGCACATTCGTGGATTTAGTTCATGGTGAGGGCAGGAGGAGGGTTCTGAATGGATCCCTTTTCACACTCCGGATCACCTTCCTAAATGATGGTGCGGGGCTTAATAGGCTAACACCATATGAAGATGGTGCAGTACCCGCTGATGGCAGGCACATCAGGCCGCTAATGGTGAATGGGTTCATTACATTACACATGCAGAAACTAATTGGAGTAAATATACTTGGAAGGTGCAAGTTTGAACCATGTTGTATAGCCGCTCAGTGTTTGTATGCTACATGAAAAAACAGGCAGTAACTAAGCCAATTCTGGATGCCCGGGATTGAGTTGATCAATGAAAATATTATTCACCGGCCCATACTAACAAAAACCAAGCTGTGTGTTACATTGTGTGACACATTCGTTTGACTCACCCTGTAGTCCTATACTGGCAGGCAGCAGCAGGCAGTGGCACCCACCGACTCCCACACCAGCCAGTCAGTCCTCTCCTCCAGTCCTCCTCCCCCTCTCAGGCCGCACTGGTGCCAGCACGCCACTCGTCTCGGGCACAGAGTCAGTCATAGTCCAGGGCTTCTGCTTAACATAACCACCGGCCGCCCACAGCAGATCCCACAGGCACGTGCGGCTGTGTAAGGCACGGGCTGGCATATGGCTAGTCAGTGTGACCCCTATGACATCACACGTAGCTGCAAACTACAGCCGTAGCCACGCCTGAGCTGACGTAACAAGTGTTCAGCGCTACCCCTGGCCTGAAGAGAAAATACGCATCTAACAGGGGTATTCAATATGGGAGCGAAACCGTGCTGGACTTTTCGCTCCACATCGGAGATTTTCCTGGGATAAAGTATCTGGCCCGCGCCCGCTTTATCCCCGTATTCAATATAAAACCTACGAAAACGGGCATCTGAGCAAAAAAATGGGATTTACCTGGAATAAATTGTAGGACCCCCCTAAAGCTGTAAAAACATGGGGGATCACTATGGATACCCCCGTTTTAGCCTGCAAATGAAAGTCGGGGATTTAAATAGCCGCAGCAGGTGTTTTTTTCCCGACATTGAAGAAGTGTTGCGGAAGAGCACTTAGGTTATTTTTTTCATTTTTTTAAGTGGTCCCATCAAATTTGGGGTACATGACAATGGGTACTAGCATATTTTTAAGTCCCTAAAGTAAGTTTTAAAAAATTCTGCAACTATGCACCGGCCGCTAATAATCTATTCTAGAAAACACCTGCCGCATACTTGCAGAATAGCCCTGAACCTATTTCCCTATTGTTAAACACTTTTTTCCTTTTTTTTTTTTTTCACCCCAATTCTTTCATTAATTTTTTGGGGTGTCCCTATTTTTTTAAAAAACTTTTTTTGACACAGTTATTTTTAAAATGTCATTCCCATGGGTGCAGACTATTTTTTTTAAGCCTGCACCCCTAAACCCCAATTCTGCACTTTTTTTCGCCACCTATTCAGTGGTGAAAAGTTATCACCGTTTTTTTTCAAAGTCTTTTCGAACCTGCGAAAAGTCTTTGAAACTGAATACGGTGTAAAACCAAAACCTGCGAAAATGATGTCATCGGTGCGAAAACATCGCAAAAACTGAGTTTTCGCTCCATATTGAATACCCCTATTAATCTCAAAAATCCCGGGATTGGTGGGTATTCCTGGGGTCCCACCAATCCTGGGGTTGGCTTCCCTAGCAGGCAGTATTTTCGCTGCATGCAAAACAAAAGCATGTTTGTTTTGCAGAAATTTTTTTTTCGTTTCTTGCTTTGCTCCTATTAACATGAGGCTTGTTTAGTATACCCTATAGCCATGCAACATTAAGGGCTCTATTTATCAACAGTATTTTTACTAAAATAATGTGAAAAAGGGTGTTTTCACACCCTTTTCACATTAATTTAGTATCACCTATAGTTATTACAGGGCAATTGGAGTAGAATTCGTAAAATTCTACTCCAACCCCTAAGTATCACTTATTTTTAGTAAAGCAGATCGCATTTCCCATAACTGTAATGGGAAATGTGATCCGACCAGAGTTACTAAAAATAAAATGTGAAAAAATATCGGGGGAAGCCCTGTGATAATAACGCCACCTGGAGGGTCTCCCCCGGTTACCGGCCTCCTGCCCTGCTCTAACGGGGAGAGCAGAGCCGTGAGTCGGTCCCAGTAATCAGCTGTGTGGTCTAAACAGACTGCAAGCTGATTACTGTAAAAAAAAAAAAAAAAATTACTTACCTGACTCCAGGGACCGGTGATCGGGCCTCCGGAGATGACTCCCCTCCGGTCAGCTGGTCTCCCATAGTGCACTGCTGCCCGGTCATCAGGTGATCGGGCCCCATTCCAGTATGGGTGATCACCTGATCGGAGGAATGAAGAACATCACTAGAGGCCTGGAGCATGCAAGTAAGTGCTATTAAGGGAGGGGGGGTATCGCGGGGGGTCCGTGACCGCGGGGACGGGGTTTAGCGCTGGGGGGCGGGGCTTAGCACCGGGGGGTAGCAGGGGTGATCGGTCGGCGCATGCGCGGGCACTTAATCACGGTATTTTTTACAAAAATACCGTGATAAGGTTCCGAAGGGGATTTATCTCGCAGTGTATTGGCCACCAATATCTGCGCTCCGCCCCTGGGGAGAAGACATTACCCCATTCCTTCCATGGGAAGGAACACGGGAATTGTCTGTCAGCCGCGGCTGGGCATACGCTGCCGAATGCGGCCGACATTTAACATACAAAATATCGCATCAGAGGGGTATGCTGGACAATCCGGAATGCCCGACCGATCGATATTTTACCCCTAGGTCGCATGCACACACACTACAATTACCAGGGGGATCCGCTAATATCGGGAGGATTGCACCAAAAATTGTATAATGTATGCCCAGCAAAACACATCAAACATTTCTGCACAATATTACAATGTTGGCTATGAATACCTTGTCTGTGATTTACTTACCCACTCCTGCATCTCCTGGGAGACTCCTGAATTTTTGAGTGGTGCTCCGACCCTTGGAAGTGGGGTGGTCCATCCACAACCCGCTCACTTCCTAGTAAAGTGGTGCAGGATGGGGAGGATAATGTTGTGAATTGTAGGCCTATGAGGAGAGGGGGAAGCCAAATATGATGCATAATTATGAGATTTGCTTCATTTTAACTCTGGTCCCGCCAACATCAAGTATCAGTATTTAGGCTTTTCCCAGAAAGGAGGTAGTATAAATCAAAAGTTATGGATTTATTTAATCTCTGATAACAGCCAACCTTGAACTCATTTTACTTGTTTTAACTAGCATGGATAGCTGGCATTGTTTAGGTTGAAAAATGGACCTTGAAGTACATCAGCAGCCTTCATTTTTTACATTGCAGACCAACATTGGAGACCATGGCATATGAAAATGTGCGTGGAGGAAATTAGTGTCAGCGCAGGTGCAGTGTGACAGTTGATCCTCCGACTCACTGCTCTTCCATTGGAGCTCTGTCTGTCCCCCACTGGTACATATCAGCCTGTGTCTTCACATCATTGCAGTTTTAGGCACATAAAATATCCTGAGCGAACTTGCTTAAGCCAAAATTTTAAATCAGAGACTCCACAGCCTACTTAGTGGGTACCATGTAGTCCTCCATGGCCCTGAAAAACTTCAAACAGCCAAAAACCTAATCCTGGTCAAACTACACCACCATGCTAAATTTGCTGGAGCTAGAAACAAAACTCTGGCCGTGCATATAGGACAAACAGACAGACAGACACACACACACTTTCTTGCTTATTATATAGATAACACACATAGATCTTGATAATGAATGGAAAGATGCACCTGCTGATGTTTTCACAGCTGTATTCTGAGTACCACAATATTTTAAAATGCATGCAACCTGAGACCTAGCATACAGAGGCATCATAGTAAAGATGCAAAGTCATCCTCATCAGTTCATAAACTTGCACTTGGCATAAGGATATGCAGCAGATATGCATACTAACTTATCTAAGGAAAGCATATATTAAAATATGATTGAACTCAAAGGAGTGTGGGTAACTTGTGCTGGAATTCCCTTCACTGAAATCACCTGGGACCAACAGAGCAAGCACCAGTCCTGTTGGGATGTAGTTAAATTGCCTGCCAACAGGATGCAGACCGCTGAAATACTGCCGCCGGAATCCCGCCGCTTTGCAAAATTCCGACGCCGATAACCTGAAGAAGATCAGGATAACGGTGTCGACATCCCAAACGCCGGAATCCCGAACATCCAGACCCCAGTAAGTATCGCAGTTTCCCCGGGAATAGGGAGGTTAGGTTTAGGCGCCCCCTAGGGTGAGATTAGGGTTAGGCACTCCCCGGGGAGGTTAGAGTTAGACTACAGGGAGGGGGGGTTATGGTTAGGCACCCCCAGAGGGAGGTTAGGGTTAGGCACCCCCTCGGGAGGGTTAGGGTGCAGTAAGAGGGGGTTAGGGTTAGGCACCACCGGGAGGAGGCTAGGGTTAGGCACTAGGGGGAGGAGGTTAGGGTGAGGCACCAAAGAGGGAGGGTTAGGGTTGTGCGGGGGAGAGAGGTAGGGGTTGTATAATTACCACCCCTGTTGGGATCTTCAGTGTTCGGGCTTCCAGCATCAGGATTTGAACCTATTCAGCCGCTGGTATCTCATATCGATTCCGTCCTGTTCATATCGATTCCGTCCTGTTCATCTCTCATAACAGCCCATCTTATATCTCAGAGACACTGCCCCACCCACTTTTTTCTCTGGTAACATAAGCCCATCCCACTTTACGTCTGATAACTACGCTTATAAGGGTCAACACAAACTCTGCTCTATGTTCACTCATTCTATAGTGTCATGAATTGCAAGGTTTGCACAAACTGCCTTATCTTAGATAATGGAGTAAATGTAATAAGGTCCGAGTTTTGATAAAAATTTTAGTTGTTTTGCGAGACACATGGAGTTTGTATTTGTCGAATGTAATAGAGAACATGCAAACTCGCACTAAACTTGCATCAACCCTTCTCGCATCGGACAAACACGCAGTCCAGATGTTCTCCATGTTAAACATACAACACTACGGATGTAATAGGTTGCGAGACGTAAACTTGCACAGAACTAGCAGAAACAAACTCGCAAGAGAATAGACTGATTCCAGGATGGCGAATTCAATGTGTGAGTTTAATGTATCAGCATCTTAGGCCTATTAATATACAAGATGGCCATTTAAGATGGGCATCCACTATACAATTTTCTGTCAGATATCTGTCCAATCTGGCTGGTTGGAATGAAAACCTGGTAATACATGGGAGCAAATGACAATCGTCTATTTGCTCACAAACACTGGAAAATAGCCAAAAATGGTTGTTCAGACAAATTTAAGAATTTTTGTCCTTTTTTCATTGTTTGAAACCATATGGACGACTGTCATTTGCTCCCATACATTACCAGGTTTTCATTCCAACCAGCCAGACTGGACAGATCTCTGACTGAAAATTGTATAGTGGATGCCCAGCTTTAGACTAATGAAACCCTTATATAAACCTCTCCTACCTCCATTTTAGCAATGGTAATTTTTCAGAACTCCTTTGAGATGTACATGTCTGTCCTCCTTACTGTTGAGGAGCAGCTCAGGAGGAGGGCGGAGGAGCATCTCCAGTTACAGAGCACCATTAGGGTAGGTGTTAGATGAACCTACAGATAGCGGATAGGCCTGGATTCAATCTCACATCAGGAGGTGGTGCAGCTTTTTAGGTCGATCTGCTGGGCCATCCCCGGTTTTTCGGGCTTCATGTAGCTCCTCGGCCAATTTGGTTCTGAGAACCACATCTGAGAAGAGCTGTTTACAGTTACACAGCGCTTTATAACTGCATTCCCTGCATCACATACCCCTTGTAATAAAGCCTTTTTGCAGGGCAGGGGTGTGAGGTGTGTGTCAGCCCCTAGCATGCACTGGTACAATTACATGCACTGGTCCAATTACATGCACTAGTACACAGGTTTCCTCATAGGAAAAACAGAAACTGCTCCCTGTTCTGATCTTGCCTGGGGCACACACTGCAGGCTCTTCTACTACCTCCTCCTCCTCTCCACCCTCCTCCACTAACTCAGGGGGCCCCCTTCAACCGCCTCCTCAGTGCTGACCTGACCCCCAAACCTCTTTCTACATGTATCCTACACCACACAAAGGACACACAAACATTGAGCACATAAAATAAAGACAGTACTAAGTTAACACTAAAGGTGCGTACACACACAACGATGTAAGTAATGAACGATTTTCGTTGAACGATTTTCGTTCAGTTTTTACCTTGAAAAAGTAGTTGGTTTTACTTTACATAATAAACGTTATGTGTTGAAGGAAAAATGACTAAACTACAAACTACAATCGACAAACGTGAACGCGCATGAACGATAATCGTTCACTGTTTATCGTTTTACGCTGAACGATTTTTTGAATGATTGAACGATAACGACGTCATTATAGTTAAATCGTTCACAAAATCGTTGTGTGTGCACGCACCTTTACTTACTAGCACACACCACTTACACAGTTCACACTCAAGCTGCATACACACACAACGATTTTGTTACCAACGATTTTATGAACGATTTTCTGTCAGATTATCTGTCAGATTTTTTAAAATGTAATGAACGATTTTTTGAACTACAAACAATTTTTGTAACTTCCTTTAATGAAAATTGTTCAGTTGGAACGCGCATGAACGATAATCGTTCATCGTTATAACTCAGAAACTGAACGATTTTTTCAACAATTGAACGATAATGACGTCGTTATAGTTAAATTGTTAAAAAAATCGTTACGTGTATATGCACCTTTACAAATAACACCTGACAACACAACAGACAGATTTTTATACAAGAACAAAAAAGTTTTGCAAAATAAATATAACAACCAAGACAATAAGAGCACAACGACAACACACTCAGAAATCAATATCAGAATTCACCACACTCCAAATGCTAATCTGCTCCTCAACTACACTCTCCTACACCTGTCTCCTTCCCAAAACCAGAGAAAAAATAATACTGAAGTGATACTTATATAGTTGTCACATGTGAGCTACGTCAGCGGGAAGCAATCGGGAAGCCGACTGCCTATACACCGGCAGCCAGCTTCCCGACTGTCTTATCCCGGCAAGGGTGAAATGCCGGGCGTCTAGATGTAGACGCCCGCATTTCCCCGATCGTAGTGATGCCGGGCGCTGCGAGCGGACAGCCGCGGGGGGGAGGGTTAGGTTTAGGGCTCCCGGGGGGGACATAGGGTTAGGCACCCCCCGGGAGGGTTAGGGTTAGGCTAGGGGGAGGGAGGGTTAGCGTTAGGCACCCCCGGGGGGGACTTGGGGTTAGGCACCCCCCCCGGGGGACTTAGGTTTAGGTAGCGGGGAAGGGGGTGGTTAGGGTTAGGCACTTAGAGGGGGGATCAGGGTTAGGCACTTGGGGGGGAAGTTAGGGTTAGGCACCCCTAAGGAGGGTTAGGGGGGTTAGGTTAGTGGATACTTACCTATCCACGATCGGGATTTGCAGCGCTGTCGGGCTTCCGCTGCGTCGCACTCTGCTCCTGTCGGGCTGCCACTGACGGGAATCGAACCACCGGCCATGCGGCCGGCGGTATTTCATACCCATTCCACGTCAGCACCTTATAACTTGCATGATATTACATGCTGCAAGTTTTGGAACAGACTCACAACAAATTCTCAGCGAAATTTGGCGAACACAAACTCGCAAAATAACACGGACCCGATTACATTTATCCCAATGTCTTTTGTTATATGAAACATATGGAAAGTATTATAAAATCGTTATAAGTTCTGACCTACCATGTAGTATATTGGCCCCATGGGTAATAGTTTTTTTAATCTCTTTATTTTTCAAAAGGTAGATAACAAACAAATAAAAAATAAATAAATAAATAAGTAATAACATACCATCATAGAAAAGAAAAACATTGATAAACATCAAACTACCCTATTTTCTTGAATTTGGTCTAAAAACCAATAATATCTAATAAATACAATATTGAATATAGAATAAAAGAAAATAGATGAAAGGGAATGGAAAGAAAAAAGGGGGTGAACACCAAGTAGCAAAGTTAATAAAATAATAATAAAAAATAGATAACACAAAATGAGGGTTAAACCAGACCTGGAAGGGTCCTATTAAAGTGAGAGTACCAGAGGGCCCATACTTCATGAAATTTTGGCATTTTGTCATGGAGGAGAGCAGTGATATACGGTATTCCATGGAAGCAGTGTACCAGATTCTATTAAGTAATGCAGGAATGGGGGGCGAATGCGTTTTTCCAGTTAGTCGCAATCAAAATTTTAGCAGCGTTAAATACATGACCACATAGTCTAGGGTTTAGAAGCGTCAGGAAATGGTGTGCATAGCAAGACATGTAATGGATCTTTACTAGGCGCAGAGTTAAAGATATTACCTAACAACAACATGACTTCATCCCAGTATGTTGAAATCAGCGGGCAGTCCCACCAAATGTGGAAATAGGAGCCTTTATGTCCACACTGACGCCAACAAAGGTCTGATGTCAATGGGTAGATGGAATTAAGTTTTTCAGGGACCATGTACCATGGGTAATAGTTTTGATGCAGGAGGAGCAAAGCAATACAGGACACAGTGTAGGAGGCTGGAGCATAGAATACATCCAGTGCTATTCCATGCTAAAGAATAAGCTGCTACTCAGTGGCGTATTTATAACGGGTGCAGGGTGTGCAGGGGGTACCACACCGCACACCCTGCACCCATATAGTCTTATACTTACCTGTCCGAAGTGCTACTGAGCAGCAAAAATCACTGGGAAAATGGCGGTGGCAATTTTCCTGGTGACTCACGCATGCGTAGTACTGCAGAAATCTACTGCGTATGCGCAGGTCTCCGGCAAAATGGCGCCACCACCGTTTTCCCGTATACCTGTGCATGCGCAGTAGATTCTGGCACTAAGCCAGAATCTACTGCCAGTGCTGCACCGTGGGAATGCTGAAGAGAGGAGGGCACTGATTCAGAGCCGCTTGCTAGATGCGATCGATTGCACAATGTGTATGCAAATAGCGTAGGCTGCGCTATTACACATCAATGCATTAGCACGCCCAGTACTGTATTTCTTAGAGAGCGATCACATAGTGTATGCAGACACCCACCAGCTGTTTTAAGACGCCCACTTGTGCACGTCATGTCCAGGAAGTGTATGCAACCATCGGTACATCGGATGCTATCGCAGCACTTGAGGTTGACCATACCCTGCCGCAAGCACTGCGAGCACTTCAGTGTAAAAACAAGCCAGGTGACGTGTACTATGATGCTGTCTTATAATTATGCACACCTCTGGAACGCCGTTGAGATGCTCAAACACACCTGCGTTTGCACCTCCACTCCCCTGTTTTTAATGACCAGCCCCTGTTACCACCTACAAACAGCTTCCCCTGTCACTCACTCTACTGGGCTGTCTATGTGCAGCGAGCTAATGCATTGTGAACTTTCGCTAACGCATGCGCACAATGCATACACACTGCATAACATCGGCAGCAGCGAGAGTATCCATCTTTGCCAGCAGGTCTGAATGAGCTCCAGAGTCAGCACACGGGCCCTCTACTCTCTTAAAACGTCCCTGCCGCTACTAATATTCCACTTCATTCACCTTAACTGGACCTAATATCAAACATGTACATTAGGAGAAAACATACATTATATTGTCCCGAAATACCCGGCATCCATTAGAATCAATCAGTGTAGTTCTCTCCAGTTTTCAGAGCTGGGCACAGTGATAAATGAGATGTGTTTTGCACGGCGCCTGCACAGTTTTCTTTGGCCCCGATGTCTACATATATTTTATTTGTATTAGCTTGCTCTTTGATACCATGGAAATCCCTCCTGTATTTCTGCCACCTACATATGTATCTACAGGCATCAAGGAACAACTTTTTGATCAAGTGAGTGAACCCCTAAGGAGTTCTCTATTGCTACATGACTTTCATGTATTAGCTTGTACATGTCCTCCTGCCAATGTTACTGCATACATTGCTTTTCCATCCTAGTTTTCTTTTATGATTTTTAGCCTTATATTTATTTCATCCCATAGAGTTGGTTATTTTAGTTGCCCTGAGATATGTTGTGTTCTGTGTTGGGTGAAATAAATAAGTCTGACTTATAGAATAAATGTATGACTCACAATTACTTGTAAATTAGTTGTACTGCATATTCAGGTAAAAATAAGGCTTACAGTATATAACACATGTATATATAAGTCTTTGTAGAGAGTATGACATTCATTTGCTTGCAATTTGCAAACATATTTATTGAAGTATATATAGAGTTGTCTTTGTTTTTATTATTCAGCTATTTGTCAAATTCATTATTATTATTTGCTACTAATAAAACTTCCTTAAAGAGATTCTAATTATTTGGATCCTGTCCCGTTCTCTGTGTCGGAATAAGTAACACCGAAGAACTGTAAACATGAAATTAAGTTAAAAAGACTGTATGATACACATTGTGAATATGTTTATAATACCTGAGTAATTGTTGCAGGGTATTGACTACTTACCCTGTACCATTTCCTATGGATCGTAGGAATTGCCATTTCCATAAAAACTGTTTATTTCTAGATCATTGGCGCAAATTAAGATTAGGGGGTAAATGCAATAGCCTGCACGATGTAGGCATCGGCAAGTTTCTGGTGGGTCTGCCCGATGTTTTAAAGAGGCAATCATTTAAAAGGCAAAACAAGGTTGGTTTTGCCTTTTAAATTATTGCCTCTTTAAAACATTTGGCAGACTTGCCGATGCCTTTAATGCGCAGGCTATTACATTTACCCCTAAGAGTTCACCTCCCAGTTTTCCCTTCAACCCTTTAGACCAGAGGTTCCCAAACGCGGTCCTCAAGGCTCCCCAACAGTTCAGGTTTTAGAGATATCCATAGTTGAGCACAGGTGACTTAATTAGTACCTGATCAATTTGATTTAACTACCTGTGCTCATCCATGGATATCTCTAAAACCTGAACTGTTGGGGAGCCTTGAGGGCCGCATTTGGTAACCTCTGCTTTAGACTATAACTCTCACAAGCAGGGCCCGCCAACCTCTTGGTGCTCATGCTGTGATATTCTTGTCTCCAGTCCGCTCCCAATCACAGCTGTGACTCTGATCCTTTCTGTCTGCCCTTCCCAGGCATGGGGTCACAGGGTGCTACTGTTATTACCTTTCATTTTCTTGTATAATTATTTAACTGTTTACTTTTGATCTTCCACTGTAGGTTTGCTCCCTTTTATAAAGTAGTTTTTGTTTACCCTATTGCAGGCTCGGACTGGGCTGCCGGGGATCGGGTAATTCTCTGGTGGGCCTCAGTGCATTGTGGCCATGCCCCTTTAAGTGAGGGGCGGGGCTTAGTGGGCCACGAACCAGTAGCGCACGCGGGGGGTGTGATTTCTGGGTACTCAGAACCCCCCCCAGACAGACTGGAGTGCAGGCAGAATGTTCTTAAGCCCCGCCCCCTCACGGCAAATTGCCGCGTTTCGCATTGTCAATATGGAGGAGGCGGAGCCAATATGATTCAATTTCATTGCAATCTACTCATTTGGCCCCGCCCACCCTCCCGATTGACACGCAAATCGTGGCATTTTGCGGTGAGGGGGAGGGTCCTAATTAAATGGTGCCAGCCTGCTCGTTCCTGTACCGATCTGATCTGCTGCAAGGTAGGTTTGTTTGTAATATATATGTGAAATGTGTGTGTACATATCTGTGTGCGTGTAAGGTATGTGTGACATACACTGCATCCGGAAAGTATTCACAACGCTTCACTTTTATCCACATTTTGTAATGTTACAGCCTTATTCCAAAATGGAATAAATTAATTTTTGTACTCAAGAGCGCTCTGGAGTAGGTTTTCATCCAGGATATCTCTGTACATTGCTGCATTCATCTTTCCCTCTATCCTGACTAGTCTCCCAGTTCCTGCCACTGAAAAACATCCCCACAGCATGATGCTCCCACCACCATGCTTCACTGTAGGGATGGTATTGGCCTGGCGATGAGCGGTGCCTGGTATACTCCAAACATAACGCCTGGCATTCATGCCAAAGAGTTCAATCTTTGTCTCATCATGGTCTGAGAGTCCATCAGGTTAATTTTGGCAAACTCCAGGCGGGCTGCCATGTGCTTTTTACTAAGGAGTGGCTTCCGTCTGGCCACTCTACCATACGGGCCTGATTGGTGGATTGCTGCAGAGATGGTTGTCCTTCTGGAAGGTTCTCCTCTCTCCACAGAGGAATGCTGTCGCTCTGACAGAGTGACCATCGGGTTATTGGTCACCTCCCTGACTAGGGCCCTTCTCCCACTATCGCTCAGTTTAGACGGCGGGCCAACTCTAGGAAGAGTCCTGGTGGTTCCGATCTTCTTCCATTTATGTGCTCATTGGGGCCTTCAAAGCAGCAGATATTTTTCTGTACCCTTCCCCAGATTTGTGCCTCGACACAATCCTGTCTCGGAGGTCTACAGACAATTCCTTGGACTTCATGCTTGGTTTGTGCTCTGACATGCACTGTCAAGTGTGGGACCTTATATAGATAGGTGTATGCCTTTCAAAATCATGTCCAATCAATTCAATTTACCACAGGTGGACTCCAATTAAGCTGTAGGAACATCTCAAGGATAATTAGTGGAAACAGGATGCACCTGAGATCAATTTTGAGCTTCATGGCAAAGGCCGTGAATACTTATACCCTACCCTCCAACATGACCCCTTCCATCAGGTACAAAATGCTCTGCTCCTGGACTTCCCACCTATTTTATGATTGCAGTCACCTGGGTTGAACTAGTTAATTGATCAGAAAGGTGTTTCATCAGGAGCAGTGCATTTTGTACCTAATGAAACGGGTCATGTTGGAGGGTCTGATGTACATGTGATTTCTTAGTGTGTTTTTTTTTTAAATTAAATTATCAAAAATCTCAAAAAAACTTTTTACACATTGTCATTATGGGGTATTGTGTGTAGAATTTTGAGGACAAAAGTTAATTTATTTCATTTTGGAATAAGGCTGTAACATAACAATATGTGGAAAAAGTGAAGCGTTGTGAATACTTTCCAGATGCACTGTATGTATGTGTATGTATGTATATATTAGTGCATATCTATATGCGTGTGTATGTATATATGTATGTATGTGTATACACTAGGGGTGTGCACCGGCCACTTTTCGTGTTTTGGTTTTGGATCTGGATCGTTCTTCGTGTTTTGGATCTGGATTGGTTTTGCCAAAACCACCCTTCCGTGTTTTGGGTTCTGGGTTTTGTGTTTTGGATCTGTATTTTTTTGAAAAAAAGCATAAAAACAGCTAAAATCACAGAATTTGTGTGTTTTTCTGCTCCTATGCTATTATTAACCTCAATAACCTTAATTTCCACTCATTTCCAGTCTATTCTGAACACCTCACACCTCACAATAGTGTTTTTATGTCCAAAAGGTTGCACCGAGGTAGCTGGATGACTATGCTAAGCGACACGAGTGGGCGGCACAAACACGTGGCCCATCTAGGAGTGACACTGCAGTGGCAGACAGGATGGCAGTTTGAAAAACTAGGCCCCAAACAGTACATAATGCAAAGAAAAAAAAGAGGTGCAAGATGGAATTGTCCTCCCACCCACCCTTATGTTGTATAAACAGGACATGCACACTTTAACAAACCAAACATTTCAGCGCCAGGGTCTGCCACACGACTGTGGCTGAAATGATTGGTTCGTTTGGGCCCCCACAAAACATGCTGGCAATTAATCTGTCCCTGCACAAACTGGCTCTACGGAGGCAAGATGTCGTCCTCATCCTCCGATTCCTCACCCTCTTCAGTGTTAATTCGTCCCCGCTGGAATCCACAACCACAGGTCCCTCTGTACGTTCTGGAGGCTGGTCTCCCTGGAAGAGTTGATAATTCATTTTATGAACATCATCTTCTCCACATTTTGTGGAAGCAACCTCCTACGCCTTTTGCTGACAAGGTTCCCGGCTGCACTAAACACTCTTTCGGAATACACACTGGAGGGGGGGCAACTCAGGTAAAATAGAGCCAGTTTGTACAGGGACCTCCAAATTGCTACTTTTGCCTGCCAGTACAGGTACAGACTGTCTGACATGCCTACTTGGATGCTGTCACTGATGTAATCCTTTAACAGACAGACGCACGCTTGTCGCTGCTGCTTTAAGGATGCAGGTGCGGCTACAGCCCACACATTTCACAAAGACAGAAAAAAAAAAAAGAATATTTTTATTGTTTGTGGAGCGCACTTTGAGGGTGTCACCACCCTTTAACAGACAGACGCACACTTGTCGCTGCTGCTTTAAGGATGTAGGTGCGGCTACAGCCCACACATTTCACAAAGACAGTAAAAAAAAATAAGAATTTTTTTATTGTTTGTGGAGCGCACTTTGAGGGTTACACCACCCTTTAACAGACAGACGCACGCTTGTCTCTGCTGCTTTAAGGATGCAGGTGCGGCTACAGCCCACACATTTCACAAAGACAGAAAAAGAAAGAAGAATTTTTTAATTGTTTGTGGAGCACACTTTGAGGGTTACACCACCCTTTAACAGACAGACGCACGCTTGTCGCTGCTGCTTTGAGGACAGTATCATATGCAGTGACAGTAGACTTGTCAGAAATTGTTGGCACGTCCTTCAGTCTGGACCAGATGTCCAAACCGGCCCATGACTTATGACACAGGCGCACGCTTGGCGCTGCTACTGTGTTGCTGCACATGCGGCTACATCGCACTCAAGTCACAAACACATAAAAAAAATATTTTTTATTTTTTGGAGCACTTTGAGGGTTACACCACCCTTTAACAGACAGACGCACGCTTGTCGCTGCTGCTTTGAGGATGCAAGTGCGGCTACAGCCCACACAATTCATAAAGACAGAAAAAAAAAGAATATTTTTATTGTTCGTGGAGCGCACTTTGAGGGTTACACCACCCTTTAATAGACAGACGCACACTTGTCGCTGCTGCTTTAAGGATGCAGGTGCGGCTACAGCCCACACATTTCACAAAGACAGAAAAAAAAAGAAGAATTTTTTTATTGTTTGTGGAGCGCACTTTGAGGGTTATACCACCCTTTAACAGACAGATGCACGCTTGTTGCTGCTGCTTTGAGGATGCAGGTGCGGCTACAGCCCACACAATTCACAAAGACAGAAAAAAAAAGAATATTTTTATTGTTTGTGGAGCGCACTTTGAGGGTTACACCACCCTTTAACAGACAGACGCACGCTTGTCGCTGCTGCTTTAAGGATGCAGGTGCGGCTACAGCCCACACATTTCACAAAGACAGAAAAAAAAATATTTTTTTTATTGTTTGTGGAGCGCACTTTGAGGGTTACACCACCCTTTAACAGACAGACGCGCGCTTGTCGCTGCTGCTTTGAGGATGCAGGTGGAATCTAGACGGGATTTGGAACCGGGGACACACTACCTCCATCAATTGTCTAAATCCCACTGCACTAATGGCGGATACCGGACCCACGTCTAACACCAACATAGCAGTCAAGGCCTCAGTTATACGTTTTGCTTCAGGATGACTGCTGTCGTACTTCATCCTCATCGCTAGGGACTGTTGGAGGGTGAATTGTTTAGTAAAAGTGGTGGTGTTCCTAATTCCTCTCTGGGATGATGAACAACTCCCAGCAGCAGCAACAGCACTAGGAGGAAGTGGTTCTTGATCTTTCCCTATTTTATTTTTATCGGAGAAAGTTTGGTCCTCCATTTATGTTATATTGATATATACGTGCGGCTAAAGCGCACACAAACACAGAAAATATTTTTTTATTTTTGCTGGAGAGTAGTGCACTTTGTGGGTTACACCACCCTTTAAGAAATGAGCCAGCCGGCTCTTTACTTATGGGACACAGGCGCACGCTTGGCGCTGCTCCTTTGTTGATGCACGTGCAGCCACAGTGCACACAAGTCACAAACACAGAAAATATATATTTTTTTGGTTTGGACTGGAGTGTACTTTGGGGGTTACAGCACCCTTTAACGGTCAAGCCAGCCGGCCCTTTACTTATGACACAGGTGCACGCTTGGCACTACTTTGTTGATGCACGTGCAGCTACTGCGCACACAATTCACAAACACAGAAAATATTTTTTTTGGGGGTTTGGACTGGAGTGTACTTTGGGGGTTACAGCACGCTTTAACGGTCAAGCCAGCCGGCGCTTTACTTATGACACAGGCGCACGCTTGGCACTACTTTGATGATGCACGTGCGGCTACTGCGCACACAATTCACAAACACAGAAAAAATATTATTTTTTTAGCACTTGGGGGGAGCACCCCTGATGGACAGAGCACCCCCTGGACAACACTACAGCACCCCTTTAGGACTGGGACACTGCACAGGACTTTGGATTGGACACAGCCCCTATGGAGAACTGACTGCACAACACAGTCCACCCAGCCCCTATGGACTTTGAAGTAGTGGACACAGCCCCTATTAACAACAGCAGCACAGCACAATACAGCCAGCCCCTATGGACTTTGAAGTAGTGGACAACAGCAGCACAGCACAGCACAACACTACTCTGCACTACACTACACTACACAGCCCAGCCAGCCCTAACTCCCACCCTCCCTCTTCACTGTCCACAGCCGAGTGAGAAAATGGCGCCGACGCGGGTACCTTATATAGGATCCAAAACCCGCGAGACCCGGAAGGCGGGATGATGATGTTTTGCCTCGATTTCAGATCCGAGTCAGGCGGGAAAAGTCGAGCCTGACTCGGATCGGCCTCGGATCGGGGGGGCTCGGGGGGGTTCGGATTTCAGAAATCCGAACCCGCTCACCCCTAGTATACACATATACATACTATATATATATATATATATATATATATATATATATATATATTATATATGTGTGTATGTATATATATATATATATATCCACAAAACCAGTGACCGGCACTCAGACTATCAAATCAGCCTGCGTGGGTGCCAATCTAATAGAGAAACTCTATATGTATACTACATGGAAGGAGATGGCACTCCACGACTATTGAAAAAACTGCAGACAAAACGGTGTCTTAATAGTCAACGTTTCAGAGCTCTCTGGCTCTTTTATCAAGACAAATATCACAAAGTTTACAAAAAACAGACATATATATTAGAGATGAGCGGTTCGGATTCTGTGGAATCCGAACCGCTCTGAACATTGGGGATCTGAGTCCACCCGAACCCTGTTCGGGTGTTCACCGCCTGACTCGGATCCCCGTTCGGGGCCGAACGGCGCCGCCTGATGTTGGATTCTCACTAGAGAATCCGACATCAGGACTCCTATTGTGTAGGGCAGAGCGCTGTGATAGCGGTCTGCCCTACACAGACACAAACACACAGCCGCCAGCGGCAGCTGTGTGTTTGTTACAGCAGCCAATGAGAGTCACATTGGCTGCTGTACGGAGGGAGCCGGCTGGAGCTCACACATGAGCTCCGTCTTCCGGCTCCCTCCTCAGCGTGTGACTGCAGAGCGGACGGCGCGGGAGCGGGGATACAGGTAAGTTTTATTTTTATTTTTTTTACTTGTGCAAGGGCCGGGAGCGCTACTGGGGGGGGTCTGCTACTGGGGGTGCGGGTGGGCCATACTACTGGGGGGGCTATACTACTGGGGGGGGGTCTGCTACTGGGGGGGCTATACTACTGGAGGGGGTCTGCTACTGGGGGGGGCTATACTACTGGGGGGGGGGTCTGCTACTGGGGGTCCATACTACTGAGGGGCCTGCTACTGGGGGGGGGCTATACTACTGGGGGGGGTCTGCTACTGGGGGGCCATACTACTGAGGGGCCTGCTACTGGGGGGGCCATACTACTGGGGGGGCATACTACTGGGGGGGCTTACTACTACTGGGGGGGCATACTACTACTGGGGGGGCTTACTACTACTGGGGGGGCCATACTACAGGGAGGGCCATACTACAGGGGGGCTACTACTGGGGCAGCCTACTACTGGGGGGGCATACTACTGAGGGGGCTATACTACTGGGGGGGCCATACTACTGGGGGGGCTGCTAATGGGGGGCATACTGCTGGGGGGGCCTGCTAATGGGGGGCGTACTACTGGGTGGCATGCTAATGGGGGGCATACTACTGTGGGGGCCTGCTAATGGGGGGCATACTACTGGGGGGCATTCTACTGGGGGCACTGCATAGGGGACCCTACTACTAAGGGGACTGCATAGGGGGTACCACTGCTGGGGGACATTGTGTAAGGGACACCGCTACTGTGGGCATTGTGTAAAAGGGGCACTACTGTGGGCATTGTGTAAAAGGGTCACTACTGTGTGTCGTAACATAAATAAGAGACACTACTTTATGGTGTAATGTGAATCAGGCCCTATGTGCGGTGTAATGTGAATAAGATTGTGCACTGTGACTCCTTGGGCCGTAGCCCACTATGTAAACAAGTACTGTGATTCTGCTGGCCGTACCCCACTGGGTGGGTGCACTACTTTTCATTTCTGCCACTGCTGTGTGGCAATGTGTCATAGATGTGCTTTATACTGTGGTGTCTGTGTCGTTGTGCCGCTGCTTTGTCGCTTAGTAACCAGTCAGCTCACTGCAACCTTTGGCCAATAATGTTGAAAACAATATTATAAGCTGTGATATGGTTTAAATTGACTGGAAATTAATGTTATTGAGGTTAATAATACTCTAGGAAGAAAAAAAAGACCAATTTATGTGATTTTAGCTTTTTTGTCAATTTTTGTAAAAAAATCCAAATCCAAATCCAAAGCCAGTCACCGCAGTTTGGCAAATCCAAATCCAAAGCCGGACGACGAATTAGAACCAAATCCAAATCCGGCAAAAATGGTCCGGCGCACATCCCTAATATATATACACATACCTGAGATTCATCACCGCAGTGCACATCCACGCTGTCCCTCTGGAGTCCCGATGACGTCATCGGCGTGAGACACGCTGGCGCTCAGTGACTCACTAGGGGGAGTGTAACTAACGTGAGCCATCACCATGGTAACCCCCTTATACAAAATAGCACGGCAGCAAACTGTAAATGAAGAACAGATAATATCTCACTGAAAGGTCTGGATGCCAATCGCAAATAAAACTAGTTATACTAAACGACCTGTGTCTCATTGCTAAGCATCATATCAACAGGTCTAACATAATGTCATACATTGCAATAATAAATAAATATAAATAATAGAAGATCATCTAGCCTAAAGAAATGTTATAATCATGACACTAAACTCATAAGACACAAAAATTATAGAAAACAATTGAAGGACAACATTTCATTTAAACCTCCAGGATGCACAGTTTGCAAACTGTAAATCCAGAACGCTTCTTTCTGTAACAACATTCTATCCCTATCTCCTCCTCGAAGGTTCGGTGGGACCCAATCAATCATTTTAAACCTCATGGATGACAAGCTGTGATGGTGGTCCCTAAAATGTTTGGCCACTGGTTGATCAACAACCTTACCCTCAAGCGCAGCCCTGATGTGAGAGCGAATGGAGAGCCATACGCTCTTTAATTTGTCTGGATGTTTTGCCGACATAATACATACCACACGGGCATCTAATGAAATATACCACAAATCGACTTGAACATGTTAGAGGATATTTGATAACAAACTTTTTGCCAGATCTAGGGTGGAAAAAAGTATCACCAGTTTCCAAAAAGCTACAAGTAATGCATCCTAGACATTTATAGTTACCGGCCGACCGGCTCAAAAAATGCAGTTTTAGGTTGCGTAAATAAACTAATGTCGTTATGTACAACCAAATCCTTGATGTTGCGACCCCTCTTAAAAGAGGGTAATTTTGGATCTTTGGACACTATCGGCCAGATGTCCCTTGCTGCTTTCATAATTTTATTACTTGCTGATGTATACTCTTGAGTCCATACTATCCTATTGGATTGTGGTTTAGGTCCCAGAGGTTGCAGCGCCTGTGTCCGGGACATAGCCAATACCCGATCTTTAGCACGCTTTAGAGTACTATAATGATAGCCTTGTTGCAAAAATTTCTTGGACATGCTATCTATTTGCTTGACTGCATCATTGTGATCAGAACATATTCTCAAAATTCTCGCCTGCAAAATCGTATTACGATCCGTCGGTTTAACATAAAGGGTGGTCATCAATTCATGACAATCATTCTGGCTGATCGTGACATAAAAAAAATGGACCTCTTGAAAATTGCAGTCATAGGTAAATTTAATAGGATGTACCCTATTATTCAAATCTGCCATCAGTTTTTGGAATTTTTCTACTGAGCCTGACCACAACAAGAATATATCATCTATATAACGTGAGTACCCCACAATATATTGTGAAATACTGGTATCACTAAAAAAGAAATCCTCCTCAACGTGAAACATGTATATGTTCGCATAGCTCGGTGCCACACACGAGCCCATGGCACATCCTGAGCGCTGGATATAAAAACCTTTATCGAATAGAAAATAATTTCTTGTTAAGGTACGATTCAGTAGAGATATAAGAGAGCTCTGAAACGTTGACTATTAAGACACCGTTTTGTCTGCAGTTTTTTCAATAGTCGTGGAGTGCCATCTCCTTCCATGTAGTATACATATAGAGTTTCTCTATTAGAGCTGGGCCTATAATAGAGGTCAACCAAGAGATAGAAGACCCAGGTTCCGTAAGCAACAAAAAAGATTCCCTTTGGAAATGGACCTCTCTAGTGGAGCGGCATCCTCTAGTGACGCAGAATGTGCCAGTCAAATGCCAAGTACCAGTGCAAGCCAAAGGCCCCCTTTAGGGGTAGCAACAAGAGCTACACTCGACCTCACAAAGGAACCAGCACCAGGTGCGGGGGGCAATGGGCGAAGAAGGCAAAGAAAGATCTTCCAAAAGAAGACATAGGCCCTCATTCAGAGCCGTACACTCTGAGCAGAGCGCACGCTCTGAATGAGGGCCGCCCTCCATGAAAATGGAGCGTCCTCCTGGACGCTCGTATAGCTGTGGGTCACCACCCACAGCCTATACGAGCGTGCATTTTGATGGCCGCGATGGTCGTGACCATCGCGACCATCGAAACTGCGAGCTGGAGCCTGCGGTTGAGGTTTTCAACCGCAAGCTCCGGAGTGATTTTGGCTCTATCAGAGCCAAAATCACTCCCACTGACATCACTAGTGATGTCAGTGGGCCGGCTTCTGACGGGAGGCGTTCCCGTGGGAACGCCCCCGTCAGGGAGGCACGCCCCCGGCACGCCCACCAAAGGGGGCGTGCTGTCAATCAACATCGACAGCACGCCCCCTTTGATCAGACACAACGAGCGAAGGACTTTCCTTCGCTCGTCGCGTCTGGCGCATGCGCACGACGGAGCTCCCTCCGTCGTGCGCATGCTCAGTGCATAACATCGACCCACTTGCGAGCGGACAGCCGCTCGCGAATGGGTCTGAATCAGGCCCATAGTCTTCAATTTATCTACAAGGACTTTATCTACTGATGAAATTAAAGTTCTGAATAAAGGTTTGTCCTTCGTACCGACCTGCTCCCCCAATGCCTTTCAAGATAAAATTGATCTTTTCAAGTTTGAGTGCCATCTCCTTCCATGTAGTATATATATATATATATATTTATTTGGAACCCCCCCATAAAAATCCTGCATTTGCCCCAGGGGGTAAACTGCCATCAGGGCCTAACAATGGGCAAGTGAAGCTCCAGACCCCTGCCCATCTGAAGTCCCGCCCTCTGCCAATTGAGCTCCGTCCACCCACAACACCCGAAGCTCCACCCACTTCAAGGGTAAAGTAGGTTGCGACCATTCACTTCGTGATGTCACGCGCAGCCAGCAGGGGGAGGGGCTCAGGCTGCTGCAGGCTGTCACTAGTCACTACACAACAGAGCAGAGGAGCCAGGTCCATCCATCACAGAGAGACATAGCCTCCCTCTGGGCAGGTAAGTGTGACTGGTGGTGTGAAAAATGTTTTAGTGTTATCTATGGGGGTAGGTATATGAGAAGGAAGGCGGAGAGGGGTGGATTATTATTTTTTTTTCTGTAAGATGCAAGTTTTTTAATATTGTCCATGGTTGTGTATTAATGTTGCATGTGTGTGACAGGGTGGGGTGTATAGTGTGTGTGTGTGTGTGTAAAGGGTGTATTCATATTTGTGTTATATGTGGGTCACTGATACTCTCTGTATTATATCACATCCACTGCAATATTCTGTATTATATAGTGAGCACTGCGACACTCTCTGCATTATATGGTAGGTACTGCGGCACTCTCTACTAATATGGCGGTAACTGTGGCACTCTCTGCTAATATGGCGGTAACTGTGGCACTCTCTGTATTATATGAAGGTCACTGCGGCACTCTGTAAATATATGGCGGTCACTGCGGCACTCTCTGCATTATATAGTGGGCACTGTGGCACTCTGCATTATATGGTGGGCACTGTGGCACTCTGCATTATATGGTCGGCACTGCGGCATTCTCTGCATTATATGGTGGGCACTGTGACACTCTGCATTATATGGTGGGCACTGTGACACTGCATTATATGGTGGGCACTGTGACAATCTGCATTATATGGTGGGCACTGTGGCACTCTGCATTATATGTTCGGCACCGCAGCACTCTGCATTATATGGTGGGCACTGTGAAACTCTGCATTATATGGTGGGCACTGTGGCACTCTGCATTATATGGTGGGCACTGCAGCACTCTGCATTATATGGTGGGCACTGTGGCACTCTGCATTATATGGTGGGCACTGCAGCACTCTCTGCATTATATGGTGGGCACTGTGACACTGCATTATATGGTGGACACTGTGACAATCTGCATTATATGGTGGGCACTGTGGCACTCTGCATTATATGGTGGGCACTGCAGCACTCTGCATTATATGGTGGGCACTGTGGCACTCTGCATTATATGGTGGGCACTGCAGCACTCTCTGCATTATATGGTGGGCACTGTGACACTGCATTATATGGTGGACACTGTGACAATCTGCATTATATGGTGGGCACTGTGACAATCTGCATTATATGGTGGACACTGTGGCACTGCATTATATGGTGGGCACTGTGGCACTCTGCATTATATGGTGGGCACTGCAGCACTCTCTGCATTATATGGTGGGTACTGCAGCACTCTGCAGTAAATGGTGGGCACTGTGGCACTCTGCATTATATGGTCGGCACTGCTGCATTCTCTGCATTATATGGTGGACACTGCGGCACTTCCTACATTATATGATGGCCACTTTGACACTCTGCATTATATGGTGGGCACTGTGACACTCTGCATTATATGGTGAGCACTGTGACACTCTGCATTAAGTATATGGTGGGCACTGCAGCACTCTCTGCATTATATGGTGGGCACTGTGGCATTCCCTGCATTATATGGTGGGAACTGCAGCACTCCCTGCATTATATGGTGGGCACTGTGACACTCTGCATTTTATGGTGGGCACTGTGGCGCTCTCTGAATTATATGGTGGGCATTGCAAAACTCTCTGCATTATATATGGTGGGTACTGTGACACTCTGCATTATATGGTGGGCACTGCAGCACTCTGCATTATATGGTGGGCACTGTGACACTGCATTATATGGTGGGCACTGTGGCACTCTGCATTATATGGTGGGCACTGCAGCACTCTGCATTATATGGTGGACACTGTGGCACTCTGCATTATATGGTGGGCACTGCAGCACTCTGCATTATATGGTGGGCACTGTGACACTGCATTATATGGTGGACACTGTGACAATCTGCATTATATGGTGGGCACTGTGACAATCTGCATTATATTGTGGACACTGTGACACTCTGCATTATATGGTGGACACTGTGACATGCTGCATTAAATGGTGAGCACTGTGACACTGCATTAAGTATATGGTGGGCACTGCAGCACTCCCTGCATCATACTTACCTACCTTTTATCATCTCTTCCCGGGAGAAGCACGGGTAAGAGAAGCAGCAGGGGGCCGATGGGTGCGGGGCCTAACGATTTGCGTCATTAAGCCCCAATGCAGAATCACATCTTATGCCCCGCCCCCTTCACGGAGACCCGCAATCGCAGCGGGTATTCTCCTCATTCTGCCCACTTCACTAGGAAGTGGGCAGAATGCGGGAGAAATGCCTACCCTTCCGGGGGTGCGGGGGGTTACCCGAAAAATCGTGAGCCTCCCGCGAAAACCGGGAGGGTAGGCATGTATGCTCTGCATTATATGGTGGGCACTGTGGCATTCCCTGCATTATATGGTGGGAACTGCGGCACTCCCTGCATTATATGGTGGGCACTGTGACACTTTGCATTTTATGGTGGGCACTGTGGCGCTCTCTGCATTATATGGTGGGCATTGCAACACTCTGCATTATATATGGTGGGTACTGTGACACTCTGCATTGTATGGTGGGCACTGCAGCACTCTGCATTATATGGTGGGCATTGCAACACTCTGCATTATATGGTGGGCACTGAGGCACTCTCTGCATTATATAGTCCCAGTCAGACACTGCCCTATTGTAATTCTGCCTGTACAATGCTACGGACACTTTGTGCCAGCATATAAATAAAGTATAATAATGAAAATGTACAAGTCTATTACTTGTTGCTATTACATTATTTGGTTGTGAATAGACTTTTCGGGAGTTTGTTAACTTTGTTTTCCCCTCCATGTTCCTGCATGGAGATTTCTACAGATTTCTAGTCATTTATTTTTTGTCTGGGGACATTAACCACAGAACTGTGTCAAAACAAGACATTCTGCTCAAGGTACAATTATAACAACCAAGGCGAAAGCATCAGTGCAGCCGAGTGTATAGAAATACATCACTGCCAGCTCTTGTTATAGGAAGACGACTCACTCAGGTGAGGGACGCAGAACGGGCTGGAACAGCATAAACCGTTTATATGGCCCCTAATGGAAAATTACAGTCAGAGCATTGTTCTGAAAGACACCATCATCGGCATCATTTATATATAAGGCCCCACAAAACTATTTACATTTGAAACAGCTTCCGTTATTTTATGTTTTTTAGAGCAAAGCAAGTAATAGATAAAATGCTTGAACTCAAATTAATTGATTAAAATTAATAATTGCAACAGTTTTCAGTCTTTTTTTTAGTCAACACTATTACACTGGACCCCTGGGATCATCACACTTGATTGTTGCTGCTGGCTCTACGTTTATTAAGTTCATTGTAGTAGAGGTTTATGCCGAGACCAATAAATTAGCAACTTTTCCTTTTATCAACCTCTGAGTCACATCCTTGCAGGAAGCTCTTTTGTAGTCAAAAGTGGCATTGATGAAGTGGCAGGGGCCACAGAGAATAACAGTCCTGCATAGTGCTTTTTCTTCTATGACAAATGGTACCGGTAGCCGGGGTAGACAACCTTTTGCTATCAATGTGCTGGATAATATCTACAGTAGTTGAGATCAGTATGCCAGTTCTATATGCCATTAGACTCCACCCCATGCCACTTGTATGCCATCATACCCCTCTACATGATCCATATGTGCCATCACACTTTACCACATGTCCCTTACTGTATATGCCATCACACTCCACCACAAGCCCCTTATATGCCATCACACTCCTCCACAAGCCCCTTATATGCCATCATACCCATCCAGATGTCCATTAAATGCAATCAGACCCCCTTTTTTGGGGCTGAGGAATTCTGAAGGGCATATTGATTTATGTAATTTTAATTATGTTTTATATATGTTTATGGAAAGTACATACTTTTTATTAATTGCAGAATTGTGGTTCGATAGTATAGCTAATCAGTGTGTTCAATAGCTCTTCTCTCTTTTTTTCCATACACTTGACCATTAAGTTAATATTATAGCCATCAGGGAACGTTCTGATTTATTTGCTTCCAGTATAACCTTCCCCTCTTTACAGTAACTGTTGTTGTTAGTCCTCAATACAGCAAAGTTGCTGATCTTTCAGACTTTCCCCCCGTATTTGGAGGGTAACTCCAGAAAGTCTGGGGTAGTCAATGACAAGACCGACATCATAGCGCCCTGGCCACTGCTGCATGATGAAGCAATTTGCTTAAAATTGCCACTGTGGATGGAACACGATGAGACGATTCACAGCTTCACAGTTTTACCCACTGCTTCTCTGTCTGGCCCTGCATCATGAAGATTGTCAGTTCCTCTGCCCAGTAGTCAGTCAGGAAGATCGTCAACTATTTCAGAAGTCTCACAGGTATTCCGGGATAGTTGGCAAGTATGCAATACAGTGAAGCCGAAATGGACCTATTAACTGAGGGGGTCTATGCACAAAGCCACTGATGGGTGACAGTTAGGAGCTGATTGGTTGGTACTTTATCTCTGTTCACTTTATCTCTCTCCAAGGCTTAGTACATAAACCTAGGGGCGGATTGGGCTACCGGGAATGTGGGAAAAGTTCCTGTTGGGACGGCCCTATGAACCCCTTTGCTAGGCTGACTGACACTGCCTGCTGGCTGCCGCACTTCCGAGATTTGTGTTCCACTATGCAACCAGTAACTCCCGGCTCCACTATCTATGAGCGATGCTGTGTCCCCCTTCCTCCCCAGCCTCCGCTGCCGCTCGCCATCAGTCCCCTTTGTCTGTGGGATGGTCGGAACTGGTCTGGGACGTACCATCCACTAGGGCTGCTGCAGATGAGGTGGACCATGCAGGGGGTGGGGTGTATGTCTGGGAGAACTCGGAGTAGGAGCCATAGGAGCGGGACACGGATGGCAGATGCACACTCCCTCTGGCTGTGCAGTGCTGAGTGAGGGACGGCATGAGCTGTGGTGACCCTGGAGTGGAGGTGATTCTTGTTCAGCTTCTTCCTGGTGAGTCCCTTCCACTCCTATCCTGCCTGCATATTCCCACCACTACAACCACCCTGCCCACTGCTCAACAATAATACTCCCAGGCTGCCACTGCTTTCCACTATTAATCCCATCCTACCCCCTGTTCTGAGCTACTACTACTCCCAGCCTGCCCAACACTACTACTACTCTAGGACTGTCCTTGCTCTGCCATTTCTACTACTCCCATCCTGCCCCCACTACTACTCTCATCCTGCCCTCTGATCAGCACTACTACTACTACTACTCCCATTCAACACCCTGCTTCTCACTACTACTACTCCCATCCTGCCCTCTGCATCCCACTACTATTACTACTCCCATCCTGCTTCCCATTACTGCTACTCCCATCCTGACCCCATCAGTGGCAGAGTTTATGAAGCCCGTGCTCCTGGTGCTAGTTCTGCTGGGGGCGATTGGCTCATCAGCCCTACCCCCTGGCCTCACAGTACAGCACCCACCTTAACTACCAACTTCACCTCTGGAACATACCTGTAACCCGCCCTACCCCATGGCCCCCTAGACATAGGGTACACTACTCACCAACCCCCCCCCACCACCACCACCACCACCCTTCCCGGCCCCAGGGATGTACACTGCTTACCCTATGTTTTTCTTGTGGAGGACAATGTGTTTATATATTTTTCCTGCAGGGGCCAATATGTTTGTTTTTTTCATGTAGGGGACCAATGTTTTTTTTTTTTACCTGTCAGGGGTCAATGTGTTTTTTTTCCCTGTGGGAGCCATTGTGTTTTATTGATTTCTGTAGGGGCCAATGTGTTTGTTTTTCCAGTGGGGTCCGATGTGTTTTCCTTTTTTTCTGTGCGGGTCACTATGTTTTTTTTTCCCTTGTGGGGGCCAATGTGTTTTACTATTTTCTGTAGGGGCCTATGTGTTTTTTATTTTTTCTTGTTGAGGGTAATGTGTTTTTATTTTATTCTTGTGGGGGCCAATGTGTGTTATTTTTTTCCAGTGGAGACTAATGTGTTTTTTTTGTCCTGTCGAGTGTCAATGTGTGTATTTTATTCCTGTGGGGGTGAATGAGTTTTATTTATTTTTTTTGTGAGGACCAATGTGTTTTTTTTTTTTCCTTTGTGGTCCAATGTGTTTTATTTTTTTCTGTGAGGGATAATGTTTTTTTTTCTCCCTGTCAGGGTTCAATGTGTTTGATTTTTTTTTTTGTGCATTGTTTTTCATCTGCGCATGAGTCTGAGTTGCCAGAGTTGAGAACAAGAAGTGTATTAGAAATGTGTTGGGTTCCTAGTGGGTTACAGGGGGTAGGCTATAGAGACGCTGAATCGCTCACATTGGAGGCCATACTTATGGTGCATACACACGTAGTGATCTGACAGTGATGCAATATTGCTGACAAATCGTTATGCCCCCTCCCTGGTATGCTGGATGATCAAGATCATCCAGCACACCACCAACTTTACCATCGACTATAGCGACCCGCGATCATCGATCGCAGGTCCCTATAGTAACTTGCTTGATATCGAGCAAGTTGACCGGCATGCACAGCCGATGGACGATACCGCTATCGTCCATACGTGGCCGTGCATCACTGGTCGAAAATAAGTTGGAAGGGACCATTTAAAAGAAGGATTTGAAAGATAACGGTAACGATATCGTTATTGTTCAAATCTTCCTTTTAAATCGCTACATGTGTATGTACCATAATATGGATGATCTGCACCTAGCATAGAGCTGGTGAAAGTTCAAATGGTCCGACCGATGCTGGCATCTAAAGACTTAAGGCCGGTACGCACTAGACGAGGTCTACTGTGTACTGACCTCATTAGCAACGGGACCCAATGGGGTGCCAACATCGGCAAGACATACACACTTGCCGATGCTGGGAGCGACAGCGCGAGAGCAGGGGCAATGCTGCATTCGGCAGCATTGCCCTCGCTTAAGATGGGCAATGTCGTTGACGAGGTGCCGGAGCGTGCATCTTCAGCAACATAGTGGGTACACAGGGGTGTAGAGATGGTGGTTCCAGTGGAGCATGAGCTCCGGGTGCCAAAATGGACAGAGGGCACCATCCAGGGTTCCGGAATTCATGGGGCGCTACACAGTATGATGACCGCCTGTTGGTTTTATCGCAGTTTGTTTGCTCATTATCCTAAATAAGTTACGGATCTGAGATCTGTTTCTACATTTCATGCTCCCTCAAACTGCCCAGATTGCCCCTCCTCTGGCCCTCCCTCCTCTGTGATCATCTTCTGTTACCTCCCCTTTCCTGCCAGATTGATTACATTATCTTCTCACCTGTCAGGTTTGACGTACTGGAATCCCCTAGTGAGGGGTTGTGATGGTAGTTTGGAAGAATTCGGGGAACTGGCCTGGACAACAGGACTCCTCATCCACAGGTCTTGGACGTTGACGAGACCTGGTCAAAGGTGCGGAGTCTAACCTGCAGGGAGGTGTTCGCCAGTGACCCCTCCAAGTGGGATATGGGCTTAGCTGCACCCTGCAGGCAGGTCGCGGTCCTTTGACCAGGTATCCAAGCCCCGTGGGAATAGAGACTCGAATGTCAGTGGCCCAAGGGAAGTGCCTAACCAAGGCACTATTGCACCGGGAGATTCACCAGGAGATGCTGTTTGTGAGGTACTTGTAAATAGCACTTGAACTGCGGGGTGGCACACAAAGGATACACAGGGAACGGTGTGTGGACACACTTAGCCACACGGAATGGCACTGGTAATATACACAGGTTGAGATGGAATGGTACAGTAGCTCACAGGAGACACTGGTAACTTTAATGTTCAGGCAGAGATGGAATTGCACTGTAGCTCACAGGAGACACTGGTAGCAAATATTCAGGCAGAGATGGAATTGCAGTGTCACTGAAAACAAAGCTCTTAGGCTGGGATGTAATCAGCACTGTTGCTCACAGGAACACTTGTAGCTTGTAATTGGTGCAGCTGTGAAACACTCAGGATAACCTTGTAGCTGGGAATCACAAAACAGCATACACAGGTAGAGATATTAATCACCCTGGTGCTGAAAGGAGACACTGGAACTCCAACACACACAGGGGCCTATTCATCAACACTAAAATAACGTTTTTAAGGACATTTTCCTTAAATAACGTTATTTTGGTATTCATGAACAGACTTAACACAGGAGATATCACAGATATCTCCTTGCTAAGTTCCCCTGCGTTAATTTCCACACTCCCCATACATTAGTATGGGGATGTGGAAATTGTGGTATTCATCAAATTCCGAAAAATTATCAATTTTCGGAATGTGAGGTGGCGAATAGCAGAATCCACTTACCTGTATCCGCGTGTGCAGGTCCCCCGACGAGTCCCTCCGGTGCTCTGCTCCGTCCTCAGGCTCCGGAGGCTGGTCTGTCATGTATGCTCCCCAGCAGAGCACAAGAAAGTTTAGAAAAAGAAAAAAAATTTTTTTTTTATAACCTGTCATGTGGTCTGCTGGGAAACCACATGACAGACCAGCGGACAGGTAAATCGGGGGCGGGGGAAGGTGAGCGGAGGGGGGAGGGGGGTGGGGGGGATCGGAGGGGGGGTACGAAACTTAACGCATCTGTAGGCAGTGCTGCGCATGCGCTGGTTTTACAGATGTAACAGCGCATGCGCAGCACTGTTTCCAGATGCGATAAGGTAGTGTAGAGAGGGAAAAGTATCTATTTCCCGAAAAGCTGTCATCGCAAAAATGACAGCTTTTCGGAATAGATACTTATGGAGAGGTGGAATGATGAATTCCACCTATAATTAGCTAGAACTCCATGAGAGTTCTAAAGCTAATTATCTCCATTGAAATTTTACGTTTAATGAATAGGCCCGACAGAGCTATTAAAGCACTGTAGCTCACTGGAGGCTAGTTACACAGGCCAGGAGTGTTATAGCTCTGTGGCTCACAGGAATACACAGGAGACTTGGAACACAGGCAGGAATGTTATAGCTCTGTGGCTCACAGGAATGACTCTGGTGACTTGGAACACAGGCAGGAATGTTATAGCTCTGTGGCTCACAGGAATGACACTGGAGGCTTGGAACACAGGCAGGAATGTTATAGCTCTGCTGCTCGCTGGAAAGCACTGGAACAAAAGGCTTGGAATCCGAGGGAACCTGAAACAAAACTCAACTAGTAAACTAGGATTGACAACGGTTGATCAGGCAACTTCCTGGAGTTCTGGAGGCGGATTTATACCCAGGGGTAGCAGATTACTGGAGCACAGCGTCAGCTGACTGAGATCATGCTACCATTGGTTAGGAGGACTGTCACATGAGAGGAACTGTCATGGCGGCGCCCATGATGGGAACTCCGATCCCCAAAACACACAGCCAACCATGGAAGTCCGCAAAAGCGCCTAAGGTAGAATACTCAGCATCACACCCCTCATTGCACCAGGCGTCTGACCACAAGGAAGTCAGAGGAAGCCGGCACAGAGGTAAGAGATAGCCGATCCTAGGCTGAACCCTGACATCACCTCTTTAATTCCTTCCTCTCTCTACCCTGTGATCAGCCCTTTGCCCCTGTCCACTCCTTTCTGTTTTGGCTTCTGTCACCTCCCCTCTCTGATCAGCACTTTCCTCTCCCCTATACTCTTTGATCCCATCCCTCTTCTCTCCACATTCTGTGCTTCATTGGACTTAAAAGTGACACATCTGATGTAAAATCCCAAACGTCAATTATAAGGTATGAGTTTAAAATAGTCACTGCTTTGCTATTTAAAGTAATGGAGGTGTTCCCAGGCATAATAAAGTGTTATTTGAAAGGTCTTTTAATAAATATTAGGAGACCTGAAATAATAATAATGGTGGTAGACAGAACATGATTAGTAGTACTCACATTAATATAGGTACGTACAATGTATATTTGCAAAGTGGGAGCATAGCTAAGAAGGGAGCTTCCCATAGATGTTCCCACTCCAGTGAAAGCTGCCCGGGGCAGTAATTGCAGTAATAAGCTGTGCACTATGTGGAATCTCACTGTAGCACATGTATTCTGTCAATTTAAGTTAAATGCTCAGAATATATAATACAATCTCCTTTATTGACTAACAACAATGATCCAAAAGAGATAAAAGTCAGATCCTAGGAGCTATACATAAATAAATCAGTGCCAAAGGAGCTACCCCTTAATGTCAGATAGTGCATCACCGAAGCATTCCATTCCCCCAATGGGACCTCAATGCCCAGCGTGATACTGCCACTGTTTGCTGTGTTTCTCTTCACTTCAGTATTCCCCTGCAGGCTGGCTATACCCCACAGTTCAGTACAGGGACGGGGGACGGGGGCGCTATGACATGCACTTTCTCCAGGCGCCATGGTCCCACACTACTCCTCTGGGTACAGACTGGAAGATGTGCCAGATATGTCACTCCGATCCGCCGGTTGCTTAGTGTTAGACACTGACAGTGGGCGTCTCAGTCTTTTTATATTCGGACGCACGGCAGTACACCAGGGAAGGGCATTGTAGCGTCATTAGCCTAAAGTCACAGACACAACTGCAGCAAAAGACGCAAGGACAGCTGTAACTGCATCCAACTCAGAATCAGGCCCTATAACAAGGAATTCCACCCTCCTTGACAGACCCCACCTCCTCAACAGACCCCGTCCCCATTAGGGCTGCTTCCGAACATTCCCCTGGCTTGTTTTCCATCCCAATCCGCCCTGCATAAACCCCGGAGTCACTGGAAAATCACCATGAGGCTCATGTAGAGTTGGAAGCATTTCTGCCCTAAATGCAAGCGGGATAAAACGTACTCCTGCAAAGCTGCACTGACATGTATATCAGAGACCTATAGTGGATGATTATGAACTTTTATTGTAGTTATTATTATTGCACTTTTACATTGAACTAATCTAATGGGATCACACATACATTATGACATTTTCGACAAAGATTTTTTTTTTGTTCTAGTCTATAATGTTCTTGTTGAGGTGAGGACAATACTTGCATGATCTTATTAATAAGAACATGGGGAATAAATGATTATATTCATTTTGACATCATGTAGCACTGAGCACAATTGCAAATACAGGGCCTGCTTGAGAGCCGCACACTATGCCGATATTCTACGCAATAATACGTGCAGTACAGATTCGGATGCATGGTAGCAGAAATGTGAGGAGCGTACCTGGACGGTGGCTGGGAGGTAACAGGGCATAAGTACTGTATATAAAAGTACATATAAATGTGTATATTTCAGTAGAACTAGTAAACTGAATTAAATATTTAAGTAGATTGACATGATAAATGAAGAAGTAGAATAAAAATGAGCATGTGCATTTTAAATAATTAATAATAACATATTCAAAGGTAATACAGAACACAAAAGTCGATTAGAAAAACCATGCGTACATTCATCATAGGATTCCAGTCAAATTACTAAGATCTCCAGGGCACTAAAAATATTCCCGCAAATCCATTAACGTGGAAACATGCAGCGATTTATCTGACAAACATAGAAAAAAATACTGCAAAGCAAAACAATGATGCAGATGAGGACATTTATCATTTTGAGAAGGAGATCATTGATGACAAGCACACTGTACCTTGGTTTCATACTCCTTCTCTTGCCCTTACAGACAAAGCAGTAGACACACTCTGCATTATTCAGCCCCAGCTGGGAATCAGCCAGCCCGGGTCCTGCTGCCTTTATGAGGACAAGTGCACAGTGAGATCCTCAGGTCAAAGTGACAGTAAATGTTGCAAAATTAGGCGCAATGAGTGTGCGCAGGATAGGGAGAGGCAAAGACGAAGGGATGAGCTGCATCAGGCCTGGCAGGGAAGGACATAACTATCAAAGAACAAGGGGCAAACATCTCCACCTCTTCAAAGGAAGCATGGAGGTAACCAGACCACCCAGTATACAGGCATTTATTTTTCAGAAAAATTAGGGCTACAAAATGCAAATAAGAATCAATTCTTTGACAGGGATAAATTGTCTCCATTGACCAACAAGAAATGAAAACTAGAACTGACAAGAAGGAAGGATATTTTGTATTCTTAACACAGTTTACTTGTTTGTTGCTATGAAAAGGAACTACAGTAGTCTTAGGGGCTGTTTAACAATATGAGTGAAATTGCTTTGATCATTAGGGGTCTATTATAGGCCCATATTTAACAACAGGTGATATTCTTTTTATCACTCATTGCTATTCAGTAATCCTAAATGGTGCTCCAACCAATCAGCTCCTACCTGTCATGTGTTTGAAGAATTGCAGTTACGAGCTGATTGGTTGGAGCACCATATAAGATTAGTAAGTATATGCTTATAAAAATATCACTCATTGATAAATCCGGGCCACTGTAATAAGCCTTGAACAGAGATAAAGTGGATGGAGATAATGAACCAACCAATGAGCTCCTAACTGTCATTTTTTAAACACAGCCTGTAAAATGACTGTTAGGAGCTTATTGGTTGGTATTTTATCTCTCCCCACTTTATCTCTCTCCAAGGCTGCCCTTATGCTGGGTACACACTAGACGATGTGCCTGATATCTCGTCCGATGCAGCCGGATCAAACGAGATATTAGGCACATCGTCTAGTGTGTACCCTCAATGTCATTGATAATGCGCGCTCCAGCAGAATGCAGCATGGCCCTCACCTTCACTACATCATTGCCGGCATGGGAACGTGTTTATGCCCTTGCCGATGCCGACACCCCTGCCGGGTACCATCGTTTCCGAGGTTACTACACACTAGATATCGTCTAGTGTGTACCAGCCTTTAGCCTCATTTTTCTGCATTTTGCAATTTATCAGTAGAGCTGTGCAGTGAGCAGGTACAACTGTCCCACAGTTCTTTGTTGGCCCTCTAGTGTAGAGGATTTTTCCCACAGTGTTTTGTGTTGTGGATTCTAATGTCTGTCCTGTTGCAAGCTCTGATTGGCCTTTTCCTGGTCAGTGGGTGGGATTCTCAATACTGATACTCCAGTCTGTGAGACAAGAGGAGTCAGCTGTGCTGGAGGATTCCCTGGGGTTGTGTTTGGACTTTGAGGAAGGGCGTCCAAAGTCTGGTGAATGCATCTCATGTTCAGTTTTCAATTTTGAGGTTGGGGAATTCGTTCACTAATAGTGAGTTGTCCTCTGGTTCCAGGACCCTCTCAGCTCTCCAGGCATAGCGACTGGTCCATTGAGGATAAGCGTGTGCAGGTTGGTGAATAGGATTCTTTCTGGCAGATACATTTAAATGTTTCTGTTATTGAGGAGGCTAAGATGTCCCCTGGCATTTAAATATTCTCAGCAGGCTACAGTATTTGAAGTCCTGCTCCAGGGAAGCGATGAAGCTCCCAAAGTACCTTCATGTTATTCATGCCATATATCACAGGTGCAATGGTCACATGTGATGGGTGTATGATGAACAGTTGCATAAGAAACAAGACGGTTGTTCCATGATTGAATTCAATGCAAGGATGTGGAGGTGTGACTGGATGTGGTAAATAATTATCCGGTTAGGAGGCGTTTTCCCAGTCAGGATTCAGGAGCAGGACATTATTCTCCCGTGGGAAAGTCAAAGGTTGAGTGTTACTGCTTTAATAGCCGCCAATACTTTAAGGGTTCCTGTGCCCCATTTAACATGACTAATATAAACAATTAAGTAATCATCGATGTGCGCTAGTGTAATGAATATTCACATAAAAGGTACTTCCCTTCATAATCTGTTTTCCTATCATAGGTCTTCCATATTCACTCCAGATGTGTATTCCATATAAAACATAAAGCATAAGAAAGAACCATAGTGTAATATCATTAACACATTTATTGATTCTCAAATATTAAAATTTAGGGTAACTGCATCCACACAACGATGCTACAATACATAAAAAAATCCAAGAAAGGATCAGATGATATGGTGGGGAATTACCAGATATTCCTCCTCCAAAAGGGCCTGAAGTTGGTAAAACAATTGCAGGTCTCTGGAAACCTTACAGGTTACCCCTTAGCCAAGGAATTCTTGGATCCACCCAGGTCTTCAACCAGTCACTGTCACCAACGCGTTTCGAGAGTTATACCTCTCTTCCGCAAGGTAATGTGACTGTATTGCTAAAAGTGTTGATTCTTATACCCTGACTGCAAACTATTTCCGGGTCACAGGGTAGAACACAATCTTTTGTAAAAACACTTTTTCTCCATCATGAAGCATCTTCTCTATATTTCTCTAGATACTTCTACATTCCATTTAATCTATATAAAGCACCACTTAAAAAAGTAAGACTTTTAAATGATTTAGAACATTTTCGCCGCACCGGAAGTGCCCTTTCGGCTACTTCCGGTCAGCGTTCATCCTCACAGCTTCCCCGGGCACATGGGATCATTCACTATTAGGTCCCACCGTGATCTTTGTTCCTGGTATGGCTTCTAAATAGGCTGCTTCTTCCTGTTATTGACGCGCCTCCTGGAATGCAGTTACTTCCGACTTCAGTAATTCCCGGAAGTGCGTCATCTCTCCTTCCGGTCATATTATCCACTGTAGTCTGCCAGTCATCGCTCTTTCTTAGTCCCTTACTCTATGATTCCAGAAAAAAGGGAATGAAATAGGCACTTTACACTAATATGTTTAACACAGCTATCATAACTGGAATGTATAGCCTCCATTCTAAAAGTCAACATATTATAAATACCACTTCTAAAAAAGTATACATGATATGTTTTGATAAAAAAGCCAGATATAATAATCTAATAATAAAACTACAAGTTAATAACACTACAAGTTAATAACACTTAAGAAGGGAAAGGCAATCAAATATATAATAAATAATGAAATAAATAATGCGCCTAAAACATAAAATGATATATAATTCATAGATACTTAAAAATATTATTCATAGATACATTAAAACTTTGTTAAAACTTTATGCAAATTAATCCAAATCTATAAAAACCATTTCAATTCAAAGTCTAGATTTAGGCCTCTAGGGGCTAGCGTTTTTAACTTATAAATCCAATTAATTTCTTTTTAGCTAGACGAGTTTCTAGGTCTCTATATTTCAACGTGTTTCTTACATTTTCTATGGCCATGAAACACAAGATACCCTTAGTGGAACAATTATGCACCTCTTTAAAGTGGTTGGAGAGCGAGTGTGTGGTCACTCCCTTTTTAATACTGTGTACATGCTCCCCTAATCTAGTTTTTAAAGCCCGGCTAGTCCTACCAATGTATACCAGATGGCAACTACACTCTATATAATAAACCACATTCGTGGTATGACAAGTCATGATTTGTTGTAGTTTATACTTCTGTCCATTCCTTTCGAAATCTAAGTATTTCATCTGTTTTTATTTCTTTACAAGCGATACAACTGTCACATCTAAAAAAAACCTTATTCCTAACTGGATATGTGAGTTCTGATGTTAGAGCACTTCTGGTTAATAGTTGTTTTAAGTTCAGTGCCCTTCTATATATAAAACGTGGCTTTTCAGGAATCATCTTCTTAAGAGTCGGATCCCTCCGTAACAAATGCCAATGCTTGCGAAAAATGGATTCTATTTTCTTGTGCTGCCCTGTGTAGTCTGTGATAAAAGCGTACTGAATTTCTTCATCCTTTTTCTCTTTTTCTTTTTCTTTCTTCTGAATCAATTCTTCTCTATTTTTCTTCAAAACTTCTTCTTTAAATTTATCCAAAATTTCTTTATCATAACCCTTATCCTTAAATCTTTTCTGCATGGTTGAAATTTGTTTATCACAGACGTCACTTTTGCTACAATTGCGTCTGAGTCTTAAAAACTGACTCTCAGGGACGCTCCTTAGCCAGTTCTTATGGTGCTCGCTTGTATTCGAAATATAGTTATTTGCATCTGTAGGTTTGCTGTAGGTTTTTGTTTCTAGATTATTATTTTCTATATAAATAGTCAAATCTAAAAAATTGATTTAATTTTGACTAGATTGAAATGTTAAATGCACATTTAAAATCATTATTATTCAAATAGGTATAAAATACTTCCAAACTTTCCTTAGTGTCTTCCCAAATAAAAAGAACGTCGTCAATATATCTGAACCAATATTTTAAACCTTCATTTTTCCTTTTTTCGATGTATTCCTCCTCCCAGTACGCCAAAAATAAGTTGGCATAACTGGGAGCGAATTTTGTGCCCATGGCAGTTCCATTTATTTGGATGTAGTAATCTCCATTGAAGTAAAAATAATTGTTAGTCAATATAAAATCAATACTATTAATAATGAAATCCTTCTTTTCATTTGTAAAATCCGTCTTATCCAAATGCCATTTAATCGCCTCTATTCCTTTTTTTTGAGGTATGCTTGTATATAGAGTGGCCACATCTGCCGTCACTAACGTCATCCTTTCGTTCCACTCTATTTCGTTAATTTTCCTTAACTTATCCATAGTATCATTTAAGTGTGCTTTAGTGTTTGCCACCAACGGTTGGAGATGTGCATCTATGAATTCAGACAAATTCGTAGTGAGACTTCCCACTCCTGCTATTATTGGTCTTCCGGATGGTTTTGTTGCATCCTTGTGTATCTTCGGGAGGGTATAAATGGTAGGTATGACTGGATTTTCTACTTTCAAGAATTCATACTCCATGTTGGAGATCACTTCTTTCTTCAATGATTCATTCAGAAACTTGAAAAAATTGGTTTTGATTTTTGTTGTGGGATCATTTTTTAATTTCCGATAAGTTTCACCATCATTCAATTGCCATTCAATCTCCATAATATAGTCCTCTTTATTCATAATAGCCACTCCTCCTCCCTTATCAAATGGATTAATGACTAATGTATTATCATTCTGCAAATTTTTAGGGCTTTTTTTTCTTTTTTAGTGAGATTAAATTTCCTAATCTTTGTCTGTTCAAGTTTTTCAATATCTTCCAGAACAGACCTTTGAAAACTGTCCATTAGGCTCCCTTTTATATGTCGCGGATAAAATCTTTTTAAACCTATTCTTTTCTTCTGTGTCCTTCGGGTCCTTTTTCATATCTTTCTCTTTGAAGAACTTCTTCAATGTAATTTTCCTGACAAATTTTTCCACATCAATATATGTATTGAATTGGTTTATCTTATTGCTAGGTGCAAATTTTAGCCCTTTTAGAAGGAGAGTCTCTTCATTCTCTGTGAGTGGCCTTTTACTCAAATTGAAAATCTTTCCTTGTTTATCAAGACTCTGTTCTTCATTTATTATTGTCTCCTGTATCATATTCTTTTTCTCTTTTTTCTTTCTCTTTTGTCCTCTTCTTTTTCCTCTCGATCTTTTCATTATAGTTCTTATTGTTTCCATGTAAGTCTTCGTCCTTTGTTTAGAAAAGGAGAAGATTCACTCTGGTATCTTTGATTACTTTCCCTGTAGTTATCATTATTTTTCGTTCTATTCTGCCAATATCCCGAAGAAATTTCATCCTTCTGTGACCATCTATCTCCTCGTTGGGAATACTGGTCTCTCCATCGTACAGGTTCCCAGCTTCCATCGTTCCTTCCTTGTCTGTTCTCATACCTCCAACTTGACCTCCTCTTCTATCCTCCCAATATCTATTGGTTCTTGGGAATCTTCTTCTATCATCATAAATTTTTCTTTTTGGCCATCTGGCTAAATCAGATTCATCTGAATAAAAGTTATTTTTTTCATCACGATAAAAATTCTCTTTTTTTTCTCTTCTTGTCTTCTCATATTGTTACCCCCACTGAAGTTACCTCTTTTGTTGCTTTCCCCGGGGCTAGTCAAATGTTTCTTCTTCTTTCTGGGGATATACTTTAATCCTTTATCTCTAAATCTTCTCCTTCCTTACTATCCTCTATGGAGTATAAGGATCCATCATTCATATCCTCCTTAAAAATATATCCTTTCCCTTCTTTATAGTATATATGATCTCTCTTTAATTTTTTTTGTTTTTTCTTTATTATGTCCCTTGTATTTTTCGTAATTCTTGATTCTATTAATTTTTCTGACGTTTTGTACTCTTGCAGTTCTTTGAATTGTTCAACCAAAGTTTTTAACATCTCTATTTCTTCTTTAATATCTTTTAATTTTTCCCTTCTTTCTTTTAAGATAAGATCCATGAGAGAAAAAGAACAAGTTTCTAAAGTCCGTATCCATTCATCTCTGAAGATATCATTAGTGTCATCAAATGATGGAAGTTTTTTCAATCTTAAGCCTTTCGGTATGATTTGATCTGAGACATACTTCTCTAAGGTTACTATCTCCCACCAAATGCAATTTTCTTTAAGTAACAATTTCTCCAATCTAAATAATGCTGATTCTAAGTTATCATCCCTAAACGTAGCACTTTCTTCACGAAAAACATCCTTAACCCTTTCTTCTCTACTTCTAAAATGTTTAAACATATTAATTCTGGAAGGCTGCCTAGGTAAACACAATATTGGAATTATGTCAAGTGGATAAATTGAATGTGGTGCAACCTTGGGTGCCAAAAAAAGACCAATCAGCAGCAAATCAATGATATGGTTATATCCAATAATAACCTAGCAAGAACAATAAAAACAGTTTAGTAATCATCGACTTGCGCTAGTGTAATGAATATTCACATAAAAGGTACTTCCGTTCGTAATCTGTTTTCCTATCATAGGTCTTCCATATTCACTCCAGATGTGTATTCCATATAAAACATAAAGCATAAGAAAGAACCATAGTGTAATATCATTAACACATTTATTGATTCTCAAATATTAAAATTTAGGGTAACTGCATCCACACAATGATGCTACAATACATAAAAAAATCCAAAAAAGGATCAGATGATATGGTGGGGAATTACCAGATATTCCTCCTCCAAAAGGGCCTGAAGTTGGTAAAACAATTGCAGGTCTCCGGAAACCTTACAGGTTACCCCTTAGCCAAGGAGTTCTTGGATCCTTCACCCAGGTCTTCAACCAGTCACTGTCACCAACGCGTTTTGAGAGTTATACCTCTCTTCCTCAAGGTAATGTGACTGTATTGCTAAAAGTGTTGATTCTTATACCCTGACTGCAAACTATTTCCGGGTCACAGGGTAGAACACAATCTTTTGTAAAAACACTTTTTCTCCATCATGAAGCATCTTCTCTATATTTCTCTAGATACTTCTACATTCCATTTAATCTATATAAAGCACCACTTAAAAAAGGAAAACTTTTAAATGATTTAGAACATTTTCGCCGCACCGGAAGTGCACTTTCGGCTACTTCCGGTCAGCGTTCATCCTCACAGCTTCCCCGGGCACATGGGATCATTCACTATTAGGTCCCACCATGATCTTTGTTCCTGGTATGGCTTCTAAATAGGCTGCTTCTTCCTGTTATTGACGCACCTCCTGGAATGCAGTCACTTCCGACTTCAGTAATTCCCGGAAGTGCATCATCTCTCCTTCCGGTCATATTATCCACTGTAGTCTGCCAGTCATCGCTCTTTCTTAGTCCCTTACTCTATGATTCGAGAAAAAAGGGAATGAAATAGGCACTTTACACTAATATGTTTAACACAGCTATCGTAACTGGAATGTATAGCCTCCATTCTAAAAGTCAACATATTATAAATACCACTTCTAAAAAAGTATACATGATATGTTTTGATAAAAAAGCCAGATATAATAATCTAATAATAAAACTACAAGTTAATAACACTTAAGAAGGGAAAGGCAATCAAATATATAATAAATAATGAAATAAATAATGCGCCTAAAACATAAAATGATATATAATTCATAGATACTTAAAAATATTATTCATAGATACATTAAAACTTTGTTAAAACTTTATGCAAATTAATCCAAATCTATAAAAACCATTTCAATTCAAAGTCTAGATTTAGGCCTCTAGGGGCTAGCGTTTTTAACTTATAAATCCAATTAATTTCTTTTTAGCTAGACGAGTTTCTAGGTCTCTATATTTCAACGTGTTTCTTACATTTTCTATGGCCATGAAACACAAGATACCCTTAGTGGAACAATTATGCACCTCTTTAAAGTGGTTGGAGAGCGAGTGTGTGGTCACTCCCTTTTTAATATTGTGTACATGCTCCCCTAATCTAGTTTTTAAAGCCTGGCTAGTCCTACCAATGTATACCAGATGGCAACTACACTCTATATAATAAACCACATTCGTGGTATGACAAGTCATGATTTGTTGTAGTTTATACTTCTGTCCATTCCTTTCAAAATCTAAGTATTTCATCTGTTTTTATTTCTTTACAAGCGATACAACTGTCACATCTAAAAAAAACCTTATTCCTAACTGGATATGTGAGTTCTGATGTTAGAGCACTTCTGGTTAACAGTTGTTTTAAGTTCGGTGCCCTTCTATATATAAAACGTGGCTTTTCAGGAATCATCTTCTTAAGAGTCGGATCCCTCCGTAATAAATGCCAATGCTTGCAAAAAATGGATTCTATTTTCTTGTGCTGCCCTGTGTAGTCTGTGATAAAAGCGTACTGAATTTCTTCATCCTTTTTCTCTTTTTCTTTTTCTTTCTTCTGAATCAATTCTTCTCTATTTTTCTTCAAAACTTCTTTAAATTTATCCAAAATTTCTTTATCATAACCCTTATCCTTAAATCTTTTCTGCATGGTTGAAATTTGTTTATCACAGACGTCACTTTTGCTACAATTGCGTCTGAGTCTTAAAAACTGACTCTCAGGGACGCTCCTTAGCCAGTTCTTATGGTGCTCGCTTGTATTCGAAATATAGTTATTTGCATCTGTAGGTTTGCTGTAGGTTTTTGTTTCTAGATTATAATTTTCTATATAAATAGTCAAATCTAAAAAATTGATTTAATTTTGACTAGATTGAAATGTTAAATGCACATTAAAATCATTATTATTCAAATAGGTATAAAATACTTCCAAACTTTCCTTAGTGTCTTCCCAAATAAAAAGAACGTCGTCAATATATCTGAACCAATATTTTAAACCTTCATTTTTCCTTTTTTCAATGTATTCCTCCTCCCAGTACGCCAAAAATAAGTTGGCATAACTGGGAGTGAATTTTGTGCCCATGGCAGTTCCATTTATTTGGATGTAGTAATCTCCATTGAAGTAAAAATAATTGTTAGTCAATATAAAATCAATACTATTAATAATGAAATCCTTCTTTTCATTTATAAAATCCATCTTATCCAAATGCCATTTAATCGCCTCTATTCCTTTTTCTTGAGGTATGCTTGTATATAGAGTGGCCACATCTGCCGTCACTAACATCATCCTTTCGTTCCACTCTATTTTGTTAATTTTCCTTAACTTATCCATAGTATCATTTAAGTGTGCTTTAGTGTTTGCCACCAACGGTTGGAGATGTGCATCTGTGAATTCAGACAAATTCGTAGTGAGATTTCCCACTCCTGCTATTATTGGTCTTCCGGATGGTTTTGTTGCATCCTTGTGTATCTTCGGGAGGGTATAAATGGTAGGTATGACTGGATTTTCTACTTTCAAGAATTCATACTCCATGTTGGAGATCACTTCTTTCTTCAATGATTCATTCAGAAACTAGAAAAAATTGGTTTTGATTTTTGTTGTGGGATCATTTTTTAATTTCCGATAAGTTTCACCATCATTCAATTGCCATTCAATCTCCATAATATAGTCCTCTTTATTCATAATAGCCACTCCTCCTCCCTTATCAAATGGATTAATGACTATTGTATTATCATTCTGCAAATTTTTAGGGCTTTTTTTTCTTTTTTAGTGAGATTAAATTTCCTAATCTTTGTCTGTTCAAGTTTTTCAATATCTTCCAGAACAGACCTTTGAAAACTGTCCATTAGGCTCCCTTTTACATGTCGCGGATAAAATCTTTTTAAACCTATTCTTTTCTTCTGTGTCCTTCGGGTCCTTTTTCATATCTTTCTCTTTGAAGAACTTCATCAATGTCATTTTCCTGACAAATTTTTCCACATCAATATGTGTATTGAATTGGTTTATCTTATTGCTAGGTGCAAATTTTAGCCCTTTTAGAAGGAGAGTCTCTTCATTCTCTGTGAGTGGCCTTTTACTCAAATTGAAAATCTTTCCTTGTTTATCAAGACTCTGTTCTTCATTTATTATCGTCTCCTGTATCATATTCTTTTTGGCTTTTCTCTTTCTCTTTTGTCCTCTTCTTTTTCCTATCGATCTTTTCATTATAGTTCTTATTGTTTCCATGTAAGTCTTCGTCCTTTGTTTAGAAAAGGAGAAGATTCACTCTGGTATCTTTGATTACTTTCCCTGTAGTTATCATTATATTTCGTTCTATTCTGCCAATATCCCGAAGAAATTTCATCCTTCTGTGACCATCTATCTCTTCGTTGGGAATACTGGTCTCTCCATCGTACAGGTTCCCAGCTTCCATCGTTCCTTCCTTGTCTGTTCTCATACCTCCAACTTGACCTCCTCTTCTATACTCCCAATATCTATTGGTTCTTGGGAATCTTCTTCTATCATCATAAATTTTTCTTTTTGGCCATCTGGCTAAATCAGATTCATCTGAATAAAAGTTATTTTTTTCATCACGATAAAAATTCTCTTTTTTTTCTCTTCTTGTCTTCTCATATTGTTACCCCCACTGAAGTTACCTCTTTTGTTGCTTTCCCCGGGGCTAGTCAAATGTTTCTTCTTCTTTCTTCTTTCTGGGGATATACTTTAATCCTTTATCTCTAAATCTTCTCCTTCCTTACTATCCTCTATGGAGTATAAGGATCCATCATTCATATCCTCCTTAAAAATATATCCTTTCCCTTCTTTATAGTATATATGATCTCTCTTTAATTTTTTTTGTTTTTTCTTTATTATGTCCCTTGTATTTTTCGTAATTCTTGATTCTATTAATTTTTCTGACGTTTTGTACTCTTGCAGTTCTTTGAATGGTTCAACCAAAGTTTTTAACATCTCTATTTCTTCTTTAATATCTTTTAATTTTTCCCTTCTTTCTTTTAAGATAAGATCCATGAGAGAAAAAGAACAAGTTTCTAAAGTCCGTATCCATTCAACTCTGAAGATATCATTAGTGTCATCAAATGATGGAAGTTTTTTCAATCTTAAGCCTTTCGGTATGATTTGATCTGAGACATACTTCTCTAAGGTTACTATCTCCCACCAAATGCGATTTTCTTTAAGTAACAATTTCTCCAATCTAAATAATGCTGATTCTAAGTTATCATCCCTAAACGTAGCACTTTCTTCACGAAAAACATCCTTAACCCTTTCTTCTCTACTTCTAAAATGTTTAAACATATTAATTCTGGAAGGCTGCCTAGGTAAACACAATATTGGAATGATGTCAAGTGGATAAATTGAATGTGGTGCAACCTTGGGTGCCAAAAAAAACACCAATCAGCAGCAAATCAATGATATGGTTATATCCAATAATAACCTAGCAAGAACAATAAAAACAGTTAAGTAATCATCGACTTGCGCTAGTGTAATGAATATTCACATAAAAGGTACTTCCCTTCGTAATCTGTTTTCCTATCATAGGTCTTCCATATTCACTCCAGATGTGTATTCCATATAAAACATAAAGCATAAGAAAGAACCATAGTGTAATATCATTAACACATTTATTGATTCTCAAATATTAAAATTTAGGGTAACTGCATCAACACAATGATGCTACAATACATAAAAAATCCAAAAAAGGATCAGATGATATGGTGGGGAATTACCAAATATTCCTCCTCCAAAAGGGCCTGTAGTTGGTAAAACGATTGCAGGTCTCCGGAAACCTTACAGGTTACCCCTTAGCCGAGGAATTCTTGGATCCTTCACCCAGGTCTTCAACCAGTCACTGTCACCAACGCGTTTCGGGAGTTATACCTCTCTTCCTCAAGGTAATGTGACTGTATTGCTAAAAGTGTTGATTCTTATACCCTGACTGCAAACTATTTCCGGGTCACAGGGTCGAACACAATCTTTTGTAAAAACACTTTTTTTCCATCATGAAGCATCTTCTCTATATTTCTATAGATACTTCTACATTCAATTTAATCTATATAAAGCACAACTTAAAAAAGGAAGACTACACTACACTAGCGCAAGTCGATGATTACTTAATTGTTTATATTGTTCTTGCTAGGTTATTATTGGATATAACCATATCATTGATTTGCTGCTGATTGGTGTTTTTTTTGGTGCCCAAGGTTGCACCACATTCAATTTATCCTTTTAACATGACTGCCTACACTGTGCAGGCGTCAGTTAACTAAGTATTGTAGCCACCTCTCTGGTGCCCAGCACCCTGTCAAACAGTCTGCTGGGCAGTGACTCGCCATGGCCAAATGGTCGGAGTGATACCCTAATGGAGTTGATGCTGCTTTCCTTCAGGAAGGTTTATCTTCGTGTTTCAGGATCCCTGTCACAGGGCAGAGTATATGGGTGTGCCGTGGAATTTTAAGTTTGCTAGTTACATGCAAGAGTTAATTTCCAATCAGCACTGTCTTCAACCTGTATCCAAAATCAAGTTCACTGTTCAAAACAAAAAAAATTTAAAACAATAAAGAATTTAAAGAAAACAATCCGCCTTACTGTGTAATGAAATCTGGGGACTGTAGTGTTGATTTTATCCATGTCTAAACAAAGAAGAATGGTAAATCCACTACATATCAACTGATATATACAGTATGCCCTTATTGGATGTACCTGGGCAATTACGCCTTTGAGTATAACCCTTGATCCCTCTTTTCTCCTGTTTCTCCTCCGAAGCAAACGTAAATATAGAAAGAAATATAGAACAAACTAATGCAAATATGCCACTACTTTGTTTAAAAAAGTGAGAATATTTAATTGTTCCGCTCACATTTGCTTATCAAAAAGTAACTCATAACAATGAATGCATGTAGTACAGTTGAACAAATAACAGAAAGATGAAGTTTTGAGGCATATAACAAAGGTCTCTAAGATGGTGTAAAGTCTCGTCCTGAAAGATTCCCGGTCCTTGTCAGAAGCCTCAATCCCTGGATGCATTTCGATATGTAAAGTATCTTTATCAGCAGGTAGGTCACAAACTTATCCCTTCCCTTTAAACCCACTGTCACCAAATAATACCACTGGTCTGATCATGCTACATTCATATCCCTTGACTAATAAGAACTTTAAAACACAGATAAACAAAATAAAACTACTGGCAGAAATATGCTTAAAAACCACAATTACACCTCCGCAACCATCACAGGAAATGTATAACATAAATTAGTCAAAATAACAATACGTATAGGGTGCTGCCACTGCTAAACTCCCAGGTACTCAGTATCTGAACAGTCCTAGATCATTATATCCAGTTCCAAAGTCTGGTAAACAAGTCTCCAATACCATCTTGTACTCCAGTCTGGTTTTACCACTGAGACATTTCCTTACTGTCTCCTTCGGTTTCAGCCGATACCTCCAATCATTGGTCTCATTCAATACCTTCAAACATCGGTCTCATTCAATACCTCCAATTATCGGTCACATCCTATACATTCATCATTGTTCCCAAGCCGATTCAGAAGTCCAGTTCATAACTATCGGTCTCAAACCGATCCAGCTCTTCAGTTCGGCATTACCCGTCATTCTGACCCTACTCAACAATTCAGCATCGTCGGTCCCAACCCGATTCTGCTCATCTATATAGTATCATTATGCTGTATAGAGAAGTATGTTTAGGGAAAGTTGTGATTTGTTGAGGAGGTGATAGTTTTGCTGAGAGCTGAGGTATGGTGTCTGATGGCGGCCTGTAGTTACAGTTTGGAACTTAGCTTTAGCGGTAAAGCTCAGCAATCAGTGGCCATTTTGGGTGCTAGATATGGTACAGAGGACCTTATTCAGAGTCGGTCACAAGCGCCGATGCTCTCGTAACCGACTCGATGGTTAGTCCTGCGCACACGCAGCGGCCGCACTGCACGTGCACAAGCCTCGGAGCGACAGAGAAACTCTCTCGCTCCGGAGCTCATTACCAAAGGGATGGCTGTCAATGTTGGTAGGCGGGCCGGGGGGGTGGTTTCCAAAATGCAGACATTCCTTAACGACCGCCTACCGTTTTGTGGGCGGCCGCACTGACATCATCAGTGATGTCAGTGGGGAGCTTCCTGCTCCATCAGAGCAGAAAGCTCCCTGGGGCTTACGAGTGCCCAGACCCTACCTTAGGGTCTGGTCGTAAGCCCCGATGGTCGCGATGGTGTTCACCATCGCGACCATCAACCTGGTCGGTCATTAAGCTGTGGGTGGTAACCCACAGCTTAGCAATCGACAAGGAGGCAGTCGTTCAGGATGCAAGCAGCCACCCTGATTCAGGGCGACCACTCGCAACTAACGACCGCGTCTGAATGAGGTCCAGAGTACCTTCCTTGTCAGGGGCAGTTATTGATGCTATCCTTAGGAGGGTCCGTGGACACAAACCTTTCAAGGGTTCAAAGTGTAGTTAAAGCAAATTGAGTTTGCAACCTTGTTGGTGCAGGATAAGCTGTTTGCTCGTGCTGTTTCTGACACCAGGTTTCGGTTTGTATTGAAATTAAATTTTACCTACTGTTCACCGTATATCTGTGTCTTTATTTCAAGTATTTGCTGAAAAAGTATATTTAGTTACATGATGAAAAAAGACATCCACCATTAGGGATTTAGAAGATCGAAAAAACATGATGGAAACTAATCTCTAAGGTGGGGTCTGAGGGCCTGATTCAGCAAGGAACGCACGCTAGCAAACGCACGCACCTGCCCGGTGTGAGAATATGCTAATCATTGCATACGCATGGAGACCGCAGCACAAGATGCAGACGCCCAGCCCTATATTAATCCGCCCATCTCCCTTTACTCACAGCCTGATCAGCACGCAAGATAGAGTAAACATCGGTAACATCGAGAACCATTGGACCCATAAGCACAATAGTGGTTGACCTGACTTGCCACAGGACTTAGGCCGCTTCCTGTGTACAGCTTACGATATATCTGCGAATGCCGCCACACTGCGTTAATTATGCATGACCCACCACAAATGGCACTTCCTGCCAATCAATTTCGGAAGGGTCTGCGTACACACTGTGTGTAGTCTGCGTGTAGTCTGTGTACCATAAATCGATCGCACTGGCTAGTTCGTGTACGCGCAGTGCGATGTATATGCATGCGCAGTGCAAAACCATCGGCCATGTGCATGCGTTCTTTCCTTTGCTTTCCTTGTTGAATGAGGCCCTAAGTTAGTTAACATGGAACTGGTTTGGTATTGATGGTAAAGTGCTAAACAAATCGATAGTGTGTGTGTGAGCCAATAAGGATTCAGGGACGGATTCTAGGAATGTTTTTTTCTGGTTTCTGGCCTCATTGCCTTTTAGATTTCCCCTCCCCCACAGCAATCAGCAGTCATCTTTGGAGCTTAGTATAGTTTGTGCAGCTCATTGTAATTTGTGTAATTCATTGGTGCTATTGATACCATCCTCAGTGGGGTCCCTGGGTATCACTCTTTCAGGGTTCCAAGGTGAACTTAAAGAGAAAGGGTGTGATGACCAGGTGGGTGCAGGAGGAGTGATAATTACCCCCCCTATTGTGATTGGGCAGTCAGTTATTATTGCCCATAAGCTATTTGCTTGTGCTTTCTCTGCCATAGGTTTCGGTTGGGTTGGGTATGAAATCCTGGCTGTCAGGATGCCGCTGGTCAGAATACCGACAGTGGCATCCTGACAGCCAGAATCCCGACACCCGTGGGAACGAACGGTAAGTGTTTTCCTAACCCCTACCCTAACCTTAACTCTCCCTCCCCAGTGCCTAACCCTAACCTCCCCTCCCCCCTAGTGCCTGAGCCTAAACTCCCTCTCCCCACACCCTAATCCTAACACCCCCTACCTAGTGCCTAAACCTAACAACCCCTCCAGTGCCTAAACCTAACCTCCCCCTCCTTGCACTCTAATCCTAACCCCTCCCCCTAGTGCCTAACCCTAAGCCCGCACCCTAACCTCCCCCTAACACCCCGATACTTACCTTCAGGATGCTGACGGTCGGGATACTGGTGCCGGGATCCCGACCTGTCTGGATTTCAGCACCGGTATTTAGACCATCGGCATCCCGTTTGTATGTCATTAAATATTATCTTTAAAGCACTATGTAATATGTAGGTGCTATGTATTTTTTTTGTTGTTGTTTTATGTAAAGCAAGTCATTGGCATAAAAACTATTTAGTCTTATTTAACAGCTACAGCCAGAGCTTTTATAATAGAACAAATAATGGTCACTGACATATATACTACATACAGTATGCAGTATATTGCATTTTGTAACCTAAATTAAAAATGAATTTGCATTTCTTAAGAAAAACAGACCTCTTAAACTTTGTCCCGCAGATATAGTGCATTTTAGTGGTGATTGCAAATAACGTGTCTTGCAAATTATTACAAGAGCTTTGATGTTTTTAAGACATTACAAGCATGACTTAGTACAATTTAACAACGCTTGCACAAAATAAAGCAGACCAAGGGTTTACACGTGTGACAAGCCTCGGAAAACCCTGGGAAATCAGAGGACATTTCAACATTTCATCACCACATTTGTGGAGGAAAGATCTGGTTTCAGACAGGTGTTTGTTCCCAGATTTTAAAATCCCTTTTCATATTAAATGTTTTTGCCACCTGTTTCTGTGACTTTTACATCAGCTGCAAAATAAAAGTTGGCTCAGGACCAAGAGACAGGATACAGTTTGTATGGATTCTCTCCCTCTCCCCATAAATAAATTATATAAGGGCTTCCTGGCCGAAAAGAGCTGTAGATGTGAGTTAATTCAGCTGTTTTATATACAGGTAGATGTGACTAAAGCTGGCCATACATCAGACCAACTTCCCTCCAACCATCCAAGTAATTGGTTGGTTGGTTGGTTGGTTGGAATGAAAATCCGGTAATGTATTGGAGCAAATGAGAATCAGCTATTTACTCCCAAACACCAGAAAACACGAAAAAGGTTGTTCAGGCAAGTTGGTTAGATCTGTTTGAGCCAAATGTAATAGGGTCAGAGTCTAGAAAATGTGAGAGTTTACCAGAGTCACCGGATCGTCTAATGTGTACCTGCCGCCCGATATGATGGCCTGTCGCGTGGGGAGGGGTCGTCAGTCGGATCGATGGATATCATTTAGTGTGTACCCAGGTTCATATGCGGTGATTATACATGACTAAGGGCCTGATTCAGACCCACTCGCGAGCGGCTGTCCGCTCGCAAGTGGATCGATGGTCTGCACTGCGCATGCGCATGACGGAGGGAGCTCCGTCGTGCGCATGCGCGAGACGCGATGAGCAAAGGACTTTCCTTCGCTCGTTGTGTCTGATCAAAGGGGGCGTGCTGTCGATGTTGATTGACAGCATGCCCCCTTTGGTGGGCGTGCCGAGGGCGTGCCTCCCAGACGGGGGCGTTCCCAAGGGAACGCCTACCGTCAGAAGCCGGCCCCACTGACATCACTAGTGATGTCAGTGGGAGTGATTTTGGCTCTGATAGAGCCAAAATCACTCCGGGCCTTGCGGTTGAGAAACTCAACCGCAGGCTTCGGCTCGCAGTGGCGATGGTCGCGATGGTCAAGACCATCGCGACCATCATCCTGCACACTCGTATATGCTATGGGTGGTGACCCACAGCTATACGAGCGTCCAGGAGGACGCTCCATAATTATGGAGGTGGGCCCTGATTCAGAGCGAGCGCTCTGGTCAGAGCGTCCGGCTCTGAATCAGGGCCTAAGTTAACTAACACTGAAACGTAGGTCAGACACAACCTTTAATAAGTAATTCAGTGTGAAATACTGTCAAGCAGAAAATGCAAAAAGACAGTTTGTAACAATGGGAAGATAGTCTGCAATTTCATTGTCATGCACTCAAGGAAAATTGTCTACATGAGAATGCTCCATTTAGTGGCATAACTTCATCCCAGGTGCCCGGAGGCAAGATAAATGTTGGTGCCCCCCCATCCCCCAAATTAAAATTTACCATCCCCCCCAGCACCTATGCCAGCCCCAGCTGCCGCCCCCCCACGCAGTTCCTCTTATACAGTGCCCCATATACAGTGCCCCCAGTAGTGGTCCCCCTATGCATTGCCCCCAGTAGAGGTCCTCCTATATAGTGCCCCTTATATAGTGCCCCCCAGTAGTGGTCCCACTAAGCACTGTCTCCAGTAATGCCCCTTATACAGTGGCCCAAGTAGTGGTTCCCCTATGCAGTGCCCACCTATGTAGTGCCACCCAGTAATGGTCGCCTTATGCATTGCCTCCAGTAGTGCCCTTTATACAGTGCCCCCAGTAGTGGTCCTCCTCTGCAGTACCCCCAGCAGTTCCCTTTATACAATGCACCCAGTAATGGTCCGCCTATGCAGTGCCCCCAGTAGTGCCCTTTATACAGTGTCCTCAGTAGTGGTCCTCTTAAGCAAAGCCTCCAGTAGTGCCCCTTATACAGTGCCCCCAGTAGTGGTCCCCCTATCCAGTGCCCCAATAGTACCTTTTATACAGTGCCCCCAGTAGTGGTCCCCCTATGCGTACTTACAGTAGTGCCCTTTATACAGTGCCCCCAGTAGTGCCCTTAATACAGTGCCCTCAGTAGTGGTCCCCCTAAGCAGTGCCTCCACTAGTGCCCCTTATACAGTGCCCCCAGTAGTGGTCTCCCTATGCAGTGGCCCCAGTAGTGCTCTTTATACAGTGCCCTCAGTAGTGGCCCTTCCTATGTAGTGCCCCCAGTAGTGGTCCCCCTATGCAGTGCCCCCAGTAGTGCCTTTTATACAGTGCCCTCAGTAGTGGCCCTTCCTATGCTGTGCCCCTTATACAGTCCCCTGTTATGTAATGCCCCCAGTAGTTGATCCCTCCTATGCAGTGCCCTGTTATGTAGTGCCCCCAGTAGTGGGTCCCCCCTATGCAGTGCCCCTTACAGATATAACACATAACACACACAGATTACTTACCTGAATCCCCGTTCCTGCGCCCACCACCGTCCGCTCCTCTGTCCTTTTGCTCGGCACTATGGGAGATAAATGTCATCTTTTCTCCCAACACCACTGCGGGAGCCGGAAGGTGGCTCCCTCCGTGGATAAAGCAGCTAATGAGCATCTATCTGACTCTCATTGGCTGCTAAAACAAACACATCACTGGCAGCATCGCCGGAGATGTGTCTGTTACTGATCAGCGGGCAGGGGAGGTTTCTGTTTACTCAGAAACCCTCCCTGCATGCACGTCGGGTGCTCAGGCAGGTCGTGGCAGTCACACGCTATGTTATGTCCACGACCATAGAGCACTCCGGCAGCAGCAGGTCATGGAGGTGGAGCGCCGGTTAGCGGCGCTCCTCCTCCATGCAGCTCCTCAGCAGTGCCGGAACGACTGGGTGACAATGGAGCCGGGTGCCCCCTTCAGGGCTGGCGCCCGGCGGCAAATGACTCCATTGTCTCCTGGAGTTCCGCCACTGGCTCCATCACAGACCAGTTACACCCCTTCCATTACAAGGGTAGATGCAACTGATTTTCATATGACTGCATCACCCGTGGTTGCATATGCTTAGTTACTGCACATTGCAAAAAAAAATGCACAAAATATGCTCTGTGAACAGGAGTAAGCTCCCTACTCTCTGGAGAGATGATCAAAATCACAATCACACAAATGCAATGCTGAACACAGATTCCCGATTATCGGTAATCTGTGCATGTGCAGGACCCATTCTGCGAATGTGTGCAGAATGCTTCCTGTGTAACCGCACACAGCCCCTACTGACAGGCAGAGGCATTTAAGGGCCGGTGCGGGGGTGGGGTTGGCCGGCATTCCCGGAAACTGGGGAGTGTCTGCCCAAGTTTTCCGGGAGTGGCAAGGCCAGGGACTGTGTGCAGATGGACGCATTTTCCTGGCCAGGCAAGCCGACCAGCATGATTAAGCTGAGGTTCACTTAGCTGGCCTTAGGCACGGGCCGTCCACCATTGTGACCATTGAGCACCGATGGTTGTGATGATGATCCCACCCTGCGACCTGGACCCTGGACGATGATGGTCAATCCATTCTGCGTGGTGCAATTGCTGTTCTGGTAATATTTAAAGATGAAATCCACCATCACAATTTACAAAACTTTGCAGCCAAATTCATATTGAGGCAAATATGTACAGTTCTGAAATTTTTTCTCAACTCTAGTTAGTGGCTTCCTAGCAGGTAGGACAGTTACTACGCCAGTCTCTTCTTAACAAGTATTCAGAAACATCTTGCACATGCACAGTACTGATGTCCCCAGGGATAAAGCGCAGGCACCATGCACAGTAGTTTCTGGCACCAAGCCAGAATCTACTGTGCCGCCAGAGAGGAGGGGCCTCACTGAGTCTGCGCACAGGCCCACTCATCTCTTAAAATGCCCCTGATATTTTCTCTTGTATGTCTAGTCAAAACCTTGTGTCTAGGGTGTCACTGAATGCCTACAGTCTGAGGACAGAGGATGGGAGTGTCATGCTGAAATATTAGGAATCATTAAAAAATTTTATGCTGTTTTATGGGCCCCTACAGTTGTATTTTCCCATTGTGCCCTTCATGCTTCTGTCTGACACTGCCTTTTTATTACTTGAACCCACTCCCAAATGCCCCATACCCATATGCATATGAAAAAGAGGGGGCCAATGCATGCACTAGCTCTGGTCGCCATGTGTCCATGCTATGCCTCTGCCCTTGTGTTTGTGACTTATCATGGTACTTCGACTCTACAGTATATTGCCAGTATACTGTAGAGTAGAAGACTTTGGGGCTGGGGCAAAGTTACATATGTCCATTTTTGAGCATGTCTTGCATCAATTCAAATTGCTCATGTGTTAATATTCATGAGAAACAGAGACAATTCAAGGAGAGTTCTAAGTGCAGAGTAGTCCAACTACAACAGTTCTAAAAGTGCACCAACATAACCTTGGCCATAAGTTATTGAGATTGTAGTGGACTTTACAGTGCTCTATAGTATAAGTTTAGTATTATTAATTGGAGTGTGTCTAGGTTGAGTATAGGGGTGAAAGTGGGTGAAGGTTTAGTATAAGGTTTTTATATTTTATACACAGTATAGAAAATCCAATTTATTTGTGAAATATTTAAATCTGGGTATCTTGTCTAGTGAGGCAGCCCCTCGTATTAAGAGGTGGGCTAAGGAGTAATATTGGGAGGGATTCTGGAAAATACAGTACTGGGTATAGATTAGTTTTTTTTTGTTTTTTCATTGTGATTGTTGCTAAAGTTTAAACAAAAGAATCCAATATATTATATATCAATAAACCTGTGAGCAGTTTATGGAAATATTATTCATCTGTCACACTGCCTTTTCACCTTCTATCCCTTTTAATAACATGGTTGCTCTATTTTACCCATTGTAATGATGTTCTGTTTTATTGGGAAAGGGTGGGAACAAGGTTCATCACACCTACTCCATAGGCCATAGGGGTTTCCCCCGAGCTGAACCCACTCGCACACACTTGAAAGAAAAAAAAGGCTTGGGTGGTGGCACTGCCAACATCAAGATACAGTTAAGAAGCAGACAGTTTTAGTTACATGTGACTATAGTCAAGAAGGGTAAAGAAAGAGGCTTGTTGGAAAGGTCTGACTGGGGATTCCAGCTCCCGATGCAGCAGGCACATAAAAAAGAGCAGTCAGCTTGAAGGCATTTTATCCTGAACTCAACAACTTTGTTGTTTTACACTGTTGGGGACTCACCAAAAATATCTAGGATGTCTGGAATAGATGACTTGCTGGCAGTAGGAGAGAGCTGGTGATTTATGAATCTGGAATGTGTCCAATGAGGATTCCCAGATGGTTGGCTTGTAATATATGGTACATCATAATGTTCTATTAGGTTCACCATTGTCTGTTGTAGCAGAGTATTGTAGTGTCATTGTTAAACTTTCATGAAAATGCTAAAACCCATTGGATTAAAATACTTAAGTATGAGCAATTATTACCCATGAAACAGTATTGGGAGTACAGTCTGGTGTTGTTCATTCATTTGGTTTACGGGATTGTCCAGGATAGCCAATTAAAGTCTCTCCCTGGATAGCCGAGCCAATTGATGACAGCCTTGATGGCTGGAATGTATTGTACTAGTCATGGCCAAGGGTTAAGGATTTGGTTGATGCTGCCTTGGGGCTGGTTTGCATTGACTAGTTGTGCCGAGGGCAAGAGGTGTGATGCAGCCAGTGGGCTGTAGGAGCAGCCTTGAGGTCTGGTTGTGGCCTTTATAGTTGTGGCCAAGGGACTGGTGATGTGAAGCAGCCTTGGGGCTGTTGGAGTGGGTTTGGAGGCTGATGGTGGCCTTTATAGTCGTGGCCAAGGGACTGATGGTGTGAAGCAGCCTTTGGGCTGTTGGAGCAGCCTTGGGGGCTGATTGTGGCCTTTATAGTCATGGCCAAGGGACTAATGGTGTGAAGCAGCCTTTTGGCTGTTGCAGCAGCCTTGAGGGCTGATAGTGACCTGGGGCCCCAGGACCATTGCAGCCTTTGGGCTGATGAGACTCAGATGAGGAATGCAACAAGAACATGAGGGCTGCTACCAGTGCTGCCAGGATGACACTGGTGACAGTGTGCTTAATAGCGCACCTGTAATGCAGAGTTGCTACCAGTGCTGCCGGGATGACACTGGCAATGGTGTGCTAATTTACGCACATGGAACACAGAGTGGCTACCAGTGTCGCCAGGATGACACTGGTGATGGTGTGCTAGATTGTGCACCTGGAATGCAGACTTGCTACCAAAGCCGCTGGGATGACATTGGCGACGGTGTGCTAAGTTGCGCACCTGGAATGCAGAGCTGCTACCAGCACCGCCAGGATGACACTGGCAACGGTGTGCTAGATTGTGCACCTGGAACGTAGAGTAGCTACCAGTGCTGGCAGGATGACACTGGCGATGGTGTGCTAGATTGCGCACCTGGAACTCTAAACTGCGACTAGTGCCACCGGGTTGACACAAGCCACCGGATGGTGACAGATGCTTCTGGGGTAGGAAATGTTCCATGCTGCCCAGATGGTACAAGCAGCACGTGTGGACAAGATGCAGGTGGAGCCGCCTGGATGGAATAAACAGCACACACGAAACACAGCTAGACTGACTCAGGAACTGGACTGACAAGCAGGAGACAGGAACTGGAAGTACAAAAAACTCTATCACCGGCATGGAGTGAAGGGCTGGTTGGAATTTAACAGAGACAGAGCCCAATTAGAGCAAGTCTCCATTAATGACAGACTGCTGTGCACCTGGGCTGTGCACAGACAGGAGAATCAATTAGTGCACCTGATACTGCACACAAACAGGCAGTAATTAATGCAGTGCCTCAGTAGCAACTAAGGCTGGAACTCCAAGCAATAAGATCTGCTTAACTGCAGATCCTAACAGTACCCCCTCCCCCCCATTGACGAGGGGTTAAGGGACCCCGAAACCCTGGTTTGTCTGGAAAGTCCTGAAAAAAAATTTCACCAAGGCAGGAGAATTAAAGGATCTCGTAGGAGCCTAGAACCGTTCTTCAGGCCCATACCGATTCCAATGGACCAGGAACTGAAGGGCTCCTCATGAGATTCTGGAGTCCAGAATTTTCTCCACCACAAACTCTTGGCATCCTTGGACAAGGACGGGTGGAGGTCTTGCTGGCCATCTAAGAGCTGTACCTGAGGGAAGAAGACACTGGTTTGAGCAGTGAAAAGTATTATTGATTTTGAGGTTAGCAGGCAGCTTCAGATGGAAGGCCACAGGATTAATTTGAGAGACCATCCTAAATGGCCCAATGAACCTGGGACCTAACTTCTGTAACTGCTGGCGGATATTGATATTTTTGGAGGACAGTCACACCAAATCTACTTTGAAATTTCATAGTCGTCAATGCTTATCCACCCAAGTTTTGGCACGACAGGATGCTTTAATCAGACATTGGCAAACTTTTTTCCAAACTGACCGCAACCTTGCAACAGATGTGGAGGATGAAATACCAGTTGAAACTGTCTCAAAGGAGTTTGCTCTAGAGTGCAGCCCAGAGTTGCATAAGAAAGGTGATACAGATGATGAGGAGTGACAGGAATTATTGAACACGAACTCCGCCATAGGAAGAAAGGACACCCAGTCGTTCTGACACTTGGAGATGAAGAGTCGAAGATACTGTTCCAGAGACTGATTCACCCACTCCATCTGCCCGTTGGACTGCGAATGATACCCGGAAGACAGACTGACGTTAATACCTAAAGCCGAGCAGAAGTTCTTGCAAAACCACGCCACAAACTACATCCCCTGGTCAGGGACAATATCAATTGGCAAGCCATGGAGTCTGAAAATGTGAAGTATGAATAAAGCAGACAATTCTTTAGCGGAAGGTTACTTGGACAGTGGAACAAAGTGCACCATCTTACTAAACCGTTCAACAATTGTCCAGATGACAGAACAACAGGAGGAAGATGGCAGGTCCACGATGAAGTCCATGGCAATATGGGTCCATGGCTTGGAAGGAGTAGGAAGGGGAAGCAGGAAACCAGGAGGAGCTGTGCGAGGAGATGTGTTTCGAGCACCGATATCACATGCTGGCACGAATTCTCGAATGTCTTTACCCATAGACTGCCACCAGACAGAATGACACAATATTTCAGTGGTTTTCGCAATGCCTGGGTGCCCAGATGGTTTGGAAGAATGAAAGTCCAATAGCACTGCTTTCCGAAATCTTTCCAGAACAAACAACATACCTGGTGGTATTTCTGCTGGAACTTCCGATTGGCAAGTACAAATAAGATCAGCAAGAGCTCTGTTCACAGCAAAATGGATGATGGTCTCTTCCATTATGGTGAGTGGTTGAACTGGCTGAAAACTGCGAGACAGCGCATCCACCTTTAAATTCTTGGAGCCAGACCGGAACGAGATTACATAATTAAAGCAAGTAAAAAATAATGCCCACCAAGCCTGTCTGAAGTTCAACCTTTTGGCGATCTCAATATAAGAAAGATTTTTATGATCAGTGAGCACCATAATGACATGATTCGCTCCTTCCAGCCAATGTCTCCAATCCTCAAATGCCCACCTGATGGTCAAAAGCTCACAATTCCCTACGTCGTAATTCTTCTCTGCTGAGGTGAATTTCCAAGAGAAATAAGCGCAGGGATGGAGTTTGCCATTTTCAGGATCCTTCTGGGACTGTACGGCCCCCACGCCAATCTCTGAGGCGTCCACTTCAACAATAAGTGGAAGGTCAGTATTGGGATGCCAAAGAACCGGAGCTGATGTGAAGGCAGTTTTTAAGGATTCAAAGGCTTGAAGAGCATTGGATGGCCAATTCACCACATCAGCTCCTTTCCTGGTAAGCACCACAATAGGCGCGACAATGGATGAAAAGGAATCAATAAATCTCCTATAATAATTGGCGAAGCCAAGGAAGCATTGTATTGCTTTTAGATTAGTGGGCTGAATCCAAGCCTTAACTTTGCTCGGATCCATCGAAAATCCTTGAGAGGAGATAATGTACCCTAGGAACGACACTTCTTGAATTTCGAAGTCGCATTTCAATGGTTTTGCATATAAATTGTTCTCCAGGAGTTTAAGCAGCACCAGTCTCATGTGCTTGCGGTGTTCTTCAAAGGAGCTGGAATAAATAAGGATTTTGTCACGGTAGACCACTGCAAATACCCCGAGATACTCCCTTAACACATCATTAATGAAAGTCCTGGAAGGCAGCTGGGGCATTAGACAGGCCGAACGGCATCACCAGATATTCATAATGGCCAGAATGGGTGTTAAAGGCCGTTTTCCACTTGTCACCTTCTGTAATGTTTACCAGATTATATGCGCCTCTGAGATCAATCTTGGAGAAGATGGAGGCCCCCCGTAGCTGATCAAATAACACAGAAATCAAAGGCAATGGGTAGGAGTTCTTCACCATGATATTATTCAATCAATGATAGTCTATGCACGGTCAAAGAGATCAATTCATTCTTCTGCACAAAAAAGAAGCCTGCTCCGACCGGTGATTTGGAAGGCTGAATAAATCCTTTATCCAAAGCATCCTGGTTATATTTCTCCATAGCTTTGCTTTCAGGAAGGGATAGAGCATAGAGTCTGCCCTTGGGAAGCTTTGCATCGGGAAGGAGATCAATCGTGCAGTCATAGGAGTGATGAGGTGGAAGAGTATGTGCCTTTCTTTTGGAAAAGACTTTGCCGATTCAGGTTGGACAGCAGCAGCCAGACGGACAGGAAGCGTGATGCAGGTAGAGGAACAGGCATTACTCCACTGAAGAATTTCTCCAGTTTGCCAATTAATGACAGGGTTATGTCTTCTGAGCCAAGGAAGACCCAACACTAATGAAGCCAGCAGACACTGGAGCAGTAAGAACGTGATCTCCTCAGAATGTAAACCCTAATGGACAACTGGATGGGAGATGTTTGGGAGACAACGACTACTCTGGAACATTCTCCATTTAGCCCAACTACTGAGAGGGGTTGTAGAAGAGGTTCAGATGTCAGTCCCAATGATTAGAAGAAGGAGATGTCCATAAAATTCCCTGCTGCACCGCTATCTAGGAATGCTGGAACAAAAACTTGGCCGCCTTTTCCCTGAATAATGGTGGAGATTAGGACTGAGTTTGCAGGATAGACAGATGCAAGGCCTAAGTGTAGCTCTCTATGGACACCTAGACCTTGCCTTTTCCCGATGTAACAGGACAATTCATGGCTGTATGCCCTTTCCCTCCAAAATATAAGCAGAGGCCCTGGGAGCATCTTCTTCATTTCTCCTCGGCCAAAAGCCAATAGGCCCCCAACTGCATAGGTTCTCCAGGATCCGGTGGAGTTACCCAAACTGGAGACCGAGAAGCAGGTGTAGGAAGCTCCTTCTCCATTCTACATTCCCGGATGCGGCGATCAATACGAATAACTAAATGCACAAGGTCATCCAAAGTCTCCGGAACAGTATGCTGGACAAGGATATCCTTTATCTGATCCGAAAGACCAAGGCGGAATTGTAGTGCAGGGTCATTCCATCCCGAGTCATTTGCCCACTTATGGAACTCCGTGCAGTAATCTTCTGCAGCCCTTTGATTTTGCAATACAGACTGAAGTTTAGACTCGGCTGATGCCGCCTTGTCTGGGTCATCATAGAGAAGGCCTAGAGCGGCAAAGAAAGCATCCACCGTCTGGAAAGCACTATGAGCTGGAGGTAGACCAAAGGCCCAGGTCTGGGGGTCACCTTGAAGCAAGGAAATAATAATGCCAACTCGTTGAGTCTCGGATCCAGAAGAAACAAGCTGAAGCCTAAAGTACAGTTCGCAGGTTTCTCGGAAGTTCAGGAAATCTTTACAGTTACCAGAAAAACGATCTGTCAGGTTGAGTTTGGGCTCAGGGGGCTGAACTGGGGCTGAAACTGAAGCTGCCCGTGTATCCTCAACCCAGAGAGATAGTTACCGGACCTTTTGCATCAGGACCTGTATTTGGGCAGCAAGAATCTGAGCCAGATCCTGACTGGGCTCCATGATCACAACCCGTGGCTCTAGAAATTTTATGGGCCAGTGATAAAGTTATGATTCCTGGAGAGAATCGATGGTGTTAATGTAGAGCCAACTGATGACAGCCTTGAGGGCTGGAATGTATTGTACTAGTCGTGGCCAAGGGTTAAGGATTTGGTTGCAGCCGTTGGGCTGTCGATGCTGCCTTGGGGCTGGTTTACTTTGCCGAGGGCAAGAGGTGTGATGCAGCCTGTGGGCTGGTTGTGGCCTTTATAGTCGTGGCCAAGGGACTGGTGATGTGAAGCAGCCTTGGGGCTGTTGGAGCAGGCTTGGAGGCTGAACCATCAGCCTCCATAGTTATGGCCAAGGGACTGATGGTGTGGAGCAGACTTGGGGCTGTTGGAGCAACCTTGGGGGTTGATTGTGGCCTTTATAGTCATGGCCAAGGGAGTAATGTTGTGAAGCAGCCTTTGGGCTGTTGCAGCAGCCTTGAGGGCTGATAGTGACCTGGGGCCCCAGGACCATTGCAGCCTTTGAGCTGATGAGACTCAGGTGAGCAATGCAACAAGAATGTGGGGCTGCTACCAGTGCTGCTGGGATGAAACTGGTGACGGTGTGCTTAATATCGCACCTGGAATGTAGAGTTGCTACCAGTGCCGCCGGGATGACACTGGCAACGGTGTGCTAATTTGCGCACCTGGAATGCAGAGTGGCTACCAGTGTCGCTGGTATGACACTGGTGATGGTGTGCTACATTGCGCACCTAGAACGCAGAGTTGCTACCAATGCTACTGGGATGACACTGGCAATGGTGTGCTAGATTGCGCACCCAGGGCCTGGTTCAGAGCCAGACGCTATTTGCAGACGGTCATTCCTAAAAAGGGGCCGGCTATTTAAATTGAGCGCTCGCTCATTGCGGTTTGTTGACGCCTCTATGTCTGAGCGAACGAACGAAAAATGCGCTCGCTATTTTGTAAAGACGCCCCTTTGCCGTTCGCATTACACGTCATCTCCGGGATTTATTTGATTAATCGGGTACATCGAAAGGCATCTGAACTGCTCGCAGTGCTTGTTGTAGGTTTATCCTACTGCAATCACTGCGAGCAGTTCAGGCTAAAAGACAACTAAGTGACGTGGTCGATGACGCTCCTTTACTAATTATGCACTCCCATTAAATGCCCTTTTTACCGTTAGGCATGCCTGCATTCGGATCTCCACTCCCCCGTTTTCAAGCACCTTCCCCTGTTACCACCCACAAACGGTACATTCTGTCAATCAAATTAGCAGCCCCTCGCTGTTTTGCGAGCGCTTGATTTCCGACCGCAATGACTGGTTTGCGCATGCGCTTTACGACCCATACGCATGCGCAGTTGTGCGAACATTGCTCATAGCGAACGAGCGGCCGCTTACGAGCGGCTCTGATTCAGGCCCCTAGAACGCAGAGTTGCTACCAGCGCCACCGGGATGACACTGGTGACGGTGTGCTAGATTGCGCACCTGTAACTCTAAACTGTGACTGATGCCGCCGGGTTGACACAAGCCACCGGATGGTAACAGATGCTTCTGGGGTAGGAAGCGCTCCGTGCTGCCCAGATGGTGCAAACAGCACGTGTGGATGAGATGCAGGTGGAGCCACCTGGATGGAATAAACGGCACACATGAAACACAGCTAGACTGACTCAGGAACTCAACTGACAAGCAGGAGACAGGAACCATAAGTACGAAAAACTCTATCACCGGCATGGAGTGAAGGGTTGACTGGAATTTAACAGAGACAGAGTCCAATCAGAGCAAGTCTCCCTTAATGACAGACTGCTGTACACCTGGGCTGTGCACAGACAGGAGAATCAATTAGTGCACCTGATATTGCACACAGACAGGCAGTAATTAATGCAACTAAAGACCCCCATACATCAGCAATCTGAAAACCACAATTGAACAATTTGAAGATTTATTGTCCGATTTTAGGATTTACCAATCTAGCAATCTGCGCCCATACATTACAGATATTTTTCAGTGATTTGCAGATCGATTGCAGCAAACACAGATCTGCCAATCTTGAAAGGCCCATCATTTTACTAGTAACGGTCTGCAAATCTGCTGATCATGCCCATACACTAGTAATTTACAGCCCCAATCAATATGTGAAATCCAACATGTCGGTCAATCTGATTTAACAATTCCAATCAGTTTTCGATTGCAATCTGCGATCTGTGAAGCCCATACACTGCAGATTTTTATACACAATCGATTGCAAATTGCAGAATTGCCACAATCAATTGCTGATGTGTGGGGGCCTAAAGGCTGGAACTCCAAGCAATAAGATCTGCTTAACTGCAGATCCTAACACTGAGTACATTATCTGCATGGGTAGCAAAGGTAACTAGTTATCAGGTTAACACAGTCATGTGACAGCCAGTAATTCTTCCCCTTTTCAAAACAAACATAATAATTTATTAAGTGGTAGAACAACTATTAAAATGTGCAAAAACAAAACATCTCATTATGAAGAAGAACATGTTATTTTACTTAACTTGATTAACATGCCCCTGTATGGCCTAGCATTAGAATATTCACTTTCATATTTATAGTTATGTATAATTTAAACACACATTGGTACTCCTGCTCCTGTAAAATTCCCCAAGCTCATTATTCTGGCTGAATTCATAGAACTTGTCTATACTAATTGTGTCAAGTAATCAATACTCCACCTACATGTGTTACCATTTCAGAAAATTAAACTTTCAAACACTATGATTCATAACTCGCTGTGATTTTTAGTTTCACAAATGAATACATTGCAAGGGTTAGGTCAAAAACAAAAGTAGACAGAAGACATAAGAGCGTATTTATTAAACCCCTACTTTTCATGGCAATAAGTGTAATTCTGTCACTCTGGTAATTTATTTACAATAGCAATTTAACAATATTGTTTTCACCATGACAGCTGAAACATAATAAAGTTACTTTGTTTTTTTTTAAAGAAGTGTGTGTGTTTGTATAAATTTTTATACATGAAAGTGGTAGATATGATACATACGTCAGATTATACCTAATGACCTCCCCAGCCAGTAGCCACACAAAATAAATATAATTAATCAGTTAAAAAAAAACTAAATTTTCATTTTCATTCAGTGTCATGTTCACAGTGAATAACTTTTTAATCTCTCTCAAATTTGAATTACACATTCCTAAATTTCTAATTACAATAATTAAGCCATTTATACTAAATAGACTTACTTTATTAATTACAGATTAGGACAACTGATTATGATGTTTACATAATTTTAGTGACATCCCTTGAAGAGCATTTCTATGTTTTAACGTTAATAGACCTAAGTGTTGCAGAAATTACATCACCAGGATTTCTCATGGCCTCAGAAGTAGTACAGCATTGAAATGTTCTATTTGCATATATCAGCTGTATCATAGCTAGAAGCCATTTGTAATGACCAATACTATTTTACTGATAAAACACAATGGATTGCAGTAATAGTATAATTTTTTATTGTTTTTTTGTCATTTTTTTATTTATTTATTTAAAAAAAAAAAAGTTTAATTTACATTTTTTTTATTTTGGTATGGGAGGTTTGTGGGTTTTTTAGTTCTAAAACCTATACATAACCTTATATTTGTTCCATTTATTTTATTGTTTTCTATTAAAAAAATAATGTTTCAGTGGAAAGCAGAAGAAGACCGAGGTGAACACCAACAATTGCTACATGAGCTGTGACAATGTGTAAACATGAACCTAACAAAAGTGAAATTAAACCTAAAATAAAATAAAAGAAAAACAAACTAATCTAAATAGCAATGACTACATCTGCCTGGCTTCAAATAAATTAAGATAAGAGCACAGTGATCCATGCATGGAAGGAGTCATCAAATGCAAAAGGAGATATTGTAGATGTGTGTCAACCAAGAGAAAAAGGAAAGGGAAGTGGAGTATTTTATAATAATTTGGGTTTGAGAGGTAATTAATTGAGTGGTGTACCAGGTGGGGTGAACAACACATTTTTTTAAGAGTGGTTTTAGTAGCCATGCAGATAATAGCTTTTCTTTGTCATGGGAGGCTTCAAACCAACCCATTTAAAAAATGAACAGAAGTCTAGATGTCACTTTCTGTCCTATACATTGTAATTGTTTTTAACTGTATAAGTACCTATAACCATTGGTGCCAAGAAAGGGGATACACTGAATGAGGTGTTCCAAAGAGATGCCACAGCCACATAGCATCTCCATAATAACCTAATATGAAAATGTATCATAGCCACGTCACCGATTGGCCACACCAAATCCATGACTTCTGCTGAGATTTATCATCTGTAAAAGAATGCTTCCTTATGACACTAGGAAAATATTATTACACTGTAACATTGTCCCTTTTCTATGTAATCAGTTTCGTCGCTATATTTATCTATTATAAATTACAATAATTTTTTTTAAACCCTAAAAAAAAAAATTGATTTATCTTTTTACAATGCCTTAAATGATTGAAGTGCTGCCCACTTCTGCGGACAAAGGCATTTGTAGGCACACTGTGCCTAACATAAAAAAGCTATAAACATACAAAAGTCATACACGTAATAAAGACAGTCATGATATTCGCTGACACTCATTAAATTAATTTAAGGCATAAACTAAGCTAAATAGTGAGTATTTGAGGAGAAAACCTGCAAGGGGTGGTCTCAAACTGGTATGAGGTGGACTTTCAAGTGCACCTCTTTAGATTTTTCTGATCCACTGCAGTTCCAGGCCTCCTCCTAGTTTGCGGAGGTGACACATGAGTGATTAGCAGGCGTGTACCTTAACTTGCAATGAGTGATCCAGCTTGCTACCAGACCAAAACCAGGGTAATTTCACAGGTGCATCTAGTGTACTACACAAAATAAATTCTCTAATAGCACTCATCGTAGGTGGGAATATTAATAAATATAATTCACCTTGTTGTATTGAATAATAACTTTCACTTTAGGTGGGTGAGGGATGCGATATCACTATGTGGTGGCTGGTGGGGATGGGGGGAGGGAAATTGTTGTGTTATGCAAAATAGAACTACAGTAGTGCTGTGGGTGCAGATAATGCCAATGAGGCAAAAGTGGGGTTAATGTAACTTTAATTCTAGTATTCTTATACAGACACAGTGCTGATAACTAGACAATTCTGTGATTGCACCTATCGTAGTATATTCTTATACTAGAGAATTCTGTGATTGCACCCATCATAGGCGGGAATATTAATACATAGAATTATAAGTTACACTTATTTAGCTACAGATTTTAAGAATTAGATTCACTATAATATAATAGAACTTTTACATTTAACATTTATGTATTACAAAACTTTATTTCACTATTGTTGAAAAAATCACACAGTAATTACTTATCATTAACTGTCATTTGTACCTATATCAATTTTCAAACAATTTCTTTTCAATCTACATGACTAATACTAACATCTATTAGAGAACAATACTCGTCTTCCATTTAATGAATGATACAAAAGTCTTTACAGTATATTTTACAGAGCACATTATTTCTCAGACATATTGTTCTGCAGACTCACTCATTTCAAGTTATTGTCAGCAAGGAGAAGTTACACAAAGCATTGTCCTTCAGGCATACTTGAATATTTATTGGAATTCATTTTCCACAATGTGTATAAATCAAGAGTCAATCACACTGCTTATGACAGTTCTACTTCATTGTCTGTTCTTTATAATTAGCAATGTCAGTAAAAAAAAATGATTTTAAAAGACAACAATGACATTTTCATACAGTATATTTAGCCTGACTGAAAATACACTGTGGGAAATGTATAAGTCTGTGACTGGGAGGCATCGGCGAGATTCCTGTGAGTTTACCAGATGTTTTAAAGGGGTAAATATTTATAATACAAAACCAGGTTGGTTTTGCCTTTTAAATGCTTGCCACTTTAAAACACCTCTCCCAGTTGCAGGCTGTTATCAGTGACATGCAGTGAGGTCAATAGCTGGGGAGGCACACATGGAGATGGATCTGAGTGCTGGGAGCCTATTTTACCCCTATTTACTGTAACTGGGGTATGGATTGATAGATCTACAGTAAAAAGGTAGACAATGTCTAGATAGACACCAGATGTTAGACAGGCAATAGGTCGACAGGGACAATAGGTCGACACACTAAAGGTAGACATGTAAGAAGGTCGACAGGTACAAATGCTCAACAGGGTCAAAAGGATGGCATGCATATGGTTGACATGCAAATGGTCAACACATGGTTCTGTTTTTGCTAACCCTAATCTTCACCCTCCCTCTTGGTGCCTAATTCTAACCGTCAGGGCAAATTCCTGACCCTAACCGTCCCTTCTAGTGCCTAACCCTAACCCTCCGGTAAGTGCCTAACCCTAATCCTAAACCCAACCATAAAAAAAAAATCAAAAAAAATCATGTCGACCATTTGCATGTCGACCATTTGCATGTCGACATTTTGACCACGTCGGCCATGTGTACCTGTCGACCTTCTTACATGTCGACCTTTTGTCCCTGTCGACCTATTGCCTGGCTAACATTTGGTGTCTCTTTTCAAGACATTGTTTACCTTTTTACTGTACATCTATAGACCGGATACCCTCAAGATGGTGTTATGAAACTTTATGGACTTTAATCTGGTCTTCAGCTTCCACAATCTTCAGGAGCAAGTACTGCGCGTGTGTTACTGGCTTGCACATGCCTAGTATGGAGACAAGGGTAATTGTTTTTTTAGCACATGTGTGTTCTCTCCGGCTTACAATGCGCAGAAATGTCTTTAGCGAGCAAGCCAAATAGAACCAGATGGCGCTAATAGAATAATTGCTAGTTGGTAATAACCATGATTAAACAGACCCCAGCAGCCATCTAATAAATAAACCTTTGTGTGGTTTATTATTACTAATAAGACAATTGGAAAATATATAAACAGCGCCAGAGGTCCATAATCATCAACAGATGGTTCCGAGAATGATTTTAAAATGATATTCTTTAATAAAAAGGTAATGGTATTAACAATGAATCACATGTAATTCAAATCCAGTGTCACCCCAATTACTCAATATACATAAGTACACAATAAAAATGATTGCAACATTAATGTACCTTAAGAACAATTTAGAATGCGGTTTAAATGTAATATTATACGGTGTTGAGAATTCCTTAGATCACTTTCCCTCAGGCATAGAACAAAGTGTTCTTTTGTATGATGTTGCAACAGTGTAAATAATATAGAAAACTGTATTAAAAATGTTCCTTGAATATATCCAGCAGTGACAGTCAATAGCTGCTGCTCTCAAATGACAATCTCCTAGAAATAATAACCGTCTCGTCATTCAGTAAATATCCTCCTATTTAAAATCTCTGAAAGCGCTTGTGTCCAGGCAGTGGCCACCTATTACCTAATGTTCAGTCCAGGCAATTTAGAGTCGGAATAGAGGACGACAGCAGAGGTCCAGACAAACGGCAGCAGGTAAGTAACCTGATTGTATAGTAGAATACTTATTCCAGGTGTGGATCAAATTAGGGGATGACAGTGTGCTTTACCGGGAATTCTGGATATACATACTGTTTATAGTGAAGTTCTGCGGTGGCCAATTGTTAGATACTGATTGTAGTTCTGGCTATCTTTAACAGTGACTGAACAATTATGAGATTTTGGTATTCACTTTAAGCTGTGGAATTTTGATAGATATGTAGGGGTAATAGAGGATATTGTAATAGGCTCATAGGTACTATATACTGTATACCTTTTGAAATACTACAGTATATAATGGAATCTGATTGAAATATATTGTAGTCTGTAGAATGTGTATATTTCAGTTTAATATCAGATGGTAATTGTAGTTTGTTGAATCAAAATGGCTACTGTCATGTGTTGTCCCTTTAATTACAGTAAGGCCTTGAACCATGGGTTAGGGTTAGGGAGAGGATGCAGGGGGAGGGTTAGGGTTAGGCTGCAGGGGGAGGGATAGGTTTAGGCTAAATGTTTAAATCTTATAAATCTTATAAAATTCATTGGTCTGTTTGTCTAACCGGTGCATTCAGACACCCCTGCACCGATTGGGATGAAACCAAGGTGATGTGGTCCAGTTGGATCCTGGCCAGGTTTTAGGGGGGGTTAGGGTCAGGGGAAATCACAGGGTTTCTAGAGGGGGGTTTCCAATGCTTGACTTTAGAGTGAGTGCAGACATTCCATGAATAGGGCATAATTAGCACTAAACCAGCTATAATATGTGTCATACAAAGTGCAGTGTATGTCATAATTCTGACATATACATGACCAACGATCACAGTAACCCATTAAATGTTGCAATAGGGCCATCCTGCCTGAGTTGAATGTTTTTATTTCAGATGTGGGCACCATTCCAGAGCATTGGAGCAAGCCCGGGAGTCGGGGGGAGCTGCAGAAGAACTTAGCACTAGCACTGGACATATATGTACACATTGGTCTCCTTATGCACTGGATAGTGTATGTTATACAGTATTAATAAATAACCCCGTAGATGGTCTATAACAGTGCACCTCTAACAGTGCATGTTTTTCAGATCTCCTGTTGGTGCACAGTTGTATTCATTACTTACTGACACATTTTAAAAGATTCAGAGGGTACTAACTATTTCATTTATGATACTGAGGTGATCTTTAAAACATACAGCTCTAAGAAAATTGTATTACATACTATTGCTATTGTGGTCATGGTCTGGGCTGGGGAGGGGGGTTTTGAAGGAAACAGAGGCCCTGATTCAGAGCCGGACTCTCTGACAGAGCGCTCGCTCTGAATCAGGGCATCTTTTTTTTTTTATGGAGCAGCCTCCTGGCCGCTCGCATTGCTGTGGTTTGCCACCCACAGCTAATGCGAGCGGCCAGGATGATGGTTGCGATGGTCAAGACCATCGCGACCATCGAGCTTGCGACAAGACCCTTGTGGTTGCGTCTCGTGGCCGCAAGCCCCAGAGAGCTTTTGGGTCAAACAGAGCAGGAAGCTCTCCCACTGACATCACTTGTGATGTCAGTGGGGCTGCCCCCAAACGGTAGGCGTTCTCATGGGAACGCCTCCGTCTGGGTAGCCACCCCCCCGGCCCGCCCACCAAAGGGGGCGTGCTGTGACTCAACATCGACAGCACGCCCCCTTTGGTGCGAGACCCGGAGTGACGGATTGCCCGTCGCTATCCGGGTCTCGCGCATGCGCACGACGGAGCCGGCTCCGCCGTACACATGCGCTCTGGGCCACCATCGACCCGCTTGCGAGCGCTCAGCACTTGCGATCGGGTCTGAATCAGGCCCAGAATCCACCCTGCGTTTGCCTATGAGGGTCCGGTTTGTGTACGCTGGGCTCCCTGTTCTGGGCCTTCCATTGTATGGATTTGGATGAAAACTTCACAGAAGGGTGGCAATTAATCTGGGATGCCTGGCAATTATTCTGGGATGCTTAACTTAATAACTTGAAGATTAGGTTCTGGGCTCAACCTCTCGTTGGTGTATGCTGGACAGAACTTTGACCCAGGGAGTCTGTTCTGGGCCTTCCACTGGGTGGATTTGGATGAAAACTTCACAGAAGGTTGGCAATTGGTCTGGGATGCCTAATTTATAAATTAAAGATTTATACCTGGGCAACATCGGGTACTTCAGCTAGTTTATACACTAAAACACAAATCTTTAGTGGTCAATTTAAAATTGGGGGAATAGAAACCACTTTTTCAGAAGTTCCTAGTACATGAGCCAGGAAAAATATATATTGCACAATCTTAGACCTGTAGTTCTAATGCAGGAAAAAGGGAGGATGTCGATGCACACTCTAAGCACTAAGAATAACAAAATATATATATTAAACTATCAATTAACATGTTTTTTTCTATTGAACTACAGGTCTCAGCATGGTAGCACCTCTTATTATGTTTAAATTAGGATGTGCAGCCCAGTCCCTATTTTTTTCTTATGTATGTGTATTTAAGGTACACTTGAAGGTGAGACCCCTTCTCCTGGGCTAGCACTCCTCCCAACTGCCCCAGGTGATTATCATTAGTATGGGTCCTGTGCATTGCAGTACACACATGTAATGGGCACTATTACAGGTAAGACCTAGATACATTTATACAATGTGTCATTATTAGGGGTGTTAGGGACCCACCTGATGAGGTCACCGTGACGTGGTAGGTGGGCAAACATATTTGGCCAAACATGTACTAAGAACCTCAATAGAAAACCATGTTAATTGAAAGTTTATTATATATATTTTGATATTTAGTATTCTTAGTGCTTAGAGTGTGCATCTGCATCCCCCCTTTTTATCTGCATTAGAACTACAGGTGACAGCATGGTAGCACATCTTATTATGTTTAAATTAGTATGTGCAGCCCAGCCCCCCTTTATTTCCTGTGATATCCCACATATCTGTGACTAGCGCAGTGGCAAAACTAGCGGCAGTGCAGCCGGTGCCTTGCACTGGGGCCCGCTGTGGTGAAGGGGCCCATAGCCCCTGCAGTCAACAGCGCTGCTGCACCCACCGCCAGTGTCCCCTGGGCCTCACAGTGTAGTGCAGACCACAGTGAGTGCGTTCTGCACTACACAACAAACACCGCCGCCAGCCCCATGTAGTACATTCGTTCTACCCGGCGGCGCTGTGTTTGTTTTGGCAGCCAATGAGAGTCAGACAGACTCTCATTGGCTGCTGCGTCAACGGAGGGAGCTGGGCTGGAGCTCACTCATGAGCTCCGCCTTCCCGGCTTCCCCAGCGGGTGATGGGAGAGACGTCATGAAATCTTTCCCATAGTGCAGAGCGAGAACGGGCCAGGAGGACGGAGGAGCAGACAGCGGCGGGCGCAAAAGCGGGGATTCAGGTAAGTGATTTTTTGGGTTTTTGTGTGTTTGGGGCACTGCACATAGCAGGGACTTCTACGGGAGGCAGTGCACACAGGAGGAACTACTACTGAGGGCACTGCACATAGGGGGAACTACCAGGGCCTTAACTAGGGTAATGCGACCAGTGCCATGGCACAGGGCACCGCAGGGCAGGGGGCGCTGTTTGAGCCTGTCAATTTTCCTGTTTATTATCATTCTCACTTGTAGCTTCCTCTTCTTTTAACCCCAGTATCTCCTGGCCTCTCCTATCTCTTCCCTGGCCCTTCCCCATGAGGCCATGGCCCTTTTTCAGGTGCACTATCTTATGTCCCTATTTAAAAAATGGGGGTGGGGGGCGCCAATGCTCTCTCTGGCACAGGGCACCAAAAGTCTAGTTACGGCTCTGGAAACTACTACTGGGGGCACTGCACATAGCAGGGACTACAGAGGGCACTGCTCATAGGGGGGACTACCACTGGGGGCACTGCACCTAGGGGGAACTACTACTGGGGGCACTGCACATAGGAGGAACTACTACTGGGGGCACTGCACATAGCGGGGACTTCTCAGGGGCATCTTAAGAAAGGAGGGGGCCCACGTGCACTCCCCGTGTGCCCGGTGGCCAGCAGCCAACTGACTTGGATGGCCAGCCACCGAAGCATTAGTAGACTCCGAGCACTAGAGTGTGCCCGGAGTCTACTGCGCATGCGCAGAACGCCAGAAAAATTGGCGCGGTGGCTATTTTCCGGTGTTCTAAGCACCACTGACACCTGACGCGGGACCACGGGGAGATTAAAATAATATGGGTGCAGGGTGTGCGGTGCGGGGACCCCCTGGACCCGGGGGCCCATGTGCCTCGCACACTCTGCACCCATTATAGTTACGCCACTGGGACTACTACTGTGGGCACTGAATAGCGGGGAACTACAACTGGGGGCATAAGGCCTGCTATTGGGGGCAATATATAAGGAGCACAACTGGGGATCACTGCATAGGGGGGCCCAAAGCATATTCTTGCACTTGGGCCCACCACTCTCTAGTTCCGCCACTGGACCAGCGTTAGGAATTTTGATGATGTAGGACTGTGTAAGTACAAATTCTGGACAAATCACTGCGCATAGGGCAAGGTCCTAATTAGTGATGAGCGGTTCGGATTCTGAGGAATCCGAACCGCTCCGAACAGGTGGAATCCAAGTCCACCCGAACGCAAGTTCGGGTGTTCCCGCCTGACTCAGATTTCACCTCGAGGCCGAACGTCACCCGTCCAGCATGGGTTCTCGTGAGACCTCGCGAGAGCCGGGTGACTTTCGGCCTCTATAAAAGGCGCGGCACCCGGCTGTCGGCGCCATTTCGGAACACGCTTAGTAAAGTTAGGTAGTGAGTGACTAGTGAGAGGGGAAAAGTGAGTTAGATTAGTTAGAGTAGTTCAAGTTCTTGCCACTGTGTGCTCTGTGACTGGGCTTAGCCCACTGAGTGCATTAATATTTATATTATACAATCTCCGTGACTGGGCTTAGCCCACTGAGTATTCTATTATTTATATATTATACAAGCTCCGTGACTGGGCTTAGCCCACTGAGTGCATTAATAATATTTATATTATACAAGCTCCATGACTGGGCTTAGCCCACTGAGTATTCTATTATTTATATTATACAAGCTCCGTGGCTGGGCTTAGCCTACTGAGTGTATTATACAAACTCCGTGACTGGGCTTAGCCCACTGAGTATTCTATTATTTATATTATACAAGCTCTGTGAAAGGGCATAAGCCCAGTGAGTGCATACAAGCTCCGTGACAGGGCATAAGCCCACTGTGTCTATTATACAAGCTCCGTGAAAGGGCATAAGCCCACTGTGTCTATTATACAAGCTCCGTGAAAGGGCATAAGCCCAGTGAGTGCATACAAGCTCCGTGAAAGGGCATAAGCCCAGTGAGTGTATTATACAAGCTCCGTGAAAGGGCATAAGCCCAGTGAGTGTATTATATGTAGCCATATTTATGTATGGCTAATAGCAATGATAATATAGCAATAAATACTTTAAGGGGATATGTTTGTTTTTAACATAAGATATAATAGTTATGTATACAATGTGTTATATGTTTGATTTAATTGTATACTATGTAATATATGTCTAATATAATGGTCTGAGGGTCAGAAAGTTCTGGGTGAAGCAGCTTGAGGTAGAAGCCAGTAGTACCGTGCGGGCAGGAGCACTGTTAAGTCAGTTGTTAGGTCAGTTAGTCCACGGTCCCCCCGACAGTTCCTACCTTGGAGACTGGGGGAGTAGGAGGAAAAAAAAAGAAATTGTAGCAGAGAGGCTGGAGTTCCCGGCAGCAGCGCTGTGGTTGTCAGCTGTCAGTAGGAGAAGCAGAGTCGGAGAGCGGCTGCAGTTCCCGGCAGCAGCACTGTGGCTGTCAGCTGTCAGCAGGAAAAACAGAGTCGGAGAATGGCTGAAGCCCCTGGCAGTAGTGCTGTGGCTGGCAGCTGTTAGCAGTCCTTGCGGGGAAAGAGACGGTGGCCAGCTAAGTCTAGAGGCGGCAGTGAGCGTTTGAAGGACCAGAGAAGGGGCCAGTAGCAGCGGTTCATATGAGGCGGTGGTGATAAATTGAAAGGTAGCAAAATTGAATGACAGCCAGTAGTAGTGTATTCCAGCAGCTGAGCGGAGGATAAATAGCTGGAAGAGGCAGTGAGTGAGTAAAGCTAATACACTGCAGTGCAAACACATCACTCGGTTAGACTGTATACTCTGGAGCCTTACAGTCTATAATGACAAAAGTATAGTTAGGAGGTATTTGGGGGAGTGCCCCAGGAGGTGTGGGTTAACTACCTTCGGAAGTTTGGGAGAATCCTCTCAATACATGATAGTATCCATTGATCTGTTCATATTATCGCAATTTAGTACTGGAGGGGAAACTATAACTCAAGTCAATAGTCTAGCTTTGGGCATATAGCACTGGCTTGTACATCGGCTGCTGCCCAAGCATAGGAGCAGTATTGAAGCTAGCTATAAGGAAAAATAGACCTGTTATTATTTGGACCATAAGGCATCAAATAACTTTGAGCATCTGATCCCCAGGAGCTGTACGGATACGATCCAATAAAGGGAACTGTATTGCTAATGACACTATTCTTTATATAGTCCATGGATTACCAGAGAGACTACTTTTTTATATAATAAAGGTGGAGACGGGTTTAGAGTCTTTTGTTAGCACATTTTTTGGGTTATTTGTAAAAAGGGGAAAATGTTATTATTATATGTATATTTACTGTGTATTATAGAAATGTTCCTGTAGTCTATGCTTAACAGCCTTAAACTGAGTTGTATATTATTGTAAAAGTATGAGTATTCATATTGTTTAACATACTTACATAAAAATGTTGTTATACTTATCTGTGGGGCAGAGTGATACTTACCGTAAGGAGACATCTGATATAGGAATCTATAGAGAGGAAAAGACATAAGACTTAGGCCCTGATTCAGACCCACTCGCGAGCGGCTGTCCGCTCGCAAGTGGGTCGATGTTCTGCACTGAGCATGCGCACGACGGAGGGAGGTCCGTCGTGCGCATGCGCCAGACGCGACGAGCGAAGGAAAGTCCTTCGCTCATTGTGTCTGATCAAAGGGGGCGTGCTGTCGATGTTGATTGACAGCACGCCCCCTTTGGTGGGCGTGCCGGGGGCATGCCTCCCTGATGGGGGCGTTCCCACGGGAACACCTCCCTTCAGAAGCCGGCCCACTGACATCACTAGTGATGTCAGTGGGAGTGATTTTGGCTCTGATAGAGCCAAAATCACTCCGGAGCTTGCGGTTGAAAACCTCAACCGCAGGCTCCGGCTCGCAGTTTCGATGGTCGCGATGGTCACGACCATCGCGGCCATCAAAATGCACGCTCGTATAGGCTGTGGGTGGTGACCCACAGCTGTACGAACGTCCAGGAGGACGCTCCATTTTCATGGAGGGCGGCCCTCATTCAGAGCGTGCGCTCTGCTCAGAGCGTACGGCTCTGAATGAGGGCCTTAGTTATTTAAAAAGAACATATGTGGTATTAATGTGTTAATCTTATAATATGCAAAACATAATATCTTGAGGGCTTTCCCAAGCAAGCCTTAGACAAAGTCATAGATACATAAATACAGATATACTTAACCATCTTTGGCTTGGGTGGAGGCACATAAATTTAGTATCCCTGTAAGTGGGGTTACATTTGGAGGCACTGCTGTGATCCTAAGTAAAATGGAGTGTTTCACAGGGGATGATTTGTACATGTGGTGCCAAAGGGAAGGAAAAATCCCAAGAAATGTTTTGGAGTTAATGGAAACTTTTCGGAGTTTTCGAATGAGTATATTATTGCTCAAGTAAAAATGCTATATGGGGTGGTTCACCCTAGGATAGTGGACAAGTGGAGAGGAGATTTGGGGCTGGTGTGTGCTATGCTCATAGAGACAGATGGGGAATTGGATCCTAATTTGATACCTATAATGATGGTTGCTGATAGAAGTACGGGAAGAAGGTGGAACATTATATGGCCAAATGTAAGGGAAGTGGAAGAGGCAGTATCACCCCCATTGATAAACAATAATACCCCTGATTCCCCAGGTTCTAACACACGGGCAAATGCAGTGGGTGACGCTAATGATAATGAAGGGAGATTAGGAAACCAATTTGTAACAATCGTAGATAAAGTGGTTACACAATTAGTTATCGCAGGTTTAGAATCTTCTCCGGTATTCAGCCTGTTCCTGCTGGAGAGGAAAACTATGAGGCCTGGAAAGAGGTTGCAATACAGCAAGCTGAAGAGTGGAAATGCCCAGACCACATAAAAAGACAGTGAGTGGTAGAAAGTTTACGGGGACCGGCTATGGGAATCATACAGGCTACTAGGCGTAGTAGTCCTGATGCGACAATAGAGATGTACTTTGAAGCATTGGATTATGCTTACGGGATGCTTGAGGATGTGGGAGATCTACTGTCTCATCTACATCATACTTTCCAAGAGCCTGGAGAAAAATCAAGCATATACCTATTTAGATTAGATAAATTATTATATAAAATTGTTGAGAAAGGTTGGATAGTGAAAGCAGATATTGACAAAAATAGGATGAGGCAATTATTACGGGGCGCTCTAACTATAGACCCTGTAGCTCAAAAATTAAGATGTTTTGAAATGAGGATGCCACCACCTACGTTCAATGACCTAATGAAGGAGATTAAACAAGAGGAGATGCTAATTGAGATGAGGGAACATACTGTGAAAAAAGTAAAAGTAGTGGTACCCACTTTAGAACAAAATGCATTTGAAGAAAAGATCATTAAATTAATGGAAGAACAAAAATTTATCAATTTCTAGCATCAACAAGTGTAGGTCAGTCATTAAGGAGAGTGACATCAAATACCACTAATAGAGGTATGGGAAGAGGGGTTAGACCTATGACATGGACTTGTTTTAGATGTGGATGTATGGGTCACATAGCATACAAATGTAATCAAAATGCAGGTCCAAACCGAAGTGCATCTAGTGGAAATGAGCAGGATAGAGAACGGAAAGAACAGGGAAATGGCCGAGGGAGGTCTGTGACCCCCTCACAGGCCCCCTAGAAGTTGGCTTATGTGCTATGGGGAATACTTGGTGGAGTGGAAACCTACCAGAGGGTTTAATGGGACCTGCCCCTATCATGTCAGCAAGAATTGATGGACACCCTTGCCAAGTATTATTAGATAGTGGCTCACAAGTATCAATAATCTTTGAGTCGTGGTATCGAGAAAAATTGTGTGAAATATCTATAAAACCCTTAACAGGATTAGTTATTTGGGGGTTGAGTGTAGAAAGATACCCATATTTGGGGTACATTCAAACAACATTAGAGTTCACTAATCTTACTAATGGAGAACTCCAGGTCCCATTCATAGCTTTAATTTGCCCTGAAATACCCAGAGGGCGAAGTGATTGACCCATTATTGTGGGTACTAACACTAATCTATATCACCTTCTTTCTGAATGGTGTCAACAAGGGGATAAGAAACCTCAGGTTGCTACTTTCAATGTCCAAGTGGAGATAGATGGGTTAAAATCTGATGTTGAGAGTAGGTTTTCTGGTTGTTTCCACGGAAGCGATATATCAGAAAGCGACAAGGGCCAGCTAATTACAGAGTTAAAACAAAAGGTCCAGGTTTTTTCATTGGAGGAATGGGATTTGGGGGTAGCTGTGGGAGTCGAACATTATATTAGGCTTACCGATGACACCCCATTCCGAGAGCGTTCCCGGCGAATAGCTCCTGCTGATTTTAATGACATTAGATTACACCTGAAGGGGTTATTGGAAAATCAAGTTATTATTGAATCCCGCAGTCCGTATGCTTCCCCAATTGTAGTAGCGCGAAAGAAAAATGGAAGTATACGTATGTGTGTGGATTACAGAACCCTAAACCAAAGAACTGTACCTGACCAGTACACTGTACCTAAGGTAGATGAGGCATTGGATTGTCTTCAGGGTAGTAATTGGTTCTCCGTATTAGATCTGAGAAGCGGGTTTTATCAAATACCTATGTGTCCAAATGACTGTGAAAAAAACGCTTTCATATGTCCCTTAGGATTTTTTGAATTTCTGAAGATGCCACAAGGAATTAAGGGAGCCCCTGCTACTTTCCAATGAACAATGGATAGAATAGTAGGGGACATGAATTATCGAGAGGTAATTGTATACTTAGATGATATCATTGTATTCGGCAATACTCTGGAAGAACATAATAGGCGCCTGTTTAAAGTTCTGGACAGATTGGTGGAAGGAGGATTAAAATTATCCATAGACAAATGCCGGCTGTGTCAATCTTCCTTTAAATATCTATATCTATATATTGTAAGCCGTGATGGGGTAGCTACTGCCCCTTCCAAAGTAGAGGCGGTGAATAAGTGGCCACGTCCCAACAAACTAAAAGACTTACGATCTTTTCTAGGTTTCTGCGGTTATTACCGTCGATTTGTGCCAAAGTATTCCCAAATTGCTAAACCTCTCACTGACCTAACTAAAGGGTATCCCCCAGTCTGGGGTACGAAACAAAAGGGGCCAAAGGAGAAGATTTACTCAAAGCCATACTATAAAACAAATGAACCCTTTGGAAGCAGGTGGACTCATGAGTGTGACAGGGCCTTTACAGAATTAAAAAAACGCTTGACTAATGCACCAGTGCTGGCATATGCTGACCCTAATTTGCCATACACCCTGCATACAGATGCATCTCAAGAAGGGATCGGAGGGGTATTATATCAGCAGCAACAGGACACACTGTGGCCTATATCATTCGTGAGTAGAGGATTATCTAAAAGCGAAAAAAGATATCCTACACATAAGTTGGAATTTTTGGCATTAAAGTGGTGTGTAGTTGAAAAATTTCACGATTATCTATATGGGACATTCTTTGAAGTTCATACGTATAATAATCCACTAACTTATATCCAAACAACTGCTAAATTAGATGCCACTGGACACCAATGGTTATCTGCCCTTGCATTGTACGATTTTAAATTAAAATATAGGCCAGGCATAAATAATACTGATGCTGACACTCTCTCCCAAATCAGTTGGTGGAAGAGACTGAAGAAGAGTGGATTGAAGTGCCATCCGGGGATGTCAAAGGGATGTGCCATTCTGTTCAGATTGGAATAGAAGAGGGACAGGAAGTAATTAGTAGTTTGGGAGCATCAGGGAGAGCGATACCCCTGCCTTATTGTTGGCTCAGTGTAGTGGAAATGGAAGGGATGACAAAGATCCAACATAGGAAATTGCATTTGGAGCAAAAACAAGACCCTGACATAGGATATATCTATTCTCAAATGATGCATACCATTGGCCCTCCAACTCAGCAGGAAGAGTCTAAGGAGATCCGGTTGTTAAAACGGCAGGGCAGGAATTTGATTGTAAATAAAGGACTTCTATACAGAGATACTGGGAGAACAAATATTAATGAGAGAGGGAAACCTCAACTAGTATTACCCAAGAAATATCGAGGATTAGTATTACAAGCATTGCACGATAACCATGGGCATTTGGGGTTTGAGAAAACTCTACGATTGATACAGGACAAGTTCTATTGGCCAGATATGAGATCTGAAATAGAAAAATATTGTAGGAATTGTGGAAACTGTATTGTACGAAAAACTCTACCAACCAAAGCTCCGTTGGTCAATATTCAGAGCAATGGTCCTATGGATCTAGTATGTATAGACTACCTGACAATAGAGGTCGAACCGGGAAAAAAATGTAACGTGTTGGTGGTCACTGACCATTTTACGCGTTATGGTCACACATCACTCGGTTAGACTGTATACTCTGGAGCCTTACAGTCTATAATGACAAAAGTATAGTTAGGAGGTATTCGGGGGAGTGCCCCAGGAGGTGTGGGTTAACTGCCTTCGGAAGTTTGGGAGAATCCTCTCAATACATGATAGTATCCATTGATCTGTTCATATTATCACAATTTAGTACTGGAGGGGAAACTATAACTCAAGTCAATAGCCTAGTCTATAACTCAAGTCAATAGTCTAGCTTCGGGCATATAGCACTGGCTTGTACATCGGCTGCTGCCCAAGCATAGGAGCAGTATTGAAGCTAGCTATAAGGAAAAATAGACCTGTTATTATTTGGACCATAAGGCATCAAATAACTTTGAGCATCTGATCCCCAGGAGCTGTACGGATACGATCCAATAAAGGGAACTGTATTGCTAATGACACTATTCTTTATATAGTCCATGGATTACCAGAGAGACTACTTTTTTATATAATAAAGGTGGAGACGGGTTTGGAGTCTTTTGTTAGCACATTTTTTGGGTTATTTGTAAAAAGGGGAAAATGTTATTATTATATGTATATTTACTGTGTATTATAGAAATGTTCCTGTAGTCTAAGCTTAACAGCCTTAAACTGAGTTGTATATTATTGTAAAAGTACGAGTATTCATATTGTTTAACATACTTACATAAAAATTTTGTTATACTTATCTGTGGGGCAGAGTGATACTTACCGTAAGGAGACATCTGATATAGGAATCTATAGAGAGGAAAAGACATAAGACTTAGTCATTTAAAAAGAACATATGTGGTATTAATGTGTTAATCTTATAATATGCAAAACATAATATCTTGAGGGCTTTCCCAAGCAAGCCTTTGACAAAGTCATAGATACATAAATACAGATATACTTAACCATCTTTGGCTTGGGTGGAGGCACATAAATTTAGTATCCCTGTAAGTGGAGTTACATATACAAGCTCCTTGAAAGGGCATAAGCCCAGTGAGTGGATTATACAAGCTCCGTGAAAGGGCATAAGCCCAGTGAGTGCATACAAGCTCCGTGAAAGGGCATAAGCCCACTGAGTGTATTATACAAGCTCTGTGAAAGGGCATAAGCCCAGTGAGTGTATTATACAAGCTCCGTGACAGGGCATAAGTCCAGTGAGTGTATACAAGCTCCGTGAGAGGGCATAAGCCCAGTGAGTGCATACAAGCTCCGTGAAAGGGCACAAGCCCACTGTGTCTATTATACAAGCTCCGTGAAAGGGCATAAGCACAGTGAGTGTATTATACAAGCTCCGTGAAAGGGCATAGCCCACTGTGTCTATTATACAAGCTCCATGAAAGGGCATAAGCCCAGTGAGTGTATACAAGCTCCGTGACAGGGCATAGCCCACTGTGTCTATTATACAAGCTCCGTGAAAGGGCATAAGCCCAATGAGTGCATGCAAGCTCCGTGAAAGGGCATAGCTCACTGTGTCTATTATACAAGCTCCGTGACAGGGCATAAGCCCAGTGAGTGTATTATACAAGCTCCGTGAAAGGGCATAAGCCCAGTGAGTGTATTATACAAGCTCCATGAAAAAGGCATAAGCCCACTGAGTGTATTATACAAGCTATGTGACAGGGCGTAAGCCCAGTGAGTGCATACAAGCTCCGTGAAAGGGCACAAGCCCACTGTGTCTATTATACAAGCTCCGTGAAAGGGCATAAGCCCAGTGAGTGCATACAAGCTCCGTGGAAGGGCACAAGCCCACTGTGTCTATTATACAAGCTCCGTGACAGGGCATAGCCCACTGAGTGTATTATACAAGCTCCGTGAAAGGGCATAAGCCCAGTGAGTGTATTATACAAGCTCCGTGACAGGGCATAGCCCCCTGTGTCTATTATACAAGCTCCGTGAAAGGGCATAAGCCCAGTGAGTGCATACAAGCTCCGTGAAAGGGCATAGTCCACTGTGTCTATTATACAAGCTCCGTGAAAGGGCATAAGCCCAGTGAGTGTATTATACAAGCTCCGTGAAAGGGCACAAGCCCACTGTGTCTATTATACAAGCTCCGTGAAAGGGCATAAGCCCAGTGAGTGTATTATACAAGCTCCGTGAAAGGGCATAAGCCCAGTGAGTGTATTATACAAGCTCTGTGAAAGGGCATAAGCCCAGTGAGTGCATACAAGCTCCGTGACAGGGCATAGCCCCCTGTGTCTATTACAGTGGCGTAACTAGGGCAGGGCGAGCGGGGTGCATGCCCTGGGCGCCGTTGGACCGGCGGCACGGGGGGGCACTGCCGGCCACGGTACCGGCCCGCCCTAGTTAGCCAGTGTAGTGCCGACCGCAATGAGTGCGGTCAGCACTACACATTTACACAGGACCGGCGCTAGGCTTCCAGTGCCGGTCCTGTGCTGCACGCCTGAGCCCGTTCCCTCCCCCTGAGCGCTTGCCCAATAGCGCCAGGAGGCGGGCTCAGGCTGTGCATAACACACGCATCGCCGCCAGCGCTGGCGGCGATGCGTGTGTAAAACAGCAGCCAATGAGAGTCAGATAGACTCTCATTGACTGCTGCAGCACCCACTGCAAGAGCCGGGCTTCCGTCCGGCTCCTGCAGTGGGTAATGGGACTGACGTCATGACGTCTGTCCCATAATGCTGAGCGCGCCAGCCCGGGCGGGAGTGGCGTCACGAGCAGGACCAGGACCAGGAGCAGAGATTCAGGTAAGTATATTTTTATATATATATATATATATATATATTTTTTTTTTTTTAACCTATCTGCACAATGGGGGAGGGGGGTGGCTACCACTGGGGGGACCTCTACTGGGGGAGGGGTGGTTACTACTGGGGGGACCTCTACTGGGGGAGGGGTGGCTACTACTGGGGGGACCTCTACTGGGGGAGGGGTGGCTTCTCCTGGGGGCGCCATTGGGAGAACCTACTCTACTGGGGACTACTACTTGGGGGGAACTACCACTGGGGGCATTATAAAAGGGGCCTACTACAAGAGGCACTGCATTTGGGGGACCACTACTGGGGGCAATAATAGGAGGGGCCACTACAGGGGGCACTGGATAGGGGGGATCACTACAGGGTGCCTGCATAAGGGGACCACTACTGGGAAAACTGCGTGGGGGGGACTGCTGCTGGGGGCACTATATAAAGGGCACTGCATAGGGGGGGGGACTACTACTGGGGGCACCACATAAAGGGCACTGCATAAGGGGATACTGCTACTGGGCGCACTGCATTGTGGGGACTGCTACTGGGGGCACTGCATAAGGGGGAACACTACGTGGGGCACTGCATTTGGGGGGCCACTACTGGGGGTACTGAGTAAGGGGAACTAACTGGGGGCTGTATAAGGGGGACCACTACTGGGGATACTGTATAAGGGGCACTACTATGGGCCTGCATAAGAGGACCACAACTGCATACTGGGGGTACTGTATAAGGGGTACTACTGGGGTTAAGGTGCATATGGATAGGAATGTTCAGCGTGAAAATAAAGGGGTGTGTCATGTTGACACGCCCCATTTTTAAGTGACCACGCCCATTTTTTTTCCGCTCGCGCATCTTAGGCGCGTGCACATCTCGGGATGTTGGGGGGCTCCCTTTTCAAATTTGCCCTGGGCTCCAAATACCCTAGTTACGCCACTGGTCTATTATACAAACTCCGTGAAAGGGCATAAGCCCAGTGAGTGCATACAAGCTCCGTGACAGGGCATAGCCCCCTGTGTCTATTATACAAGCTCCGTGAAAGGACATAAGCCCAGTGAGTGCATACAAGCTCCGTGAAAGGGCATAAGCCCAGTGAGTGTATTATACAAGCTCCGTGACAGGGCATAGCCCACTGAGTGTATTATACAAGCTCCGTGAAAGGGCATAAGCCCAGTGAGTGGATTATACAAGCTCCGTGAAAGGGCATAAGCCCAGTGAGTGTATACAAGCTCCGTGAAAGGGCATAAGCCCACTGAGTGTATTATACAAGCTCCATGAAAGGGCATTAGCCCAGTGAGTGTATTATACAAGCTCTGTGAAAGGGCATTAGCCCAGTGAGTGTATTATACAAGCTCCGTGAAAGGGCATAAGCCCAGTGAGTGCATACAAGCTCCGTGAAAGGGCATAAGCCCACTGAGTGTATTATACAAGCTCCGTGAAAGGGCCCAGTGAGTGTATTATACAAGCTCCGTGAAAGGGCATAAGCCCAGTGAGTGTATTATACAAGCTCTGTAACAGGGCATAGCCCCCTGTGTCTATTATACAAGCTCCATGAAAGGGCATAAGCCCAGTGAGTGCATACAAGCTCCGTGACAGGGCATAGCCTACTGTGTCTATTATACAAGCTCCGTGAAAGGGCATAAGCCCAGTGAGTGTATTATACAAGCTCCGTGAAAGGGCATAAGCCCAGTGAGTGCATACAAGCTCCGTGAAATGGCACAAGCCCACTGTGTCTATTATACAAGCTCCATGACAGGGCATAAGCCCACTGAGTGTATTATACAAGCTCCGTGACAGGGCATAGCCCACTGTGTCTATTATACAAGCTCTGTGAAAGGGCATAAGCGCAGTGAGTGCATACAAGCTCCGTGGAAGGTGCATAAGCCCAGTGAGTGTATTATACAAGCTCTGTGAAAGGGCATAAGCCCAGTGAGTGGATTATACAAGCTCCGTGAAAGGGCATAAGCCCAGTGAGTGTATTGAAGCTCCGTGAAAGGGCATAAGCCCACTGAGTGTATTATACAAGCTCCGTGAAAGGGCATTAGCCCAGTGAGTGTATTATGCAAGCTCCGTGAAAGGGCATAAGCCCAGTGAGTGTATTATACAAGCTCCGTGAAAGGGCATAAGCCCAGTGAGTGCATACAAGCTCCGTGAAAGGGCATAGCCCACTGTGTCTATTATACAAGCTCCGTGAAAGGGCATAAGCCCAGTGAGTGTATTATACAAGCTCCGTGAAAGGGCATAAACCCAGTGAGTGTATTATACAAGCTCCGTGACAGGGCATAGCCCCCTGTGTCTATTATACAAGCTCCGTGAAAGGGCATAAGCCCAGTGAGTGCATACAAGCTCCGTGACAGGGCATAGCCCACTGTGTCTATTATACAAGCTCCGTGAAAGGGCATAAGCCCAGTGAGTGCATACAAGCTCCATGAAATGGCACAAGCCCACTGTGTCTATTATACAAGCTCCGTGACAGGGCATAAGCCCACTGAGTGTATTATACAAGCTCCGTGACAGGGCATAACCCACTGTGTATATACAAGCTCCGTGACTCCAGTTCATAGTGATAAAGTAATATGGATCACGAGAATGAACCGAGAGAAGAGCAGAAACAACAAGCAAATGCTTGTATTGCAGCGGCTGGAAGTCCATCACTTTCATCTAAAGCTGATGCTCAAGGGCATAGAGGCTTTAAAAACTTAGGGAACCTGAAATAAAAAAATGTAGATTTCACAGGGGTAAAGACAAAAAAAAAACCTCTAAAGACTATTACTATTGCAGAGAAACAGAAAATTGGCAACATACCATTCACCACACGTAGCGGCAAGGAAAGACTCAGGCTTTGCCCTTTATTTCTGAGTGGTGGTTCTGCAACTGTCAGTGAGGCATCTTGTGCCTCTCATGATGATAAAAGACCTTTTCAATCAGACTATAGAAGTGTGAAAAAATGTAAAACCAATAAGGCAGTAGAACAAACTGTGTTTTTTGAAACACAACTGTCAGAAATCCCTGAGGAGAGTCTAAGTGGGTCCACGAGTGTCATTGCTATGTGTAAGCCTGACCTTTCAGAGAAGCCGCCCTCCACAGTTTCTTTTCCATCTTTAGTTGTGGGGATGAGCAGTATTGCCGAGGACATAGAAATTGAGGATGCCACCATGGAATTGCAAGAGGATGAGAGGAATATATGTGCAGCTGACGCTGGCACTAATGAGGATGTTGAGGATGAGGATATTATTTGTATAAGTCAGGCACCAGTGGAAGCAGCTCTTGGCCAAGATAAGAAGGCCATTGCCATGCCTGGGCATAGAACCAACAAATCCACATATTTTGTGTGGAATTACTTTTACCCAAACCCTGACAACGTTTGTCAAGCCATTTGTAGCCTCTGTGAGACCACAGTTAGTAGAGGTAGGGACGTTAAGCACCTAGGAACCTCTACGCTATTAAGTCATCTGCAGCGAGCTCATGACAGGTGTTTGATAACAGAAACTACTGCAAATAAAATAACAACAAGCAGTCCAGCATTAGCTAGATGCCTTCTCTCTACTAAATCCCAGCACCTGCAATCTCCACCGACAACACCTTCCTTCTCAGTATCCTCAGGAATGATCAGTGGTAGTACAACATCCAATTTGTTAGTGCTAAGTCACGGTGACTCCTCCAATTTCCAGGACACCTCAGAAGAAACTGAATCTTTGAGCGCTAGGCCTGCTGCTGCTGCTGCTGGTGGTGGATCTTCATCCCAGAAGTGGACCAAGAAGACTACTAGTAGTATACCTAAAAAACAATTGACTGTTAAAGAATCTCTTGCAAGGGGAAGCAAGTATGACAGCTCTCACCCTGTCGCACAGCGGATCACTGACGCCATGACAACTATGCTAATATTAGATCTGCGTCCATTATCCGCAATTAATGCAGTGGGATTTACACAGCTAATTGAGGTCATGTGTCCCCGGTACCAAATTCCATTTCGGTTTCATTTTACCCGAAAAGCCATTCCTCGGCTGTACCAGGATGTTAAACAGAACCTAATTATTGGCCTGCAAAATGCTATTGTACACACTGTCCACTTAACCACAGATATGTGGACAAGTGGTAGTGGACAAACTAAAGATTACATGACTGTGACGGCCCACTGGGTGGGTGAATCGCCTTCAGCAGCAGCAGTATCTAACAAACAACACCAGCTCATTCAGAGGCAGGCAACTCTGTGCATCACCGGATTCAATAAGAGGCATACCGCTGACAACCTCTTAGAAAAACTAAGAGATGTCATAGAAACATGGCTTACCCCACTTGGACTCTCCTCAGGATTTGTGATTTCTGCCAACGCTACAAATATAGTGAAAGCATTACAGCTGGATGAATTCCAACACATCCCCTGTTTTGCTCACACAATAAACTTAGTTGTGCAGGGTTTTTTAAAAAACGACAGGGGCGTGCAGGAGATGCTGTCTGTGGCCTGAAAAATTTCGGGACATTTTCAGCATTCAGCAACAGCGTGCAGGAGATTGCAGCACCTGCAAGAGCAGTTTAATTTGCCCTGCCATCAACTGAAGCAAGAAGTGGTAACGAGGTGGAACTCAACCCTGTATATGCTTCAGCGGATGGAGGAGCAGCAAAAAGCCATCCATAGCTATACGACAAGCCATGACATTGGGAGAGGAGGGGGAATGTACCTTACCCCAGCACAGTGGAGAGTACTTTCTGTCTTTTGCAAGGTGCTCAAACCATTTGAAGTTGCCACTTGTGAGGTGAGTGCTGACACTGCTAGCTTGAGTAAGGTGATTCCCCTGATTTCGCTTTTGGAAAAGCAGCTGGAGAAATTGAAGGATGAGATTAAACAAAGTGATTCCGCAAAGTATGCTGGACTGATAGATCAAGTCCTTTGTTCGCTTCGTCAGGATCCACGGGTGGCCAAGATCTTGAAATCTGATCATTATATTTTAGCAACCATTCTTGATCCTAGGTTCAAGTCATATGCTGTGTCTTTCTTTACAACTGACCCAGATCTTAAAAGAACCAAAGCGCTCCTGGTGAGCAAGTTGGCAGCTGAAGTGACACATGGCACTACGATGACGTCTCCTCCTTCGGTTTCTCCAGCAGCAGCCAGAAAAAAATGCACCTTTTCCAAAAGACCCAGTGGTGATGCAGATAACTCAAGTCAACATTTTGACATCTGGTCGGGTCTAAAAGATTTGCCCAACACCAGTGACACCTCTACCGTAACTCCATCTAATACGATTACCATCCAAAGAATGGTGGAGGATTATTTTCAGGACACCATACACGTAGACATGTCACAGAGTCCCTTTGAATATTGGAAGAAAAAAAAGGCAATTTGGAGACCCTTGTATAAACTGGCTTTGCATTACTTAAGCTGCCCACCCTCCAGTGTGTACTCGGAGCAAGTTTTCAGTACAGCCGGGAACCTTGTGAGCGAACGACAAAGGAGGCTACTTCCACAAAATGTAGAAATTTCACGAGGAAAACCTTTCCCGCCAATCACGTCACAGTACAGATACTTCTGTAATGGTGGATTCCAGCGGGGATGAACTGATATTGTGTGAGGAATCGGATGATGTACACACTGATGAGGGTGAGGATGGCAATGATGGTGACATCATGCCACTGTAGACCTGTTGCCTTTAGTAGATTGGAAGATTTTTTTTGTGGGGGCCCAAACAAACCAAGCACTTCAGCCACAAAGTGGCAGTACCCGTCGCTGAAATGCATGGTTTGTTAAAGTGTGCATGTCCTTTTTAAGATCCAACATAAAGGGTGGGTGGTAGGGCCCAAGGACAATACCATCTAGCACTACCTTTCATTTCTGCCACTGCTGTGTGGCATAGTTTCATAGATATGCTTTAAACTGTCGTGTCTGTGCCACTGCGCCGCTGTTCTGACGCTTGGTAACCAGCTCACTGCAACCCTTAGCCAATAATGGTGAAAACAATAATTTAAGCTGTGAGGTGGTCTAAATTGACTGTAAATGACTGGAAATGAATGTTATTGAGGTAAATAACACTCTAGGAAGAAAACAAAGCCCAATTTTGGAAAAAAATCCAAAGCCAGTCACCGCAGTTTGGCAAATCCAAATCCAAAGCCGGACGAGGAATTAGAACCAAATCCAAATCCGGCAAAAATGGTCCGGCGCACATCCCTAGTCCTAATGGGCGGGTTGTGCTGCGTCTATGAATTAGGGTGTCTGACCTTCTGATAATTAAATAATGATGGTATACAGTAGACGCGCTCAAAAAACCCTTTTGTTCTGGTGTGCAAATTAAAATGATAAAAGAAACAAGGTATCTATTCGAAACAAAGTAAACATGCAAAGAAAATTTGTATACATTAACAAAACGTAGCTCTGATCAATGTCGATGATCAATTAAAAAATGTCCAGACAGCTAAAACAGTAACGATGATAGTGAACACCTGAATAAGGTGTGGGGGGAGGGGGGAGGGGAGTTAGATCCTCCACAATGTTAAAGAAAAAAAAAAGTAAGGAAAGAAAAAATGGGAGACTGAAATAACTTGTTGCAGAATTTAGCACTTATAAGGAATAGACCTGATAGGTTGGTGTAAAGTTGAGAGGGTATGGAGACCACAATAGAAAGTCTTGGGGGGGTTTATGTCCTGGGTAGCTCAGTGTAGTGATAATGCGGCATCCCGCAATTTGATGATTACTAGTTAAGTAATGGTGTGCACAGATGTTGTTGCCTGGGATATGATTTTCAGGGTAGGAGTGCGGTACTGGAGTTACCGGGGGGTGGTTCTCTTTGACAGTGTCCTAGGTGTTGCGGTGCGCCAGTGAACGCCTGGACTGAACAGACAGAAACCGGCACTCTGCACTGGAAGGACCGCTGATGTCTATGGTGAGGATAAACCGGTTGTGGCTCGGGGAACCAGGCGCCGTTACCCCACTCCAAATTGAGACTTACCTCTTCAGGTCTCTACAGACCCTTACCGGCATGTAGTCTCGCGTATCTCCTCCTGTCGCTTCCGGGTCAGTCATGTGTGCGTGGCCCATCTGGTACCGCCGAGGTGTAAGATGTTCGTGGTCTCCAGATCTCCTCTCGGTTAGTGTGAATAGGTGTAGCTACAAAAGATATATATATTTACACAACACCTGGCGCTAATCAAATGGCAATTAATATAACTCAATATTAATTTTATCAGTAATGAAGCTGTTTAATTAATCATAGCAGCATAACACCATGTGAGCCCATGACAGCTCACCAATAAAGTAACATGTGTAGAGCAAACTAAAAATACATATATAGGTGATGCGCTAATTAAAAAGAGGTCCACAATCAATCAGAACACCATCATTCAGATTTCTTAATATCTAAAATTTTATATTACACATAAAACATCATACATACATATAACATAAGAACATTATATTCTTAAAAGCTTAAGATATATTACTGACACAATTCTATACAAAAAAATAAATAAATAAAGTCTATAAGGTTACAAATGCCAAGTGACTAAAAACCATAGCAGTTGTTATATATTTTTAGTCTCACCACTGTGAGAGTTTTAGAAGCAAAGTTTATGTAAGATAAACTGAGGTGCTGGATGGAAAGGATCCTCCTAGAATCCACGTTTTATGAGCTGCTGCTCCAATTTGAATATATATAAGTTGCAATATTAGAACATCTTTAGCCCATACATGCTTTTTCAGGGTGATCAGTGTTAACCCCGGTTGGGCGTTTTACTCACAGTCCCACAGACCACAGCCCAGGGAGGGACCGGGAACTTAGCCTGCTTTGTGGTCACGTCTCCTGTCACTGTGAGATCTTAGTATGCGGCAAGGTAATCCAGCTCGGGGCACTTTCCGGCCAGACACCGCCTCCATCTCTCTGGGTCACCAATCCACAAAAAGTGCACAGTCCACCAGTACATAAAGATGGTTTCCAATCAATAAAGAGGGCTACAGATGTCACTCAGCAAAAGTCTTTTTGTAAGTCACAGGTAATTCTCTAACATGTTTCGCTCCATCAACCGGGGTTTATGAAAGAGGTATAGTGCCGTGTAGGACTGTGTAAGGGATACACTTTGTTATTTCATGCAAATGTTCAGTTCTAGAAGCTTCTTCTATGAGGCGCAATTACTAGAACACATAATGGTGGCCCCTTTTCTCAACTCGGCATGAAACCAAATGCAAATCTTGCCCCTTTATTGATGCAACACTTCACACAGTTATATATCACAATAACGCTAACTTTTGGCACTGCAATAATTATATTCTACAGACAGAACTTATAACACTCTAACAAAAGAAAGGTGACCTCAGGGGCACAATAGTGAGACTGCTGCGTAATTCTACTCCAAAGATTTCGACACCATAAAGCCAACACACTGTGTTCTCAATGAAGTATTAAGTAATTTTCAAGGATATAATGCGGCTGGCTTCTTAGAAACTGTATTTTCTATGTTACATTAGGCTGCCCACGATGCAGTATAGCTCTCAATGCACAGCTCATATGTTATACTTATCTCTACATCCCACAAAACCATTTTTATCTTATTCGACTTTGTTAAGTGCATTAGGCAGATGCTCCTCACAACCTTATATGTTAATAGGCTAGAACGTTAATCTCTTAATCTCTCTGCAGTTGAGTCTTGAAGAAAAAAAAAAATCTCTTTGACACCAGTGAAATGTTATTAATGCAAAACGACCTTCCAGGACAAATCAGTTTCTTCAAGATAAAACAAGACTTGTGATTGCATCAGAGCGGTAGGCACGCAATATTTTATTTTCCCTGGAGCATAAATAAACCTGATTGTCACAATCTCTCCACATATTGTTAAGAAAGATAACATCGCTGGGCTATTTTTCTGTTTTATTTTTACTTGTGCGTATTTTTTATAATCAGAAATGCTGTAGAGCTTCCATGTATAGGTGTTACTGGAAGCAATGTAAGGATAATTGGATGAATCAGAAAATGAAATACTTTGGGATGAAAATCAACAAGGAAACAATTGTATGTCTAAACAAAAATATAGCATTGCTCAATTTATAATACATTCTTTCAAGCAAAAATATTGCGTTATGACTATGGTAAAACGCGTCAATGCCGAGCTGATGGCATCACTTATTGTGTGATGTTGTGCAGCTCTTTCTGTTCATTTGAGCTTATTTATATTGTTATGCAGAGGAATTGGGATGTCGATAAGGCAGTAACATTGGGAGTAGCTCATTGCTAAATGTGGGCTAGTTGCAGCTACTGTACAGTATGCGCCGTACTCTGTGGCCAAATGCAAAAAAATCTGACTTTATTTAGCAAGAATGAATTCCAAGAGGGTAAGGTGTATGCATTTAAGGAGACATTCTCAGTTTAGCTCAGTGGTTCCCAAACTTTTTTGAATCATGGCACCCTAGCGTATCAGCATTGCTTTCACAGCACCCCTAAGCCAAAGGTTTGTTATTGAGAAATTCAGAAAAAAATTGTAGTAAAGTGAAGTATATTGTGCTGACCTGTCATCCCTAGGCTCAGTTATGTGGTGGTGGATAGGTTTGCACTTCTGTTTGTCCACATATTTATATTACATTGACCATGAATAATTTGATTTGGTGCAGGATCACCACCTGAGGCACACCTACAAGTGTCCCGAGGCACCCCAGGGTGCCACGGCGCACAGTTTGGGGACCACTGGTTTAGCTGGTAAAATAGAACTGGAGATGCTAAGAGGGGGTGCAAGAAGGGATAAAACATTATATTGCTAGGCCCCATGACAAATATTGGTAAGGTCACTGCTCCAGCCTGCTGTGCCCATTTCTGCTCTTAAAAGAGAGTGAGACACTTTTGAGCATGTTTAGAAGAAACATCCACTCTGCGATCACAGCAGGGACCTTGAGGGTCTGGTGGTAGTGATTATGATCGAGATGAATGGGCATAGAGCTCAATCTGCATAGGAATATAAACAAGGGGAAGTGAATTTGCGCAAATAACTTCTATTGGCCCATGCAGCTACGTCTTTCCTAGCTTGAATGTGCAGCACGTGATTATGCAAAGCTTAGCACACAGCCTGAGAAGGGCCTGCAAGACCACAACCTCATACACTGAGCAATTTACCCCATGGTCCAACCAAATATAATTCATCTGCAGGGGTGTTCAAGGCCAGATTAACAATGGTGTGGATAGATCTTCAGACCCAGGCCACCAGATAAAATGTCATTAATTTACAGATACATAGTCTATAGTTCCCTGCTATTATAACAGACATGGGGATAGATGTACTAAGCCTTGCAGAGAGATAAAGTGGAGCGAGATAAAGTACCAACCAATCAGCTCCTAACTGCCATTTTTCGAACACAGCCTGTAACATGACAGATAGGAGATGCTTGGTTGGTACTTTATCTCTCTCCAAGGCTTAGTACATCTAACCCATAATTTCAATAGCAGTTGTTTATCTCACTTTTTTTTAGCAATCTGCAGAAGAAATCTAACCTCTGGTTTCTTTCAATTATGTGCAAATATTCCCTTTCAATAAGAAAAGGCATATGATAATTTGGATTATTATTATTATTATTATTATTAGCGTTTAGTTAATTTTCCCACCGTACAGATCAAAAATATAAAACAGGTCTACCAAAGTAACAAAATAACATATATACATAATTACCTAGGGGCAAATATAATTGGGCACAAGGTTTAGCGAGGAAAAATCCTTGCGCCCAATTTAGAAATACTGCGGGTATGCGCGCTACCACTACCCACGGTATTCAATGAAACAAATAGTGGTCGCGGGGTTTTTAGCTCTGAAATCCCTGCGCTGCATAAATAAAAAAAAATAAAAAACTCTTCACTCACCCGGCTGTGGGTCTCCGCACTCCCGGTGGCCTCCCCTCTCTCTTCTTACTGGAGAGGGGGCTGCTGGGAGTCCCTGGGGGCTCCTGGGAGGCTCCAGGAGCTGGTGGGAGGGGCAAGGGCTGCTGGGAGATATAGTTCTCTCAGCGCCCATTCTGGGGGAGGGCCACACATACACCTGGGGTCACACACATACACTCATGCACACACACACACAGGCACTCATACACACTTACAAGCACCACACACACTGACATATTCACCCTGCTGCAGAAGAGCCAGCTCCCGACGCTGGATGCAGAATACAGCACTTCGGAAGGTGAGTAATTAAGGAATAATTAAGCTACTTGGAAACTTCCAATTGCTTAATTAGTCCTAAGGGGGGTTCCACCGGGCTGCCACAGCAAGTCCCACTGATTTATCCTAAACATAAAGATTTTAGGTTATATCACGGTTGCTCTGGAGGTGCGTGAAAAAAATCCTCCCGACGTGAAAAAAAAACAAACCACGCACCTAATTGAATAGCAAAAAACCTCCACCTGCAGGAAAAACGTGGAGCGGGTTTTTTTTGCTATTCTCGCACCCAATTGAATATGCCCCCTAAAGTGAGAGATAAAAAAAGAGGAGGGAGGGCCCTGTTGGAGATAGCTTAGATTGTAAAGTGGCAGTGTAATGAGGGGAGATATTGAGGAGATACAAGGAGTTTAAGGATGCAGGAGGGAAATAACAGATCAGGCAGAGATCCAGTAAGAGAGTTTTGAGTGAGCGTTTGAAGCAATGGAGGTTGGTAGAGAGTTGGATAGAGGGAGAGTGTTCCATAGATTAGGAGCAGCATCGTAAGAAGTCTTGGAGGAGGAAGCGACAGGTGGTAATCAGAGGGGAGGAGAACCGCCAGCTATCTGCTGACTAGAGAGAGGGCAGGAGGCCCTGTAGAGTGAAATGGGGCTGAGAGATAGGAGGGAGTGGAGATTGTAATAACTTTATAGTTGAGGAGGGTAAACAGCATTCTGTAGAGGAAAGGGAGTATAATCATAGGCATGTTACATTAGGGTGTACACCACCGGAAGAACATTTCTAGCTCTGCTTATGGGTTGTCTAGAACCAGTCAGGGTGCAAGTCTAGCATTACCTTAAAGTCATCAATTCACTTCTTATCATAATTAAACCCAATCATTCAAATATCATGTCCCATACAATATTCCCACATTATTCCACATCTTGCTTACCCATGACCTTGCAAGCGGCTACTGCTCTCTTCTACTACAACAGATGTGTACACTTTACATCTTCATCTCGGGTACTTTCTTAAACTTTGCTGAACTCACAAACTTGAGGATTGCAGTTCAGTTGAGAAGCACTGCAGTTATAGTGGTCCTTTTATTTTCCTGTTTTTTCATCTTCTTTGTTCTAAAGAATGAGACGTCGCTCACGATCTGTCAATGATTTCAATTCCTGGAACCATCTCCCCCTCTCTTTCCCCTGCTGGCTGCAGCAGTTTACTTACAGAAGTCACTCACACACACTGAGAGCCTGAGACAGTGCACAGTACTTCTGACAGGCTGACAGCTGCTGCCTGAGTCAATGACTGACGCCTGCCAGTGCGCCACAATTAAAGGATGTGTAATCCTCCTAAGAGGAGCAGCATGCTCCTCCTCCTCCTTATAGCCTAGCACAGGAGGTGAGACATAGCGGGCTGGTGGGCGGGTATGCGCCACATCGCTCACATACTCATCGTCAGAAGGCATTGGGAGGCGCAACAACTGTGCCTATGTTTAGACCGGTCAGTAATCCGTCCTGACCAGTTGTCCTGACATTAATCGGTGGTGATCACTGCAGGCATGTGTGAGGGGGTGCCTGTGCCGGTTATACAATCGGACACCCCTACACCAATTGGGGAGAAACCAATGCGAAGTGGTCCAGTTGGATCCTTGCCACGTTTTAGGAGGTTAGGGTCCCGGTCGGACCTCCCGTTGGTGTCCCCTGGGCAGAACTTTGACCCAGGAAGCCTGTTCTGAGCCTTTCACTGGATGGAATTGGACAAAAACTTCACAGAATGGTAACATTGGATCCAAGAAGACATACTAGGGGGTTGAGCTCCTGGTCGGATCTCCCGTTGGTGTACGCTAGGCAGAACTTTGACCCGGGGAGCCTGCTCTGGGCCTTCCACTGGATGGATTTGTATGAAAACTTCACAGAGTGGTGGCAATTGGTCTAGCATACCCAATGGAGTGGTTTGGGTCCCAGTCAGACCTCATGCTGGAGTGCGTCAGTTAGACACAGGGAGTCTGTGCTGGCCCTTCCACTGGATGGATTTGAACGACATCACATAATAAAACTTAATAACTCTAAGATTTAAACCCGGGCAACGCTGGGTACTTCAGATACTATTATACTATAAGAGAGTGTCGGAATTATGTCTTTTTTAGATAATGTAGATTTTGATTTATGAATGTTGAAAATGTTAATAATCTGCAAATTTTATGAACATATAAAACCTATTCAGGCCAGGAATGAGATATTTAAAAAAAATCAAACAAACAAACAAAAAATAACATTTTGTTCAGAACATTCCATTATATTTATTGATTAACATTGCTCAAATTGCTGAAATGATTTTCAGACATGCGCGTGCTAGATCTCTCCTGTTTGGGAACACACAGTAAAATAACTTTCCTTGTCGCTACTAACAGGATGGATAATTGTTATCTTTGGGTCTGATTCTGTAAGCATCGTAATTGCAAAGCTGCACGAAAACATATACTGTAGTGTGTAGTGCACTCAGGAAGCTTTGCAATTGCGATTCTTGCAGATATGGTAATGCAGCAGGAGGCATCATGCCTCCTGTGCATTACTTATACTAGCTGCATTGTCCAACACAGCATTGGTTAATCTGCGTACCAACGGCCGGCTGCGGTGACCCATTGGGTCCCGCAGCTGACAGCCACAGTTTAGGGGAAGAGGCCAGGAAATCTCCGTCAGCTGACAGAGATCCTGGCTTCTCCCCTCCCCCGCAACGGTGGTAACACGCCTCCATTTCAGGAAATGGAGGGCACCGCCGCCCCCTCCCCTCCCACAAACGGCAGCAGAATGTCAATCATTGACAGTCTGCTGCCAGTTTGCGTGCGGCCTCGCAGACCCGTGCTGCACATGCGCAGAACGGGTCTGGCGCCTGCACAAATTCCCAAACATCGGGAATCTGTGTTCAGCATGTAAAGTATGTCCTCTGCTGACACATTTCACTTCACAGATTTTTGAATTCACAGAAATGTACATTTGAATAGTTTGACATATCTCTTTAACAGCTACTGTGAGCTGATAACTTCTGCCTAAGAAAACAGCACATAACATAATATTAGACATTTAAGTTTATTATTTGAGACAAATTCATTCTGAGTCAGCCGCCATGTCCTCCTGCCTCATAGCTATAGCTGTAGCTATTCGCTCCATATCTACCTACAGCCATGGCCAAAAGTTTTGAGAATGACACAGGTATTGGTTTTCACAAAGTCTGCTGCTTCATTTTTTTTTATAGCAATTTGCATATACTCCAGAATGTCATGAAGAGTGATCAGTTGAATTGCAATTACTTGCAAAGTCCCTCTTTGCCATGACAATGAACTTAGGGCCTGATTCAGACCCGCTTGCGAACACTGAGCACTCGCAAGCGGGTCGATGGTGCCCAAGTGCGCATGTGCACGACGGAGGCACCTCCGTCGTGCGTATGCGCGAGACCCGAATAACGACGGCCAAGCCATCGTTAAGGGTTTCACACCAAAGGGGGCGTGATGTCGATGGTGATTGACAGCATGCCCCCTTTGGTGGGCATGCTGGGGGCGTGACTGCCAGACGGAGGCATTCCCATGTTAAAGCCTACCGTCTGGGTCCGGCCCCACTGACATCACTAGTGATGTCAGTGGGAGTGCTTTTGGCTCTGATAGAGCCAAAAGCACTCCTGGGCTTGTGGCAGCGAGACCCTACCGCAGGGTCTCGTCGCAAGCCCGATCATCATTTTGGCCGCTCGGTATAGCTGTGGGTGGTCACCCACAGCTATGCGTGCGGCCAGGAGGCCGCTCCAAAAAGGAGCAGGGACGGCCCTGATTCAGAGCAAGCGCTCTGTCCGAGCGTCCGGCTCTGAATCAGGGCCTTAATCCCAAAAATAACATTTCCACTGTATTCAGCCCTGCCACAAAAGGACCAGCTGACATCATGTCAGTGATTCTCTCGTTAACACAGGTGAGAGTATTGACGGGGACAAGGCTGGAGATCACTCTGTCATGCTAAGTTAGAATAACAGACTGGAAGCTTTAAAAGGAGGGTGGAGCTTGAAATCATTGTTCTTCCTCTGTTAACCATGGTTACCTGCAAGGAAACATGTGCAGTCATCATTGCTTTGCACAAAGAGGGCTTCACAGGCAAGGACATTGCTGCTAGTAAGATTGCACCTAAATCAACCATTTATCAGATCATCAAGAACTTCAATGCTCTCTGACTCCTGGGGGTAAATTTACTAAAGTGAGAGATTTCAAAGTGGAGATGTTGCCCATAGCAACCAATCAGATTCTAGCTATTATATTCTAGAAGGTGCTAGTTAAATGTTAAGTAGAATCTGATTGTTTGCAATGGGCAACATCTCCATTTCTAAAAACTGTCACTTTAGTAAATCTACACTCTGGGGTCATACCTACAAATTCTAAAATACAAAGCGACCCCCAAACCCCTTTTTCTACTCCCTTGAAAACACTCTTTCATCGCCATGCGCATCAGAGATACCTCCTAGCATTCCTGTCAGTCAGGACAGGAGTCGAGAGTGTCAGGGTGGCAGGACAGTCCCACAGAATCTTATGTAATTCCTGGTATTGGATAATAAACAGGGTAAAATAAGGCATCTTTACTGCAGACTGATTTTTACTAGTGTTGAAGCGATGCTTCGTTGCTTTCCAATGATTTCTAGTGTCAGGTCCATTTACATACATTTTATATGCAAGTAAAATACATAAATCAAATGGATATAATTCCCTAAGTCTATTTGTAGTTTATTAATCATTCCATTCCCTAAGCAGAGTTGACATCATTATGCACCTTTGCTGCTGAGTCGATGTTATCTAACCCCATCAATCACTACACTGCCTCCGAAGACCTGGGAGCACTACAACTCCCCTCATGTCAGGTTTACAGAACTTGGTAATAATGTACGAGGGTGGTTCAATATGTAAGGTTTAAAAGAAAGAACCTGGCGCTAATACTATAATAAATAAAAAGTAAATTGGTATGAAAATATAATAAGTCAAGCAGCAAAGACTCAGTGCCTGATTCAAAGCCGCTCGTAAGCGGCCGCTTGTTCGCTCTGAGAGATGTTCGCACAACTGCGCATGCGTATGGGTCGTAATGCGCATGCGCCAACCAGTCATTGCGGTCAGAAATCGTGCGCTCGCAAAACAGCGAGGGGCTGCTAATTTGATTTACAGAATGTACCGTTTGTGGGTGGTAACGGGAAGGTGCTTGAAAACGGGGGAGCGGAGATTCGAACGCAGGCGTGCCTAACGGTAAAAAGGGCATTTAATGGGAGTGCATAATTAGTAAAGGAGCATCATCGACCACGTCACTTGGTTGTCTTTTAGCCTGAACTGCTCGCAGTGATAGCGGTAAGAAAAACCTACCACAAGCACTGCGAGCAGTTCAGATGCCTTTCGATGTACCCGATTAATCTAATAAATACCGGAGATGACGTGTGATGCGAACGGCAAAGGGGTGTCTTTACAAAATAGCGAGCGCATTTTTAGTTCGCTCGCTCAGACATAGAGGCGTCAACAAACTGCAAAGAGCGAGCGCTCAATTTAAATAGCCGGCCCCTTTTTTGGAACGACCATCCGCAAATAGCGCCCGGGTCTGAATCAGGCCCTCAGTGTGCTTGTGGTTGCACACACACAAACAAACATCTATAGGCCAGGTGTTCCACAATGACAACAGAAAATATACCCTTGCGCTAATTAATAAAAGTAAGAGCTAGTATAGAAAATGTCATAAGTTTCAAAATATATAAACACATTTATTATCATATGTACATTAAAATATGTTTTTCATTGACCGGTCCACAACAGCACGTTTAACACTAAAATAGCACATATAGATCAATCTCTCAATAATATGGAAAATAATTAATATGTTTGAAGAAACAATATAAACTCAGGATCCAAATATTATTAATAATAACATTGTAGGAGGTGGATATATATAAAAAACAAAAACATTAATACCAAATGATCACTGTGCCCACACAAAAAATCACGTGGTAATTGTGAAAAGTGTTCTTTTCTTTGCATGAGAACAAAAGTTTTTCAGTCTGCGTGGATAAATGTTGCAATCAATTGAGGACAAATGTCCGATGTAAATCTCCAAGCAGTTCGTAATAGGGACCTGTGCCAAAAGTAATATTAGGTCTCCTCTTTGCGCGATCCACTTGTTCCCTCTAGACTGGTCGAAGGAAAAAGGTCCGGGGGAGGGGAGTGTCTTTACTGTTAGACAGGGGATTCTCCAAGCTCATACCTGTCCAGTTTACAGTGTCCTCAATGGGCAGCAATGTATCTCTGCCTCGACCCCGCTGAGCAGATCCCATCTGGCAATACCAGGTAAACGTCTGTGTCTCCGGAGCTTCCGGCAACAGCAGCACACGTGTGGGTAACACAGACTTGATCCTACGGTCCACAGATAACCTCTTTTAATTATTAATAATTAATTTCCTTCTTTGGACAAGCGTTTTATCAGATGCCCCAAACAATCTGAAAGGGAATTAACTTTACCCATCAGAGAAAATAACTTTACCCCAGTCCTCAGCACTCCAATCCCTGAACTTTTTGTAGAATATCAGTCTGTCCCTGATGTTTTTCCTCTAGAGAAGTGACTTCTTTCCTGCCCTTCTTGATACCAGGCCATCCTCCAAAAGACTTTGCCTCACTGTGCGTGAAGATGCACTCACACCTGCCTGCTGCCATTCCTGAGCAAGCTCTGCACTGGTGGTGCCCCGATCCCACAGCTAAATCAACATTAGGAGACGGTCCTGGCGCTTGTTGGTCATTCTTGGGTGCCCTGAAGCCTTCTTCACAACTATTGAACCTCTCTCTTTGAAGTTCTTGATGATCCGATAAATAGTTGATTTAGCTGCAATCTTACTAGCAGCAATATCCTTGCCCGTGAAGCCCTTTTTGTGCTAAGCAATGATGACTGCACGTGTTACCTTGCAGGTAACCATGGTTAACAGAGGAAAAACAATGATTTCAAGCTCCACCCTACTTTTAAAGCTTCCAGTCTGTTATTCTAACTTAATCAGCGTGACAGAGTGATCTCCAGCCTTGTCCTCGTCAACACTCTCACCTGTGTAATGGTGCATGCACACGGTCAGATTTTTCTTCAGATCTGAAGGATAACGATTTCTTAGATCATTCAATCGTTCATATCTGAAGGAAAATCTGACATATCTGACATGTTTGAACGAAGGACGATGCGCATTCCCGATGGTCAGATAACGATATCTGACATCTGCTGTCTTTGCAGTCAGACTTGGATGATTCCATTCATTTTAATGCAGTCAGAAATCGTTCAATCGTTCAAATCATTCAAATCTTTCGTCAAATCGTTCAAATCGTTCATCTGACACATCTGACAAATCTGACCATGTGTATGCTCCATTAATGAGAGAGTCACTGACATGATGTCAGCTGGTCCTTTTGTGGCAGGGCTGAAATGCAGTGGAAATGTTGTTTTTGGGATTAAGTTAATTGTCATGGCAAAGAGGGACTTTGTAATTAATTGCAATTCATCTGATCACTCTTCATGACATTCTGGTGTATATGCAAATTGCCATCATAAAAACTGAAGCAGCATACTTTGTGAAAACCAATACTTGTGTCATTCTCAAAACTTTTGGCCATGGCTGTATGTACAAGTTGAATAAATTTACGCAATGAGAGGTCTTGTTACCTTATTTATTGAACCACCCTCGTCACTTTTAAATTGCAAGTACTCCTCTACATTAAATATTGACTTGTTTACGTACAATTAGCTGTCTTAACATCCAGAGATTGTCAGAAAGCAGCGTAATAATGTAATCGTCAGTGATTAGCAATAGCAACCGATACCCTGGAGACCAGCTACTCAGTGTCACCTTGAATGGTATTATAATGTAATTCCCAGTATTATTACTATTTTCATCCAACGCTGCATAACCACAATTCCATCGTCACACCCTCTCTGAACTTTGGCGCCCCTTCAGTTGCAAGTGAAGGTATGAATGAATTGAATATAACTCAGCATGGCCCATACTTGGATACTCTTAGGGCCTAATTGAGACCCGCTCACGAGCGCTCGCAAGCGGGTCGATGTTAGCCTAGTGCGCATGCGCGTGACAGAGGCGGCTCTGTCGTGCGCATGTGCGAGACCCGGATAGCGACGGGCAAGCTGCCGCTATGTGTCTCGCTACAAAGGGGGCGTGCTGTCGATGGTGAGTGACAGAGTCTCGTCGCAAGCCCGATAGTCGTGATGGTCTTGACGATCGCGACCAGGAGGCCGCTCTAAAAATTTAGAAGGATGGCCCTGATTTAGAGCGAGCGCTCTGTCAGAGCATCCGGCTCTGAATCAGGGCCTTAGTTCTGAACAATGTGCAGTGTAAAAACAAGCAGGATATGCTTTTCAAATAGGTGCACGTTCTACCCAGCATCTTAATGCCAAATTCCACAGGTAAATAAATGCCAATGTGCACGGCATCTAAATCTGTGAGGCGGTGAGTCTGGCGTTTGGGGAGCGCTGGGCAAGACCCCAGAAGATCCAAGAATGAAATAAAAAGGGTGTGAAACCACGCCCCGTTCCCGGAACGCCCCATGCTTCCATATGTTGGAGGTATGTACTTAGCACAATATTTACTTTTTGAGGGGCGTCTGTTCCAGCATATTTCTACATTTCATTGTAAAAACAAAGCTGCTTAGTATTTGTTTGCTACCTGTAAAAGTAGATAGTATTTTCCCTGCATGCAAAACTAAATAAATAAATAAATGCAATGGCACCAACATGGTTTGTTCCAAGGGCAAATTGCTCCTTTTTGTTCCTTTTATTCATTTGCTCCTGCGGCATGGAGGTTCACCTAGACAGTAACGTGCAGCGCGCTTAGAGGCGCCTAATCAGCAGCAAAAGTGTCTCTGGAAATTATTTGAAATGTTGCCATTTATGATCATGCTGTAAAACATGATGGTCCAGGTTTGTGACTAGCAAACACTTTTATGGCCTATTTTTCTTGCTATAAAATGTTTCCTCTCCGCTTACGGAGCAATTTACCAATACGACCTTTTTAAGTTCTTCAGTTAATGGAATGAGAATGTAAATTTTATAACGTTCAGTATGCAGAGCCTAGTACTATATGTGGACAGTGTGTCAATCAGGGCCACAATGAGGCCGGAGCAACCAGTACAGCTGCCCTGGAGGCAGCCCCAGAACTTGCCCAGCCCAAGGGCTTGCTCAGCCTTAAGACTTGACCAGGACTCTCTGCGGCCTCTCTACTGAATGCGCCAGTACTCTAATACTGTGTAAGCCAAAGAAAAAGTATGACAGTACTAGGTGTTTGAAAACTAGAAATTAATTGTGGATTCAGATAATGGAAATATTTACATTATTAATTATTTTGCCATAGAAATTAAACCCGCTTAAGAAAATTTCTTGACACATAAACTAAATAAAAATTATATTTAATCATCACATAAATAAAAAAAAAATATATATATACACATATGTCATCATGAACAATCAGTGGTGGTAGATACGACCCTTGGATAGAGCAGGACACACCTACTCAGTAGCGCTATAATTATACTGCAGTAAGGTTCTTAAAATTCTTTTTTCAAAGGTAGTCAAATGTGGCACTAGACCAGGGTGGCTCCTTGGCTGGGAGGTAGGTGGGGGAGGGGTCACCACTCACTAGGGTTCTTTCTCTCCAGGGGGACCCTGCACCACACACCCTGCACCCATAGCATACTTACCTCTCCGGAGTCCCACATCGGAGCGGGGGTCCGGTGCTCTAAAACGAATGGAAAATGTCCACCATGGCAATTTTCCCGTCATTTGCGCATGCGCAGTACAGGGAAAATGGCCGCCGCTGCCATTTTACCGGTGACCTGTGCAAACTCTATAGACTCTGGATGCACTCTAGTGCCCAGAGTCTATAACTCCGGCGCTGGCCGCGCACAACTCAGTGCGCTGCCGGCCACCGGACAGAGAGGAGGGGGCCCGTGTCGGAGACTGCACACAGGCCCCCTCCTCTCTAGAAACGCCCCTGCCCAGAGCCCTTTCTTCACCAGAGCCGTTTAGTTACGGCTACGGTGGTACAGTGGGGGAGGTGACCCTATTCATCATGGGGTTATGCAGGGCCATCGAGAGCCAACAAGGGCTCAGGTACTGGGGGCATGGACAAATACAGAGACATGGCCACGAGCCCTCCCTAAAAGTACATAACAATACTATGTGCAGCGCCACTTTGCTGCATAGGAGACCATTTGTCCAACAAGCCCGGGTCCAGGTAATTACCACATATCCCCAGCTCAGTGCCCCTGGGGGTGGGGGGCTATTAGATTACTAAGGAACATGAATCTGGTGATACATTATTTAATATCTCACACTTATTGGGAATAAGCATGATGAGACAGTAGCATTGCAATGACAAACATTTACTCAGTGCAGGTCAGATGTGATACATGGCTTATAGGAAGTGTAATACCGGGCATATAGGAGCTGGTATCTAGAGAATCAGAGCAAATGTCAGCCATTGGTTCTCTCCAGACACCTACCTTTATTCTGGCTAACACAAAAATCTGTTATTACAAAAATAATATCTATTTGAAATCTGCTCTTCTGCCTCAACCCTGCACACAGTTGACAACTATTAGAGCTTATGTTCCTGAAAAGAGTTTTGCTACAGTACCATAGGTTCTTGGTGAATGAGGGTAAGTAGCAACGCTGCCCTCCTGTGGCCACGCCCTCTCAGCACCCAGGCCCACATGAATTCTAGACGGCACTGGCACAGCCTTATCTGCCCTGGATACGAACCACACAGTATTGTGATGGTGGCTAAACCTATCTACACTGTTATGTCTCCACCAGGACAGCTTCTTTTTGGATGCCATGTTCTGACTGGGGCTTCTTGGTAAATTGTCCCAAGCATCATCTCTTACCTCTGAGAATAGTGGAGTTAAGAGATGATATTTAGCATTAGTCATATTAGTCTTATATACATTCCTCTCACTTTTTAAAGAGGGTGAAAAAAACAGCAGCCATAGGAAGATAATAATGTTACATTAAATGCAGCAGGTTCCTCCGGCAGCACCTTATAGTGATTAGAGGCTGTTATCAAACTGATGCAGGAAAACTGTGATGCCCAATGCACCTGAATGATATGATCGGACATCCAACGTTTTAATAGCTCGTATCAATACCAGTGGGTATTGAATTCTATGCCCGATGGGGGTAGAGTGCCTTTGGAATGGTCAGGTGAAGGCACTTCCCCACCAGAGTCTTTTATCATTTTTCCTGACACCCCATAGCAATACACAGGGAAAAATAGGGAAGGTAGTCTACAGTAATATATGGTAATGTGCACAGCTAAATACCACGGTGATAAACAGTGGCACGTCACAGGGAACTGACTACCCCCCGTAGTGTGTAAACCATAAATGCCTCTTATAGAATGACTTTTTCTCTACTCATGAACTTTTTATTCATAATATATTTCTCTGAACTAAAGAGGCTTTTGGACTGGCAGTACTGCTCCATGTGGGTGAGAGATTTATATGGGCGCAATGCGCTAGGCATCCGGAAATGTTCTTACTTGTAGAACCAGGCATACAAATGACACACAGTTTCTGATATAGGCACTGCGCTTTTAATGGATGCCTCCCACTAAGAAATCTACTGATGTGTGCTATGTAGAAAGGAAACACAGTGATATCATAATACGCTGGTACAATTTTACCATATTTACTCTTTTTGGAGTTATTGGAGCAGCAGAGGATTGCATTTGGACTCTGTACAATGATCGTATTGTCTCCCATTGTACAGCTGCTTGTTTATTTAATGTAGTGAGAGAAAAATTCAATTTCCCTGAGAGCCGTGTTCACTCAGTGAATCCTGGGTAAAGACAGCAATAGATATACAACATGAGATTTATGTAAATTATGTTTAATGAGAATCTGTAATAGAAAAATATACCTTATTTCAGGGATGGTCCTGCACATAGAGCCGCCTGAGGGAGCACTCTTATCTCTGGCACAGATCAACGGATTTCTCAAATGTACACTGTGAATTCTAAAGAGTAGAGTTTGGATGAGGCTAAATAATAGAATTCCTTCTAGTATCATTAGCGTACAGGATCTCAGCTGCGAAAGCATTAGTGTCCATTCCTGAATCAGGCCCTCTAAGCGGTAACCATCGCAGTGCCACTCATACGCATGGGCAGATTGAAAACACAATGGCGATTTTTTACGCAGATCGAGTGTTTTTTTGCTGTTGCACATGCGTCAAAGTTACACTATGCATGCGCTGCGATTGTCTTGCGAATCTGCACGCACAGACGATTGTCTTGCGAATCTGCACGCACAGACGATTGTCTTGCGAATCTGCACGCACAGAGAACCCATTCGCAAGCGAGTGACAGGTAGTCAGCGTTTTGGGGAGGTGACGGTGGTGGGGTCAGAAAAACGCAGGTGTGACTTACCGTTTAAACACCATTACATGGGCGTGCATAAATTAGCCATGGCAATCTGCTGCGCAGCATGAGAGCTCTCTGCGTGTCAGGAGAGCCGCTGTATTTAAGACAGGACAGACTTGCTGCAAGGGCTGCATAACTGGTCGATGTGCGTCAATGTTACCGATATTTACACTGGTGAGCGACGTCGGTGTTCCTATGCTCGGGTAAGATTTGGAACTATTAGCATATTTTAGCAGCTGAGATCTGTGCGAAATCGGAGCTGCAATCGCATTAGCACCCATCTCTGCAGCCCCAGAAGCAGCCATAATGTCTTTAAAACGTGGGAAGAAACCATAGGATGCATGTTAACCTGGAGAGAACATATAAACCAGATTCAGGGAAATATAATGTATTGAGATTTGTCTTAACCACAGAATTTCAGTGATTGTTGCAGAGGTTTAATGCAGCAATTTTTTCCAAAGACAAAAAGAATGCCATGTGTTTGTATATACTCCCTGTGCTTGCGTGGGTTTCCTCCGGGTACTCCGGTTTCCTCCCACGCACCAAAAATATACTGGTAGGTTAATTGGCTCCCAACACAAATTACCCTAGTGTGTATGTGTGTGCGCATGTGATAGGGAATATAGAGTGTAAGCCCCACTGGGGCAGGGACTGATGTGAATGGCCAAATATTCTCTGTAAAGCGCTGCGGGATATGCGTGGTATATAAATAACTGGTAATAAATAAATAAATATTATTTATAATAAATGATGCTTTACATCCTGCATCAAAGCGCACTGAAAATCATCTGTGGACAAATCAAAACACATTACAGTTCCCCCACTGACTGCTGAGCTAACCACATCTCCAGCATGCTGCCCACCGAATGGGTAATCAGCGGAGGTACAGGTAAAAGACGGGACGCATTCAGAACTGGTTTTTATGCAATTTTAAAACCACCTTTTATCGGATGCAATTTTGAAACGCAAACCACAGAATTCATTCATTAGCAGTTTGCATAAAAAACAAATCCATTGTGTTGCTGTTTTACAAGACGCAAAACACGTAGTTTACAGCAAACCTGAGTGCAGTTTAGTACAGAACAAACAGCAAAAAGTTTCCTACTGATTTAATTTTTGCAATGTATCCAATTATGACTAATATTTATCTTTCAATGGCAAAGATTTCCATGTCCAATAGACCAGGAGCAAGTTAGCTTGTTGGTGACTACCAGTTGTGTATATACCACAACCATAGCATACCAGTTCTGTATGCTATGCGTGTGGTACAAAAAGGTGACGTTCAGTATGTAGACCTGATCTGAATGCTGTCATTCAGTATGTTGACATAGACAACATGTCGGCATTCACAATGTCGACATTTTTATGAATGTTGGCATTGTAAATATCGAAAGTCAGCATGTCGACAATGTGTTTTTGCATTGACTTACCAACTAACCATAACTCTAGCCGCAGCCTAACACTAACCGCAGCCTAATCCTTACCACAGCCTAACTTTAAACCTAGCCCTAACCGCAGCCGAACACCAACCCTAAACCTAACTGCAGCCTAACACTAACCCTAAATCTAACCATAACCACAGCCTAACACTAACCGTAAACCTAACACTAACTGCAGCCCAAAAGTAACTACACACCAGACGATTCTTTTGTATGATTTGGTCGATGCCGACGCATCGGAACGACAGTACTGTGTTGATTATTTAGTGAAGAGAAAAAATATAGTGAAAAGAGAACCTATAGCCTGGTTTTGTAATCATTCCCTTCCTAAGAGCATGACAGGTGACTTTGTGATTTGTACTACAAATGTGTGTGTTAAGGTGGGTACAGTACGCACTGCACAGATATAGCTGCAGATGATGCTCATTCATACACTGAACGACCATTATCTGGTTCCAGACATGGGGGACGTGTCCCGCCCCACTCCCCACGGCCTCTGCTCCATCTGTATGGGCGGTCAAGAGACTGCTGAGCAGCACAGCCGAAGCGATATGTCTGTGAGTGACGTCGTTCACAGACATATCGCTGGTACACACTGGCCAACGGGGTGGGGGGGCGCCAGAAACTTTTTGTGCAGGTGGGAGCAAAATTTATAGTTACGCCACTGACTGCAGTCTAACCCTAAACCTAACCGTGACTGCAGTCTAACACTAACCCTACCCTCAGCCTAACACTAACCCTAAACCTAACCCTAATCACAGCCTAACACTAACCCTAAAACCTAGCCCTACCCACAGCCTAACACTAACCCTAAACCTAACCCTAATCACAGCCTAACACTAACCCTAAAACCTAGCCCTACCCGCAGCCTAACACTAACCCTAAAACCTAGCCCTACCCGCAGCCTAACACTAACCCTAAAACCTAGCCCTACCCACAGCCTAACACTAACCCTAAACCTAACCCTAATCACAGCCTAACACTAACCCTAAAACCTAGCCCTACCTGCAGCCTAACACTAACCATAACCACAGGCTAACACTAATCCTAACCCTAACCGCAGCCTAACACTAATCCTAAAACCTAACCCTAACCGCAGCCTTACCATAAACCTAACACTAACCATAACCGCAGGCTAACACTAAACCTAACCCTAACCGCAGCCTAACACTAACCTAATCGCATATAACACTTACCCTAAACCTAACTGCAGCCTAACACTAACCCTAAAACCTAACCCTAACTGCAGCCTAACACTAACCCTAACCCTAACCATAGCTTAACACTAACCCTAAACCTAACTGCAGCCTAACAGTAACCCTACACCTAATGCTATCCACAGCCTAAAGCTGGGTACACACTTGTCCAATCTAGAGGAGATCCGACTCCCGACCGATGGCTCTGCCCAAATTTGGTGTGTACCTGCCGCCGACAGAACTGCAGACCCGATCATGGTTGCCTGTCGGGTCTCCTGGTTTTTAAACATGCTTAGAAACTAGGAAAACCGACCGCTGACCAGGCATCCGATATTGTAGTGTGTAGGCTGCGGAGACCGGAGCTGGTAACTGATCTCCAGTCCTGGCAGCCCAACACACCATCAGCGTGGCAGTGGTGCGGGGTCTGGTGGGATCCCACACTGTCCGCCGCTGATGCTGGACGCGGTGGGAGACAGCAGTGAGTGACAGCGATATACGCTATACAGAGTTCAGCAGTGGGCAATAGCGTGGATTCCCATTTCAAAATTGGCGTTGCGTTGCCATTTTTAAAATTCAAAATGGCCGCAGCAAGCCAATCATGGCTCATCGCGTCATCGCCCCGCCCCCTTGTGCCAGCTAATATTAGCCAGTGCAAGTCGGCAGGAGTCATTCCAGCAGCAGAGGAGGAGGTCCTAAAGGGTGAAGACGCCGGGAAGTTCTGGTTGGGTGGCGTCCATGCAAAAGACCTTAAAGGCCACCACCCTCCTGGTGAAGATGCCGTGGAAGTCCTGGGTGGGCGGTGGCAGTGCAATAGAACTTAAAGGCCGCCTCCCCCAGGAGAAGTGCAGTGAAATTTATTATTAAAACATTCGGTGTTGTGTTTTATTTTAATATTTATTTTACTGGGGTACTATAGGTACCAGCCGGCCCTTAATGCCTCGCCTGCTGGTACTTGTGGTTCTCTAAGTACCAACATGTGGGGGAGGCTTGCTGGGTCCTGTAGTTCCACCTGTAAAAGACAATATTAGACTTTTACTAATGGACTATCAGCTCGGCACCCACAGCCCATGGGTGCCGGGGATAGCCACGGGCTTCAGCCCTGGCCTTAGGTGCCCTGGAGTGGGGGGGACCCCTTTATTTGGGTGGTTCCCATTTCCCCAGAAATCCTCAGCCTGGGCTGACTAGTTAGGGGGTGAATGCTTTGGCCAGGGAACCCCATCAAGTGTGTCCCCTGGCTGTGGCATTAGCCCCCCACTAATAGAGCCCGGTACTGGTTCTGAAAATACGGGGGACCCCTACTTGTTTTGTTCCTCGTATTTTTAGAACCAGTGCCAGCTCCGAGAGCCTGGTGTTGGTTCATCAAACATGGAGGACCGCTACACGTTTTGTTCTTTGTATTTTTGAACCAGGGCCAGCTCAAAGAGCCCAGGGCTGGTTATGCCTATGTGGAGGGAGCTACAATAATCAAGTTATTAATACGGTACTCAACCTCCCCCTCTTCACCGTTATTTATAATTAATTTAATTCCTCATTAATAAATCCCCTTTCCTGTACAGCCAAATGTATTTTTTCAGCAGACTGTTTCAGCAGACGCAGATTGGAGGTATGCTGAAAAATTGGACAAGTGAGTAGCGAGGCTTGGATGTAGAATCGGTGAGCAGGTCTGCAGTAGGATTGTATAAACAGTCTGATCTGTGGTGGATTGGACAAGTGTGTAACCCCTCAGGGGTAAATGCAGGATTTCTAAAGGGGGGTTTCCAATGCTTGACTTTAGAGTGAGTGCAGACATTCCATGAACAGGGTATAATTAGCACTTAACCTGCTATAATATGTGTCATACAAAGTGCAGTGTATGTCATAATTCTGACATATACATGACCAACGATCACAGTAAGCCATTAAATGTGGCAGTAGGGCCATCCTGTCTGAGTTGAATATTTTTATTTCAGATGTGGGCCCCATTCCAGAGCATTGGAGCAAGCCCGGGAGTCGGGGGGAGCAGCAGAAGAACTTCGCACTAGGGATGTGCGCCGGCCCCCGTGTTTTGGTTTTGGATCTGAATCTCCTTGGATTTTGGATCTGGATTTTGTTTTGCCAAAACCACCCCTTGCGTGTTTTGAGTTTGGTTTTGGATCTGTATTTATACTAAAAAAAATCATAAAAACAGCGAAAATCACATAATGTGGGTCTGTTTTTGTTCCTACAGTATTATTAACTTCAAAACATTTATTTCCAGTCATTTCTAGTAAATTTTGACCACCTCACAGCTCACAATATTGATTTTTTTTTCATGTAGTTTAGGGCCAAAAGGTTGCATCCATCTAGCTGGCTGAAAAGCTAAGCGACAGCAGTGGGCGGCACTAACATGTGGCAGTTCAGCTTCCAACATGGCACAGACTGGCATTGCAGTGGTAGACAGGATGATAGTTTAATAAACTATACGACCCCTAGGAATTTTAAAAACCATGCTTTCCTTCACTAGATCAGGGGCCTGACGGAGTTGTAATATGTTTATGGACTGAAGACAGGGAAAGGACGTAAGGATTGATTCGTTTATAATTTATATATTTGAATGTTTTGATTCTTAAATTTAACTTTATGAGGAAAGATCAATCTAGGATCAAGTTTTTCAGTTCCTAAAGACATGTTTGATCTGGAGGAGTTTTTAAATTTTTTTGTACATCTAATAGAAATGAAGTGGCCTTGCTTGTGGAGGTGCTGCTAGAACATGCTGTAAACAGACGTTTACTAGTCTGTAGTTGTACTCAGGGAGGTTGTTAGGGATAATGGGACAAAGACTTGCTGTTACATCCGAGGAAAGCCTGTAGTTCTCCGGCTGAACTAGAACTCCCAGCATCTGTGAAGTTTGCTGGGCCTACTGGAAGTTGTTTGTCAATAACAGGTGGCATGCTTCAGGTTACCTCAGCCTGCTTTAGGCACTGTATGTACCATGTAAATATGTATGTATGTGACCAATATACACAACTAACTTTTATATTAAACATATTTGCACTTTATTTCACACATCCTGGCAGGAAGATGCTCTGTGCTGGTGCTCATATTTGCTCACCCCATCAACTAGGTAGTTCAGAATTTTATTTTTTTTTAAATGAAGGGGGCATACAGGAGATGCTGTCTGTGGCCATTACAATTTATGGACATTCATAAACCATAAAATGAAAAATGTCAGGCAGCAATGCCCCAAACAGCACATAATGCAAAGAAAAGAGGTGCAACATGGAATTGTCCTTGGGCCCTCCCACCCACCCTTATGTTGTATATATATGAACCAGGACATTCAAAGTTTAACAAACCAATCACTTTAGCAACAGGGACTGCCACTTGTGGCTGAAATGATTGGTTTGTTTGGGCCCCCACAAAACAAGCTACCAATGCGCAGTGGACATTGGTGGCAATGATCCCATACACAAACTGGCTTTACAACATAGGTAAGATCAGATGTCGTCATCTTCATCAACATCCCCATCAGTGTGTACATCCTCTTCTTCACACACACAATATTAATTTGTCCACGCTGGAATTACAGGCGCCTCTGTATTTTTTTACTTAATTGCTGGTAAAGGTCTTCCTCGTGGAATTTGTAATTAATTTTGATGAACATCATCTTTTCCACATTTTGGGGAAATAACCTCCTACGCTTCCCGGCTGCGCTGAAAACTCTTTCAGAGTACACACTGGAGTAAAGCAAAGCAAATTTGTGTAAGGAATTTGCAAATTGCCTCTTTTTCCTGCTATCCCTAAAATAATCATCCACCATTCTCTGAATGGTGACCATATAAAAAAAAATGATGGTAGACATGTCACTAATCATAGACAGTTGTTTCAGACCCAACCAGATGTCATTAGGTTTTGCTGACTGATCTGCATCACCAGCAGTGGGTCTCTTAGGAAAATTTAGTTTTCCTGGCAGCCGCAGAAACTGAAGGAGGAGATGCTGCCGTGTCATGTGCCTCTTGAGCTGACAATTTCTCCCCCACACAGCTCTTTGCATCTCTTCAGATTTATGTCCATTGGAAAGAAAGACACAAGGTATGACTTAAACCTAGGATCAAGATTGGCGACCCTCGCATCCTGGTGAAGCGAATAAAGGGCTTGATCTACAACTCCGACATACTTAGTTCCTCATTCAGTTTCTCCAGCTGCTTTTGCAAAAGTCTGATTAGGGGAATGACCTGACTCAAGCTGGCAGTGTCTGAACTAACTTCACATATGGCAAGTTCAAAGGGTTTGAGAACCTTGCATAACACGGAAATGATTCTCCACTGCGCTTGACTAAGGTGCATTCACACTCCTTTCCCTATGTCATAGGTCGTTGAGTAGCTTTGGATGGCCTTTTGCTGCTCCTCCATCTGCTGAAGCATATAGAGGGTAGAATTCCACCTAGTTACTACTTCTTGCTTCAGCTGATGGCAGGGCAAATTCAACAGAACTTGCGGGTGCTGCAGTATTTGACATGCAGTTGCTGAATGTCGAAAATATCCCGAAAACTGCTGTTTGCACTGTTGGAGGCAATACACCTACCCAGTGGACTGTCACAGCCATGTAATCTTTAGTTTGCCCTGTCCTGCTTGTGAACATATCTGTGGTTAAGTGGACAGTGGGCACAAAGGCATTTTGGAGGACAGTAATAAGGTTTTTTTTAATATCCTTGTACAGACTGGGAATTGCTGTTCTAGTGAAGTGGAATCTAGAAGGGACATAGTAGTGGGGACACAGAACCTCAGCTAACTGTCTAAATCCCACTGCATTAATGGCGGATATTGGACACACATCTAATACCAGCATGGCTGTTATGGTGTCAGTAATCCGCCGTGCAACTGGGTGACTGCTGTCATACTTGTTCCCCATTGCAAAGGATTGCTTGACAGTCAATTGTTTTGTTAAACTACTAAAAGTGGTCTTCTTCCTGGTCCCTTTCTGGGATGAAGATCCACTCACAGCAGCAGCAGCAACAGGCATAGCACTCAAGGATCCTTCTGAGGAATATTGGATCGGAGAGGAGTCAGTCATTATTATGAAATTGGATGCAGGACTACTTCTGATCATGATTGAGGATGTTGATGATGATGCAGATGTTGGTGGTAAAGATTGCAGGTGCTTGGATCTTACAGAGAAGGTAGCAGCTATGTGACACTGGACTGATTGTTAAGTTTTTAGCCAAAGTTTCTGAATTTGAAAAACACTTTTGAATTTGATGAATGCGCTGCAAGTGACGTAACATGGAGGAGGTTCCTAGATGATTAAGGTCCTTACCTCTACTCACTCTTTATTGGCAAAGGTTACAGATGGCTTGACAACTGTTTTCCAGATTTGGGGACAAATAATTTCACACATGAGAAGTGGATTTTTTTGTCTTTTGCCCCAGCATGACAGTGGGCTTTTTCATACCATGGGCAACAACTGTTGCCTGATTTACACAAACAACATCCTCGACATCAACATCCTCGGCATCAACAGCCTCATCATCAACATCCTCATCATCCTTGTCAGCGCAAACTACAGAAATATCCTCCTCATCCTCCTGGTACAATTCCACAGAAGCATCCTCGATTTCTACATCAGCATGTTGACTTGTGCTGCTCATCCCCACATTTGCAGAAGGCACACAAATGGTGGAAGGAGGGTCCTCTACAAGTACAGTATTATTACACATGGCAACCGCGGACACACTTGGACTCTTCTCAGGGATCTGTGACTTTTTTGAGCACACAGTTGGTTCATGTGCCTTAGCGATTTTATTTTTTTTAACACTTCTACAGGGAGAAGGACTTCCATCATCATAGGATGCAGAACCACCAGTCATAAATAAAGGCCGAGGCCTTATCCTTTCCTTGCTACTTCGTGTAGTAAATGACATATTGGGAATTCTTTGTTTCTCTGCAGCTACAGTAACTTAATTTTTTTTCTTTAACACTGTAAAAAATTGCTTGTTTGATTTTGACGTAAGCCCTTGGGCATCGGCCTCCATAGATGCCTTTGAAGGCCTTGCATTGTCATCATGACTGCTGGCAGCAGCTGTAAGACTGGTATGTGGTTCCTGCTCTCCTCTCATTTGATCGTCCTCCATATCAACAAACTTACACTGCGGTCTGACCGGCAATGTCACCAAACAATATTTTTTTTTACACTGGGGAAGAGCACCCGTGAATGAGGCAGCAGCCCCTTGATGAACAACACAGACGGCACCCTTTTTTTTATGGACAACAAAGCACTCCTGTCGAGTGTGGACAGACCACCTGCAAAGTCAAATATACGTGGACTATAAACTGCGGCAGTATCACCGAACAATAATAGCGCAGCTAACGCACACACAAATAAAAAGAAAAAAAGTACTTTTATTTTTTTACACTGGGGAAGAGCAAACCTAATTGACAGACCACCCCTGGACAACACAGCACCCCTTTATGGACTGCAGTCCTAGCCTGATGGACAGGACAACAACACAGCAGCAGCCACAGTTAATTGACAGGACAAGTGACACAGCAGCTGCAGCACCCACTGAAGGAAGCCCCCCTTTATATACTGCAGCCTAAGCCCCTTTATGGACAACACAGCAGCAGCCTTCAGCCCAAGACCCCGACTGGACACACACACTAAGTGACTGACTACATGTCTCTCCACAGCCGGAGTGAAAATGACGCCGATCACGGGGACCTTTATATAATCCAAAACCTGCGAGAATCCGACAGCAGGAGGATGACGTTTTGCTCGTTTTGAGATCCAAGTTACACGGAAAACCTTGAGTCGCATTCGGATCTCGGTCCAGTTTTTAGAAAACCGGAGCTGCTCATCTCTACTTATCACCAGCCCTGGACACATATGTACACATTGGTCTCCTTATGCACTGGATATTGTGTGTTATACAGTATTAATAATTAACCCCATAGATGGTCTCTAACAGTGCACCCCTAACAGTGCATGTTTTCCAGATCTCCTATTGGTGCACAGTTGTATTCATTACTTACTGACACATTTTAAAAAAATTGAGGGGGTACTAATTATTTCATCTGTGATACTGAGGTGATCTTTAAAACATACAGCTCTAGTAAAATTGTATTATATACTATTGCTATTGTGGTCATGGTCTGGGCTGGGGAGGAGGGTTTCCAGGCAATCATAAACCCCCCTTCATTTGACTATGCAGCTTTACACTAAACCTACACCTAACCCTAACTTCAGCCTAACACTAACCCTAAAATCGTCTGTTGACATTCACACCATATCAGGTTATTGCACCATTACATACTGTAGTCATCATACTCAAAACGCATGTGGTACAGGCTTGGACTGGGCTGCTGGGTATTCGGTGAAATCCCCGGTGTGCCCCACTGACTTGTTGCCATGCCCTTTATCGCGGAAGGTCGTGGTCTATGGCATCATTCGTATAGCAGGCAGTGCAGCTGCTTGCCGGGCAGTCATCAAGAATGTGACTGACCCAGTCGGCAGCTACACACAGAGGACTGGAAAGCAGGGCTCACTGCAGTCAGACTCAGCGCTGCAATGCACTTCTGGGTAATAAACCCCAGTAGTCACCGCAGAGGGGTTAGAGGAGCATGTTCTGAGCTCTAATTGGAGGAGCCCATCACATGCTCCTCTGAGGCTGTGACTGCTGCTGTGTGAAGTGTGAACTACCATGACTACTGCTCTGCCAGCTGCCTGAGGTTGCTGTGGTTTGTAATGAGTACATTATGTGAGCACTACAGTGTGGTATAATGTGTGGGTACTACAGTGTGGCATAATGTGTGGGCACTATAGTGTTGGATAATATGTGGGCCCTATAGGTGGCATAATGTGTGGGCACTACAGGTGGCATAATGTGTGGATACTACAGTGTGGAATGTAGGGGAACCTATAGTGTGGCATAATGTGTGGGGTACTACAGTATGGCATAATGTGGGGGCATTACAGTATGGCATAATGTGTGGGCACTGCAGTGTGGTATAATGTGTCAGGCACTATAGTGTGGCATAATGTGTGGGCACTAAAGTGTGGTATAATGTGGGGGACCTACAGTGTGTCATAATGTGACACTACAGTGTGGTATAATGTGGATGCACTACACTGTGTCATAATATGTGGAGCACTACAGTGTGGCTTAATGTTAGTACATGTGTAGTGGTCTAATTTACCCACAACTGACCAGCTATGCAAGGGTTACAGGGTGGCTCACCACTACCTCCCTGACTCCTTCATACTCACCACTACCTATCTGCACTACGCCCCTGACCCCTCCTTATCAAACACTATCTCTCTGCACTACCTCCCTGACACCTCCGTTTGGGCAGCCACTCCCCCGGCCCGCCCACCAAAGGGGGCGTGCTGTCACTCAACATCGACAGCACGCCCCCTTTGGTACGAGACCCGGAGCAACAGAGTGCCCGTCGCTATCCGGGTCTCGCGCATGCGCACGACGGAGCCAGCTCCGTCGTGCACATGCGCTCTAGGCCACCATCGACCCGGTTGCGAGCGCTCAGCGCTTGCGACCGGGTCTGAATCAGGCCCTGTGTGCAAATGCTAGAAGTGATCATTTATAGCCCATAGCCCCATGCTCCTTTCTGTATTGTTAATGTTTTGCATATAAACGTTTTTGCTTTATATTATAGTGTGGCTTAATGTTTTATAAAAGGCATTATATGTGTGTGGCATAATGTGTTATAAAGGGCATTACATGTGTGTGGCATAATGTGTTATAAATTGCATTACATGTGTGTGGCATAATGTATTATAAAGGGCATTACATGCGTGTGGCATAATGTATTATAAAGGCCATTACTGCATGTGGCATAATGTGTTATAAAGGGCATTACTGCTTGTGGCACAATGCGTTATAAATGCCATTACTGCATGTGGCATGATGTGTTATAAAGGGGCGTTACTGCATGTGGCATAATGTATTATAAAGGGTGATGAATTGAGGGAAATCCACAAGGTCACGCCTCCTCCCCAATCAGCCGTGCCCCCTCTCCGGAACCGTGCGCCTACGGCATGCACAGAGTATCTCCATCTGTACTTTTTCTCTTTTTTTGGGGGGGGGGAGGTGCAACTGGGAGCTTCCGCCCTGAGCTCCACAATGTCTAGAACCGGCCCTGTACCCAATCCACGCCAATCTGTATTCCCCGATCCTTACTGATGAGTGTTCCCCCATTTGTGTTAGTCTGTATTCCCCTATCCGCACCAATATGTCTTTACCCATCTGCACTGCTCTGTCTTCCCATGTTCATGCCACTCTCTACCCCCATCCACGTCGCTGTCCCCTCAAACTGTGCCACTCTGTTTCCCCCCCATCTGCATCACTGTTTTCCACCCATCTGCATTACTTTGTTCCTCTACCCTATCCGCACCACTGTTTTTCACACATCTGCATCACTTTGACTGCTCCCCCCCTTAACCTTCTCTCCCATAGGCAAAAGCAGGGGGGGTTCCATCTGCCTGGAAACCCCCCTCCCCAGCCCACACCATGACCACAATAGAAATAGTAATATAATAGAATTTTACAAGTGCTGCAAGTTCTTCTCAGTATCACAAATGAAATAATTAGCATTAGCTATGGATCTTTTAACATGTATCAGTCAGTAATAAATAACCTGTGCACCAACTAGGAGATCTGGAAAACATTCACTGTTAGGGATGTGCTGCTATAGAGCCCAATATGTACATATATGTCCAGGGCAGTGCTAGGTTATTCTGCTGCTCCCCCAGACTCCCGGACTTGCTCTAATACTCTGGAATGGTGCCCACATCTAAAATAAAAACATTCAGCTCAGGCAGTATGGCCTTACTGCCACATTTAATGGCTTACTGTGATTGCTGGTCCTCTATATGCTGGAATTATGACACACAATACACTTTGTATGACGCATATTATAGCTGGATAAGTACTAATTCTGCCCACTTCATGGACTGGCCACACTCACTCTAAAATCCAGCATTTGGAAACCCCCCTCTAGAAATCCTGCGTTTGCCACTGCCTCCTCTACACGCCTTTATGTTTCACCTATCCACGCTGCTCTGTCTCCTCCCCCCATCCACACCACTTTTATCCCATCTGCACAGCTCTATTTTATGCTTAGACTTCAGTTTCATAGACTGCATGTGTGTATTCCAATGAGCCAGAGAAAAAAAAAGGAATATTCCCTCCAGCTCGTTCTTATTATATTAACAGTTATTGATTATCTTTTACACATTATACTTTACACTTCACTATCACCTTTCTTCCACTTTGTTGTGTGATGCCCTGGGAATGGTCCTTGGCTGGATTCTTTTGGGTTGCCTTGCGCCTCGGACGTGAACCCCTTAATGTTAGGGACGCCGGTATAGAGGAGCCTTGACGTTGGTCCGGCGCTTAATCATATATTTGCAAATGTATGCAACTAATACCTCTGAATTTGTATTATCATGTAGGATTCAGGTATGATTGCCAATATTGCTGCAGTGTGCTGGAGGGAATATTCCTTTTTTTTCTCTGGTTCAGTGTAAACACCGCCCTTTACAAGCACCTGGGCAATATCATTAAGCTGATTTGAGCGACCACCATACTTTCATTTGTTTTAATGTCTTATGATTTGTAATTGTTAAATTGTTATAAGGATTCTCTCAGTCTATTGACTGAAGTAAAGGCATGATTTATTTCTAGCCTTAGATCTTTGGTATGTGTTCCTTGTTGACTTAAGCCATCTTTATTGCTAGCTTTCTTTGGTTGGCCAATTGGGGGTTTTCATTAATTAGTGTCCACACTTGCCTGCATCTCTGTATAAGTGTCAATAGTTTGGCTGGTAAGCCTTGGCTGGGTGGTGCAGTTTTTCAAAGTGCAGTGTTTTTTAAGTGCAAAACTAGCTTTAGACCTGCGTTAAACCGAGGATAAACAGAAGGAGAAAAAGTTCCATCCAGCAACAAACCACAACAGTCTAAAGAGGCAGGCTACAACTGGACTCCCTGTGCAGTCACGGCAAGAACACTTCTACTGCTATAAATAATGCTGGCCTTCTGATTCTCACATATATCTCAATGCTTATCATACTTGTTCCCATGTCAGTCTACATCTTTCCACTTTGAAACATTGGGGGTCATTCAGACCTGCTCGCAAGCAGCAGGATGCTCGCAAGCGGGTCGATGTTCCCCACTGCGCATGCGCACGATGGAGGCAGCGCCGTCGTGCGCATGCGCGAAACCAGGCGAGCGACGGGCTCACCATCGCTCCGGGTCTCGCACCAAAGGGGGTGTGCTGTCGATGTTGATTGACAGCACGCCCCCTTTGGTGGGCGTGCCAGGGGCGGGCCTGCCAGACGGAGGCGTTCCCATGGGAACGCCTACCATCTCAAGCCGGCCCCACTGACATCACTAGTGATGTCAGTGGGAGTGATTTTGGCTCTGATAGAGCCAAAATCACTCCAGGGCTTGCGGCAGCGAGACCCTACCGTAGGGTCTCCGTCGCAAGCCCAATGGTCGCGATGGTCAAGACCATCGCGACCATCATCATGGATGCTCGCTATAGCTGTGGGTGGTAACCCACAGCTATGCGAGCGTCCATGAGGATGCTCCAAAAAAAGGTAGGAGGGCCCTGATTCAGAGCGAGCGCTCTGGTCAGAGCGTTCAGCTCTGAATCAGGCCCACCGTTCTTTATCTTAGTTCTCCTGCCTAGCCTCACATCCTCTATCTGCTTACAATCTGCGTTACTTATCAAATTCTGCACACATTAGATCCCCACTTTTAATCCTCCCTATAACAAACTTGTTAATCTCCATACATATTTACCATCACTGTTCTTTCTCTTGCATTTCTACAAATCTCTTGCATTCATATCTCATTTACATTTCCAAATTTCATTCCTCTTGTCTACTTACAGTATAAACACCATGACTAGGTTTTCGTCAACTCCCTCCTTCACTCAGTCTCTACCTAATCCTCTGTTCTGCCCCCTGCTTCCTCCTTTATCCTTTCCCCCTTATCTCTTCCACCTCCTCCTCCCCTTCTCCCCCTTCCTCTGTCTGCCTACTCTTCCCTTCTCTCCCACTACTCCACTTTCTTCCTGTTCTACCCCCACTCTGTCCTACTATGTCACCACCAAACCCTCCTCCTACACTCCTCTCCCTGTCACTTCACCCCACTGCCTTCCACATCTCCCTCCCTGCCCACCTCCTACAGGTTCCCTTTCTAGCTCAGGTGCCCACACCATCACTAAGCTCTATTCATATCGGTCCCCCAAATTAATCTTACCTCCACATTACAGCAACCCGGATAATCTCATTCACATCTCCCCCACAAATGCTATCTCTCTATCCTGTGCCCTCTGGAATTCCAGGTCAGTATGTAATAAACTGGCCATTACTGAAACCTGGATCTCACCCTCTGACACCACTTGTCCTGCTGCTCTATCCTCTGGGGGCCTTGCCTTCTCCCACACCCCCTGGCCCGGGGGTCGCCATGGTGGTGGTGTTGGGGTCCTTCTATCCACCAGTTATTCCTACCAGCTTATACCCTCTAAACCATCCCCTACATTCCCCACATTTGAGGTTCATGCTATACGCCTCTTCCAACCAGTAAACCTCAGAGTAGCTGTCATTTACCATTCCCCTGGCTCTCCCTCCAAATTCCTTGACAACTTCGCTTCCTGGCTTCCTCACTTTCTCTCCTCAGATCCTCTCTCCATTATCCTAGGTGATTTTAATATTCCTATTGCCATTCCCACAGAATCCTCTGCAGCTAAACTCCTTACCCTCACCTCTTAATTTGGTCTCGCCCAAATCACCCTCCCATGTGAGTGGGCACTCACTTGACCTGGTATTTACTCACCATTGTGATATTTCTGATTACTCCAATTCCCCATTCCCCCTCTCTGACCATCACCTTATCTCTTTTAACCTATCCCTCTCTCCTTCCCCTTCTTTACCTCCCAAGGTTACCATTACTAAGGGTAATATTGAGGCTATTGACACTGTTGCTTTTTCTTCCCTGCTGGACTCTTCTCTCCCCTATCCTTTCTCTCTCCTGTCCTGAACAAACTACTTCCCTATACAATTCCTCCCTTACTTCTGCTCTTGATTCTGTTGCTTCTGCAACAACTACTCACCCTCGCAGATCCACACCACAACCCTGGCATTCCAAATGCACCAGATACCTGCAAAAGTGTTCAAGAATTGCTGAGCTTCAGTGGAGAAAACCACGCTTTATGGCTGACTTTCTCCATTTCACATTTATTCTCTCTTTCTACAGTGCTGCCCTGTCTCTCTCTCCAAACAAACATATTTGAAGACCCTCATCTCCTCCCAGTCCTCAAACCCCCGAAGTCTCTTTGCCACTTTCAACTCCCTCCTCTGCCCTTCCCCTCTTCGCCTCCCCTCCTCGCTCTCTGCCCTGGACTTTGCCTCCTACTTTACATCTAAAATTGACTCCATACGTGAGGACATCATATCTCAGCAGACCCTCAGCACTCCTCCTCCTCCTTGCCCTGACCACCCCTCCCCTTCTGTCTCACCAACTCTGACATCCTTCTCCCCTGCTTTTGGAGAGGAAGTCATGGCCCTCATCATCCGGTCCTCCCCTCCTTCCACCTCCCCTCTTGAACCTATCCCTTTCCGTCTCCTCTCCTACCTGTCTCCTTCTGCCTGTTCCCATCTGGCTCACCTCCTTAATCTCTCCCTATCATCTGGCACTGTCCCCATTCAAACATGCCCTTGTCTCCCCCATTCTTAAAAAACTTACCCTTGATCCTAACATACTTTCCAACTATCGACCCATCTCTCTTCTCCCTTTTGCTTCCAAACTCCTTGAGCGTATTGTCTACAACCGCCTTACCACCTTTTCTTTCCTCCCACTCCCTCCTTGACTCATTTCAATCTGGCTTCCGTTCTCTCCACTCCACTGAAACTGCCCTCACGAAAGTCAGCAATGACCTCCTTACTGCCAAATCCAAGGGCTATTACTCTCCTTGACCTCTCTGCTGCATTTGACACTGTAGACCACCCTCTCCTCCTGCAAATCCTTTACTCTCTCGGTTTACTTGGCACTGCCCTCTCCTGGCTTTCCTCCTACCTCTCTGATCATTCCTTCTCTGTGTCCTCTCATGACTCCTCCTCCCCCCCACTATCACTAACAGTAGGAGTTCCCCAAGGTTCTGTTCTTGTACCTCTCCTTTTCTCCCTATATACATCCTCTTTAGGTGAACTCATTAACTCCTTTGACCTCCAATATCATCTCTATGCTGATGACACTCAAATTTACCTTTCCACCCCCTCGCTCCCCCCTCGCTCCTTACCCGTATCTCCAACTGTCTCTCTGCTGTCTCCTCATGGATGTCCCAGCGCTTTCTTAAACTTAACATGTCTAAGACTGAGCTGATCATCTTCCCACCCTCTTCCACTACATCACTTCCCACAATTTAATTATTACAACTATCTCCTCTAGCCCCAAAGTGCTAGAACCACACATTCAGCACCTCTCGCAGTCCTGCCATTTCCACCTAAAAAATATCTCCAGGATTAGGTCTTTCCTCACCCAGAATGCCACTAAAACCCTCATCCACTCACTGGTCATCTCCAGATTGGACTACTGTAACCTTCTCCTAGCTGGCCTCCCAGTCTCTCACCTCTCTCCACTACAATCGGTTCTCAATGCTGCTGCTCGGCTCATCTTCCTCTATAGACATTCTACATATGCTTCCCCTCTCCTTCAGATGCCAATTCAAGGTTCTTACACTCGCCTACAAAGCCCTCACCAAATCCTCTCCTGCATACATTTCTGACCTTTTCTCCCTTCACACTCCCGCCCGTCCACTTCGCTCAACAAATGCATGCCGCCTCTCTTGCCAACTGATTACTTCCTCCCACTCCCGCATCCAAGATTTTGGCCATGCTGCTCCCTACCTTTGGAATGCTCTACCTCTCCCCATCAGACTCTCCACCTCTCTACAAATCTTCAAATGGGCTCTCAAGACCCACTACTTCATCAAGGCCTTCCAGCACTCATCCTAACCCACCTCATGCTCTTTTCTCCCTATCTTCCCCGTCTGTGTCATGCCTGTCTGTCTGCCCCTCCCCTTTAGAATGTAAGCTCTCACGAGCAGGGACCACTTCCCTCATGTGCTTCTCTTTACATTTTATTCTACTCTTTACTCCCCATTAGGGCACCTAACATGTGACTGCCAACTCCCGACTGCTTATTGTGAGTGCTTTAATCGCTATTGCAGCAATGTATATAAATCGTGTCCTTGTCCTGCACTGTAATGTACTGTAAGTTACTTGTTTATTGTTCACCAATTAGTTCTATGTACTATGTAAGGGACTGCGGAACACTTGTGGCGCCATATAAATAAAGGATAATAATAATAATAATAATATTCCAATGAGCACACAATTCTGTGAATTAGCAGCTCCACCATTTTGTGAGTGACAGCAATCTCGTTCTGTGAGAGTGCTGAATCTGCAGTTAACCACGGGGTGTGATGGCATACCATATCTGTATTGCGCAAGGAACACGTCCATTAAGGTGTCAGCCTTAATGATCGTAATTTAATTTCTTATTTTAGTTTGAGTGGCACAAATTCAGTAGGTTTTGTGAAATTTAAGATCATGTGTAAGAAGCCTTACTGGGACATGTAAAACCGTAAGGTTTTTTGTCTATAGAATTTCATTGCTATTTTATAATTTATTAACCATCAGGGTTTTGATAAGCAAACCGGGCCACCTGCAGGGCAGAAGGACAACAAATAGGTACACTAACACGGATGGAGGAGCAGACAGAACACAAGAGGTGTTTTAAGGGTGCAGAGGGAGAGACGGCTGCGGGGGCAGGCTGCAGAGCAGTGGCAGCAATGGGCATGCACAGAAGCATTAGCGGGTGACAGAGGGACTCACTGGTGCTGGGCATGCACCTGAGAAAATCAAATCAATAAGACACAGATGCATGGACGTATCAGTGAGATCCGTCCATGTATTGTTTTAAAAAAATGAAATTTGTAATATAAAAAAAAAAAATACTGGTTGTGCTAAACACAGGGGACAAACGACGTAGGAATTCCCTGTATTAAGCACAACCAGCACCAGGTTAATCAAAGCCAGTCTTGGTTGCCAAAATACAGGGGATGAGCGACGTAGGGGTCCTCTAGAAAAAAACGGAATTTTCCCATAGAGAAATCCCGAGGGGGCATGGTGTTTAAGATGCTATACCTCAAAAGCTGTTGGAGAGACGGTGCTGAAATTTGGCATGGGCTGGTAGAACTGTTGCTCAGTGCTGCATGCCAAATTTCAGGGCAAAATCATAAAAAATTAGGACATGGGAGTAATTAAAATTTCCAACTGTCAGTATTTTCTGACTCTCAATTAGGACCACTTTTCTACTGTTCTCTATGGGGGATTTTTGGGAAGGCATAGCTCAGGGTAGGGGGCAAATTTAAACTTTGGGTTTGTTTTATTAGGTAGCTATTGTTCCAGGGTAGGTGCTTTTGGGGTTTAGGTAATTGAGAAACTTATAGTTTTTAAACTATTACCTCACAAATCCAAGATAGGAAGTGTCAACTTGATGCACAGCCTCAGTAGGAGCCTCCACCAGGTGTACTCACTGTGGCTTCACTTGGGTGCACCAAGATGGCAGGTAAGTGTGGGTGGTAGTGGTGGTGGGCTCGGGGGAAAGAAGCAGTCGTAAGATGCGGCCGGACCTGGGGGATAGCAGGAGTTAGCTGCGGCTGGGTGGTGGCGGTGGTGCATGCGGTAGGACCCGGGGGAGGTAGCAGCAGACTGATGCAGGCTCGGATCTGAACAATCCCTGATACCTGTATTTAAATAAACACAGAATCAGGGACGGGTTCTGTGTAATTAAAAATAACCCTGTGTAAAAAAAAAATGGTGTGGCCCCCCTCCCCGAAACAACAACCAGCATTGGGCTTTGGAAAGCCAGTACTGGTTGTGCTAAATACAGGGGACAAATGACGTAGTGGTCCCCCATATGAAGCACAACCAGCACCAGGCTTTTCAGAACCAGTCCTGGTTGCCAAAATACGGGGGACAAATTACGTAGGGGTCCCCTGTATTCAGCGCAACCAGCACTGGGCACTGAGCCGGCCCTGGTTCTGGAAATACAGGGGGAGAAAATGCATAGGGTCCCCCTGTATTTACCACAACCAGCAATGGACTCTTTCTAGAGGGGGGTGATGCCACAGCCAGGGGAGCCCTTTCACCGGGTCCCCAGCCGAAGCATCATCCCTGACCGCTAGTCAGCCCAGGCAGGGGATCCATGGGGAGCTGGGGACCCCCCCAATAAAGGGGTCCCCCTCTCCAGGGCACCCCAGGCTCAGGCTTATAGCCCGTGGCTATCCCCAGCACCCCTGGGCGGTGGGTGCCGGGATGATTGTGTAGTGTTGTGCAAGTAAAGTTAAAATGTTGTTTTTTCCTGTGAAACTACAGTTCCCAGCAAGCCTCCCCCACATGCTGGTACTTGGAGAACCACAAGTATCAGCATGCGGGGCATTATGAGCCTGCTGGTACCTGTAGTTCCACAGCAAAAGCAATATTAAAAAACCACAGAATACACACACCGTAGAATAGTACAATTTTATTAAAACATACATGCACACACACATGTACTCACACATGCACACACTATCTCACATGCTCACCTAGTATCCCTGAAGCCAATCTGTCCTCTTCTCTAGTAGACAATCCAATGGATTACCTGTAATAAAAATTCCATACTCACCTCCTCCTATGTGTGGATCTGTCCTCTTCAGGCAATCCTGATATATATATATATATATATATATATATATATATATAATGTACTGTATTTATATACACATGTGAGTTGTATAGTATTCTCTTGTTAGTATATAAAAGGGTCATAAATTCTACCAATACTTTTTTCCATTACAGTTGGCCACACCCCTTCCAGTGACTGGCCACACCCCTTTGTGGGCCTCTATTATTGCTTTCCCCTGTGGGCCCTTCATGCTCCAGTCCACCACTGATCAATCTCACCAATGAGAATTAGATGTAAAACAATTACCTAATTTTACGCAAAAAAAATTGTAACATATGTATGGGTTCCAGGTCGCAAAGCCGGCATTGTGATCTCCCAGTTTGGAAAAATGAGGGTTGCTGTGCAATGTCTACTTTGATAAATCACCACTGCTTTAAAATTACACACACATAAAAACTACACATTTTAAATCAGGTTTTAGAAAACACATTGTAATAAATCCCCCCTCCCCCGTCAGTGTTAGATTAAGAAGTGTCAGTGATTGTTGTTGTGTGTTTTTTGTTCACTTTAATTTTGACCTAATTGTTTAGACTCTGGTAGGCATGGAAAATCATTAGAAGGTTGTTACCAATGTACAGCTTAATTAAATTGACTCTTCCAACCCAGGTTAATCTGAAGCCTTTACTATTCATTAAGCAATTTTTCATGGCCAAAGGTCACTGAAGAAGCAGTTAGTGACTGGCTATAGGATAGAGGGCGTCACATCATTAATCCCAGAAAGACAGTGTCCCAAGAGAGGCTTTTAGAAATGATAAAAAAAGGGATAGCATGGCATGTGACAACATTGATAGATAATAATAATAATAATAATAATAATAATAATAATAATAATAATAATAATAATAAAAATTATGATGATGATAATAATAATATTAAATCATAATAATTGTAAGGGCAGAGATATTTATTTTTATACTAAACTATTTATTAGCTGGTTTGTATATTCTCTCTGTGCTTTCGTGGGTTTCCTCCCACACTCCAAAAATATACTGGTAGGTGGTATACAATCGGGAAGCCGGCTGCGGTATTAATCCCGACTGTCATATACCGGCGAGGGTGAAATGCTGGGCGTCTAGATGTAGATGCCTGACATTTCCCCGACGCCGGGAGACCGGCGCCCGGCATCCCGATCGAAGGGATGCCGGGCGCCATGAGCGGACAGCCGCGGGGGGGAGGGTTAGGTTTAGGGCATCCAGGGGGGACCTATGGTTAGGCACCCCCCCGTGGGGGATAGGGTTAGGCTAGGGGGAGGGGGGTTAGGGTTAGGCACCCCCGTGGGGAGGTTAGGGTTAGGCACCCCCCCGGGGGACTTAGGTTTAAGCAGCGGGGAAGGGGGGTTAGGGTTAGGCACTTAGAGGGGGGATTAGGGTTAGGCACTGGGGGGGAGGTTAGGGTTAGGCACCCCTAAGGAGGGTTAGGGTTAGGGGGTTAGGTTAGTCAATACTAACCTATCAACGATCGGGATTTGCCACAGAAATCACTGGAGCCATTTTTCCGGAGATCTGCTCGGCACATGTGTAGATGAAAGAGATTGCAAACTGGACCCCTCCTCTTAAATCGTCCCTAGCACCACATTAACCTCCACCCCTTACACCAAGAACAGACACAATGTGAGATGTGTTGTGTCCCCACCACCCCGCATACCTGATTTATTTGGAGATATGGTGCTGGCAACAGAGATAACAATGGCTCTGGCACAATATTTGCTATTTCCTGCACATGCCCCATCTTAACAGAGACATTGGCGCAAAGATGATGCCACAGGCAGCAGGTATTGGGGTGTGGGGCCACTGCACACTGGTAGGCTCTTTGTTTAAAAGCCTCTGATGTGAGGGCGTTATTTCCACTTTGAAGATGCCGGATTTGCTTTCCACGTTATATTGTTATTGTTTATTTTCAACATTGTTTTTAATTAAAACAATCAGATTTAGCATTTACTAAGAAAATCTAAATTTTATCTCATAATCTGGGTTAGTTTTAAAGTTCGCAATTTAACGTATTGTTTTATTGGGTAACTTAGATAATGACAAGCTCTAAGACAAACTGCTGTTACCTTTTTGATTCACTATTAGCATAGTAAAGGGCGAACATAAATTCATTCAAGGAAACTATACATTTTTAATAAGTTCATTTGCAAATCATAGTCTTGTATATTCATTTTACCTCCTCAGAAATGCAAAGACAGATGGATCTTCCTATTGTATTACACCCATAAATTTTTTTCCTTTAAAGGTTAAGTGCAGTGCACATAAATTACCTTGATGATTTAGATACAAGTCTCTTAGAGTGTTGTGTGTAGCAAGGTAAGGAATGAAAACATCAACATTATAGACTATAGAAAACAGCTGGTAAATGTAGATTTGTATAAAACGCTATGTGTCTGTTTGTTATGTTGTAATAATGACACAATATTAAACTCCGTTAAGTCATTTAAGTCTATGTTCCTGCTCAGTTAGTCAAATATACTTAATTTCGGCCTTCAGCAAAAGACAAATCCCACATATTGCCGACAATGACTTATCGTCTGCCACAATAGGAAAAAAAAGCTCCAATAGTAAAACCAAAAAATATATATAACAGGCACTAGTCAATATAAAGTTTATTAAAATACATCAAAATAAACAGGAAAAAAGAAAAAAGTAAATATTTTATATATTAATATGTATATAAATAAACAGGTGGAAACCCAGCTTTTCAAAATGGCAGCACAAACTATCCTTTCGGTTCCTGGTCCAGAAATGGGCTCTTTTCGCTTAGATGCATCATGGATGTTCCATCTCGGAAACCGTTATCTTTTCAAAATGCGATAAAAAATTTGGGATTCTCGAAAATCATATTTTTGCCTATTTTCAATTGCAACACTACGCATACGCATCCTCACATAACTTATCGGATAATGATTGGATCAATAAATTGGATTCGTCATTTCTAGGACCAGACCAAACACCTAAATTGATCTCCCATTTCTATTCACTAGTACGCTCACCTTGCTTTTCCAACCCACATCGCACAGGCATATCGTCATGGCAGGAACAATTTCCACATCTCCAAATTTCAGATATTATAACCACTCTTTCCTATTCACTGAACACCTTACCGGCAACCACATATAGAGAGATGATATACAAAATATTTTACAGGGGATATGTCTCTCCCTCTCAGGCGAGTGCGGTGGGGTTGTCAGACTCCCCATCTTGCCCCAAATGTGGCCAGTCGCCAGCTACACTCTTTCACTGCCTCTGGAACTGTTCCCCAATCCAGCTGTTTTGGTCACAAATCACTCAATATATAAATCTTCATTTTACCCAATCGTTTGTTCTAACCCCAGAATGGGCAGTTTTGGGCTATTTAGGGTCTGATCACCATCCACCCCTAGAAAACAGGAAAATCCTCACAATAATATCTAATGTGGCCCGTAAGAGTATCCTGCAGCAATGGATATCCCCTCTTCCACCTTCCCTTAAATTGTTTGAGGAGAAGCTGTTTTTCATTTTCAAAATGGACTGGACGGAGGCCTCTCTTCAGAAGGAACTCCGAGTTAAACATTTTTTCATTGTGTGGGGGAAATATATAGCCTCTCAACCTAGCAACATTACTAATATGATATATAGATGTTTTAAATCAACACAATGGCTGCAGGCGCTTACTAATTGTGCTGACACCCTGCCTTAGCAATGAAACATACGCCTTGATATTCATCCATGTTGTGTGACTGGCTGCTGGGGATGTGATGCCCCGCGGGCTCTGGCTCGGCCGCTCCCCCCCCCCCTCCTTTCCTCTTCTATCTTTCCATTTTTCATTTGTATTTCTCCCCCATTTATTTATTTATTTTATTTTTATATGATTTAACCCTATATTTTTATATCATTTTCAAAAAAGATATAAAATGTGAGACTTCTCTATTCTTATAGAACATGTTCTTGAACTTTATACAGTGATTTATACTGGTTACACCCTTGTTCTATATTACTAGGTAAATCTGAAACAAGACTGGCATTTCTATCTATATCTTCACTATATGGCAATTCAAACCTTGTGTGTTAAGAAACGTCTGTTCAAATAAAATCCAGCAACTGATTCATGCTTGTAATCTACTTTGCCAACTTTGTTTCACCATCGAAACTATGTAAACTGTATTCTATATATATTCTGATTACATGTTTGTATCTAAATCTTTGTCTCAATAAAAAGATATTGTTAAAAAAAATAAAAAAAAATAAACAGGAAAAACAATTAATATAAACAGCAAAAAAATCACCATACGTATGGCTAACACAATTAATACACACTATCCAATAGAATATATATATATATATATAGCTAAAAATACCCATCTGCCTAAGAGTAAACAGTCATCCTACTTATACACTTGATTCTTAACAGCGTTTCTTAGCTATACAGATGTCAGCCTGGATTTTGAGAGTGTTGTCATATATGTACTGTCCAAAAAAATAAAATGTATATATGTGGAAAAACACAGAAAAAAGAAAAAATGAATAACTGAAGATGTTCTTTGTTAAGACATCTAACTTGCATATGCCATAATTAGGAATCCAGAGCATACAAATAAATTCAACCCCATTAGTGTTGGGGATAACAGTTCGTGGAGAGTAATTTCAGCAGGTGTGCCAAAAAGATTTATTTGTTGTTACTTTCCGGAATAAGTAAATTAAAAAAGCATGCATGCAGAAATATATGTATAGCAAATGGCGTCCAAAGGTATAAGTCTTACGTGATCCCAGAAACATTCGCTATATCAGCGTGCATAGAATATGTTGATCATCCAGTCAGTCTGCTGTCCTTGTCTAGCAGATTCTGAATCACGATGATGCGGTGTGCAATATATATGTAAAGAGCTCCCACTCAGTCTGCAGACAGCAGAGGAACTGGTTATAGATACAATTATTATTATTATTATTATTATTATTATTATTATTATTATTATTATTATTAACAACAGGCAACAGTGGACGGCACTCCGGGTCCCAGCAGTCAAAAGAACAGACAAACTGCAGTGATTGAAGTGTCTGTTCTTTTGATTGCTGAGACCCGGAGCGCCGCCCACTGTTGCCTGTTTGCTATATATATATATATATATGGATATATATATATATATATATATATATATATATATATAAAGCAATGAAAAAACAGGCGGCACTCAGAGGGCACTCACCAGGTTTTTGATAAATGAAGAACGGTTTTTATTCACATCAATCCATGAAGTGTGATGTTTCTGTCTGCTGTGAGACCTTTCTCTAGACAAAAAAACTTTTGCTATCGGCGCTAACAATAATATACTGCAAATTTATGTGTGTGCAGCAAATAAAACAAAGGGGATTTTGTCATGATTTGATCAAAGCACTTAAGCCTGCAGCCCAGCATCAAGGGACCCCATTTTTCTGCAGGTCCCTAACACTAGCATATATGCCTAGCACATCATTACATTGCAGTTAAATGTACTCACCTCCTAGATATAGAGGGACACATCTATACAGGGCTGGCTGTTAGCCACACCCAACTAGGCTTTTTATAGCCTTAAGTGAAAGCTGCCATGATAGCACAAGGCAAAATTTTGAAACAAAACAGAAACGAAATATGCCCGCGCTCAGTTTTACCCATATCATACATGGTACCAGCAGCATGGCAATATTAATGCCATATATGTATACAAAACAGAAAAACTTTTGCTATCGGCGCTAACAATAATATACTGCAAATTTATGTGTGTGCAGCAAATAAAACAAAGGGGATGCTGGGCTGCAGGCTTAAGTGCTTTGATCAAATCATGACAAAATCCCCTTTGTTTTATTTGCTGCACACACATAAATTTGCAGTATATTATTGTTAGCGCCGATAGCAAAAGTTTTTCTGTTTTGTATACATATATGGCATTAATATTGCCATGCTGCTGGTACCATGTATGATATGGGTAAAACCGTGCGCGGGCATATTTCCTTTCTCTAGACAAGTCCACTTACCAACAGGAATTGTTGGTAAGTTGACTTGTCTTGAGGAAGGTCTCACAGCAGACCGAAAATGTCACACTTCATGGATTGATGTGAAAAAAGTGCAAGCTCACTTTATACACAGTAAGAAAGATGCCTGCAGCCATTCCCATGTCCCACCAAATCTTCATCTACCTACTACAGGTTGAGTCTCCCATATCCAAATATTCCGAAATACGGAATATTCCGAATTACGGAATATTTTTAGTATGACTGAGATAGTGAAACCTTTGCTTTCTGATGGATCAATGGCCCTCATTCAGACCCACTCACAAGCGGGCGCACGTACGTTAGGCGTACGTACAAAATCATTTAAATTCAATGGCTCGCTCGTATTTTCGTTCGCATCTAAAATTCCTCCCTAAACTCAGGCGACCCCTCCTCTAACTAACGAGCGTGCGAAATAGCGAGCGTACATCCCCGAAATGGCTTGAAGGGAACGCACGCACAAGTGAAACCGGAAGTGGCCTTGTCAGATGTCGATTACTTGCTCCTTTATTCTGCCTACCTCCCTCAATCGTATCATGCCAATCAATGTATCAATTAGCTTATTTTTTTTTTTTTTTTCAACACAATGCAAGAAACTTTACTCTTGTCCGTGTTTGTGTTTACCCACAGAATACGTACGGATGGAACATTCGCTTTTATTGTTCAAAAAACATGTGAACCACAATTAAACAATTGTTCTATTGCTGTGGATCCCCGCATATTTCCCGGGGTTCATTTCTTTATTTAAATTTGCAAACGCATGTCACTGCATCAAGCCTATCATAACTCTCCAGAGATTTCTGGCCCTGTTGAACACATGACTCATACACTAACCAATAAAATTGCTCCTGTTAATTTCCAAAATACATTAGCCAATCAGAAATTTTTGCCACACTTTATCAAAAATGTTTTGTATGAAAAACTCCATTGCCATTATGAGAGCCTCCGCATTCACCAGGCGCGAGCTGCTGGTGCTTACGGAGGTGATGGATAGGCGGATCACCAGCCAGCCTCCACCCATCACCAACCGGCAGAAGCGCTCCGCGTATGCAGAGGCACGGGCCCGCCTGCGGTCGTTGGGTTCTCGCCGCAACATCGGGCAGCTTGAGCGCAGGTGGTCAGACCTGCAACGGCGAACGCCCCGCTTGCTGGCATGCTTTCGCATGCAGATCCTTGAAAGTAAGTGTTATGTATTGTGGTTTTCATGTTTGTGTTTGTGGGGCAAACTGCGTGTGCATGTTTTCCTGTCTGTCCTATTAATTATTTGTCCTCATATCTGCGTGTGCATGTTTTCCTGTCTGTCCTATTAATTATTTGTCCTCATATCTGCGTGTGCATGTTTTCCTGTCTGTCCTATTAATTATTTGTCCTCATATCTGCGTGTGCATGTTTTCCTGTCTGTCCTATTAATTATTTGTCCTCATATCAGCGTGTGCTTGTTTTCCCTCTATTTCTGTTTTTTTCATTCTACTCCTTTTTGCATGTTTTTTGTTGCTGGTTTTTTTTTTTTTATTTGGGCCCCGGATTTGCCCAGAAACTAACCTCAATTTGTTTGACATATTTTAGGAGGACAGCCAAGACTACGCCGTCACCGTCCGGCCAGACGGCGTTCCCGGCCACTATCCCCAACCCCCAGCCAACACTCCACCCCAAATATTTCCCCTATACCCCACTCCTCCCCAGCCTTCCCAGACCCTCTCCCGGAACTGTCGGCCTCCTTCCCCTCCGTCCCACTTCCCCCTCTCCTCCACCCACCCCTCTTCCAATTACCCCCTCCCCGGAGTCCATCATTACCCCTCCCCGTTCTTTGGGGAATGAAGGCTCCTCCGAGGAGGAACATGGAGGGACTTCCGGAGCTCCCGTTTTGGCTCCCGGTATGTTTTTCTTTCTCATTTTTTTTAACCACAAACTGTTTGTATGTAATCATGTGTCGTGCCTTTATTCGTGCTTGTTTGGTTTACTTTTGGTGATTTAGCAGTTTGCCTTTACCTCTTCCTGCTGATTTCAACATACACATATCACACCTGTGTGAATTTGTACATAGGCCTTGTATTTTTGCCAGCACCCCCTTTTTGTTTTGGTTTTTCTTTTTTCGGTTTAGGAGTGATTTCGTTGTGTTTTTGTTTTTTGAATGTGGATTCCCTATTGTTTTATTAATCCACACACTTTTCTCACCCACAGAGGAACAGAGGCGTCGACAAGAGGTGGACGATTGTGTTGGCCAGATGCGCCAACATGTCATTGGCATTCTTGTGGCCCTTGACCGGCTGTCTGGCATCCTTCGCCAGTAGTTTTTTTTGTTTTTTTTCGTTTTGTAAATAAATTTTGTAGTTCTAATATACGTTCTGGCTCATTCTTTTTTTCCATAAAAAAAATAGTTTTCCCTGACATAAGTAGACTGTTCCTGCAAGGATTTCCCTTTTTTAAAAGTTAGATTTTATTTTGTATTTGTATGTTAAACAGCCACAAGAAACACATAACAGTAACAATGTCATTTCCCTTTTTGGGTGTAGTGTCAATTAGATATTTCGCCATTTTACAGGTTCCTAGTTGGTGTGCAAGCTGCTTAGGCCAATCTTCAAAATCCAAAGGTTTGGACAGGCTTCCTTTTGGTGTGGGTTGGGAACCTGCTAACATATTTCAGTTTACATCAACTGGTGTCAGTACTGGATTACCCCTTAGTCAAATGTAAGGTGTGTTAACCTGGTTACACTTGCTGTTAACGTCCAAAAAAAGGAAGACCATTTCACTCTCCAAACATTTATTCACAACATAAATGAGAAATCAAAGTGGTCAGTCCCAAAAAAAAAAAACAGTGATAATCTCAAATACAACACATACAAATAAAATATGTAATAAAAAAAAAAAATCAAGAACTGGTTGACGAAGGACCATGCCAACATGATTCCACAAACATGGCGTTGCGATATGGGTTCCAGAATATATGGGCAAAATCACCAGATCCAGGTTTGGTAAGGGTAGCAGGAAGTAGTGAGCGTTGGAGTGGCAAAGATTATGTGAACAAACAGAAGATGGTGAAAAAAATAAATAAATTAGATGTTCGCAAACAAACACAAACACATTAGGTATAAACACTGTAGTTTGGGTCAAACTTACCTAAAAAATCTGGCCACCACATCATCGCGTATGGCCCCCCCACATACTGACCTCCGACCAACCTCGGGGGGGCCATCCTCAGGTAAGGCATCCTCTGGCTGCATTGGGACACCACTCCTTATGGCGATGTTGTGAAATATCCCACACAGGACCACAATTTTCGACACCATATCCGGCAAATACATGAGCTCGCCACCAGAGCGGTGGAGGCATCTGAATCGGCCTTTTAAAAGGCCGATACAGCGCTCCACCACTTGCCTGGTGGCTGTAAGTGCGGAATTATACTCACTTTGTGGGCCTGGTGTGGGAGCCAAATAAGGAGTGAGCAGCCAGGACATGCAAGGGTATCCACTGTCTCCTGTGAAAAATAAGAGACAACATCAGGAACACTGTGTATCAAGCTTAACATTGTTATGTACTAAAGGTCTCCACTTACCCAGAAGCCACGCATCACCAGCTTGTAGGTTGGTTAATTTCTGCCATATCCCTGATTGCCGGATGACGAAGGAGTCATGTGCACTTCCTGGTAACTTAGCATTCAGGGACAGGATCTGGAGGGAGGCATCACATACCACCATTACATTCAGGGAGTGATAGTGTTTCCTGTTTCTAAATATTGCCTCCAGCCGTGCTGGAGGCTGAAGTGGTATGTGAGTACCATCCACAACCCCTATGATGTGTGGGAAGCCAGCTATTTGGTAAAAATTGGCCTTGGCCACACTAAGGGCACCCATATCCAAAGGCATTTGAATAAAATGATGGAGGTGCTTGAAAAGTGCCTCCATCACTGCCCTCAGGATCCGGGAAAAGGAGGATTGGGAGATGCCCGCCACTATTCCCACCGTTGTTTGAAACGATCCTGAGGCACAGAAATGTAACACCGCCATAAATTGCGTCAGTGGTGGTATTGCTGTTGGACTGTCAATTTGCCGCTCAAGATCACTTTCTATTAATGAGAGAGTGTCTATGATGATTTTGGGAGGTAGACGGTAGCGTCTTAAAACCTCATCATCGGGCATTCCAAAAAGGGTGACACGTGTTCGAAATATCTGGGGCCTTGCATGCCTACGATGCCTACGCCTGGGATGAGATTGAGGTTGGTCGGCTTCCGGGAGCATGGCCAGAACAATCCGCCCCAGATCAACCTGAAATTCAAAAATTTCAAAGTAAAGCTTTTGACCCACCCCAAAACTATATTAAAACAACTTAGCTTGATGATACCATCCATTGCTGCTTACATGCCGGGGTATTGTCATGATACGTCCAAACTGAAAATAAACAACAAAATTACTTGACACATTTCACTCTGTGCATTTTTGTGGATACATTTTGTGCTAGACCAAAGTTCAAATATGCCAAACACCCATTTAGCAAAACCGTAAAGCGACATTTAACACAGTACATCCAAACGGGTCGAAATGTTGGCTCAAAAAGCGAAAGCTAAACCATCAAAAAGTTAGAATGATTATTAAGATGGTTAAAATGCGCTAATTAGTTCGCTAATACAAGTCACAAGAGTAACTACTAAAAATGTGCTAATTAGTTCGCTAATACAAGTCACAAGAGTAACTACTAAAAATGCGCTAATTAGTTCGCTAATACAAGTCACAAGAGTAACTACTAAAAATGCGCTAATTAGTTCGCTAATACAAGTCACAAGAGTAACTACTAAAAATGTGCTAATTAGTTCGCTAATACAAGATAAAAAATGGACTTACCAAGAGCAAATATCTAAGATGCAAAATCAAAAGGTCTTTGGGGTCGAAAATAAACAAAATCTAAAATATAATAAATTAGGTATCCAAAAATTACAAAATATACGAAACACAATGAAACAACAATTGAACAAAAGTTAGACTTCACAAAACTTACCAAATCAACAAACAAGGTCCCAAAAATATAAACCAACAAAGATAACGGAAAAAAAAACGCAAATCTAACCAACAAACGAATCTCCAACCTCCAACTCCTTTCTACGCAATCAATAAACTCCAGCCAAGATAACCTCCAACAATCCAAAAACGCCACCTAGACTTGAGACACACCAAGCCATAAATAGTGTTTCGTTTCCCGCACAAATTAAGGAGGGATCATAGGGCCGCACAATCAATGATGCGGCCGCAAAATAAGGATGCATGTATAATTACGTCACGAAAACACATTCAAATTCTGGTGTATTTCTTGTTTGGACCTCAGACATGGCGACAGACCAGGGAAAAAATGCACAAGAGTCAGGCGGTAAGTCTTTCATGCATTTTCTATCAACGATTAATTTGAAACATAAGATTAGGCAAGTTGTGATTTGTGAATTCTGTAAATTTACACAAATAGGTGAGGAGGATGACATGGAAGAGGCTGCTGGGCCCAGTATTCCGGCCAAAGCGGCCAAAAAAAAAAGGCAGCCACATTTCACAAGAAAGGAGATGGAGGTTTTGATCTAGAAGTGTGTGGACATCCTGCCACAGGCAGACAGGAATATGAGTCTAAGCCAGAAGTGGAGAATGTGGGAAGAGGTAGCCGTTGCTGTCAATAGAGTGGGTGATTATGTCCGTCTAGCCCGGGATGTCAAACGGCGGTAAGTAAACCCTTGCCCCCCCTAAAAACAGACCCCATTTTAAACCAAAGGATAATGGCTTCCATTTTTCCCCACAGATGGGGCGACTTCAAATATCGCCTAAAGCAAAAACTGGCGGACAGGGCTAGGCATGCAAGGGGGACAGGTGGGGGTCCCACCCCTGTGTCATTGGAGTTGACGGATTTAGAAGAGCTGGCACAGGGGTGTGTGCAGCCTGTGGAGGTGTTTGGCGTGTCCAACATGGATACGGACATGCCAGACTTTGCGGCTCTTCATGTTGGCCCAGGTAAGTATTGTGATGTCACCAACTCTGAAATGCTATTGTGCCAATATGTAGATTCTAATGTGACTCTTTACTCATTTTTCCAACAGAGACACAGGCGGATGAGTCTGCTCCAGAGGGAAGCCTTGGCCGCAGAATTTCTGCTGGCTCTGCAGGGGAGGAACCAGTACATCCGGCTGAGGACCCTGCAGAAGCCAGTCCAGGGCGTGCCCCCTCGCAGGCAGTGGGCCTCCTCACAGAACTCAATTTCAAATCGGATTTCCATACGGAGATTCTGCAGAGGATGGACGCCAGTCTGATACGGGTGGCTGAGGCCCTGGAGCAAAATGCTGCGGCCAACGTGACCATTGGTCAGGCCCTGGCGGAAAATACCAGGGCCAACATCCGCATCGCCGATGCCCTGGAGCAGCTCGTTCGCCAGCACATGGTGGAGCCGACCTCCCTTCCTGCCGGAACATCAGGATCCTCCACCTCTGGCACAACATCAGCCAATCCTCCAAATGTGCCTAGCCCTGTGCCTAGTCCAGAGGCCACAACATCTGCCTCTGGACAGGCCAGCCCGATGGCATCCCGGACCCGGTCTGGCGCCCACCCTCCCCCATCCAAACGGGCAAAAAAACAGTGACAGCAATGGCGACTTTTCCCACACTCCTTCTGTGCTTGGCTCATATTCCTTTCTGGTCAAAACTTCCCTCTCCTTTCTTGTGAAATGTTTTTAAGTTATTTTTGTACGTTTATGTTATCAGTTATTGATTATTTTTTTTGGATAAAAAGTATCTTTGGCAGAAAAAAAAAAAAAAAAATATTAGGCCAATTGGTTTGTGTTTAAACAATAAATTTATGAAAAAATTCTGACATTGTATTGTGACATTATTGTACAAATGGGTTACATTTAATCCTGGCCCTAAAGGCAAAAAAGGACACCAAAAACCATTTCATTTGTATAAAAAAAAGGCCTCTTGAAGGAACGTTTAAAAAATCACATAACGATGCAAATTGCACATTAAAAAAAAAAAGGGGAGCTAATTAAAACATGATGACATTATTGTCACAATAGGCCATAAACAACAAATTGAGGCCAAAAAAACCCCCCAAAAATGTACGCCAATTGATTGTGTAATCCTGACATTAGCAGGTATGATTTCCACCTGCGTACGGTTTTGTGCTATCCCAATAAACTGCTTTCCAAACACATACCAAGCCGGTTTTCAATACAACACTAATTGCTTTTGTGACCACCCGCGATTAATCGCTGCAACATCATGGAGTCCCGGGACGGAGGAGAAGGCCATCGCCAATGTGGTCGAGTAATCCAGACCCTAAACTGTGCGAGCATTTTGAAGGGAAAGAGGATGTTCCAGTGACGTATGTGACGGTCCGAACACATTTGACGTTCGCATCTGCTAATGTATGTACGCCCCAAAAACGCCTCGCCACGCCTGCGTTTTTCCATCTCCACCCCCGTCAACACCCAAAAACGCCCTGTTCTGTCAATCACATTTGACATGTCACTTCCTGTACGCTATTTTAGGAACGAGAGAAAAAAAGCTCGCAATCTGCCGTACGCACATGCGCAGTGTAACACCGACGCATGCGTGGTTAGTCAACATCGGAACGCAACGAGCGTACTGCTGTTTGCGAGTGGCTCTGAATGAGGGCCAATGTACACAAACTTTTTTTAAAGCACAAAATCATTAAAATACAGTATAAAATAACCTTCAGGCTGTGTGTATAAGGTGTATATGTATGAAACGTAAATAAATTTAATGTTTGTACACAAACTTTTTTTGATGCTCAAAATTATTAAAAATATTGTATAAAATGGCCTGTAGGCTGTGTGTATAAGGTGTATATAACACATAAATGCATTATGTGTTTAGATATGAGTCCCATACCCAAGATATTTCTTTATATTATGCAAATATTCCAAAATACGGAATATTCCGATATCCAAAATACCCCTGGTCCCAAGCATTTTGGATATGGGAGACTCAACCTGTACTATAACTTTCTCTGTACTCCTAAAGGCATTTTTTTAAGACCAACTAAATCCAACACCCTTCTTCACTTGACCATGAAGGGTGGACAGTTATATATAGAGATGTGCGCTGACCCCCTAGTTTTGGTTTTGCTTCTGGATCTCCCCTGGTTTTGGATCTGGATTGGTTTTGCCAAAACCTCACCTCCATGTTTTGGTTTTCAGTTTTGTTTTTTTTATCTGGATTTTTTCTTAAAAAATCATAAAAACAGCTAAAATCACATAAAATGGTCCTGTTTTTGTTCCTACAGTATTAGTAACCTCAATAACATTTATTTCCACTCGTTTCCAGTCAATTTTGACCACCTCACAGCTCACTATATTGTTTTCATCCGGGTTTGGCCCAAAATTTGCACCAAGCTAGCTGGCTGACTAAGCTATGCGGTAGCAGTGGGCAGCACAGAAATGTGGCAGTTCAACTGCCAACATGGCACATCAGGAATCAAATGTTTTTATTATTCAAGAGAGGTCTGAGGGAGTTGGAGTATGTATGACAGTGACAGGAAGGGTTTGGTAGCAAATTTTATTTCATTTTTTTATTCCAAAGTAAATTTATGAGGGAGAAGGGGAGAGGAGGCATTTACAAAAAAATATTTTACTCATTCACATCAGTCCTTGCCCCAGAAGAATCCTTGAGCCCCATGCCTGCTGCTGAGAGTGGATTTTCTCATCCCTGAAGGGGACCATTAAGACTTCTAGTAGTGCTTTCCAACCTGTACAGGGACATTAAAAAAACATAGTTAGTTAGTGGCCTAAAAAACTGCCACTTAACCAGCACAAATATATTAAGGGGTAAATTTAATATACTAAAGTGATAGTTTTTAAAAGTGCATTTTAGACGTGATGTTGCCCATAACAACCAATCAGATTCTATTTAACATCACTTTCTATAAGATAATAGCTAGAATCTGATTATTTTTTATGAGCAAGCAACATCACTTCTAAAACTCACTTCTAAAAACTCTCACTTTAGTAATTTAAATTTACTCCTTAAGGTCTTACGTTGTGTCTTTCTTGAGAATCCTGCGCCAACTTCTGCTGCTAGGAGTGGATTTTCATTCCTGAAGGGGACCAAGAAGACTGCTTTCCAAAACAATCAACTGTAAAATATGCAAAGCTTCCACATTGAATGTTTTCCAACCTGTACAGGGACATTAAATAAAACATAGTAAGTTAGTGGCTTCAAAGTGCCACTTAACCAACACAGATATGTGGACAAGCATAAGATCTATGATTTAAGGCAGGGCTAGCCAACCCTGGTCCTCGAGAGCTACCAACAGTGCATGTATTCCAGGTCTCCTCACAGAATCACAACTGTAATAATTAACTCCACCTGTGGATCTTTTCAAATGTGGTACTAAGTAATGAATACACCTGTGCACCTGCTAGGTGGACTGGAAAATGTGAACTGTTAGTAGCTCTCGAGGACCAAGGTTGGCTACCTCTGATTTAATGCCATATGCTGTGTCTTTCTTTAGATTCCTGCTGCTGCTCCTGCAGCTAGGAGTGGATTTTCATCCCAGAAGGGGACCAGGAAGAGTGCTTTCCAAAAACAATTTACTTTTAAATAATCCTTTGCAAACCTTCCGAAAAAGCATTTCCCAACCTGTACAGGGACATTAAAAAAAACATAGTTAGTGGCCTTCAGTTCAAACTGCCATTGTACCCACTGTCCACTTAACCAGAGTAGATATTGTGGACAAGCGGAACAGAGTAGAAAATGCAACATTTAAGATTTAAGGTTTAAGTCTTACGTTGTGTCTTGAGCGCCATACCTGCTGCTGGGAGTGGATTTTCATCCCAGAAAGGATGAAGACATTGTTTTTTCTTCCCAACGGACACAGATCTGAAGAGATGCAAATAACTTATCAATTCCTGCCTGTCTATACCTTGTAAAATTGTCGCTATTTAGCGTTATGAGTTGCACAAGAAATAAATGCTTTCATACTTTGAGTGTGGTTCCAAAGCACAAAAAGTTATTATTCAATATAAAAACAGATGGTTACATGCTGTGATCTAAATACAATTAGCACAAATAAATCATACAGACCCAAGGTACAGTTGTTACATACGCACACGCTCTGGACCCAGATACCGGCATCAAAGTAGAAACCTCCGTCAACAGCAAAGCAAGCAGACTGGCATCCAGGTTTAGAGAGCCCACATATATACCCTTACAGAGATAGGCAATACAATAGAACAGTTTGGCATGATTCCATTGGTTCTTCTTCCTGGTTCTTCTGTTACAGTATAGTTCATAGGTCAGTTCATATGGACACAATCCAGCCTCCAACAGCCCTTTGTGTCATTTTTTCTGCTGCATAATAATCCTAAGCTGGTTACATTACAGAGTACATTTTAATGTTTAACTCTCTATGGTCCATAGTTTGCAAACACATGTTGCTATGGTACCGGAAATCTGCAAAGACACAGTGGATCAGTACAACACCAAACACGGTCTGCTTACCATGTACTAAACCTTAGATATCAAATTACATTTATTTCACAACATTAATAATACTGAATAAACCTTGAATATTACACTTTACTGCTAGGGAACCTTTTTATGTAAGTGTGAAGTGTGTAAGTATTGGGGTTTTGGGAGAAGTCGCTAGTTAGCTTTGTGCGACTGCATGTTTGTGGAGTACACCATGGTACGTGTTTTGCTGGGTTAATCATTTTCTATGTTTTAGTGACTGTATTTATATGATGAGGAATTTTAACTTCTTTCTATTGCGTAGGAATCACACAACACTAAAAAATAGCATCACTGTATGTACTTATAATGGGCGAGATTCACTAAAATGGCACTGGGCGGCCAGTCGCAAAATGGCGTCTCATTGCCATTCGCAAAATGGCGTTGTGCAGATTTAATCTTAAACCGATTCTGTCTCAGCCAATTATCCGGCTTCGACAAACTACTGACAGGAAAAAGGCAATTTGGAGGACCTTACACAAAACTGCCTTTGCTTTACTTGAGCTGCCCACCTTCCAGTGTGTACTCAGAAAGAGTTTTCAGCTCAGCCGGGAACCTTGTCAGTGATCGGCCTGAGACTACTTTCCCAAAATGTGGAAAAGATGATACCCTTCAAAATGAACTACAAATTCTACGAGAAAGACCTTTACCGTCAATTCCGTGCAAAAATTACAGAGGCACCTGTAATGGTGGATTCCAGCGGGGTCAAATTCATATTGTGTAAAGAGGATGATGTATACATCACCCCAGATTATACCATCACCCAAGCCTATATCGTCATTCCATCCTGTAATGTGTGTAAATTACAGCTGCGCTCCCTGTTAGATTGGGGATTCATTGTCTGCTTTAGTGGATGTGAGCTCCATTTTAGTCCATATCATCACCACATCCCCTACACATCTTCTGACCTGGGCTACAGGAGGAGCAGCTGCACTCTGGAATACGGTTGCATGGCGTTGCCTCTCTGTCTCACTGAAATTCAGGTAGAGGGGCCATGGGTAGGGACTGGGAGTAGGGACACTATAATCAGAGAACGCAGTTTTAGCTGCTTTATTCCATTTTTTAAACCATATCTTCTAATTTCACCTTTGAAAATGTTTATGCAAATATCAGCAGAGGCGTTTTGTGATGCCATGGCTAACGCGCGCACACACACACAAAAACAGATTGATTGATTGATTGAATACATTTTTGGGGGGCACTTGGGAGGGAGAGCACCTGAACAAGGCAGCAGCCTCTTGATAAATGACACAGGCAGCACAGCACCCCTGCGCACCTATGTTGCTGGTAAATGTGGCTAACGCACTTACACAAAAAAATAGTTTTTATTTTTTCACTGGTGGTGTGGCTAACACACACACACAAAAAAATTGTTTTAATTTTCACACTGGTGGTGTGGCAGGCTAACATGCACACACCAAAAAATTGTTTTATTTTCACACTGGTGGTGTGGCTAACAGCCACACGCACACACAAATAATTGTTTTTATTTTTTCACTGGTGGTGTGGCTAACACGCACACACAAAAAATAGTTTTTTTTTTCACACTGGTGGTGTGGCTAACACGCACACACAATTTTTTTTATTATTTTTACACTGGGGGTGAAGAAAAGCACCCCTGATGGACAAAGAACCCCCTGGACAACACAGCAGAACAGCCAGCCCGCCCCTATGGACAACAGCCAGCCCCTATGGACAAAAGCCAGCCCCTATGGACAGGGCAACAGCCAGCCCCTATATGGATTAATATTGTCAACAGTCATTCAGCCCCTATGGACAACAGCCAGCCCCGATGGACAGGACAACCTCATACAACCAGCCAGCCCATATGGACAACAGCCAGCCAGCCCCTATGGACAGGACAACAGCCAGCCCCTATATGGATTAATATGGACAACAGCCAGCCAGCCCCTATGGACAACAGCCAGCCCCTATGGACAGGACAACCTCATACAGCCAGCCCCTATGGACAACAGCCAGCCCCTATGGACAGGACAACCTCAAACAGCCAGCTAGCCCCTATGGACAACAGCCAGCCAGCCCCTATGGACAGGACAACCTATTATGCACAACAGCAGCGCAGCACAGCTCACAGCACAACCTCACAAATCACATTTATGCACAACAGCAGCACAGCACAACTCCCAGCTCCCTCCCTCTTCACTCTCCACAGCCGGAATAAAAAATGGCTGCGATCGCGGGACCTTTATAGAATCCAAAACCCGCAAGAATCCGACAGCGGGATGATGACGTTTTACCTCGTTTTGAGATCTGAGTCAGGCGGGAAAACCCGAGCAGACTCAGATCTGCCTCGTATCTGCTAAGTTCGGGTGGGTTCGGTTCTCAGGATCATGCAATCAAATACACGCACAATCCAATATTTCCGGTAGATTTATGTTTTGCCTCATTGTGAGATCCGAGCACGGCAGGAAGACCCCAGCCAGGACCCAAATGCACTTGGAACCTCTACATTTGGGTGAGATTGGTTTTCTGAAATAACGAACCACTCATCTCTAATAAATATATATATATATATATAAAACATGCTCCAAGAATTATCCATCCAGGACCTTCTCAGACGACCAGCACACCACCATGTAGAGATTTATGCAAAAAGAGTAGTTTTAATGCAATATCAAAAAAGCACCATCATATAAAAAAGCCATCAAAGGTATAGGGTATAGTTACTCATCACAGAGCTTGTGAACAACATGTCCTAGTATAATATAGCCATCCCGACGGCCCGTTTTGGCTAAGTTCAGCATTCATCAAGGGTCAGCCAGAAATAGTCATAAAAACTTTAGACCTTAATATAACTAAGTGCTAATCACCAATTGCACCCACCTGTGTATGCTGGCATCCACGCGGTCCCCAAACACCATCCTGCTCACAAGCCGGCAGTGGAACCAATCTGCTCTCCACTGTATATATATATCCCTAATTGTAGGTTCACTTTTTGTTTAACATAGCTACTGTGAATATTAATTTATGCCTTGAGCAGAAGTGAGTTTAAGGTTTCAGCACTTGTAAGAATATGGCACCATAGCTAGATAGCCCGTAAATTTTAATAATCATTTATAAAAAAATGTAACATTATATTTTAAATAGTTCCTGCATCGATATAAACTGATAAGATAGCTACTGTATAAGTTATAAGGGGAAGGCAGAAGAGTCACCATGTAAATCACCATAAATGATAAGTGGGGTGAAGTTAAGTTATTTACTGTGGTTCATCCCTTTAACTAATGTGGTGAAACCAGTTTCATCAGTTTAGCACTCACCCCTCCCCCAACTATTCTGAGACCATGACTGCTTTTCGGAAGAGGTGGAGGGGGTATATAGCCAGTGTATTTGAAGGTTGGAAGGTATGAGATTAGTATGGTATCACCTCACAGAAAAATACATACAGTACTGTACTTGCTATTTAAGAAAGAAAGATAAGGCAATGTACAGTAGATAATTTTGGTAGCCATATTAATTAGGGGTTCACTGAATACTACATGTTTTCACTTATTTTGTTTGCTTTTGAGAACTGTTGGGCACACCACCATCATGTACACATCAGTGTCCTTAAGAGCGGCGGATATTTTCTTGTAGCACATCTCCTTATTCTTCTCACCAGTGTTTCCTTCATGGTGGGTGAGGAGTGACGATGTTATCACTGTGTTGCGCACACCCAGTCCGACCTCTGGGAGATCACCACTATTTAAGAGAGTTTCCTGACATTCAGAGAGAGTCAGCAAGTATTGCAAACACATACGCATGCCTCCTCTAAGACACCCCTTTCCTTATAGCCTGCCCAGAAGACAAGCAAGAAAGATGTGTTTAGGAGCGATTTGTGATAAATATTACTTGAGATATTCATATTGATCGAAAACTAAACAAAAGATTGAAATTTCACTCCTTGTGGGGACAGTTTTGTGTATTCTGTTCATCTGAGGATTTATGTAGAGCACATGACGAAGTGTGTATGAGCTGGCAGTTCCACCTATGGTCAGTGGCGGCATACACTTTTAACTCTTCAGCACACACTTATACTTTTCACTCCTAGGCACGCGCACCCACAAATACTCTTTTTGTCTGGAAATATTGACTTTTGGGAGCTGATTTAGGCAGTCGCCAAACTGGGCGATGTGCCTTCATAACTAGAGATGAGTGGTTAGGTTTTGCTGAAAACTGGACATACCCGAACTTGGGGGCTCCGTGTCGAACGGAGTCCTGACTCGGGTCTTCTCCTTCGGAACTAGGATCTAGAAACCGTATCTCACGTGTTTTGGACTGTATTTACTTTTAGTCTCTCCCTCGTGATTTCAGGTGCTGTGAGGTGGTCAAAATTGACTGGAAATTACTGGAAATGAATGCTATTGATGTTAATAATACAATAGGAACAAAACATGTCCAAGTTACATGATTTTAGCTGTTTTTATAAAAAAAAAAAAAAAAACTGGCAAAACCAAAACACGGGGGTTTGCGCTAGAGATGTGCACCGACCCCGTGTTTTGGTTTTGGATCTGTATCTCCTCTTGTTTTGAATCTGGATTGATTTTGCCAAAACCGCTTTGCGTGTTTTGTTCTTTGGTTTTGGATCTGTATTTTTCTAAAAAAAATCTTAAAACCAACTAAAATCACATAATTTGGGCCTGTTTTTGTTCCTACAGTATTATTAATAACCTCAATAACATTTATTTCCAGTCATTTCCAATTTGACTGGAAATGACCACTTCACAATACTGATTTTTTTCATCTAATTTAGGGCCAAAAGGTTGCATCCAACTAGCTGGCTGACTAAGCTAAGCGACAGCAGTGGGCGGCACTAACAAGTGGCAGTTCAGCTTCCAACATGGATACAGTGTGTTATAGATACACCAATAGTGCACTTACTGTGACAGCAGTGTCGGCAGTGGTGGGTGCTGGCGGTGTCCTCAATGCGGAAGTGCCGGCGGTGTTGGCAGTGTGGCGGTGTTGGCAGAGTGGGGGTCCTGGCAGTGTCCTGAGTGCATAGTGATGGGAGTGTCTCCAGAGCGGGGGTGCCAGTGGTGTCCTCAGTGCAGGAGTGCTGACAGTGTCGGCTGTGCGGGGATGCCCTCGATGTGGGAGTAGCGGCACTGCAGGGTCGCTGACGGCATCCTCAATACGTGGGGCAGTAGTGCGGGAGTGCTGGCAGTGTCCTTAGTGCAGGGTGTTGGCAAAGCGGGGGTGCTAGTGGTGTCCTCAGTGCATGTGTGCTGACAGTGTCGGCAGTGCAGGGGTGTTGGTGGTGTCCTCGGTGTGGGAGTGCCGGCATTATGGGGTTGGTGGCGGTGTCCTGAGTACATGGGGAGGGCGGGAGTGCTGGCAGTGTCCTCAGAGCAGGGTTTCGGCAAAGTGGGGGTGCCAGTGGTGTCCTCAGTGCACATGTGCTGACAGTGTCAGCAGTGCAGGGGTGCCAGTGGTGTCTTCAGTGTGGGAGTGCCGGCAGTGTCGGCAGAGCAGACTGCCAGCGGTGTCCTCAGTGTTGGAGTCCTAATGGTGTCAGCAGTGGGTCGCTGACGGTGTCCTCACGTGGGGCAGCAGTGCAGAGGTGCTGGCAGTGTCCTCAGTGCAGGGTGCCAGCGGTGTCGGCAGAGCAGACTGCCAGCAGTGTCCTCTGTGTTGGGGTCTTTATGGTGTCAGCAGTGCATGGGTGCCGGGGGTGTCCTCAATACGGGGTGCCAGCAGTGTCGGCAGTGGGGGTGTCGGCAGCGGGGGGTGCTGACAGTGGTGGTCGGCAGCACCACCCATCCCCCTTGCCAGTGGTGTCAGGCAAGGGGAATGGGCGGCATCTTCCTAACTTCCTCTGTCCATATTCAATGGCCTTAATGCTGATTGGCTGAAAGCCGTGACAGATTGGCTGAGAGCCAATAAGCGTTAAGCCCGCTCGATGCAAAACCTTGCGATCCGACAGCGGGATCACAAGGTTTTGCCTTGATTAGGGATCCGAGGCAGGCAGGGAGATCCAAGCTGTGTCTCAGAACCTCGAAATTCAGGTGGGTCCAGTTCCCGGAGAACCAAACCCGCGCATCCCTAGTCTGCGCACATATCTACTTGTAACGGCATGGAAACGCTAGCAACAGCACATGAATGTGCCTCTTTCTCGTCCTGGTCTAGTGGATTATTCTATGCAGCCCTATAAGGCTGCAAACAAAAATCTGCGAGGTCAGGGCCACCGTAACTACAGACTCACAGTTATTAGAATTGACCACATAGGGTCATGCAAGAAATATTACAAAGGTCTCCTGTAGAATAACGTGGTAGAGTAATGGGTTGAAGCTCATTCATATACATTATATACAGACCTTCCAATATGACCCCTTCCACCCAGTACAAAATGCTCTGCTCCAGGATTTCTCCCTTAATTAATGATTGCAGCCACCTGTGGTGAAACACCTGCCTCATCTATTAACTAGCTCAACACAGGTGTCTGCAATCATTAATTAGGTGGGAAGTCGAGGAGCAGAGCATTTTGTACCTGGTGGAAGGGGTCATGTTGGTCATGTTGGAGGGTAGGTATATATTAAAATGGGATGCATTCAGGAAGCCGACGGTCGCTCGCAATGCCGACCGCCGGCTTCCCGACTGTCAAATCCCAACAAGGTACTAATGACAGGCGTCAAAATCCCGATAATTGTCATTAGACTTGCGCCGGGAGCCCGACGCCCGGCATACCGAACGAAGGTAAGCCGGGTGCCGTGGGGGGGAGGGTTAGGTGTAGGCTAGGGGAAGGTGAGGTTAAGGTTAGGCACCCCTGGGCGGAAGTTAGGGTTAGGCACCCCCCAGGAAGACTTAGGTTTAGGCTGCGAGGACGGGGGGTTAGGTTTAGGCACTTCGGGGGGGTTAGGCACTAGGGGGGAGGTTAGGGTTAGGCACCCCTGTAGGGAAGTTAGGGTTAGGCACCCCTCCAGGAGACTTAGGTTTAGGCTGTGGGGATGGGGGGGTTAAGTTTAGGCACTTAGAGGGGGGGTTAAGGTTAGGCACTAGGGTGGGAGGTTAGGGTTAGGCACCCCTAAAGGAGGGTTAGGGTTAGGGGGGAGAATAGAGTTGGTTATACTTACCTTTTTAGCTGTCGGGATCTTCACTCCTGCTGGGTTTCCGCTGTCGGGATTTGAACCATACGGCCGGCGGTATTTCATATTGATTCCATTAGAATTCATCGGCACTCATTGTTGAGGTGCAATAACATTCCCATCTTCTTGGTCAATCACTGTCTTGAAAAATACAGCAACATAGGACTGCAATTATAAAAACACATCTAATTAATGTGAGTGTCCTTATTTTATTATGCAGATAGATTTTCTTTTAATATATCCATCACATTGAAAGGTAAATGATAAGATTTCCATACATAACTCACATCCACTACTGCACTCTCATCCGCCTCCAGAGTACATAAAACACTGTAACCAATGAGCTCTATCTGTCTGCAAATCTCCCGGGGGTTAAATAAGAGCTACCTGCCTCTCATTATTCTGAAAGTCTACAGACATTTGTGAATATATCATTTTTAATATTGTAACTTCTTTCTCTCTGTAATTGCTAAACCAAGACTATGCAAAATGTTATCTATCATATAAAATGAAATGAATTGTACCTCTCTCGATAAATTGCAGGCGGAATAAGACTGAGGTGGATTTAATCACCGTAAATCTTTCCAGCTGGCACAAAATTTAGGTGCTGAGGTGAAGAAAAGTCAGAGTAACAAGCAGCTGATATGTAAGGAGCAGGCATCTGTTTTCTCATCGTTCATCTAATTTTTTATTGATGAACTAAATAGAAGTTGAGTGTCAGGGGGGTGGGGAGCCCTCTGCATCGAGGTAGAACATAGGATCAATCCATCTTTTGTGGGCCATAAATTACACTTAATTTCAATTTATGTTGATTTTTGTATTATTGTTTATTGTGGACAGATCAAATTATTTTCAGCAGCCGGTCATGTGTCGGAGACGGACGCATGCATCTACAAGCGATTGTATGCATCTGGTACCGGGATGGAAGATCAACACCAGAGGTTCTCAAGGCACCCTAATGGTCCAGGTTTTAAGGATAACCATGCTTGGGCACAGGTGACTTAATTAGTACCTCAGTCTTTTGATTTATCCATCTGTACTCAACCATGGATATCCATAAAACCTGGACTGTTAGGGTGCCTTCAGGACCGAGTTTGGGAACCTCTGATCTACACTGTCTAGATAGTCAGTAAAAAAGATTGACACCTGGTCAACATGCAAATGGTCGATATGGTTGAAAGGTCGACAGTGTTGAATGATTGACAGTTAAAAGGATGACATGGACTTAGGTCGACATGATCAAAATGTCAACACACAATTGACACCTGGTTTTTCATGATTTTTAGGGCTAAGTTTAGAGTTAGGCATTTGGCGTAAGGTTAGGGTTAGTTTGCGGGAGGGGACGGTTAGGGTTAGACACTAGGGGGAGGGATAGGTATAGGCCTTAGGGGGAGGGTTAGGGTTCGGCACTAGTGGGACGGTTAGGCCAGGACTCAACAAATCCCAGTCGCCATGGCGACCAAGATTTTAGTCCTGGCGTCTAGGTTTTACAAGAGCCAGGTACAGTACAAGTGAAGCTAATTGTAAAAAAAAAAGTGCTTCTAGGGAGATGGTTACAGGAGCAGGCAATGCATGCCTGTCACAAGAGAGGAGTGTGTACCCGTCACATTCAATCAGTGTGTCTCTGTCTCGTCTGACATTTAAGATAAGTGCCTGATATCCCTCCTATCTCAAACAGCATGGGGTAGATAAGTCTGCAACCCCTACAGCCTGGGGCTCCTACAGTGCATGCTGGTACTTTTAGTTCCCCTACAAGTTTCCTCAGCCTGGTGCATTAATTATGAGGGGGAAGTCCCTATGGTTGTATGGGGGAGCCTGCCATTAGCTCCACTGCAGGTTTGCAGCTGGGTGAGTTGTATTGCAGCATAGGGGAGGGCATTATTATATTGGGTACCCCCTTTGGTGGGTATTGGTATCAGTACAAGGTTATGTATCTGTGGTGCCCTTCAGTAACTGCCCCCCCATATATGTGCCACTCGCCTATAACTGCCCTCCCAGCTGTATATGTGCTAGTCACCAATAACTGCCCCTCTGTCCTGTCATCTGTCAGTGGTGCTATGAATGGAAAGGTCCTTCTGGAGGAAAGGATTACAGGGACTATCTGCCACCCACATCTTTGTATTGAGACCTGCCATCCAGCTATCCCAAAGTGTACTCTCCAAATACTGTATGTAAAGGACTCTGCAATAGTTATCGCATAAAGGAGATGTGTAAGGCTCATACACACTAGACGATATGCTCCATGAGCGATATCGTCAGTGTTTGCCCTTGAACTCCCGGGCAACTGACATAGGGCCAGATTTAGCTTCGATCGCAGTTGCTAATACTCAGGCAATCATCCGATTGTTGCGTTCTGCGCATGCACAAGCATCTCAGTGCACTTGCGCGAGCCGGATACTGCGATGGGGCTGTGATCACAGTGACTACGCCGACCCATAGCAGAGTGATTGACAGGAAGGTGGGTGTGGGTGGTGAAGGGGGGTGGTTGGCCGAATGCAGGCTTGCCACTGCGTTCCACGCCGTTTCAGGGGTGTACATAAATTAGCCACTACGTACCCAATACGCAGTGTGTGGTCAGGGCTTGTGGAAGTGTGCATATGAGTCCAATGGTACTCGATTGTACCGATGGTTTTGCTATTCTGCTAAGCATTACGGATGTGCGTATGGTAAAGTGGGCGTCCTTATGTGGTGCTGAGTTTGCATTGCGATCGCAGTGGTTTGGCTTGCTATCGCAGTTGAACTATGTGCGTACACAATATTGCGATCCGTAGTGAATCAGGCACATAGTGCATACACACTAAATGATATCACTAACGATATTGTTCAGTAACGTCATCCTGCCACATCTCCGAACAGGCTGTTTATGATGATATCGTCAGATTGACCTGCATGTTCAGACGTAGCAGACATCGTTAACAACCCACGGGAGCGTGCATCGTTGGTCATTGAGTCCATACACGCTGAACGATATATCGTTCAACTATATCATTATCGGTCATATAGTTAATAAAGGTAGTCTAGTGTGTATGGACCTTTAGATGTGCTAGACCAGGGGTATGCAACGTGAGGCACTCCAGCTGATATGGAGTTACACTACCCAGCATGCCCTAGCAGCCAAATTATTGCTGGGCATGCTGGTATGTGTAGTTCCACAGCTGCCTGAGGGCCGCGCATTTGCTACCCCTGTAGCTAGTCAGTGCTAGATAGATCAACCTTTGAAACAGGTATGTGCTGTGTTGTGAAAGGGCTTCACTGAATTTGGGGTATACTGCGTGGCATAACATGAACTGGGGACAAGTATGGGCTTGTGATAGAATCTGATGACCATTGAAGAAGCATGTTTGGTGGTCTGATGGCATGCAGGGAGATTAAGGGGCATTTAAAGTTGTATGTGTGGTGGTCTATACACACTCCTAAACTTTGTGTGTGTATAGACAGATTGCGGGCTATAAGTTGTGTATGCGCAAAGATGCTAAAATATCCAAATAAATACATTTTGACATTTTGGTGTTGACATGTTAACCTTAATACATGTGTATGTATATATCTGCTATATTTAGTGTATTTTATAGTAAGACCCTATATGTTTATTCTTAGCTCACCTTGATTGTTATATTCATTTCTTAAGATGTATATACCCCTGATGAAGTCCTAACAGACGAAACGCATTGGGTTGTGATTCTAAAAGTTCATTGGTTAGAAGTGGGTCACCTGCCTATTGAAAATCTGACCCTATAACGGGAAACAGCAGGATAATTATTGTCATCTTCCGCTGTTAGAACCTATGGACAATTGATTGTGTAAGCAATTATTATGTACAAATTGTTTTATGTCAATATGACAAAAAAAATTTTTTTTAAATATACTGTCTACTACATCTAATAGTGGGTCATGACCATTTCTTGGGTGTTCTTTTTTGGTGAGTGGGTCTTTTTTAGATATTTTTTTTTCGGAATCCATGGAATCTACCATCAACTATCTTGGAGCTTTTATCAAGGAGAAGAGATTTATTGAAAAGGACTTTTAATTTGACATTTTTTCAGTATTTGGTGCAAATTATTGAATAACTAGAATTGTTTGATAGGCCAAAAAATTAATTTGGTGCAAATTATTGAATAACCGAAACTGTTTAGTATACTAAAAATTTTATATTATTGCGCCCTCTAAGTATTGCTTTGTGTGCTTAATACATGTCTACATACTGATTGTCGACCTATTGACCGTATCGACAGTCTAAAGTTCAGAACTTGCCGACATTCTAGTGTTGACATTCCTACTGTAGACCTTCTGAATGTGGACAAGTCATACCAGACCCCAGTGCTGCTATCACTTGATCCAAAGATGTGTATAATGTTACCAGAAAAAGCAGCTGTTTTAAAGTGGCAATCATTTAAAGGCAAAACGAACCTGGCTTTGCCTTTTAACTTATTGTGGTTTCGCGTTGTAAATAATTGCCACTTTGTAACATCGGGCAGACTCACTGGGATTTTGCCGATTCCCCCTCTGTCTTGGTGGAAATACCTGCACTGACTACACTACAGTGAGTTGTGTGTATTTTGCATTAGCTGCAGTACCTCTGTTTTACCAGAGGTACTGCTGTTGTGAACTTTTGGGCTATTCAACTTTACCTGTAGGAGTTAATCTCCTTCCCTGCTTGATCACCTGACTTTATATTCCTGCCTCTCACATTGCGTTTTGCTGGTCATTAAATGTTTTCACAGAACTGTACTCTGCTATATTCCAGCCAGCTGCAGCCGATCCCATATTTTGTGTATGGATATCCTGCAAGACAGTGTTTTGCAAATCAATGATCCTTATCTGCTAATCCTGGTCCTTGCTGTTGTTTCAAGTTCATCATTTGTTTCCTCTACATTTAGTTCCATCCTCCACCTGTGCCTATGTATTCTTATGCTTTATAATGCTCAGCTTCACCGTTACTGGTCTGTGTTTTTCATTCATAGACTTCTATACTCTAATTGGGATCGGTATGATTTACCGCCGGACACATGTCTGGAGGTTCAAATCCCAACGCCGGAAGGCCGCACCAGTGAAGATCCCGACTGCGCTAAAGGTAAGTATAAACTAACCTAACCCCCCCTAACCCTCCCTTAGGGGTGCCTAACCCTAACCTCCCCCCCCAGTGCCTAACTCTAACCCCCCTCTAAGTGCCTAAACCTAAACCCCCCTTCCCCGCTGCCCAGACCTAACCCTCTCGGGGGGTTGCCTAACCCTAACCTCCCCCCAGGGGTGACTAACCCTAACCCCCCCTTCCCCTAGCCTAACCCTAACCCTCCCGGGGGGGTGCCTAACCATAACCTCCCCCCCAAGTGCCTAACCCTACCCCCACTCTAAGTGCCTAAACCTAACCCCCCTTCCCCGCTGCCTAACCCTAAGTTCCCCTGGGAGCCCCTAACTTTACCCAACGCGGCTGTCCGCGCCCAGCTTACCTTCGATAGGACTGCCGAGCTCCCAGGGTAGGTAAAATGACAGGCGTCAGGATTTTGACACCTGTCATTAGACCCTTGCTAGGATTAGACAGTCGGGATGCCGACGGTCTGCATTTAGAACGTCGACATCCCGAATACATACCATCTAATCGTGTGTTTGAATTCTGCACTCTAAGGGGTATATTTACTAAAGTGCGGGTTTTTAGAAGTGGAGATGTTGCACATAGCAACCAATCAGATTCTAGCTATTATCTTCTAGAAGGTGCTAGAGAAATGTCAATTAGAATTTGATTGGTTGCTATGGGTAACATCTTCACTTATAAAAACCAGCACTCTAGTAAATATACCCCTATAATGGTGGCCAGCTACATGACGGAGCACAAACAGGGTGTCTGTCAATGTTATAACAGAAGTGTCTCTAAAGTACAGTAGGGTAACTTTTAAATATAGAATTATAAAGAAGTGATAATAATGAAGTTGTAAGTGGCCACAAAGAAAAGCGGCCAAATTGGTGGATTCTTGAGCTGTGCAGCTGGATCATCTCCAGGATATTCCTAGGGACTCTTATTAATAAGCCACACCGTGATCGCAATGCCCAAGAAACTGTCAGCAGTAGATGTATTGGCCAATAGTATTGCAGCAGTAATCATATCCCCCATTAGTATGTCACCAGTAGTAGTAATGCTAGTGTTAATTATACTGCAGTTATAGGGGTCTATGTACTAAACCTTGGGAGGGGCATATCTATAATGGGTGCAAGGTGTGCGGTGCACATGGGCCCACACCACACACCCTGCACCCATATACCAGCGTGGTGCTTGGCAGCGCCGGGCCGGCGCTGCAGAGCAGCATAAATCACTGAGAAAATGGCGGTGGCCAATCTCCCGGTGATTCTGCGCATGCGCAGTACTGCTGTCCCCAGGAAAACGGCACAAATGCCATTTTCCTGGAGACCTACACAGGCGCAGTAGATTCTGGCACTAAGCCAGAATCTACTGCTGCCCCACCCGCCACGGCACCGCACTAGAGAGGAGGGGGCCTGCATTAACTCTGCACATGGACCTCCTCCTCTCTTAAAACGCGCCTGGACTTTGGACTTTAGACTGGAGTCTATGTACTAATAATCGCGGTACTGCCGCGATTATTATCGGTCCAACTCGCAGGGGATATTTTAATTGTTAATGAAAATATGCCAGCTATGTACTAAGGGGAACAAGAACAGCAGTTGCGGTAATCGCTGTCCCTTGCAAGTTATATCCCCTGCAATTTGTGGAAGTCTTTCACAGTAGTGCGCACAGTGTCAACTTCCGGGCCAGCTTAATCTGCAACGGGAGCTCCCATAGGCTAACAGTAGCTTATAACATCTGAAGATGGTGTAAACTACCGTGGCTAAACTCCGAAAAGCTTCACTTTTTGGAGTTTAGTACATAGGGGTCAGATCGTAGTCCCCATTGATGATAATGGGGACTGTGATCTGAAGTGCTAATTAGCAGTTTGGGCCAGATTCAATTAGACGCGAAAAGCCATAATCAGCGAAAAAGTTTTGCATATTGCTGCTTTTCGCCCGTTTGTATCTTATCTCCAAATTCAATTCCAGGACGTTTTCGCCTACACAGAAACTCAATGCACTGTAACAGGCGGAAATGTTTCTCCAATGAATGGCAGGTGGAAAAAAGTGCAAAATCTCTATTTTGCTGTGCAAATTTGGGGAATTGATTCAGAACCCTTTGGACATCCTTCCCCCCCAAAGGGCAAATCAGCCCCCCAAAAATTACCTCAGAACACCCCAAAAAAGACATGTCATTTTTGGGGCGCAAATGAAAAAAGTGTGTGTGTGGGGGGGGGGGGGGGACAAGGATAAAAACTAGCTAAATAGGTTCCTTGGGGGCTATATGGATGGGACAGGTGTATTTAGGATTGCAGGTGCTTGCAGCAGGTGTATTTAGGATTGCAGGTGCTTGCAGCAGGTGTATTTAGGATTGCAGGTGCTTGCAGCAGGTGTATTTAGGATTGCAGGTGCTTGCAGCAGGTGTATTTAGGATTGCAGGTGCTTGCAGCAGGTGTATTTAGGATTGCAGGTGCTTGCAGCAGGTGTATTTAGGATTGCAGGTGCTTGCAGCAGGTGTATTTAGGATTGCAGGTGCTTGCAACAGGTGTATTTAGGATTGCAGGTGCTTGCAGCAGGTGTATTTAGGATTGCAGGTGCTTGCAACAGGTGTATTTAGGATTGCAGGTGCTTGCAGCAGGTGTATTTAGGATTGCAGGTGCTTGCAGCAGGTGTATTTAGGATTGCATGTGCTTGCAGCAGGTGTATTTAGGATTGCATGTGCTTGCAGCAGGTGTATTTAGGATTGCATGTGCTTGCAGCAGGTGTATTTAGGATTGCAGGTGCTTGCAGCAGGTGTATTTAGGATTGCAGGTGCTTGCAGCAGGTGTATTTAGGATTGCAGATGCTTACAGCAGGTGTATTTAGGATTGCAGGTGCTTGCAGCAGGTGTATTTAGGATTGCAGATGCTTGCAGCAGGTGTATTTAGGATTGCAGGTGCTTGCAGCAGGTGTATTTAGGATTGCATGTGCCTGCAGCAGGTGTATTTAGGATTGCAGGTGCTTGCAGCAGGTGTATTTGGGATTGCAGGTGCTTGCAGCAGGTGTATTTAGGATTGCAGGTGCTTGCAGCAGGTGTATTTAGGATTGCAGGTGCTTGCAACAGGTGTATTTAGGATTGCAGGTGCTTGCAGCAGGTGTATTTAGGATTGCAGGTGCTTGCAACAGGTGGATTTTTCACTTTTTTTAAAAGTGCACTTTAGAGACTCAAAAATATGCTAGCACCCATTTTCATGTACCCCAAATTTGACTGGACTATTTATTTGTATGTTGTAAGTATGTTTATTAGGGCTAATAGTACACATCTGTAATGATTTCCAGTGTCAGTGCGTCTTATTTTGGGGTACAGAATGATTCCCCCAGGTAACCTTCTGAAGAAGAGCCTATTGCTTGAAACGCGTTAAGGTTTGCAGGACCTGAGTGTAGCGGAAAGAAACTGGACTGGGTTCGCTTGTCAGACACCGCAGGCATTATCAGGAGTGACCTGTTGTGCACTTTCAACGCTGATATAACATCTTGGTTCCGGTACGCAGGCCACGGCCACCAGCTACTGCATTTTATCTACAGTATATCTATGCACTTTATTTTTAATGTTTTTATTGATGGCCAATTAGAGCCTCATTTCATCTTACTTGTCAAAGACACATACAGTATGTAGTGTTTTTTCAAAGTGTATTAATAAAATGTACATAGAGTATTATGTCATATATTGCTTGTTTTCTTTACATATATGAATTTTCATTGAAACTGACCATCACAAGAGAAGTATACTGTTTTTATACTTCTATACTTCTAGGCTACTTTTTATATAGTCCAGGGGGCCCACGCCGCACACCCTGCAACCATATTTAGTTTATACTTACCTTACTGCAGTCTTCAGCATACTATGGACCTGATACAGACCTACTCGCTAAGCTGCGCCCGCTCGCACTGACAGATAGTTGCCCGTCTTCGCATGCGTAAAATTCGCAATGCACATGCGCAAGCCAGTCTCTGCGATGGGGATTCGGGTGCTTGTAGCACACAGACTGGCCTCTACTTTGAGTGACAGATTTTGCCGTTTGTGGGTGGTAACAGGGTAAGGTGCTTGTGAACGGGGGAGTGGTGCTGCGAACGCAGGCGTGTCTAGCCGTCATAACGGAGTTTTGTAGGTGTGCATAGTTAGCAAAGATGCGTCACAGTACACGTCACTTGGTTGTATTTTACACTGAACTGCACGCAGTGCTTGCCGGAGGGTAGAGTCTACCACAAGCGCTGCGATCACTTCCGATGCTCCACGATGTACCAATGTTAACACACACTTCCAGGAGATGACGTGCGCTAGTGGGCGTCTTCATACACAAAGTGCTCGCTCGCCAAAACATAGTGGGCGTGCTTATGCCATGCCGTCACTTGGCCGAATTTGCATACGCTGGGGGCGAGCGATCGCATCTTGCGAGCAGCTCTGAATCATGTCCTATGTCCATACTGAGACCTCTTTTAAATGAATGGGATATTTAAAAATGAATGTGAGAATATCCTGCTATTCTCTTGATGCAAAGAAGGCATTTGATCTTATTTTGTGGGATCATCTTATTGATACCATGACCCGCTTTGACTTTCCCTCTGATTTCATAGATGCAATAAAATCTCTACATGCTTATTCAACATCACAAATTTTTTTGAAGATATTATCATTTTATCATTCCTAGTTGACAGCCTATGGCTGGTTTTGTATGTTTATAATTTATAGACCCTAGATTCTGAGATAAAGATATCACAGGTTTTATTTATATATATATATATATATATATATACAGTATATATATATATATATATACATACAGCAATTTCCAGCAGCGCACTTATTTCCGTTGTTCAGCATCACAAATTGCTTGCAATGGTTGTCTCTCTTCACCTTTCCTTATACTCAGTGGTACAAGACAAGGATGCCAGCTTTCCCCACTATTATTTACGCTGGCCTTGGAGTCTTTAGCAATTGCCTTACGCCAATCTTCAGATTCCAAGGTTATCCGAGTGGGACAGATTGAACTGAAATTAGCTTTATTTGCCGATGATAAGCTGTTATTTGTGTCAGATACGTCGAACTTGGTTCCCGCAATTTTAAATATAATTTCCAAATTCAGTTCTTTTGCAGGTTATCGTATCAATATAGATAAATCTGAATTACTACCTCTTACAGATCCACACTATATAATTACATCAACGCCTGCATTACCCTAGTTCACACTAGCCAGGCATAAAATCAAATATCTCGGGGTGTTATTAGCTCTGAAATTATCGAATTTATACATTGCTAACTTTACTCCAATTATTAATACAATTACTCAATTACTAGTTTCTTGAAAATCACTTCCACTTTCTTTATTGAGCAGAATAGCAGTTTTGAAACATTAGATTTTTCCCAAATTATCATATGCTATGCAGATGATTCCTGTAGCTCTGTCCAAAATTGTACAAAAGCATTTTCTACATTTCTGCTCCTAACTATCTCTTTACACTGCACTTTTCTTACTATGGCGGTGCCCTGGGGCAGCTTGGCTGGGCCAGTTTTGGGGGGTCCTGCGCTCTGGATTTGAACGTATGTTAGGGACCTACCCGAAAGAGGTTACCTGGATATGGTGGGTAGGCCCATAACCTTGGCCATGATTATGCTAAAAACCTCTATTGATTGCAAAATTTTATTGCATTTATATATATTATTAATAATTTGGAGTTGTGCACCTGAGATTTGTCTGTTTCTGTGCCTGCAATTAGTCTCATCAGGTAGCACCTCCCATCATATATATAGTCAGGTTGTGCAGTCCAGAAATCTTTCCCATATGCTCCATTTAATGTGCTTTATTGCACTTCTGAGGGAAAGGAGACGCCCCCATTCTGGATTAGCACCCTTCCTTATTGGTTTAAAAGCATGTAGTATGGTAATGTATATGCACACTGTATTAGGCACAATTCTAGATAAGTCCTACAAGTTATATACTGTAGTGCAACTTTGGTTCATTTTTGGGGTGTGGGTCCCCCTGGATTGCGTTGGTTAATCTGTCTCAGGGCACCGCATTATAACACATTTTCCTTTATAACATATTTTAACCCTTCACTGGGTTTGTTTAATATATATGTACTTCACTTTTTTATTTTCATTCTTTATATGCAGCTGCAGCTGCTCCTAACTATCTCTTTACACTGCACTTTTCTTACTATGGTGGTGCCCTGGGGCAGCTTGGCTGGGCCAGTTTTGGGGGGTCCTGCGCTCTGGATTTGAACCCTAGTATGTTAGGGACCTACCCGAAAGAGGTTACCTGGATATGGTGGGTAGACCCATAACCTTGGCCATGATTATGCTAAAAACCTCTATTGATTGCAACATTTTATTGCATTTATAATTATATATATTATTAATAATTTGGAATTGTGCACCTGAGATTTGTCTGTTTCTGTGCCTTAGATATACTTTGGACTGGTTTCTAGGCACCTTTCTCCCCAAGTGCTCTGCTCCATACTCCCCGTTCCTCCATTCCTAGGTTTATCCTGACTAACCCTCTGTTTGTCGACACATACCGAGCATGGTTGTTTATGAATCGCAAGTTAAAGTGACACCCTCATAGTTCCACGTATACTACTTTTTTTTCGAGGAACCCGCTTTTTGAACCAGCTCTGACTAATGCATTGTATCAGGCCCATGGTTCCTACCGAAACGGGTCAATGTCCCAAATGCCAGTATCATTCTGCTTCTTTTTACCGAAATGTTTTGGAATGCATGAAAACACACAGATTTGGAACAAAATAGTAGTCTATATTAATTATTTGTTCTCATTGTCCGTGCAACCTGAGCACTTAGCGTTACTATGCGCTAATTTAAAAAATTGGTATTTGGGCCCAGACAAAAAATTTATTCTTCCATTACTTACAGTGATTGTAACAGTTGCAAAAAATACTATATTACGAAAGTGGATTTCAATATCTGCCCCCGCCCTCCACACTCAATGAGGTTAAAGCTGGGTTATTGCAATTATTATATTTTGATCGTAGATCTGCAACGCTAGATATAGGGAATGGGGTCTCAAAATTCCACACCAAATGGGAAATGTACGTGGCCCAACTGGAACATCAGATTCAAAAACATATATAGAAATTATTTGAACACACTGATAGGTATTTGACACGACAACTGTTGATCTCCTCATAACTCATCTTTATTATTATTATTTCAATGTGAACTAATTATATTTTCTTTTTTTTTTTGTGATAACATGGTATGGAAAAATATCTGGTTCTCAATCACTTTCATTATTGTTCTTTATATACCTCACAACATTTTATTATCAGTTAACCGAAGATTTAAATTGGTACATTTGTTTGTGGAAATGTCATTGGTAAATTTATATATACAGTATATACCAGTCAATAATGATACCAGACAACTTCATTTCTGGGGAAAAAAAATATTCTTTATTTTTCATTATTTTCTTTCCATAAACAATATACTAACAACAAAACAACTGCTAATATGTTTTTCCAGTTCATGTAACTGTCAAGTTTTACTTCAATTTATACTGTCTCTAAGTAATATAACCTTTGTCATTTTCTATAATTATTATAGTTCATCCCAGACGCCCGGAGGCAAGTTATAATTTGGTGCAACACGTCACAGCTGCTGACATTGTAACGTAGCATTTTGCATGCAGATACACCCCCAGTCGCACACAGAATATAGACATGCCGCATATCATTTTAATCAGCAGAAGTTGCTTGTGCGTCCTATTCACATTGCTGTGCAAATAAGACGCATTTCAATGGAAATATTTGCACGAAAAGATGCTCAGCGCTAACGAGTCACTCTGTGCTCACACGTTATGCGTAACACAACTTGTAGCGCACGGAGGATAGATGTATGGTGTGGGACGGGGAGTTGTAGGTGAGGGGGTGCGCTGGGACTGTTGCCTGGGTCTGAGACTAGTGCTGCCGGCAGGGAGGAGTGCGACGGGGAGTTGTGGGTGAGGGGAGGCACCGGACGTGTCACACTGACATGATCTGAGGAGCAGCAACACCAATGAGTAGGGACAGGCTACATATAGATGGAGGCGAAAGCTGCTGGTCTGACACAGAGCTCTCCACTAGTGTATGGTGGCTTCTCAGGTGCCGGGAAGAGGTGCCATGTATTAGTCAGCCGTGACGGTACACTCTGGGTACGTAGTTACAGCCCTAAGTGGGGTGAATATATTGTGGGCAATGGAGGAGGTGCCCCTTCAGTGCTGGCGCCCGGCGCCGGTCGCCCCCATTGTCTCCCATAGTTCTGCCCCTGGTTCCACTATAATATGTACCATTGAAGTATGTATTCTTTCATTTTGTTGAAAATGACAATAAAAAGATTATATATATATACAGTATATATACTGTATGTATATATATATATATATATATACAGTATATAATGAATAAAAGACTGCGGCACTCTTGGATACATGCGTGAATAAAATATGTATTTGGCAGTACGCTGCTGACGTTTCAGAACTGCGCTCTTTCTCAAGGCAGCCAAATATAGTACATAAGCGAAATAGTAGCAGTATACAGTATATATATATATATATATATATATATGATTATGACAATGTCTTATGCTATGTTTATTTATCCTTTAGTTATATGTTGTCGTCCTGTATTTCTTTTTACTATGCTGTAGACCAGGGGCGTAACTAGGTATTTGAAGGCCCCAAAGAAAAAGTTTGTAGGACCCCTATGTACCACACATGTAACTTTGACAAAGAAGATGCCCCCCCCAAAAAAGCTCTGGGCCCCATAGCAACTGCACCCCTTGCACCTATGGTAGTTTCACCCATGCTGTAGACCAGTGAAGGGGAACCCTGCAGCTAGAATATATGCAGTAGTGCCGCCTGGAGCATCCTTAGGACGCTTCAGATGGTCACACAGTTGCCTCTACAGCCAGCAATTGTGGTATAAGAAGGGAAAACACAATATCAGTTTGGCGCTATCAACAAGCAGCTGGTTCAATGGAGGTGTCAACTCCTAACTACACATAGAAAATGAAAAATAGTATGAACAGCGCTTAAGGATTAAATATTATAACATGAATAACATGCCAATGTAAACAATAAGGTATATATCAAATGAGAAAGAAATGAGTTAAATCTATAAGACCTCAGTGTATTATATTGAGGGCTGACATCTATACGACTTGATTGAAAATATAAATTTATTATAATAAGGATATAAATTAAAAATTACATATATATATTCCGTGCACATTACATTGCGCAATAGAAAAACATCACAGATAAAAAACAACAATTATATAGAAATAACACATAAAAATAAAAAATAAATAAAAAGAAAATAACTGATATTGGTTAAATGAATGAGTGAATGATTAAGTTAATAAATAAATAATGAATAAATCCAGAAAATATATAAAATGTTAATAAAAATCCAGAAAAAATCCAAAGAAAATATCCATATAAATGAGTAGATGAACTGCGTGATTATAGAGTTAATATGAGATAAATTCTCAAAAGGTAGTTCGCTTGAGGTAATATAGAATATGCACTATGCAACACAGAAGCAACAGTCACTGGTCTACACGTGTGGATCCGGAATATTATCCAGCTTGTATAATTACCAGACTTCGTTAAATGTCCACAGCCCAAGTATGATGCAGATGTTCTTGCACTGGCATGCCGACGTAAGAAAATGTAAAAACTGGAAGTGATGAATGATGCTGGTCCGGAAACAAGTCCACATAGAATCCAAGTGCTGTAGGTGCCAAACGCGTTTCGCTGTGGTAGGTCCCACAGCTTCCTCAGTAGCAATATCCACACTGCTTCAGTGTGGGGATTTATATACCCCTATACACACATTAATGATAATCAGCTGTGGCTGACAATAATAACCAATCAATCAAGCCGTATAGAATATCCAAATTGATTAGCTCTCATGGATCTAAATATACATAAATATGCATTAATATCCCCTCAGTAACTCAAAACTTATGTGTAACACAACTTGTAGCGCACGGAGGATAGATGTATGGTGTGGGACGGGGAGTTGTAGGTGAGGGGGTGTGCTGGGACTATTGCCCGGGTCTGAGACTAGTGCTGCCACCAGGGATGAGTGCGACGGGGAGTTGTGGGTGAGGGGAGGCACCAGACATGTTACACTGACATGATCTGAGGAGCAGCAACACCAATGAGTAGGGACAGGCTACATATAGATGGAGGCGTCAGCTGCTGGTCTGACACAGAGCTCTCCACTAGTGTATGGTGGCTTCTCAGGTGCCGGGAAGAGGTGCCATGTATTAGTCAGCCCCTTCAGTGCTGGCGCCCGGCACCGGTCGCCCCCATTGTCTCCCATAGTTCTGCCCCTGGTTCCACTATAATATGTACCATTGAAGTATGTATTCTTTCATTTTGTTGAAAATGACAGTAAAAAGATTATATATATACAGTATATATACTGTATATATATATATATATATATATATATATATATACAGTATATAATGAAGAAAAGACTGCGGCACTCTTGGATACATGCGTGAATAAAATATGTATTTGGCAGTACGCTGCTGACGTTTCAGAACTGCGCTCTTTCTCAAGGCAGCCAAATATAGTACATAAGCGAAATAGTAACAGTATACATATATATATATATGATTATGAAAATGTCTTATGCTATGTTTATTTATCCTTTAGTTATATGTTGTCAACCTGTATTTCTTTTTACTATGCTGTAGACCAGGGGCGTAACTAGGTATTTGAAGGCCCCAAAGCAAAAGTGTGTAGGACCCCTATGTACCACACATGTAACTTTGACAAAGAAGATGCCCCACCCCCCCCAAAGCTCTGGGCCCCATAGCAACTGCACCCCTTGCACCTATGGTAGTTTCACCCATGCTGTAGACCAGGGAAGGGGAACCCTGCAGCTAGAATCTATGCAGTAGTGCCGCCTGGAGCATCCTTAGGACGCCTCAGATGGTCACACAGTTGCCTCTACAGCCAGCAATTGTGGCCCTGCCCCGTGTGACATCACACAGAGGGGGTATGGCCTGCACCGGGCCCACGAATAATGTTGTATATATCAAAATGGACCTCGGCAGAAAAAAGGTTCCCCACCCCTGCTGTAGACCTTAATAAAACTTTAAGATTTAAAAAAAATAATAATAATAATATGAAAATAAATAAAATCTATTGTTGCAGAGTGACCCACTCTCAAATTTTGTAACCAACCCCATCCCTAGCTGAAATCAAAAACAGCCCCGAATTACACAACCTTTGCTGGTTCCCTCTTTTAATGGGGAATCTTGCAATGTGGTTTCCCCTTGTCATAACAGTAGCACCACAGCCTGGAGTCTCAAAGAGAAGGCTATAGGAAAACAGCATAACCCCTCCTAAGAAATTCCAGTCCCATGCTGAAAAGTACTGGGACATTTTCGGCTCCCAAGGGCTATGGGTACCAGGGTGATGAAGGCTGCTTATGGGGGACCCTTGTATGGCCATTATGGGTCTTATTCAGAGATGCACGCCAACCTGATGGATTGTGCAGATCTCTGATGATGGGGAAACTGTGCATGATCTGTTTTGCACATGTGCAGAACGGGTTTTGCAAACTCGTTTTCTGGATACACAGAAGCAGCTTCACCCTGTCCCCACTCCCAAATGGCTGCAGCATGTCTATCAAGTCAGCCAAGTTTTCTGGGAGGGAGTGGGCAGGAATTTAAGCTTAGTCAGATGGTAATGCTGCAAAGTCGATGGCCGTGATGTTGATCTGATCATGTGTCTGAGATGCCGGCAAGAGGCGTCTTCCCCCTTCAGACACCTCCTACAGACATTGGCATATTTTTGCTCAGCAGCAACTGTGTTAAAGCGTACAACTACTGAATCATGGCCTATCTCACAGGCTGCTGACTATTAGCAGAGTGTACAGTTACAAATATGCATAGCAGATTGTGGGCCTGATTCAAAGATAGATGCTGCCTCACATCACCATTGCAACCATCGTCTGTGATGGTTGCTGCTTTGGCAGCCAGCTAGGCTTACTCAGCCTGGCCGACGGACATGGACAGCTGGGTCCAGGAATACTGCGTTCGCTCGACACACTTCCAAGAACGATTCCAAGTGTTAGTGTTGGAAGGAGTGTTCTCCTGCACTGCCTCCCTCCTGCATCTGTAGGTGGAACTGAGCCAGCGTTCACTAGTACCTGGCGCAGCCCAGTTGGGAGGAGTTCCAAGAATACCTCCAAGAACGGTTCAAGACGCCGCCCTCTCTGCTCCACCCCCTAAATGCTGCAGCATGTCAATGCTGCCAGTAAGGGGGGACTGTGAGCAAGCTCGCAGAACCTGTTCTGCACATACATAGAATGGTTCCTGTACCAGCGCAGACCCACAAACACAGGGATGTGAACTAACCATTGGGTTAGCGTACAACTGATTCCAGCCCTATGCTTGGTGCAGAAGTCCTCCAGATACTGTACGGAGTTAAACTCAGGTACACTGTCTTGGCCAATATGCCGATTGTATCGTTTGTGTAACGCAGGTGCTAGTGATCGTTAGTCTACACGTGGTACAATTTAACCAGGTCTTAGATTTATTGTAATCTGGCAGAAAAGAAAGTAACATAGAACATTCCTTCCAGCACTAACACTAAGGTGTCTGTGCTAAGCTGGGTACACACCTGTACAATCAGCGGCTGCTCGGGTAAAGCTCTCACGATCAGCCGTGTAGTCTGTCTCCAGTGTGAGCCCCTGTCAGCTGCCTGTGAACCGCGTACACACTGTGCAGACATAGCACAGTGTTTCTCCCCCCAGGACTGCCAGTCTGGGCTGTGCTTAGCAAGGAGCGTGCTTCCAGTGGGAAGCTGCTGCTCTGCCTTTCGGGCAGGCCTACCCGGCTGCTAGGGGCTGCAGCCAATGCAGTATCTAGAGGTGTTTTGCACATGCACGGTCCCACCGCTGCTTATGCACATGCGCCAATCCCAGTAGTGCACGCAGGGGGAGTTTCTGAGTACCCAGAAACCAACCATGACAACCATGTTATATAGCCCCCCTCACGGCAAAATGCAGCTATACGCTGGTTAATAAGGAGGAGGCGGAACCAATATTACATGATTCTACCAGAATCGCATCATTTTGCTCCACCCCCTCTCGACTGACCAACGATTTGCAGCATTTTGCCGCTATGGGGAGGAGCCTAATGACATAGGGCCTGATTCAGAGCTGAACGCTCTGACTAGAGCGCTCGCTCTGAATCAGGGCCCTCCTACCTTTTTTTGGAGCGTCCTCATGGACGCTCGCATAGCTGTGGGTTACCACCCACAGCTATAGCGAGCGTCCATGATGATGGTCGCGATGGTCTTGACCATCGGGCTTGCGACGGAGACCCTGCGGTAGGGTCTTGCTGCCGCAAGCCCTGGAGTGATTTTGGCTTTATCAGAGCCAAAATCACTCCCACTGACATCACTAGTGATGTCAGTGGGGCCGGCTTGAGACGGTAGGCACGCCCCCGGCACGCCCACCAAAGGGGGCGTGCTGTCAATCAACATCGACAGCACGCCCCCTTTGGTGCGAGACCCGGAGCGATGGTGAGCCCGTCGCTCGCCGGGTCTCGCGCATGCGCACAACGGAGCTCCCTCCATCTTGCACAAGCGCAGTGGGGAACATCGACCCGCTTGCGAGCATCCTGCCGCTCGCGAGCGGGTCTAAATGACCCCCATAGTGTCAGCCTGCCAGGTCCCATTCCCGCAGCTGCTGCAAGGTAAGTGTAATATATGTGTGACATATGTATTTGTGTGTAAGGTATTTGTGACATAAATATGTGTATACACAGAGCCGTAACTAGACTTTTTGGTGCCCTGTGCCAGAAAGAGCATTGGCGCCCCCTCATTTTTCAAAGGGACATAATGCACCCAAAAAAGGGCCATGGCTTCATGGGGAAGGGCCAGGGAAGAGACAGGAGAGGCCAGGAGATGCTGGGGATGAAATAGGAGGAAGCTACAAGCAAGAATGATAATAAACAGAAATTTGACAGGCCCAAACAGCGTCCCCTGACCTGTGGTGCCCTGTGCGATGGCACCGGCCGCACTACCCTAGCTACGGCCCTGTGTATACATATATGTATATGTGTGTGTATATATATATGTATGTATGTGTATATACTGTATATATGTGTGTGTAAACCCCCCTGGAAAAATCCTGTGTTTGCCCCTGAATCCTGGCTCCTGCCAGATCCATTGCGAAGGCACTGGGACCTGGCCGGCCTGGGATTGCCTCCTCTTTGGGGTCACTAGTGCAGTGCAGGCAGCACAGGCAATGGCAGCCCCCCCATTCAAGAGCATAGATTCCACTGCTGGTAGTGATTACATAAACATCAGTGTATTTGGATTAATATTTTTATTATACATTAAGTTACATTTATTTATCTTACTATTACAAAATGTATGTGTTGTCTTCTGGACATTCTTACATTCATTTTACATATATTAGATATATTTTTGTGGACATTTTCATTAAAAAAAACACAACTCTGCACCACTCTGAATAATAATCTCTAATGCTCAGTGGTGCAGTTACAATGCATGTACCACCCCAGCTACACTATGATGGAGGCGCCTGCCCCTGAAGGCTAGCAGCTCTCCCTGACACCACTGTGTATGTATAGTACCTGTGGCAGGGTGCAGAGCTAAGCAGGGGGAGTGGTGGAGCAGTGGTGGTGGTGAGGGAGTGGGGGGGGTTGTTGTATGAGGAGGTGCAGATGCTCAGTTATTTTTGATCCACTAGAATCCTCTGCAAAATGAATAAGGTGCCTGGCCCATGCAGAGGGGTAAGCCTTCAATAATCAGACATAGGCAGTAGCGTCTATATTGACAATCCACAGCTTGTGACACCCCCCCCCCCTTCCAATTTCCGGCACCAAAGGCTGCAGCACAATTGACCTACTGGTTAAATAGATGCTGCACAAGAGGCTTCACAAGCTACAGTAGCCTCAATGTAATTGGCTGGCAATAAGGGGAAACACCCAGCAATGATAGCTGTACTGTCCTTGCCATTAGTTGGCCATATGTGCTTCTTTCCGCATGCACCCCCCCCTCCCCCCAGTGTCCTCTGTGGTGACATGCGCCGTTCTGCGAATGCTCAGAGGAACTTCAGTGTAATAAAGCCAGAAGTCCCTCTATTGCAAAGGACAGCTCTTATCGGGAAAGCTGCCCTTTGCGATTTTAATCACATTTCTAGGTACATACTGGCACAATTAACGCCGGTATGCACCCGATTAGTGGCGGAATGTACCGCATCTCAGATGCAATGCTTAGTACATCCTGCCCCATCTATAAATGTATTACACATTGTTGCAGAACCAGAGCAACCAATATGCTCATTCACATTCACCCCATTTACCAAATCACCCCCCCACTTAGCACTCATTAACCTACTCCTCTCTAAAAATCCATTTATCAATTCACCCTCACAGCACCCATTAACATATTTGTCCACCCTGTCAGCACCTATTAACCACCCCCACCCAGCACCCATTAATCAATTCACACACTCAGCCATCATTAACCTATTCCTCTCAAATCCATTAATCAATTAACCCTCACTGCATCATTAACACATTCATCTACTCTGTCAGCACCTCTTAACCTCACCTCATCCAGCACCCATTAATCCATACTCCCCCAGCACTCAATAACCTCCCTCTCGGCACCCATTAACCTCCTCCCACCCAGCACCTATTAATCCATGCACCCCCAGCCCCCATTAACCGCCCTCTCACCACACATTAACCTCTCCCCCACCCAGCACCTAATTATATATTCCTTCCCAGCACCCATTAAACAGCTCCACCCCAGCACCCATTAACCTCAATCACACACCAGTAACAAGTTCCTTTACCTGCCTGGCTCCTGTTCCTGCAGCTCCTCATTCTCCCTCCAGTACAGCCTGGGAGGCGGAGCTTGCACACTTGGCTGATGGAGAGGGAAGGGGAGGAGAGGGGATGGGCGCCCACACTGCTGCAGCCGGCTGATTACTCGGACTGCCAGAGGAGCAGGCTGCAGCAGGTATAAATAATGAATATCTGGTGCAGCTGTGACAGCGGCCGTCACCAGCAGTAAGCATTATTAATGATATCAGAGGCATCCTCAGCAGGCCGCCCCTTCATGTCCTGCCCTTAGGCAACTGCCTAATGGAAGCATCAGCCCTGAATCTAGCCCCAATATCCTTCCTCAATAAAAGTCTTTCCTGGGTTGTAATTGTCCCTTCCAGAGATGCTGCCTTCGCCCTTGGACCCACAAACTACCACCCCCACCCCATTAAGGGCCTGATTCGGAGGTGCAGCTGCTGGTGCGTATGTTTGTGAGATACGGCGGCACTAATGCTAGTTTCTGCCTGCCTCTTGTGTACTAGCATGCGCCGGAATGTGCAAGGACTGACACTCCACCGTCCACACCTGCACCATCCCTATGGCAGGGACAGTATCTCCATCTGAACGCTCCCACAACTCCCATATCACACCCATTAGATGGCTATTTTTGTGTTAACATCTGGCCACCTACCTCCCAAATACCACCCAGCAGTGTCCATCACTTTGCTGCCCTATTTCTGATACCAGCGGCTCCGCACTCCGCAGCACATTTCAGCGTACTCTCAGAGTAATGCATTTGTCTTAGGGGTTTTCAGAATAGTTTGCACGTTCGCAGTAGCAAATAATCGCTCAACTGCACAAACATCGGCATTGCGTGAAGTTAGCGCCCGCCTCTGAATCAGGCCCTAAGTGTTAGATGATTTTGGGGGGGGCTCATTCAATTCTACCAAATGGGCCAATCATGTAGAGTGGTGAAGCTAAGCGGGCAGAAGGTGCTGCTATGCACTGTGCCCCCTGCATTGGGGAAGGGGGGGGGGATACAAAAACATTGCCATGCTCTCTGCCATCAATGACTGAGAACCATCTCCGCCATCGATGGTTGCTAGTCATTCATGGCCAATGGCCATCCCTAGTGGGTAATATAGATAATGAGAATGTTTATTCCATGACAAAGGGCCCATTCCCCCCAGATTATAGTGGTTTTTTTCATTATACTGAGCTAAACATACTCCTTAGGGAGTATTCAAGTTACTTGCAGCTTATCCTATTATACGCCCCTCGAGTCTGAATTTTTATCTGAGGTGATTTTTCTGCAGCACAGGGAAAAAAATTAGTGTTTTCTTTTCTTCAGTAAAGGAGCGTATGGTTCCCTTTCAAATCCCTAGTCTATCCTTTATTCCCAGTACACACTGTTTTCCATTCTTCTACAAATCAGGCTGTAAGAACCAAACGGCGTATAATAATTCATAGCTCGGACCTCCATCTTGGGCCCACTCCTCTCAAGAATGCATCCTTTATTGAACAAGCTCTCCTCATCTATTAGTGCCTGTCTGCGCTTGTATATGGAACAGTCTTTACATTTACTGCACAGATACCAAATAAAAGGTAAATTCTGTTCCATTCTATTCCAGGGATAAGCCGAGCACATAACAAACAGCACAGACAACCCAAGAGGCTGCAAATGATTGACAAGCTTTCCGGTCAAGAGCTTAGTAAATCAGCCATCAACCGAGTGGAGGAACACCTGGGATTTATATTATATCGGCTGCGATCCAGCTTTATATGATTAGGCAGCTGCGTCGGAAATCCTGCTCAGGAATGACCAGTCCTCAGAAGGATAAAGCTGACCTGGAAGTATTGTTGCTGAATGAAAAACTTTTTTGTTTCTATATATTTCTCATGCCCCAATTATGAAACATTAAAGCATGTAATCATATCATTATACCCATGCACTGTGATTCATTTACTATGCTGAGTCCGGGAAGTATTGTGTTTACATAAATGCCTGGAGGTTGGAAATATGCCAGCTATCATCAAACTGACTGCTCCGAGCCTTATATTACGTGAATTAGGCTGGGGCAGATCAGATCATTGATTTATTTCCCTCGGAATCGTAAAGACAATGGATCAGGATTGTATCGTGCTGTTTGTTAGTTATATGGAGGCCGCATTTGCAATCCTCATTATTCAGTATAGTTTCGTACATCCTAATTTGGTTGGCTGTGCCGTCTCCGCCTGTGATACATTTCAGTAGAGCTATTTTGAAGATTAATCAGATAAATTGTTTGAAGGTGTAAACCAGAATCATTGTGAATGCATGGTGAGGGGCTTGTTACATAGAGCTACTGAGCTGTGATAATAGAAGCATTTGGCACAAAACGCAGATGATAATTGATGGCGATTGAATTAACAAGAAGCATCTTGTTATAAAAAAATATATATTTAAAGGGGAATTTCCACCCTTTCTATTTGTCCTGCTTTTCTAAGGTGTCTATTTATGCCATTTTGCAATTTAGCACTGAAAAAGGGTATCTGGAAGTTACTGTAGATAGACAGTAACTAGATAGACAGTCAATAGCTAAACACCAGAAGGTAGACAGTGAATAGTTTAGAGGGTTAAAAGGTCGACAGTACATATGGTCGACATGGTTAAAAGGTCGACATAGTCAAAATGTCAACATGCAAATGGTTGATACAAAACATTTGTCGACCCGTTGATTTTCATAATTTATCATTCTTTTTAGGGTTAGCGTGCGGATGGGGAGAGTTACGGCTAGGCAATAGGAGGGGGGTTGGGATAAGGGTTAAAATTACAATAAAGTGTTGACCTGTTCTGTTTCGACAATTTGCATGTTGACTGTTTCACCATGTCGACCTAAGTCCATGTTGACCATTTACCTGTTGACCTTTTGTCCTGTCGATCTATTGCCTGTCTAACCTCTGATGTCTATCTATCTATTGTTTATCTAGATACTGTCTATCAATTCACACCCCCAAAAAGTGTCACTGCTTATAACCTCTTAACACAGCGCTAAGCAAAGTCTTTTTTGAGACTATTTATTACTTTTCGGCTGCATATCCCAACAAAGAATGAAAAGTAAAGTGATGGAGACAGAAACAAAATGCAGATAGACTCTAGCGCACAGGAGATAGCTGCCTAGGGTAATGTAATCACCCTATGGACTCTGATAGATAAATGGTAATAATGTGGTAGGTAAACAGAACCCCTGGCGCTAATTAAAGTGATGACAATGAATGAAAGCGTATAAAATACTTCCCTTCCACTGCGGTTTTTCTCAGTAAAGCCGGGTACACACGGAACGATGTGCTGCACCAATGATATCGCTGAATGATTTCCATTGAACTTTCTGTAGTGCAGGACAAACGATATTGGGTGTACACACTGATAGATATTTTTGATAGATCTCTTTCAGTGAAGTCATCCTGCCACATCTCTGAACAGGCAATTCTTTAAGTTATCGTAGAAATTGGCCTGCATGTACGGAAGACCAAAGATATCGTTATCATCCAGCGGGAGCGCGCATCGTTGGCCGTTCATTGCATACACACGGAACAATATGAACGATATATCGTTGAACAATATCGTTATAATTCATATCATTCAAAGGTATTGTCTCGTGTGTGTATTTCCTTAAGTCATAAGATCATAAAAGGAAGAAAATAGAATAAAAAATAGAGTGTAATCCTGTTTATCGTCAAAATATTATACAATTTATTCATAGATAATAAAAAAGATATTGGTGCACAGTACTCTAAAACATGAAATTAAAATCCAAATAAATATAAGAAGCACGAGATTAGCTCTGGTATGAAACAATGGAACTAGGTCATCTACCCAAAATATAGCTGAGTAATACGCAAATAATCACATACAAATTAGCTCAATATAAAGCAAATAATCCTCAATCTATACAATATGGCCTGGTACCGTGCCAAATGACGGTCACAACTGGTCGGTATGGGCGGGATGGGGGAAATGTAGTAAAACCCACATATCCGGTAAAACCCCCCCAAAATGTCTGTGATTGGATCAGTGTTATCTGTATAAGGTTCTGATCGCATTCATGGAAAATCTTGGTCATATACACTGTTTTGATTAAGAGAATGGGACTATGTGGATTTACGCTTAAAAGTTCTTGCCATGAAAACTCAGTGTTCCTGTTTTATTTCACCATCAATAATACCTATGTATTGTAACATTTAACTCTTGTCTGGGTTTGAGCTAAGATAGAAATTTTTAAAAGTTGTTTTGTCTTTGTTATTGATTTTGAGCTGACCTCAGGGAAGTAGAGAGTGGTATTTTTATATTATTTTCTTTATCCTTGTTTACTATATAAGTGATGATATGATCCCTCATAACAGTTTTAGAAGTCTTCCAAAATAAAATTGGATTATCTCAATGTTCTGTATTGTATCCAGAAACCATACCATTATGCGTAATTCACATGTGCCCACAGTAACCTATCCTCAAATTGTGTCATATTGCCCCATTGAGCGCTCCACAATATGAAACTAAGCCATGCAATGCATCCAGCTACACAGTTCTGTGGAAATTTGCTTATTAGTCACAGTAATGTGACAAAAGTACAAGGAACGAGTACCTTGGACCCATAGGCAAAACTGGGGGGTGGTCCGGGGGTGCACCGGACCACCCATTAGCCCAGTATCACCATATTTAATGAAGGCAGCTGTGTCTATTTGGCCAGGCTGCCTGCTGCAGACGGCATGATGAAATAGTGGCGATGGTATGTCAAACATGGAGCTCACCGCCAGCCAGTGCCATGTTTGAAATGCCGCCGGCGCTGTTTCATAGTTGCGGATAGGTCCCCTTCAGTGCTGTTTCACCATGCCTAGCTTGCTGCCAATGCACCAGGTACATATATTATTACCCTACCCCTGTGCACACCCCTGTGTAGTCACCCTACTCTGCCCTGTGGCCCCCGTCCCCCATCAAGGTCCAGCCTTCCCTGCCTTGTGCCCCCCAGGTCCACCCTTCCCTGCCCTGTGCCCCCCAGTCCAGCCTGCCCTGTGTCACTTCTCCACCAAGACTATCCATCCTTGTGCTGTGCCCCCAATAGGTCCTGCCCTCCCTGTCTTGCACTGCACCTTAATCGAGCTCTACCTTCCCTGTGCCCCTCCCAACTCCAGCCCTTCCAGCCCTGTGCCCGCTCCAGGTCCAGCCCTCCCTGACCTGTGCACCCCCATTAAGGTCCAGCCTTCCCTGTGCTGCATCCCCCCTTGGTCCAGCCCTCCCTGCCCTGCATCCCCTAGGTCCTGTCTTTGATGTCCTGTGACCCTTCAGTTGCAGCCCTACCTGCCCTCTCATATTCAGACTTTACTGGAAAGAAAAACACTTTTCCTTTTGCCATGCACCTCATCTTGCCACCCCCTTTCATTCTCCCTTCTTCATCCCTTACCATCCTCCTCCTCTTCTGCTGAAGACAATGAAGTCCTACTGGCCGACAATCACAAGCGACATGGAGAAACCTAGGCATGGCAGGTATGCACAATCGTCTGTCTTCAATAACTTTTTCCTCTAATGCTGCTATCGCTGGCGAAAACCCTGACGGCAGTAAAATTTGCCCGTTTTCGCCAGTGAAGGCTTCACAAGTGTCATGTGGATCTGGCTTTTTCAATATATTCTTTTTAATATGTATCTGGCTTTTTATATGTATTTTATGTGGAACTGGCTATTTCAATGAATTTTATGTGGATCTGGCTATATACTATTTGATTAAATTAGGCAGGACATACTGAAAAAGAAACAGGGAGCGCTAATGGATGTCATATATGATACTGGTACAAAATTAACAATGATCACAAATCCAAATTGAGAGAGATTAATAACGCTGAATCTTTAATAAAATGTTCTAAAATATTGAAAAAAAATAATAATTTAAGCAATAGCATCTATCCTATTGAATAGAAACATAGAAACAATATCAGAATAAAAAAAGAAACAATTGTTGCAGATCAAGAAAGGAAAATAATGTAACTCCTGATAAAGATAAAAATGTACATATAGGTTAAAAGTCCAGTTATTGTAACAGAAATCCGGATAATAAATATGTTGGATAATGTTTCCTCGGATAATTGATGACCGGTGTTTTAGTAACCAACATGAAAGGTTGAATAAACTTTATGTAAAGTGGACAATGAGTAAGTCTTATTTGTGGTTAGAAGTACTTACCTGGTATCTTCCTGTGACTCCAATATTGTAATATTAAGGGAAGGCGCACCCACGTCCTGTTCCACAACTGGTCCTGGTCGGGTAAAATAAATAGTAGTGGTGCAGATTGAAAGTCCACTCTGTCTGGAGCTGTATGTGACAGCGGCTACCAATGATGAAAGCCGCTAAAGAGATGCTGGATTCACCGTGTAGCGCTGGAAGCACGGATGTGAACCAGGGTGATCTAGGGCAAAAACAAGTATCCCAACAAGTAAATCAGGTAGTGGTGAGAGTACCTCATAATGTCTATTCTCTCACAACACTGAGGTTGTGGGTTCAATTCCCACTATGGCTCTAACTGTGTGGAGTTTGTATATTCTCCCTGTGCTTGCGTGGGTTTCCTCTGGGTGCTCCGGTTTCCTCCTACACTCCAAAAATGTACTGGTAGGTTAATTGGCTCTAGTGTGTATGTGTGCTTGTGTACATGTGCAGGGGCGCCGAGAGGGGGGGAGCGGGTACAGATTACCCGGGCCCGGGCTTCCTCAGGGGCCCAGGTCCGACGCCGCCCCCCCCTCCCTCACAGCAGCCCAGCACACAGCGTGGTCTACGGTGCCTTCTACATCTACATCTCCTCGCAATCCACCTTGAGTTGGGTTCTCCACTCACTCTGGTTGGAGTTATGCCACATTTTTGCTAACCCTTCTTGAGCTGTTATTACCAAATTGGGTTGGTTTATTTTTGATGTCTTAATTAGTGAGTTAAAATCAGTGTGAAGTATCTGCGCTTTTGCAAGTTTAGGTTTTTTTGTTTCTCTAGATATTCTTTATAAAAATGTAGGATAAATGTTTTCTTTTTTTATATATACTATATGTATTATTTATCGGTCATGTTAGCAGTGTGACCTAAGTTCCTGATTTCTATGGTAAGTTTCCATATTTCTGATAAATTCTGTGTTTGTGATTTGTATTGAGTAGGGTTCTTTTTCAGTGATATTAGTCGGTGTAGGGCCAGTGCCTTACCCCTTCGGTTCAATATGACCGTCTCTGAGCTTTGGTGGGATTTTTTCTCCTACCCTTCCTCTTCTAGGTGCTCAGTATGTTGGACTCTTCCCTCTTGGGGTTTACGAGTCAATTTTTCTTTTTATGTACTATTTAACTTTGTTTTATTTCTTTTTTTAATTTTCTTTTCTTAATTCTGCCTCTGTTTTTTTTTCGGGGGAGGGGGGGGGGGGCAATTTTTGCTATAGATTACATTATATACATTATATATATTATATTATGTATTATATACATTTTATTATTTTTATTATAAATGTCAATTCGTATTGTAACTTACAATGTTAACGGTTTCAGTAGCCCACAAAAGCAGACCAAGTTATTTTTTTATTTAAAGCGAATGTCCGGTGACTTGATTTTTCTCCGGGAAACTCATTTTCATGGTTCTTCCCACCCTGAACTCCATTCCTCAAGGTATCTGTTGTATTTCATGCCTGTGATCATTCACAAAAAAAAAGGGGGAGTGGAGGTTCTGGTTGCAAGTCATTTACAGTTGGAACCAGAAACGGTGTTCAGAGATGGTTACATTGGTGAATGTCTATGCCCCGAATGTAAATCAATCTTCTTTTTTTGCTGCTCTAGATTAAAAAATCTCTCACTACCGTAAGAGGGAGGTTATTTTAGCAGGGGATCTTAATACAGTGCTTAATCAAAAATATGACAGATCCCACCCCTTCCCTCCTTCATTGACCTATATTGGAGAGCGTAATTCTAAAGCCCTACTATCCCTACTTAAAAAAACACTTATTGTTTGACACCTGGCAGGTGCAGGACCCTCTTGCCAAAGATTATAAAAAATTTTCCCAAGTGCATAAAATATAAACTAGAATTGATATGATATTTGTTGGTCAGGCCATGACTCCTCATATTAATGGGGTTAATATTCACTCCATTACATGGTCTGACCACGCCCCAGTCTCCTCTACTTTGCCTTGTCTTTCCCCTATTTCTCTACCTCCCTCCTGGTGCCTAAATGACTGTCTTTTACAAAATAATTATGTTTTAGTACAGATTTCCCATTTACTCAAAGATTATTTTTCCATAAATCAGACCCCTGATATCAAAGACACGACTCTGTGGGAAGCCCACAAAGCAGTTCTACGTGGTCATTTTATTCAAATGGCTTCTAGAATTAAACAACAGTGTACCCAAGCCATTTTAGATTTAACTACACAGCTACACCAACTAGAATTAAAACATAAATCTACTTTTCTTCAAACTGACTTAGATCAGCTCACTAAAATTAGAGGAAAACTTAATTTGTTATTATCTCATAAGACAGAACTCTGCCTCCGTCGTTTAAATCAGAGGTATTATGAAAAGGGGGATAAAGCCGATAAGCTACTGGCTCGGAAATTACGAGCTAAAGTTTCATCTAAAAATATTTTGTTGATTAAAACTGGAGTAGGTGGTTTACCGGTCCAGATTCAGAATAACATATGGAAAGTCTTTGATCACACGGAATGGTTTATGCTAAGAAATATCACTTAAAATTACCCCTATTGTCGCTATTTATGTGTCTCTCTCTGTGAATCCCCCCAGACAAGGTATCTCTCACCTTTTGTCAGTGATTTCCCCTCTATTTCACCTTTCTTTCTTCTGTTTCTTTTATTACTTTATTCTAACTCTCCCCTTTTTCTAATATAATCCTACATTGATGTAGATTATATTGATGTAACGATTGACTGATATACCAAAGCTGATGTGATAATTTGTTAATTCAAAATTCAATCGCTGCTTATACTGGCTCTATAAGTTGTATAGTTTGAGTGACATCGATTGTATATTTACTTGCATTTCTATACAGTGTACTATATCGATTTTTTATACAGTATTTGTAATTTTGTAATTTTCTATATTATATTATATTCAGGTACTTTGTTTCTTTGTACTTTGATATAATTTCAATTTATATTTGTACTACTTTCTAAAAAAGTTTGAAAAGATTAACAGTAGTTTGTATATTGTTTGTTCCAAGAAACAGACTAGTCGCTTATCAGATAATTTCATTTTATTTAATTCTTGGATTGTGCAATGTATAATTGTTTTATTGCTGTTCAATAAAAAGATATTTAAAAAAAAATAAATAAAACTGGAGTAGGTGATCTAACGCATGACCCTGGGAGGATATTTTATCAAAATTTGTATAACTCTAACCACAACTCTGTTCCATCTTCCGCTTCAAACAAAGATATCGATTCTTTTCTGGCGAAGTGTCATCTTCCTAACTTAAGTCGTTCTAAGGTCGCTCAATTAAGCTCAGATATTTCTATAGAAGAGTTGGAGGAGACATTAAAATCTCAAAAATCTCAAAAATCTGGTAAAGCCCCTGGTCCAGACGGCTTCTCCCTACTGTATTATAAGAAATTTAAATCTGTTTCATTGCCCCATTTGCGCAGACTTTTCAATGGGTTTCTTAAGGTTTAGACACTATCTTCTCGTAATTTGGAGGCTAGAATTGTTGTTATACATAAACCTGGGAAGTTGTTCTCCAAAATTTTAGCGACTAGGCTTGGTGAGGTACTACCACAGCTTGTCCGCCCTGATCAGGTAGGTGACAAGACCGGGATAATACAAGGAGAACAGTTGATCTTATCCATATTATAAATAGAAGAAAGATGCCTTCTCTGCTTCTTTTACCAGATGCGAGAAGGCATTTGATAAAATCTTATGGCCTTTTATGTTTGCTACTCTTCGAGGGTTTAGTCTGGGAGGAAACCTTCTGAGAGGTATACAGATTTTATACTCTAACCCGACAGCGAGGGTTCAAGTGAATTGTAGGGATTCTGATCTCTTTGGAATTAATAATGGCACCAGGCAGGGCTGTCCCCTTTAATCTTTGCCTTAACTATAGAACCTCTTGCGTGTTTAATACGGTCTTCCCCTGATATTAAAGGGATTCAAGTTGGTGAGAGGGAATATAAATTGTTACTCTTCATGGACAACGTATTACTTACACTTTCCTCCCCTCACATCTCTATCCCCATCCTTTTTCAAACTTTATCTTCTTACTCTACCCTTGCTGGATACCGAATTAATTATTCTAAATCTGAGGCCCTCCCATTACATGTATCCTCTGACACCCATCAACTATTAGAACACAATTTTCAATTTGCTTGGTGTTCCAAAAAGATAAAATACCTTGCGATTTATATTACTAACTCTTACAGTTCGCTATACAAGGAAAATTTCCCATCTCTCTTTACTAATGTGGAATCTGATCTTAAAACTTGGCGGGGTCAGATAATTTATTGGTTTGGCAGGAAGACTGCAGTTAAAATGAATGTGTTGCCCAGAATTATTTATTTTATGCAGACTATATCAGTAAGAATTCCTAGTGAGGTTTTGAGTCGGGTGCAAGGGGCAATAATTAAATTTGTCTGGCTAGGTAAGCCGTGTAGAGTGAAATTCTCTACTCTTATAAGGAGTTCCCTAGACGGTGGACGCGGTCTCCCTGATGTGCGAAAGTATTATTTTGCTACTCATTTAGGTCAAGCACACACCTCGTTTACACCTACAAGCAATTTACCGTGGGTACAGATTGAAACTGCTGAATCCTCATTGTATTCTCTGTCCTCTATTCTCACTCCCTCTATTCCTAAACAGAGTGGACTGGGGCTTGGTCCAAATAACTAAACTGACTCGTTGTATGGCTTTTATGCACTAGGCGATTTGACCTGTCATCCTATCCATCCCCCCTGACTCCCATTTGGAATAACCCAGATTTTCTTCCTGGATTATATACCAATCGGTCACACTCGTGGTTTAATTTACCATCATGTCCAAGGTTTCTGTATGATTTTATACAGGGCACTACCTGGTATTCATTGGAGGATCTGGTACAAAAATATAAAATTTCTCGCCCAATTCTCTATGAATACTTCCAAATTAGGTCATTTCTTAATTCTCCCCCTAAGGATTTTATTTGTAGACCATTTACGCCTTTTGAGAGGCTTTGTTACTATATACCTACTAGACAGGGTATTATTTCCATTTTATATCGCTTACTCTGCTCCTCAGTTTCTGCAAATACACTTTCCCATGAAGTGGCGTGGGAAAATGATTGGGGTCCTCCACCTGGTGAGGAATCATGGGAAATTATTAGAAGTAATGTGGCAAAATCTTCCATCTCCACCCTGATAAAAGAAAATTCTTATAAAATCTATATGAGATGGTACTTGGTTCCCACTAGATTGCGTAAGCTTTCCCATCCTCTTCCCAATTGTGCTGGTGGAATTGTGGTCAGCGGGGTGATTTTATACATATTTGGTGGTCGTGTCCCAAAATTATTCATTACTGGAATGAGATAAAATCCTTATTAAACAATGTACTTCATATCTCAGTCCCTTTAAGCCCATGGACTGCCCTATTGGGACTACCTGTATCTGGGCTAAACTCCCTCTCAAAAAAACTGGTTCTTCAAATATTACATGCTGCAAGGTGTACATTGGCCAAGTCTTGGAAACAACCATCCGCGCCCGCATTACATTTAGTGCATTCCAAGATATGGTTTATTGCTAATATGGAGAAACTCACTTTTGCTCTTAGGGATCAGTCTGATAAATTTAATAACATTTGGGGCCCATGGTTTAATTATTCAACTACTACTCTCCCTAGGATTTGATACATTGTCTATCTAAATACTATATTTTAGAAACGCTATGGTGGTATTATGTGTATAGGATGGGTTCTAATACGATATTGTTATATGCTGGCCTCTCCTTCCCCCTTGTTTTGTTTTTTTCCTTGCTTTTTTTTTAAGGTGTATATTTATGTTGTTTACTATGCTGTGGATATGACCTCAATTTTATTGATGTTCTTCATATCTTTCAAAATTTGATGTCGATGTCATTGTATTCTCCTTTTTTCTGAATACAAAAATTATGGTTAAAAAAAAAAAAAACACTTGGTGCATCTTTATGGCCCTCCGAAATACCAGACCCAATACGAAAAACGAATTTTTCATGAAAAAGAAATAAATTTTGAACGAAATTTCAGCGGTTGTTTTTCGCCAAAGTATGCAACTTACCAAAAAAGATTTAGCTAAAGTATCATTAGGGGGGCTGTCCAAAGGGACAGAAATCCCCACAATTTTACCCAAAAATAGGGATATTGCACATTTTTACCCTTTTCTCAAAATGGAGAAAAGTTTTCTCCATTTTTCCATGAAAAATCAGATATAAATTATCGCCGATGTGATAATATCACCAAAAAATCGGCGATACTATCGTCGGTGCAATAATATCACCACTAATTAAGTTGGAATTTTTTAAATGCTATCAATATTTATATTTAATTTACTAATCATGAAATTTGGAAGTTAGGGGCCTGGATCTAGATGTGACCACCTTCCTGTTCTTCCAAATTCAATATGTGACGTTTCCATCTAATGGCTTTTTAAGGCTGGCACTAGTGTTACACTTTGGGAGGATACCAGGATAATTTTGAGTTCTTTTTGCCCTGCCAGACAACTGGTCTTCCTGAAAGACAGTCTTATTCCTCACACTTTGCTTTCCAAGTACCTTGACATGTGTCATATAGATAACCTAATAATGAAAAAGTGAACGGCAGACGCACCCTTTTATTATAGAAAAATGCACCCAGCACACAATAATAGTGACAATACCAGGGGTTTTACCATACAGTACAATGAATGAAATACTCCTATACCGCAGTGTCTTTGTCCCATCACATCAATGCGCTAGGATATTATGCTATGCTCTTCACTCCATAACTATGTGGTATGGATTAAGGGCCTGATTCAGTAATCGCACACAATATGCTAATGCCTGCCACAGCTCAGCCAGCATAGAGACACCCACTGCTAATTTCTCACATCCGTAATACCTCGCAGTCCTGCGTATATATTAGTACGAAGCACATCGGCCCGTCAAGCACAATTACAGAAGGTCTGACCAGTCACAGAAGCTGCAAGTCTCGTTGCATGCAGTGAATACTCAAGTTGCATATGTAATTGCAGCGTACGCATGTGTGTGTGTATATATATATATATATATATATATTTATATATATTGTATATATATATATAGTTGAACCTATATTATCGTGGAATCCTAAGACACACCATCTTCTGACCAATGAACCTATTAAATACACATTTAGGTTTATATTGAATTGAAAATAGTTCATCTCTCCACAACGTACTCATTTCTATATTGTGGATGTGCAGCAAAAATGCCTCATTTTATTATTTTTTCTATCCTTGACTTACATTGACTTGATGGCTACAATGTAAGTACTTGGTGATGATAAAACAACTGTGCATCTAATAAAACATAAATAAACTATATCTAGCCAATGTAAAAAAACATTCAGCAGTTTCAGGTGTTGAGAGGTATCTAATGCGTTTCATTGCTGCTAGGCAATTTCTTCAAAGAGCAAAGTATCCTTGGGGTGCAACTGATTGATCTTAAATACAGTAGCTGAAAAGGTGCAAACATGTTTTAATATTGATCTTAGAGCATATGTAACAAGAAAAGGCATTGTGAATAACTTCATCTATACATAGTATAACATAAAGTCCCTGGTAGGCGCCTGTCTGTTCGGGCTAATCTCGAGAACCACTGGACAGATTTTGATGCAGTTTTCACTATTGTATAGAGCATTTGTGGAGGAAGGTTTAGGTGTATGACACATTAATGTATGTTTAAAGGGAGCCGAACAGTGACGATTTTAGTGAAGCAAGTCCATTAAAAAATGGACCTCCGGGAGCTATCTTGGTTTACGCTACCTAAATCAGTAAAGATTTATCACAGCGATGGACATGATTTTATACCAACTAGACATTGATACGTATTATCTGGTTCCTCCAGAAAAACGATTCTTTCATTTCAAACGAGTCCAATTTCCATTAAAAATCTGCTTTGGCATGGCAATATACAGTATAAAGCACAGGGACAGACACTTAACATGGCTGGAGTTGACCTAAAGGGAGACTGTTTTTCTCAAGAACAACTTTACGTGGCCCTTTTGCGTTTCACGTGAAAACTAAATCTTTCTGTGTTGATGTCAGGAGGGAAAATAACTAATGTCATCTACAAGCCAATCTTGCTGTATAAGACCTGTCGAAGCCGGATAATTGGCTGAGACAGGATCAGTTTAAAATCAGATTTGCGCGACGCCATCTTGCAAATGGCGACAAGACTCCATCTTAGAAATAGGTCAAACAGCGCCATTTTGTCAAATCCACATACCGGTAGTACAAAAAAACACAACGTTAAATTGCTAATTAATAACAATTCAAGACTTTTAACAATCTTCCCCAAACACATACCGACAGTGTTCAACATACATAAAAATGACTTTCCAACACATTAAAATCACCACAGACTTAAATATGAACAGTGCAAAATAGTAGCAAATTAGTGGTGTTTTCCCTGCATTCACATTAACACATACACACAATGTTAAACAGTGCACAACGCAAAATAGCTAATGATTAACATAAGAACACTTTTATTAATCCTTCTCAAAATCATACTGTCAGTAGTCAAAACACCCAAGGATAACATTCCAGCACACTGCAACACTTACACAACGCTAGTTAGCGCTGTTCTCCCCGCACTCTCAGCAAAACACCTAGCCGCGAGGTTAACACAAATCTCATAGCGCAGAGAGTGTAATATAGTTAAACTGTACTGTGCATCTGAAACGCATTAGTACACTTTATACAATCCCTACACAACCAATACTGACTTAGTCCCACACACTCAAAGATACCTTTTCAGCCTAGCGCTGCTCGCTAAGTACCCCACAGACTCCCAGACACACAACGCTATTTAGCGTTGTTTTCCCTTGCATACATACACTTAAAGCAATAGTTCCGTAGCGCAAAAGGGTTATTATTACGTGATTCATTCACAATGCCAGCATGTAAAGAAATGACTGTTTTCTGCAACTAAGGTTAAGTACATGGTAAGCAAACCGTGTCTGGTGTTGTACTGATCCACTGTGTCTCCACAGATTTCCGGTACCATCGGTGAGAAGATCGGAACAGACGTCTGCAAACTATGGACTATAGAGAGTTAAAACATTAAAATGTACTCTGTAATGTTAGCAGCTTAGATTTGCATGCAGCGGGAAAAAGGATACAAAGGGCGGTTGGAGGCCGTTGTGTCCATTTGAAATTGTCCAATAAATGATCCTGTAACCAAGACACCTTTAAGAAGAACCAATGGAATCATGCCAAACTTACCTATTGTATTTCCAATCCCTGAAAGAGTATATATGTACGCTCTCTGACCCCAGTCTGGAGTCTTCTTGCTAATGCTGTTGACGGAGGTTTCTTGCTGATGCCGGTATCTGGACCCAGAGCGCGTGTGTATGTAACAACTGTACCTTGGGGCTGTATGATTTATTTGCGCTAATTGTCTTAGATAACAGCGTGTAACCATCTGTTTTATATGTTGAATAATAACTTTTTGTGCTGTGGAAACACAGCACAAGGTATGAAGGCATTTATTTACTGTGCGACTCATTACACTAAATTGCGACAATTCTAGAAGGTATAGGCAGGATTTAGAAGGTATAGGAAGGATTTAGAAGGTATAGGCAGGATCGTACAGAGGTTTTAATTAGGTATCGATAGACCTCTGTTAAAAAAGGACTATCACCATAAATTCAAAATTGCTCCCATGCGAAGCCAGGGCTGTGAGCTAGTAGAAAATTATTTAAAAAATTTATAAAAAGTACTCAAAAGCAAGTACTATAGAATAATAATGAATGAACATGAATTAAAACAGCATAATGTGTTCTCTTAATTATTAGGGGTCTGGATCAAGTAATCAGAATGATATAGCTCATTCACCAGAGACATTTTGTTAGTCACATTTTTGTGTAGTAACTTACTTAGAATTTACATTACAGTACTTTCCGAAAAACAAGAAAAAGGAGGCATAATGATCTCACAGTAATATATATAAGCCAGAAAAATATGCAAATATTAGATGACGAGGCTACGCTAGCAACACTTACCTGGGGTTTGTAATTGGTCGGAATAGGCGTGGGAGGCTGAAGAGAAGAATTGGGAGGCGTGGTTGAACCTGGGTGGCTTGAGCCAGGATTTCCTCATGTGTTACTGTGAGGAGATCGATGAACTGTAGAGGATGATGGGCCCGAACGCGGGGACAGTAATTTAAATGTCTTTATTAAACAGCAGGTTGGAGTGAGAACTGAAGATGATGATACTTGAAAGATGAGCGGAATCGGATTTGGCCCAATGATGCTGGATTATTGAGTAGAGCCAGTATGAGACCAATGTTGATTAGATGAAGAACTGGTTCTTCAACTCACCAAGGGGCAGCAGAGAGCAGTGGCATAACTAGGGTTTTCAGAGCCCAGGGCAAGATGAAAAACGGCACCCCCCCCCCAACAAACACACACCAGTAAATGTAAATGTGCATGTAAAACATGGGCGTGGCCACATCCCGGAAGGGGCATGGCCACTGGAAATGGGGCATGCCAACATGACATTCCACCCATTTCTCATCACTCTGTGAACATTCCTTTCCATATACACCCTACCTATATGGTGGTTTCTCACAATAATGGAACCTCTGAAGAATGTATCCTCCTTGGGAAGATGACGTCTTCAGTCGGTATTCACTATTCATGTGGGTCACATTGTCCTGAAGATGCCTGTTTGTGTAGGAATATTAACAAGGTCATCATCATACAACGGTTCTACCAGACTCGTGCTCCCTGTGTAACTTCCTGCCATAGCGTTTCTCAGCCACACCATCTCTCCCTTGCATCTCTCAGCCACACCATCATCTCCCCCCTGCGTCGTCTCTCAGCACACCATCATCTCCCCCCTGCGTCGTCTCTCAGTACACCATTATCTCCCTCCTTGCGTCATTGTCCCCTTCATTCTATGTCTCTGTGTGTGTCTCTTATCCCCTTCATTCTATGTCTGTGTGTCTTTGGGGCCCATTAATCATTGCATATTTGCAGCTTAATCTCTGAAACACCAGTTTTTGGGGGTTGACCGCAAATATTAGGTTTCTCCTAGATGTATGAAGGAGAGACCACAGCAGGTACCTGCTACGATGGCGTTAGCTGCTGTAGCCTATGGGCTACACTGCGCATAATTAGCCAGCAGAGGGTTCCCCAGACAATGGCGGCCATGCATGTGCAGTCCATGGTACTGTACATGCCCAGCAACCCCGAGAGCACTCCGGGTACATCACAGGGATGGGCTGCTTTTGGAGCCCCTGTCCCTGCATGTGCCAGATGGTACATTCAGGTATACTAGCAGGTGGGTGGCGATGGGTGCGGGGCCTGATGTTTCATGCCCAGATCGCAGTGCAAATGTGATCATTAATAAATGGGCCCCTCAGTGTGTCTCTCCCCCCATTCAGTCTATGTCTCTGTGTGTGTGTGTCCTCAGTCTATAGGTCTCTCTGTGTGTGTGTCCCCTCAGTCTATATATCTCTGTGTCTTGCCTTAATTTGTGTCTATGTCTTGGTCTCTGCCGGGTCTCCCCCCTTCTACTTACCTTCAGCCGGGAGTCCGGAGCCGGCGGGGATGGTGAGGCCAGGCAGCGCGGCAGCAGTCTGAAACTCTGGGTCCACGGAGCATGACGCTGGCATCACGGTTACGCTCCCGGCAGCAGCCCTAATAGTGGACGCTGCTGTACTGCAGTAATGCCACCGAGCACCACGGGCCTTGCTCGGCGGCACAATGGGGACGGGTGGTTGCGGAGGAATGGTGGCAGACAGGCGATCAGAGCAGGTACGATGCACTGTCGGCGGCGCCCCCGTTTGCTGGGCCTGCCACGGCGTCCAGTGCACGTGCCCCACTCGACACCCCCCTGGTTACGCCACTGGCAGAGAGCCATCTCCATGCTCAGTGATAGGTCACTGAGCGGACTGGGCAGGAGCACCACAGACAGATTTCAGTACTAGCCGGGAGTGATGTGCAGCGTGAGTGAACCTCAGTGCTATCTGGAAATGATGCACAGCACGAGCGGACCACAGCGCTAGCCTGGACAGACACCAGCGAGGTAAGAAGGTCCAGGGCATGACAGCATCTGCCAACTGTCCAAGGTGTGAAACAAGTAGCCAGTACCAGGATGCAGTATAATGACAAACAGATTTGTCGGGTGTCCAGAATTTGTACACAGATAATCGTAGAGCGCTATTTTTCTTTCCTTTCGAAGTAACAAAATAAATGAACTTTATATTAATGTGAAACACTTTTCAGAAAACAAATTGCTTGTACAATAAGACAGTCAGGGTACGAGACATTGTTTATAGCACATAGTTTATTTTTATCTATCATTATTACTAATACAAAATAATTTGTACAAAGGCTAAAGTAAGTATTGCATAGAAGGGGGTACACAGAAGTGAAACGAAAACCTGGATGGAATGGCATATTGGGATTCTAATATCTATCACATCAAAATGTTTTAATTTTGCAGGTTGTACAAAAATATCTCCACCTTTTATACAATGATTAAAACATATTACCAAGTTAAGGAACAAAGAGAGTAGTGTGTAACCAAGCTGTATTGCATTGATTTGACAGGATCTTTAAAATGACAAAGAGAGAAAATTTTAAGAAAACAGCCCAGAACATGATTACCTGTATGATACATCGTATGAGATATGTTGAACGCATTTAAATGCATTTAAACTTTCACAGTGCTAAACATTGCATATGTGGTGTTTATCCCCTGGGCTTCAAGTCAGTTTTTTAAACTAGTCTTTTTGTTAAGTGAAGTTGTACACAAACGAGTGACGTTGATGACTAAATTCTTTTCAAACAAAAATCGCAATTGTTTTTACGCGAGAAATTTTAGCTTCAATCAATATTTCAATTTAAAATAATTTACAACAACATGTTAAACAATTCAATACCTTAATAATGCTTAGTTTTAATATTTACTTGCACGATTATGTTGCATTACTATAGTGGCCATACACCATACAATTATCTTTCCAATCATCCTACTAGTTGGCTGGTTGGAACGAAAATCTGGGTAGGTCAGGGGCTTTAAAAGATAGCTGCATCCAACATTAAAAATGTAGTTTAGGAGCTCAATTAAACCCTGACAACCACTGAGCAAAGATTGTGAATACAAAATCTTTTTTTCATATTCGTCCATTGAACTCTACCCAAAACTATTTTTTTTTACTTTTGGGCTAAGCTTCATTTTATAATTTACTTGTTTTTTTTTACCTAAAGGATGATGGATATAATTACGATTTATATTGTAGTGTAAAACTTAAACATTTATAATAAATAAGTTGTAAAATATTAGCAAAACACTGCTTTCTTATATAGGAAAATATCACCTCCAGCAGAGGATGAGCTATCAAAATGGCTTAATATATTAGAAAGAATACATGCATAGCATGATGAGAAGCACAAACAATGCATAAGGTGTTAATAGGAGAAAAAGAAAAAGCTCATTAAAAATTATAACAATAAAATAAAATCAATACAGTTGATCACATGCCCTAATAATAATACTTAAAAAAAGAGAAGAAAATTAATTGCACGTCTCTGCCTGCTGTACTATATGCAAAAGTTATCACCATTAGATGATTTGAACTTTTTGCAAATAAAACTCACCTTATACCCTTTCCCCTAATAAAGACAAATTTACACGGTAAGTAATGTCAATAAAAATATACAACATAGTGACCTTAATGTTAATTTCACCACTCATAAAAACCTCCAAACATTGGTCAATGTGAATTTGTGACAGTTTGGTAAGCTATGGTAAACTGTATAGTAGCCGCATCAATTTGGGCAATGGCCACACCCCCTGTCACCATTTTTCAGATTAAAACACCATTTTTTTGGTGTTGTTATGGAGATACCTCCCAACTTACCGCAACATCCTGACAGACAGCTAAAATAGGGACTGTCCCATCAAAATTTGGACTGTTGGGTGGTATGCTTATAGTATATAATATTGATAGTTATAAATGTGTTTAGAATATATGTAAGAATCCACTTAGCAATTTTCATTAATATAAGCATTAGTTGGTTTTCGGAAAGCAACACTATGTTATGGCAAAATCTAAAGCTTGGCCAACATATACCGGATTTGTTGTAAATTTACGTAAAGCTTGTACTGCTGTAGTGGGCAAAAAATTCTGTACAGTTAAAACACACAGCAGAAACTTTACTTTAAAAAATAAAAAGCGCAGGATTAATTTCGAACTGTATAATCAAAATACGTTTTAGAATGTTTCACTAAATAAAAATGGAGATGAATCTTGTGTTCCATAATCTGCCTTTTTCATATGACAGTACTAATCATAAGCAATGGAGCCCCATGGAGCCCCCAAATTGTATCCATAGTGAAATTGAAGATGGAGAACTGCTGGTGTATTGGTTCTCTCTTAAAACTCATCTTTATCTATGAATCTTGTCTAAGACAATTATAGTGTAAATACAAATGTTTGATGGTATGGTAGTACAAAGTTCACGTATCTCCTAAAAGAGCTTAGGGCGGTGACACACGGACGCTTTTTCCTCGCTGCAAAGGCGCTCCCAATCTGTCTTTTATCGAAACACTGAAAATGTACAGCGCTTCTAAATGTCATAGCTTAAGGAGCGCTAAAAAAAGCTGTGTGTGGCAGTAACTAGTGAAGATTTATCAAACCTTTGAGAGAGATACAGTGTAGAGAGAAAAAAGTACCAACCAATCAGCTCCTGTCATTTCTCAAACACAGCCTGTAAATGGCAGTTAGGAGCTGATTACTTGGTACTTTATCTCTCGCCACTCTGTCTCTCTCTAAGATACATCTCCCCCTGGGTGTGATCAAATATAACTAGTTTCAATCTGTGAGAATTTTTATTGAGCACATTGGATGTGTATCCAAAATTCTGCTGTCAGGGTGTAGTGCCCTCTATCTTTTACTCATAGAAATGTATTATTTTAATACATTTATTTACACATTATTTACACATTATTTTAATTTTGAGGAAATAGACTGTAAGCTTTAAATGTGGAATGACGATCTCCTATGTGACATCACCCAAGGTACAGAGGTCTGCGCTAGAGGCCCTCTCAGACTGAACCATCCACTGACTGATTATCTTTATCAAACATTTTAAAGACAACAAGTGGAGGTATTGCCCACAGCAACCAATCAGGTTATAGCTATCATTTATCTAGTACATTCTATAACATTATAACTAGAAGCTGATTGGATGCTATGGCATACACCTCCACTTGTCTTCTCTAGAAGATTTGATAAATATCTGCCTAGTAATTACTTTCTTGAAGATAGAGAACACTGTAGTTGCCAACCCGAAGTAATAACGCTGCTGTAAAATGCATTCAACGTGCCAACATTCTGATTTCAAGCATCTTAATGTATTTGTAATACTGTTCCTTTGGCAGTTGGTGCTATACTTGCATGAATCCATATTTTACGATTATTAACATTACAGAAATTAATGTATGTTACACCAAAAAAAAAAATACATTGACTTAATAATTTTATTCAAAAACATGCTAAAAAATGTCTGCAATTAAATGGCAGAAGCATTAAGACAGCCAATCCACCGTAAAAAGCAAAAGGTGCAATTTTAAAATAAAGTAGTGAAGTTTTTTTTTTTTTCTAAAAAATAAACTAACAGAGAAAAACAATGTATATATCACAAGATAAATATTATGGTTGGTTTTTGTGATTTTTATGATAGTATTCATTTATTACAGTACACTGTATCGGCAATAGTGTACCTTTTAATATCCTCATAGGCTTACATCAGAAAACTTAGACCTAACTAGGTGAACTTTGTGTTCCACTATAACAATTTATATATAATTAAACAAATTGAAACATTGTAAAAAAAAGAAAAAGTAAATAAATATTCTGTGCTACTACAGCAAAAATGTTGCAAAGCAATCTAGAAAAATAACCTCAAGGAATACCAATAGGTAAATTTACAATATTTTTTAAGAATATCTAGTATAAATACATCATTGTACAAAAACCAACCACAACGTACACTTAAGATGTAATCAAGTATCCTGCATAAACTTTTTAAAGGATGAATATTTTTGGTTGAAAAAATAATAATGATTGTTTTACTATATATATAATTTATTTTTTAATTTAGTATATGGCAAAGTTACCAAATAAAGAACTTCAGCTGTAGGTATAGCACATGCCTCATTTTATTGAAAAGGGCTGTCCAAGCACATATGGACATTTACTTTTCAAATAGGCTCTGTTTATTGTCAAAGTTATTTTGGTTGTACATTAAACTGGAAATAAACCTTATCTAAAGAATAAGGGAAGCTTCGATGCTCTGCAATGTGCCGCAGCGTTTCTTGGCTAGTATACGATACCCCAACATTGTTAACTTTTCTATACACAACTACAGCAATGTTGATGGACTCGTATGACGATGCTACTGGCCACAGAATACCTTCGCCCAACTGTTCCTGCAACCCTTCAAGGTCATCGCTTAAAACTGAATCTACCTCTTAAAACGAAGTTCAACTTGGAATAGATCCAGCTGCTTGGATAATTTACAGAGAGAGCAAGTGTTATTGTAACACACTGATTTAAAGAAATACAATTTGCCCCCATTTCAATGTCTTCACTGGATCAATCGGTCATATTAAATTGCTAAACTAAAGTTACCGCAGAGCATCCAATGGGACGATTCAATAAACGATGATGGGCAACGATGGATCAGGCGTACACACTATACGATGTGTACAATATATCGCTCTGCGCTGCGTCTGGACGATATATCGGATGATATATAGTATGGCGTGTGCCCAGCTTTAACGGAAAAGGGAGAGGTACTCTCAGGTAAAATAACATTTGCAATATCTGAAAATACAGTATTGTAGAAGACTCTATTGTGGGCAATGGTCAAGGAATTTACTGATCGAAAATCTTCATAGCAGCAGATATGCTTCCATCAGCGTTTCCATTTAGCAAATGAAAACCTGAATTTACGCCTGGTCCCAATTTTATTTATTAAAGTCAAAGTAAACTGGTGTTTCTTTCTTTTTTTTTTTAGGCATTTCTTACCATCTTGCCCATCAAAGAAACCATATAGTCATAATAAACAACAAAAACATTTCAATTCTCAACAAGCAGAACTTATTTGATTGCTGTTTTCTCTTGGTTTTAATCAAGTTATTTTATCTTAGATCAGCTTTAGAACCTCAGCAAATGTCACTGAAAAGGCATCAACTTGTCATCACCATAAGCATGGCTGCGATGGAGGTGGGATATAATTTTTTGGCACCTTAGGTAGCCTGGCTGGCATTGCTGGCATACTGAGAATACTGTAGCTGACCACAGCCAATGGGATTAGTGTTAAGGGGAAGTGACAATGAGAACTTAGGCTAATTAACAATTATCCGTATCTTCTCCATCGTGCAGAATTTTACCCACTGAAAAGTAAATTCATGCATGAAAGTGGTGAATCGTGTTTGTTTGCCTTTTTTTCAGATCATAATATTCTGGGTTACAAAAGGAATGCTAGAATAATTCATACAATGAGAGAATATGCCACTTTATCGCTCGCTTAAATGAAAAGAAACCGGGAGCTGGCAAATAAATAGGCCAAGTGTTTCCTAATGCAGTTAGTCATACTGTACTTCACGGTTAATTGTAGGACCATCCAAGTAGATTTGCAAAAGTCACTGTCCAGTCATCTTAATAAGTCATAATTATAAGTTCCCCACACAATAGTATCATTCTTCAAATCAAGATTAGTTGAGTTATTACAATTTGGGGTAGATGTTCTAAGCCTTGGAGAGAGATAAAGTGGAGAGAGAGAAAGTACCAACTAATCAGCTCCCAACTGTCATGTTACAAACTGTTTTAAAAATAAAATTTTGGAGCTAATTGCTTGGAACTTTATCTCTCTCCAAGGCTTAGTACATCTACCTCTTAGGGGCATATTCAATTAGCCGCGGGGTTATCCCCGCGACTAATTGCCGTCCTAAATCCCCGCAACGTGGGGAAAAGCTATTCAATTAAATAGCCTTTTCCCCGCGCCGTAAAGTCGGGAATGCGCGTAAACACATTGATTCATCGTAAATTGCGGAATCAATGTGTTTTTCCCCCGCGCGTGAGGCCGATTTGATTGTATTAATGAGGATTTTACCTCGCACCTCCAGGAGCTGCGAGGTAAAGTCCGGCTGCGGGGACTCGCACATGGGGTCTCAGGGACTCCCGCGCGAGGAATCCACGGCAATTGAATAAGACCGCCACGGCAATTAGTCACGGGGACAACCCAGCGGCTAACTGAATATGCCCCTTAGTCATTGTATTTAATTGACTGAGGGTTTTGATGGTTTGATAAGTGGTAATTGCATGGGTAGGAATTTACAGATGACATTCATTGGCAGCTATAGTACCTTGTAACAAGTTAACCACAAAATATATTTTATACATGGTCAAAATCATACACCAATGAAATCCAGTCATATCTTGATTTGCCTGTTTGAAACTGTTTACATAGCCATGTGACAGGAAAGTCCTCATAATACAGCAATTATCTCAACAGCTGAGATATGGTGCTTTCGAGCACATTACATTTTTACCTATAAAAATATATTTCATCATTTTTTTCTCCCAGGCTTTCACATCAGGATATGGCTCATTCTATATTGATGGGTTCTTACAAATGCAAGCAATGTCATCAGTACAGCTCGAGCAGGATGAATATATACATTATAAATGGCCTATTTCTTCTCATCTATTGGCGTGATTATGTAAAGCAGCAGCATGTAAGTAATGCCCACACCAGCGACCAAACCATGGGCATTGTAAAAAGCAGCATTCAAAACTAGAGGTATGTGCTGGAGTGTTTAGCAGGAATGTCCTTTTAAAAATTGTACATGGTTTAGTAAATGTGGTAGATGGAACATATAGGTGCAAAGATACTGTTGTTTGTCTATTTATCTGGTAACAGGATACAGCAACAATCCATAACAGCTGTTTTGCACTGGGTGCCTCAGTAATATCACTGGTTCCTGGTGAATGAATAGTGGTTTAGCCCACAAAATGGCTGCCTCAGTTACTTCACTGAATGGATAGGCAGTATTATTATAAGCACTGGTTGAGCCTACAAAATGGCTCCTTCTACCTTGCATACTTGACAGGTGCCCTTTATGTTCCTTACACATAGCTCTCCAATATAAAACTTCCTCAGACAAGTGTCAGAACTTATCATGTCTTCATATGGTACATTAGCTCCCTATATCAGGGATTGCTACAAACAGAAATGTATTTCCAACATTGCAAACATCATAGATAGTTATCCGTCCAGGTATGCTATAACTGTGGTTACATAAAAGCAAGACCTGCTTCATACAGTAAGTCCTTCTGGAATTTTAACTTGCACTGTTACAGTATCTCAAGCATAGAATACTTATTATGACAATCGGTATCCATGGTAATGCCTCTAATGGGAATATAAATATGTAAAAAATATAATATGGAACTTTAAAATAAAAAGAACAATAAATGCAAATGGATTGTTGCTTTAAAATGAGGTTAAATAATGGTATAACCTGAATCCAATGTTTCTGAGAAGAATTCAATATTGTCATTGTACCATTATATTGTGAAAAATAATATTGACGTACAGTATATGTATGAAGAGTTGGCTAGCTGAAGGTGACTTGGTTACCGTATACAATAAAAGAGGTTATCAACCATTATGTGTCAGCTCTGAATTTCACCAATGATGCCCATTTTAAGCCTCCTTTTTAAGCATCCTTTAAAGATTACACAGAATTTAGTTGTGTTGATTAAAAGAAAATCTGTGTAAAATAAATCAAAAAGAGGGAAAAAAGGGTAAAAGTTTTAAAACACATAAATGAAAACGCTAGTCCTAACCATAGTCTGTAACAAAAAACATTTCCGATAAGGTACAAAAAAGTTGCAGTAAGTTCCATGCAAACTGGCCCATATCACTGGTTTTGCAGCTGTGGGCTGGTTTTCAATGGCTTTATTAAGTCTTTCATTTTGTAGTGTTCTTGACCTTATTATAATTTTTTTTTTTCAAAATGTTCCAGAAGCATAAGCCTATCCGTCATGTATTGGTAAGAGTCTTAAGTATATTAGTATGCAAAGCTCTTTCTTTAGAGACGTTTAAGAAGAGTGTTAGAGCAGGCCGAGGAAGGAACTTGGGTTTGTGGATTTCCTTTCTTCTTTGGCAAATTAATAGTAGATGCAGTCTGCAAAAATGTAAGTCTGGTAACAAGATTCAGTTGCGAAGTATTGAATTGGAGTGAAGGTCAGACGGCGTTACTGTAACAATCATTAGGAGTCCTTGAGTCTTGACGCACTTCGTGGCCAAGCATGATTATGCCAATGTCCCATTGAAAATCTCTAGGCATCATATTTTTTACCAGTCCTGTGTATCTGCTGAAAGAGAGTCATGGAGAAGGCCATTCCGAGTATCTATAAATAAAAGACGACAAGTGGTATTATTCAACATTTATCCAGCAAGCTCTTTGATAAACACATTTAGCTTATAAGAGGGGATTATTTTACATATAATTACCATTTGCAGTGATACGCTGTCTCGTATCCAAGCCACAGAAAAATCTGTTCATCTGGTTACATGTTTACCATGGTTAAAAAAAGATGTGCCCATCAAAGGTGCACTCATTCCCCGAACACTTGGATTTATATTAACCCAGAGGTGGCTGAAAGACCTTGGCACAATTACGGTATTTTAAGTACTCACTTTAAAAAGGACAATTACTTTGAAACGGAATCACTTAACACACAAGAATAAATGAACTCTTCAACTTGAAATGGGAAATTGGATCTAATGTACAGGCTAGCGCTAATGCAGAGTTAAACACCGGTTAGTGTTGCGGATGTATCAAGCGCATCTTTGCATTTCAACAGCTCCAAGAAAGAGAGTACGCAAGTATGGACGCGGCTGTTTCGTATGCATCTCAGTCTCCTCTCAATTCGTGTTTGAAGCGGTGGAATTGAGGGCCTGATTCAGAGACGGGCGCTAATGAGATCGCAGCTACGATTTCATATGCAAAGCAGCAGCGAAAATACGATAATGTTAGCAAAGATCATTCGAGCATAAAGATGCCCGCTGCTACCTTCCTACCTGTGTGCGATGACACATACCTGCGTAAATATCGGTAACATCGACGCACATCAGCGGCCAAATTACCCTTGCGGAAAGTCTGCCGCAGCCTTGGGAGCTCTTCTGACACACCGACCTGCACATGTACTCGCAGTGGCTAATTTATACATGCCCATGTAACGGCGTTTAAACGGACAGGCACGCCTGCGGTTTTCTGCCCACTCCCCGTTACCACCCCCAAACGCTGACAACCTGTCAGTTGCTTTGTGATGGGATCCTCTGTGCGTCCATAATCGCAATGCGATTGCTGCGCACGCACAGTGTGGCTTATACGCATGCGCGATATCAAACAATCACTCGATGTGCGTCCATCTCTGAAACAGGCCCTGAGTGGTAACAGGGAGTCTGCACGTAGGCCCAGTTTAGTGAGGACATGTTGTCGGAATTGGGCTATGCAGTGTTGTGTGTAATTACGTCTGTTTTTAGACCATTCTTACTAAGGATAGAGCGGGTTGTAAATGCTAACTGGTAGTGATGCTGCATATCAAGCCAAGCGTATGGATAGCGGCAGTCCAGCCACAGAGATGAGCACCAACTCTCATATATCAGTATACTGTATATTCACAGTTATGTGCATTCACGCAATGCTGTAGTAATTACGGGATGGGTATGGGACACCGGCAGTTGGGACGCCGGCTGTCAAAACACAGACAGCGGCATCCTGATGCTGAGAATCCCGACAGAGGCTAGGTAAGTATGCTAACCCTCCACCCTTCACTCCCTAACCCTCCCTTCCTGTAACATAACCCTCCCTACCCCACACCCTAACCCTCCCTTCCTGTATCCTAACCCTCCCTACCCCACACCCTAACCCTCCCTTCCTGTATCCTAACCCTCCCTACCCCACACCCTAACCCTCCCTTCCTGCATCCTAACCCTCCCTACACCACACCCTAACCCTCCCTTCCTGCATCCTAACCCTCCCTACCCACACCCTAACCCTCCCTTCCTGCATCCTAACCCTCCCTATCCTACACCCTAACCCTCCCTTCCTGCATCCTATCCCTCCCTATCCTACACCCTAACCCTTACTGCATCCTAACCCTAGCCCTCCCTACCCCACACCCTAACCCTCCCTGTTAGTGCCAAAACCTAACACTCCGCCCTAAGTGACTAAACCGAACCCACGCCCCTTAGTGCCTAACCTCCCCGGTGATGCCTAACCCTAACCACCCCTGTCCACACCCTAACCCTAACCTCCCCTCCCGCAGCCTAACCCTAACCTCCCCGTGGTGTCTTAACCTAACCCTCTCCTAGCGGTTAAAGGCTAACCCGGTCCACTACACTTATGATCGGGATGCCAGCTATCGGAATTCCATCGTCAGCATCTCAACTGATGATGAGATTCTGGTGCTGGTGTACTGGCCACGGGTTGAGATTCCAGGGACGGCGTTTTATTCGCGGGTCGGGATTTTGGCACCGGGATTTTGACCGCTGGCATCCCAATAGTAGGCAAATTCACCACATCCCGTAATTACAAACGAATGGTGCTCAACCCTCCATTGGACCCAAATATTTGTCTTTCAAAATAGAATGATGAGTTATGGTTGTTCTGTGTTAGAAATATCTTGTTTCGTGTAAAGCAGAATAGGATGACAAGTCCTTATTGTTGAGATACTACTTCAGCCCAGCGATAACTACCTCACTGGCTTCTGTGAACACTCAATGAAGAGGAGAACCATCCTCCCAAGGCCCTGATTCTGATCTCCTCAGCATTCTTAGTGGCCAGCACAGTGAAGCCCTATTTGGTTCTATAGATATGAAGCTTGCTGATAATGTACTGGGGGGGAGGTTGTTCAACTTTTAATTACCTTATTTTTAAGCGTATGGCGGACTCTGAGAGGTCTCTCATTTTGCCAGCACCGATAGATTCAGTGTACACTGGATCTAATATTTGTTGAGAGGCTGGTTTACATTAATACAGCTGCCTGCTGTGACTTGTCCATTGGATTCACTACTTCTACAGTTGTCCTGGCGACATCACAATAAAACGGGGGTGCAAAAGGCGCATTCGCTGTCTTTGCACCCAGTGATGGAGGCGTAAGCTACAACCACAGATCGTTATTAATAATGGTGAATAAATTGCACTGATGGACATTTAAATATACTAGTAGGATAATTTGTTTCAAACAAAATGGCCTCTAGTGAGTGAATATATGCTTGTTTTTGAGGGGAGGGGGGGGTAGGTAATTTAGATTGTAAGCCTCAATGGTATAGCGACTGATATGAACGGTTACACATTCTCTATACAGTGCTGAATAATATTATCTGCGCTATATTATTAATGAGCGATAATAAATAAACATGTCAATCACCACAATTAAAAGTTACAATTTGCGGCAATTAAAATAATTTTATTACATTGACTTATTACACAAAAGCCGTGAGCTGGGCTGCCTGCACAAATTGTTAAAGACTGTAAAAATGGGCAAAAAATATATATATTTTGATTGTGTGTTAAAATTTTAGATTGCCAGGGGGATTAGGATAATTTCCTGCCTATAAATGTTGATAGCTAGGAATGCTGACAGCACACTTGAACAAGTGAGTAGTTATACAGCCAGCCCTGTCAGGATGAAATACTGCGGAGTCTGTAGATAATTAGTAAGTACCTGAAAATCTATCCTATAAAATGCAGAAAATATCTGCACGGTAAATTGTAATAATAAATACTGCATATATTATTGTCCTTGTACTTTACTTCTAAGACTCTGTTTTCGACTTGAAAATTCAGCATTATCTTCTCTTTCCTGTTGCAATTCACTAAACACATTACTTTTTGTGTTTTCTTTTAACATGGTATTCATATCATAAGACAAGACAACAGTTTATTTGTGCTGTCAACAGATACGATTAGTGTGCAGTGATAAGGGCAAAAATAAGAGGCAATGAGGAGCATCACTCCTTCCTTATTACATTTATACCCTTGGGTTACTCAGACACTGGGCATGATTCATCAAGGATTGCAACTGCGAATGCAATAACGATTACGCACGCAGTCTCACTATGATAGTATGCTAATCCATGGCGATCGCTATGCCGTCGCAGCACTACATAAGGACACTCACTTTACCTTACACACATCCGTAATCCTTAGCAAGACTGCAAAACCATCGGTAACATCGAGTACCATCACAACCTCATGCACACTTGCACAAGGTCAGACCTTACTCAGGAATTGCTAACTTCATTGCACGCTATGAGGCCTCAGGCTGCATACATCATCGCAGTAGATAATTTATGCACGCCCATGCAACGGCGTTCAAACGCACTGGCACGCCTGCGTTTCCCCAACCACCCCCCGTCACCACCCCCAAATGGTACTTCCTGTCAATCACTCTGCAATGGGTCTGCATAGTCAATGCGATCGCAGCCCCGATCGTAGTGGCCGGTTCGTTCGTGCACTGCGATGCATACGCATGCAATTGTGAGCAGTAGTGAATCAGACCCACTGACAGGAATTGGGGGTGGCCATCAGAAACCGATGGTGGTTGGCCACCATCGATCTTTCTGATCCAATTGAAATTCTTTTTCCATGCGATGCTAGGACTGTTATAGTTGACAAACATTGAGTGCCAGCAGATTTCCATTATGCTGTTAACCAGGAAAGTGTGTCCAGAGCAGACAAACGTCTGGTGTCCAGTGCGCATACATACTAGTCAACCATCGAATGGTTTCCATGCCATGGCTAAGCAAGTTGCAATGACCACAACGCTGCCACTGTTCAATGACCCCCTGAAATGACATCACTAACTGGAATAAGCGGGCAATGATAGCATCATTCAGACATACCTCCCAGGGACACCTCTACATCACAATGTGGATGTGCCTAGCAGTGAAAAGCATTAAATTGCCCAGCATTCACTGCCAAACACCAGTTCACTGGATGTGGCACCCGTTCACCACAGTGTCGAATGGCAGGTACAGATGTCTCCTCACACACCTAGCCTCAATATGCCATGAGGCACGAGACGCCTGGCACAAGTGAGCTGTCAGGATGTTTGCGCTGACCGTCTTTTTTTAACATCTTTTTCACCTGAAAATGCTTTATTTGATATACAACAACTGTATAACTGTGTGTATCTGAGTCTGCATACGAAGCACAACGGACCTTGGCGTGAAAAACCTCAGACTCAGTCGCACATAGATATACAGGTGTCACATATCAAATTAATCAGTGCAGTCTCATGACAGATTTATTGAAATGCATTTTTGGGCAAGAAAGACCCAAAAAAGACATGTGGTGCAAGATGATTCGCACAGGACTTGGCACCAAGAAGGGCTGTTAGGCACGACTGCAGCAATAGCGTATGAGGACACTTTACTACTACCGGAAACATTTGTCCCTATCAGGAAGGGAGTACATAGCCCTGAAATCTGGAATGTCCCGTCTACATCGGCACAGTTGAGAGGTACGTCAGTGCCCAATCACGGTGCCGCTCTTCTTGCATCAGCGTTATGCAGCAAGGTGAAGAGGAGCCTGGGTAATAGCAGGCTGGCATACAAAAAACAGTGATGGCAGGAAAGCCACACATCACAATCCCAATTATCTTCTGTAAAAATGTAGGAACTTTGTGAAATTAAATTGGCCTTTAAAGCACGGTGTGTCCTTTTGTCTGACAGCGCCAATGGGTCATTCAGGCTACAAAACGTGAGCTTCTTTCATTATGTGCACTGGAAAAACCTTTCCCATAACGCTGTACGTGTGTCACAGAGAAAGGCGATATAATGTCTACCATGGTCCTCTTCAAAGAGCGCACAGTTCTATCTTTAGAAAATGTATCTGTGGAAATGTTCATCATCGTAAAGGTTAAACGAGGCATATATTACCCCTCGTCCGGCTGCAGTCACACTGCAGATCATCTCATGCCTCATATGCACTGCACACCAAAGGTATTAGGGTTTAAATAAAACTTAATTGAGCTTATAAAACAATAAACAAAAAGCCATCTCCTTTAGGCAAATTCAAACTCGTTGTTGCTCCACTGAGGTGAATTTAAACAAAGTTAAGCAACAATATTACGCATAGAGGTGCTGTAAATGCAATCGACCGAACATTAATGGCCCACACTCCATAGAAATATCTGTGCAATATATTCAAGTTAAACTGGCTGAACATCCAAAATGTTTTGTTGCAAAATGCAGCCAATTGCTTTTACTTATTTATTTTGATCACATTTAGGTTCACTATTGTGAATTATTTCAACCAGTTGGATAGAAAGTTTAAATGTGTTTATTTGCATGAACACAATATTGTTCTGCATTTCGCACAAGTGTTTCAAGGTTCTGAGGTTTACTCTCAGACTGTAAAGGGCGTCAGTAATTGTTGCCGGGTTTTCATTAGAATTGCCGTGAAGGACCTTAAGAGCAGTTATACTTCAGAGAACAATACATTTCTGAGAAGAGACAGGTAACCTATTTCAGGAAATGACAGGATAATATGTCTTTGGGAGGTAGAAACTTTCTACAACTGACTGTAGACGGAAACTTTTCTTGAAGTTGGGTACTGAATAATGAACGGGGGCACCAGCACACTTGTTCACAGGGCCAATAAACCAAAAATACAAGTTGCCTCATATAAAAGAGTAACTGAGAACCATGCTATAAATATATGTAAAATTTTCAAAAGCATAAAAGATCAGGAAACATGGGAGATACAACTGTTACAGTGGGAGAAGATTTTATTTTGTTTAGGTATCAGACTAATTGGAGTATATTTACTAAAACGACTGAGAAGGAAAAGTTGAGATATTGCCTATAGCAGCAACCAGTCAACTATCATTTTCTGCAACGTACGAGATAATCTGATTGGCTGCTCCACATTTCCTTTTTAAAGGTTTTAGTGACTTTAGCCCCTTAACCAATGGACACTAATGATGATCTCTCCATCGCTTCCCACTTCAAAGGAGAGCCGCAACTAGATGTCCTGCTTGGTGAACAGTAGCAGGGAAGCCATGTTTAGCTGCCCAATGCCAGCCCTTCCCGGTGTCGGACTGAGGCATAAAAGGCCCAATGTGGAATGCAGTGATAGGTTCCCATGTTTAAAGGGTGTGGTTATCCCCCAGTGGGGTTGTGGCTAGCCACCACAGATTCTTTGCTAACCGTTAGGCAAATCTTGGTGTAGATTTTATAGAAGCAATCCAAAACTAAATTTTGTCAGTGGTCCTGCTCCACAAGGTAACTGACCTTCTAATAAAGCAACAATGTACAATTCAGTTCACAGTCTGGAATATGACACCTAGAGGATGAGGTGGACCCTCAGGCAGTGGGGCTCACATGGGGTTTCCCCTGCACTCCTGTGGGCCAGTCCAACCCTTGCCCTTCCTGTCTCTATACTATGGGAGGGATGTAGGGAGCAGAGAAAATCAGATATAGATCTGCTTCGTTATAATGGGGACAAGAATTAAAAGATAATTCAACATTTGAGACTTTTTAAATATGCCAATAAAGGGATCATGGGTCAATCTTAATGTACGTGTTATTACAATCATACTTCATTCACCGCACCTCCACAGCTGAATTCATAAATCTCCCTCGCCACAAAAAAGGAACAATTATATGTGCATGATAAAACTCCCAGCTGTTACATACCTGCATTATGAGTATACACATCCCAATCGTACCGAGAACATGCTTATTGTCATCAAACCACATTTTCACTTTCTCATAACATCCCTGAAGATAAAAGCAAAGCGTCAATTACTAACAGACATAGGAAGATTCAATTCTCTGCGATGGCTACAAAGACCCCCCCCCAGCGAGCGTGTCTGAATGAGCTCCAAAGTTAGAAGCAATAGGAAACAAATGCTTACAGTCCATGATCTGTTTGCACTGTATTAATGTCAGTGCTTCAAGTTGCAGCGATATGCATGGCACACACACCAGTAAGCAGGGCCGTAGCTAGGGTAGTGCGGCCAGTGCCACCACACAGGGCACCACAGGTCAGGGGGCGCTGTTTGGGCCTATCAAATTTCTGTTTATTATCATTCTTGCTTGTAGCTTCCTCTTATTTCATCCCCAGCATCTCCTGGCCTGTCCTATCTCTTTCCTGGCCCTTCCCCATGAAGCCATGGCCCTTTTTTGGGTGCATTATGTCCCTTTGAAAAATGAGTGGGGCGCCAATGCTCTTTCTGGCACAGGGCACCAAAAAGTCTAGTTACTGCTCTGCCAGTAAGTGCTTATTATCCGTATCACACCAACTGATTCTTCAACTTGGCATTGACGTAAGATCTCAGAATCTCATTATTCGCTATAGTTCGCAGTTTTCATAGTGGATGACTCTATGTTAATGGTACATGAGCTAAGAAATAGGTACATTGGTGTGAGCAAAACAGGTACATTGCTGTGATCTCACCACAAGTGCAAATCATACTCACTGTTCTCCATACTAAGCCAGTGGAATTGTGGCCACAGTCCTGGGAATTTTCCATACAGCATCGATCAGGAACCGTGTTTTCTCCTAGCACTGGATACCAATCAGTGTAATCTGTCACCCCACAGCAGTGCATCTATAGGAAACAGATATAACTTCCATAACATATATCCACAACGCCACATTATATTTTTTATTATTACATGCTATAATATACGTGCAGTGACATCGGTGTCCCTTGATACAATACCTAGATTGTAAGCTCTGTCGTGGAAGGATATTCCTACTTCAAACAGTTAAAGCAGATGTCCCTCCCAATATGTCTGGAGTTACACTAGGTATTAGGGCTATGAAAATTAAAGTTGTGTACATATATATATATATATATATATATATACAGTCAGGTGCATAAATATTGGGACATTGACAGAATTTTCATATTTTGGCCTCTATTCACCACCACAATGGCTTTGAAATTAAACAAACAAGATGTGCTTTAACTGCAGACTTTCAGATTTAATTTGAGAGTAATTACATCCAAATCAGGTGAACGGTGTAGGAATTACAACGGTTTCTATATGTGCCTCCCACTTTTTAAGGGGCCAAAAGTAATGGGACTATCAACTCAAAAGCTATTTCATGGACAGGTGTGGGCTATTCCATCATTATTTCATTATCAATTAAGCAGGTAAAAGGTCTGGAGTTGATTCTAGGTGTGACATTTGCATTTGGAATCAGTTGCTGTCGACTCTCAATATGAGATCCAAAGAGCTGTCACTATCAGTGAAGCAAGCCATCATTAGGCTGAAAAATCAAAACAAACCCATCAGAGAGATAGCAAAAACATTAGGTGTGGCCAAATCAACTGTTTGGAACATTCTTAAAAAGAAAGAGCGCACCGGAGAGCTCAGCAACACCAAAAGACCTGGAAGACCACGGAAAACAACTGTGGTGGATGACAGAAGAATTATTTTATTTCCCTGGTGAAGAAAAACCCCTTCACAACAGTTGGCCAAATCAAGAACACTCTCCAGGAGGTAGGTGTATATGTGTCAAAGTCAACAATCAAGAGAAGACTTCACAAGAAGTTTGCCAAACAACATCTAAAAAAGCCATTACAGTTCTGGAACAACATCTATCGACAGATGAGACAAAGATCAACTTGTACCAGAGTGATGGGAAGAGAAGAGCATGGAGAAGGAAAGGAACTGCTCATGATCCAAAACATACCACCTCATCAGTGAAGCATGGTGGTGGTAGTGTCATGGCGTGGGCATGTATGGCTGCCAATGGAACTGGTTCCCTTGTATTTATTGATGATGTTACTGCTGACAAAAGCAGCAGAATGAATTCTGAAGTCTTTCGGGCAATATTATATGCTCATATTCAGTCAAATGCTTCAGAACTCATTGGACGGCGCTTCACAGTGCAGATGGACAATGACCCGAAGCATACTGCAAAAGCAACCAAAGAGTTTTTTAAGGCTAAAAAGTGTAATGTTATGCAATGGCCAAGTCAATCCCCTGACCTGAATCCGAATGAGCATGCATTTCACTTGATGAAGACAAAACTGAAGGGAAAATGACCCAAGAACAAGCAGGAACTGAAGACATTTGCAGTAGAGGCCTGGCAGAGCATCACCAGGGATGAAACCCAGCGTCTGGTGATGTCTATGCGTTCCAGATTTCAGGCTGTAATTGCCTGCAAAGGATTTGCAACAAAGTATTAAAAAGTGAAAGTTAGATTTAGGATTGTTTAGTTTGTCCCATTACTTTTGGCCCCTTAAAAAGGGGGAGGCACATATAGAAACCGTTGTAACTCCTACAACGTTCACCTGATTTGGATGTAATTACCCTCAAATTAAATCTGAAAGTCTGCAGTCAAAGCACATCTTGTTTGTTTAATTTCAAAGCCATTGTGGTGATGAATAGAGGCCAAAATATGAAAATTCTGTCAATGACCCAATATTATGCACCTGACTATATATATATAGTAGATGTTTCTAAAATAATACTTGACTGTACCTGACTGTATCTAAAATAATACTTGACTGCACCTGACTGTGTATATATATATATATATATATATATATATATATATAGCAGATGTTTATAAAATAATACTTATTTAATATAGTGTCTCTTTACGATTTCTTTGGTATCGGAATGAATCTGTATCTATCTATCTGTACATTTTGTATTTCTCGCTCTGCTGTTCCTTTAAACGGGCACTGTGCACTCCTCAGTGTTTCAGGTAGAACGACAAACAAATCTTATTTTCAATCAGCATATGGGGCTTTTAAATTACACGACATGGTGCAATATACAATACACATATGAAAATAAAGAAACCTACTTCTGCCTGAATAATGTTCCAAGCGTTCTTCAGTCCGACATTATTTTCTGTATTGTAAAGCAATAAACCGTCTTTCAAATCCTGCTTTGCATTCTCGTTGACCTAGGAGAGAAAAAAAACAAATAAACTGGGAAATGAAAACACGAGAAATTCATTGTTTATTCATTTTAATCCCAGAGAGCGAGAAGAGAGGGTTTTTTTTTTTAAAAGTCCATTCCTTAAAGGGGAACAAAACATAAAAACATAAAAATCCTGGACTGGCTTTGGGCAAAAGTGGGGGGAACTCAAGACGCTCATCTGTGGACTTTCTAATCGGGAGAAAACTCTGGGTGTGTCGGTTCTTCTGATTTTAAGGAGTATATTTACTAAAGTTCGGGTTTCTTGAGGTGGAGGTGTTGCCCATAGCAACCAATCCGATTCTACGTATCATTAATCTAGCACCTTTTAGAAGATAATAGCTGTAGATGTGTGCTGCCTTTCTGTAGCATAGACTTTCTCAACTCTTTCCTTCTATACCTCCCAACAGGATTGACCAAAATATTTTTTTAATTAACCTTAAACCAAGAAAATTAACACATTAACACATTTTTAAGTCAATCAAATTCTTTATTTATCCGCTGAGCAAGCTCATTTACAAGATGGAAGTGCAAGGTGGATATTTAACAATGTAATGATCAGGGGCGGAGTTTGGGGTTAGTGCGCCCCTAGACACAACAGTGATGCCACCTCCGTCGTCCAATTTTACTTTATAGGCCCTCATTTTGGCATTTGATAGTTTAATATAACATAACCTAATAATAAAACAAGCCATGAGCTCTGAGATTTGATTTATTTACAATTATGTATACATATTTACTAAGTAGGACAGCTGACACGCAGTCTGCCCATGTACTACCCGTTCACACTCCACTCAAGATGGTGTACAGTACGGTAGAGTGGAAATATTTTGAAGCTGCTGGTAATTTTGGACTGACAGTAATGAAACGTGTATCCAGCAAGTGCTGCCTCTAGGTACGTTCCTCACGGGAATCACCGCTGGTATTGATGCTGTAGCTGATCTCTTAACATCTGGGCCCTGATATTGTCCACCGCCAAGGAGGTGTCGTAGTAACAGAGTAGTTAGTGTTTTTTACTCCATCACTGCTGCAACTATTTATTGTATTTTATTAGTAAAACTGTAGGTGGAATGTAATTAGCAGCGAGATTCCATAGCAGCCTTGTGCGCTATGTTTCTGCAAAAATTACGGTAATTAAGGTAATGAAATGAAAGTGTATCCTTGCCTCCAGTACATTACCCATGGATAAATGACATGTGATGTAACTCGCAGCTGATAAAATCGCTCCAAGGTGTTAACAGAGGGTGAAAGAGCAAAACATGGTAAATAAATGTATCTTTAAAATGAGAAACCACTGACTTAACCAGTCTTTAGTTTTGAGTCTATTAGTGGTTAAATCAAATGGAAATGTAGATTTTCCGCTTTGCAGCCCTTTACTGACAAAGTTATAACTTATTTACTGACCGCTACATTACTATACTTAATCAAAGTATAAACATCATATTCCCACAACTGGAACTGGTGGAACAAGAGGACTGTAAGTAAGGGGGTCTCAGAATCACTGGTGTAAAACACCTCAGTGAATTATTACAGTGCCAAGCACAGGTCTAGTTTTTCTGACCTTTCATTTTTCATAACGTGTGAGGAACAGAATTCATTGTGAACTAACCGCTAGTATATTTACTGCCAGTAGGACACCATACAGAGCGCAGCTCTCGGATCATTACGAATCCCTAAATTTATGGTTTGTTTTTCACTTTTTCTGCAAGATTACAGGGGCCTCAATTTGGGGATTTGAAATTTTAATTGTAAAAAAAAATAAAACCCTGAAACCATAAATTACTTCACCTACACACATTTACACCCAATAACACTGGGTTAGTCCAAAGAAATAAATTAAAAATGCCAAATGGTGACTTATTGAGGAGAGAGAAGGGAGTGACCAGATTTATTGGGCCGACTATGATTTGCAGAAGCAGTTAATTGTGGCTCAGCCAACTCCCCAGCTGACGGCATGAACAAATGAAAAAGACTCTTCTATTCTATTTTTTTTTTGCCGTGTCCACTATCCCCATAATTATGACCAGGTATAAGACTTGGGGAAAAAGAAAAAAAAAAGAGACAGGCGAACTGACCTTTATAGAACTAATGTATGAGCTGAGACTGTGAGCATACTTTCCAGTATGGGTTTTTAAAATAACTAGTTGTTTAAAAGAGGGCAGCAGTTCATCCAAAATTGTATGTAAGCTACATTTCTCCCTCACTAATGCTCTCAGCCACAGCAGTCAAAGGAGTATTTCTCAATTAATGTGCATTGAAGCGTGCTTAATGCAAGGTCTGTGGACCAAACGTTCCTGAGGAAAATCCAATTGTGCATTGCTCTCGACTTATGCATAACAAATATCAGGTTTTTGTGAACGTCTTTTTTTATTCATATTTATATTTCATTTTTCTAATCCTTTCTGAAGGAAAGTTGTAAATAGGGAACTTAACTGGGCAGTAATGACACCTTACCTAGATTACATTATAATATAATTTAATACAATTTCCTGGGACACCTCGCTGCTGGCCAGGTGGATACAATTACAACACATGTGGTACAGCCTAGACCAGTAGCGGCCCCGAGAGTTCACCCGCAGACCTCCAGCTCCTTCCTGCTTTGTTGTTAGGTTTGTTATAGCACTTGTACAAAATGTCTGCCGCTGTTATTATTACACATAATGTAGGTGTATCTTTCTATGCTTATATGCAATGAATTAACTTATTTCTACAATTAAGAGTATTGTGCGCGGTCCTTTAGGATATTTACGGCCCCAGAGGTATTGACCCGACAGTTCCTTTTTCCTACCTCAATTGCCCCCTGAAGTATAATAAGATGACTATCAGTGGAGTACAGGCAGACCAAGCTCCATCATGCCTCAATGCTGGTTTACAGTGAGCCAACATGCTGGACACTAGTTCAGCCGTAAAATGGCTGCCCCCACTCTGTGTAGGTGATGGACACAGTCTAGAATATTGTGGTGGGAAATGTCGACAGTCTAAATGTCGACATAGACGTTAGGTTGACAGAAAAATGTCCACTTTCACAAATGTCGACATGTCTGAAATGTCAACATATTCATGTCGACACAAGAATGTTGACATACTGTTTTTTTCCTATATCTTAGCATAATTCTAATGCCCATGTTAAAACTGAACATGTCGACATAACGTCCATGTCAAAATGCAGAATATGTCGACATTCTGGTGTCTACATTCTAATAACCTCTAGAAGATGCCTATATACCTATCAATATTTATCTGTAGCACAGTAGGAATTCATACCTACTGTATTTATGTAGTGCATACAGTTTTGCTGTACTGCCAGTGGTTTCGGATAGGATACTAAATACACATCCATGCAATGTATGAGGGATGTTCAGCAGCAGAGAATGTTACTGTTCATGGCTCTTATTTAAAAGTTTGGAAGATTCTTACTTTTTTTTTTTTTTAAGTTAGAGCAGTCTTCTCATCTCCTCCTTCTCACTGACCTGCTGTTTTGCCTTGTTGTAGCCCCCATACATTGGCCCATCTATAATGGGTGGGGCCCCTTGGTGGTGGGTTCCACACCGCAAACGATGCAGCAGCTCAAATCACAGGAAAAATTATGCTACGACCATTTTTCTGGAGATTTGCACATACACAGTAGGGAAGTCTCCGGGACCATGGCACGGGGCCATGTTACTGGAGACCAGCATGTGCGTGATAAACTCTGGCACAATGCAGGACCAATAACAAGCAGCCATTTTCCTGATTGTGGCTTACTATCGGTCTATACCGTTACACTGCCACTGCAGCTTCACCTGGTCCCCTGCTTTTGGCTGGGGCTGTGAGGCAAACGATGGAGACCCACGAAAAATGGCTGCGATCAGCAGCCCCTCGAACATGCTTGCCTAATCTCCCGGAATGTTCCAAATTTCCAGGAGCATTCCTGGACTCCTGAGAGAGCATATCAGCCTCCTGGATACTGCCCACTTCCACAGAGAACTGGGCAGTTCAAAAGCTTGAAGATGCAATTTGTGGTAAGTTGAGGCAATGTGGAGCTGCTGCACAAGGCAGCAATTCGTTGCATTGAGCAGTGGGGCTGGCTTCAATGACGACATTCACAGTGCCATACCACTACCCCCCTCTTTGGCATCTTCCAGGTGACCTGTGTATAAAATAGACACATTGGCCCTTGAACAATTATTATTTTACCTTACTGTACCTGGTAGTTTTAGCAGCATAAACTCCTTGGAAGTCATGTCAGTCATAGGTTACAGTCACCAGTCCACTTAAATAAAACCAATCAGGGCTTTGTGCTTTGAGATACTGAACTGTATATGCAGCATTAAACTTTGATATTCCTGTTGGTTTAATGGAGTTTTAATTGGTCTAAATGGGACCCATTACTTCTACCGTCATTACAAACTCTACTTTTACTTGGAATTGCTGCAATAACTTTGAAGTCTTTCTACAGCATCATTAAGTCCCTCAAATCCTGTTAGATGCTGTGGCAATTGCTTCTCCAAATAAGACGTCGCAATAAACAGCCGTCTACTTTGATATGCAAATGTGTCTCTGCACAAATACAGAAAAGCCGGTAATGATAAGAAAAGCGCGTTTGTCAGTAACACTCGTTTCTTCCCGAGAAAGATCATACAAGTAATGACAGATGATGAAAATGAGTTATTGTGGTGGCTTTGTTACTTACACAAACCCTCAGTTACATTATTATATTATTTATTTATTTATATATGTATTATAATATTATTATTCACCGATCACACGGATTAAGGCATCTAGTGTAAAATGGAATCTGATTTTTATATGACATCATCATCATCAGAAAAAAAACATATAATTGATCACTTAATCAGGATGACAAATATGGAAACGTTTGATTATTCCTAATTTAACACAATGTAACAGATATTACAATTGCGGGTTTATTTAATAAGCACTTTGTGTTTATGCCCAAAATTTTAAAGGGCAATGATTTTACTAGAAAAAAAGACTAATAAAATCATTGCCATTTTAAATTTCGGACGTTTTAGAACCCGATGCTTAGTAAATAAACCCCTTGGATGTTTACAGCTATTTAAATACCAGGTAAATATATACTTATCTACTTTCTCAGAATGACCGGGTGTGTCTCCCGAATTTCGAGTGGCTCTCCCAGACCTCAGGGAGAGTAGGCTAGTCTACCACACGCTGCTCAATTCTGGAGAGTATTGGACAGTGCGTGCAGCTTAAAGAATCCCAGCCCCCACCTCCAGCACCTGACTGCTGTCTCCCAGAGGCAGCTTAAATATTGGAAAGTATGGGTAAATAGGTCACTGTTTGGGGCCTGTGAAAACCAAAGTGGGAGGGGACAGAGGTTCTTGTTTATTTTTCCAGACTAAGGGGATTACAGTATAATGAACATTCAAAAAGATTATATAATTTAAGAAGCTTCAACCTTGTTTTTTTTTCTATTGATTTTTTTTTCTGATGATTATTGTAGTTGCCATATTTTGTACCTGAAATATCAAAATTTTTCAGTATTGTCCTACTGCAATTCTCATCATCTACCCTTATGTCCTGGTGGCCCAACATTTTTAATGGCGGCCTTGAAGACCGTATCATGCATAATGTCCTCGGCTGCAATTCTAACCCAAGCTACACTCTGACCGGGGGCAACATCCCAGGAGGTTATGATTGTATGGGGCACCAAAAATGGCATCCATTTATGTTGTTGCATTCAGAGGGCCCGCCCATTGCGTTATACTCCTTCTCTCACCTGACCTCAGCAGCAGAGACATTGTTCTCTATCCTTATTTGTAAAGCAGTGATATATTAGGTGTGCATGTGTGATAGGGGCCCCCTGCCCAGGGTGCCCAACTGGTTTTGGCCAACTTTACCTTGATGCTTGGGAGCAAAGCATCCATAGACACTGCATTATAATTTTGGCACCTATAGCATATGACACAGATGAGCTATGTTCTGTGCACTGGAAACAATTATATGTACATAAGATGTGTCATAAGCTGGCCACACATACACTTTAAATATCACAGCATGTTTTGCCCTATAATAACTTTTATTATCTTTTATTTATATGGCACCAAGGTATATCAGCGCTAGAATCGGTATGAAATACCGACAGTCGGGATCCTGGCGGTCAGAATCCAGACGCCGGGATCCCGACAGGGTTAACATACCGTTACTTGTTGGTCAGTATGCTAACCCTCCCCCTCTCCCTATGCTAATCCTCCCTCCCTGTTGCCTAACCCTAACCTCCCCCCTAGTGTCTAAACCTAATATCCCCCTCCCTTTACCCTAAACCTAACCCTCCCCCTAGTGCCTGACCCTGACCCTTCCCCCAACCCCGTTACTTACCTTCTGCACCCCAGCAGTCGGGATGATGACCGGCGTTGGGATTCTGGCACTGGTAAAGTAAGCGTCGGCAACCCGAACGCCGAGATGCTGAACGCATACCATCAGCCCCATACAGGGATTAATAATACAATTGGACATCAAATATAACAACTAAAAGCAGGGTAGAGCTCAGACTTGCCGACTCTCCCGCATTAGCCGGGAGGCTTACGAAAATCAGGCGACACTCCCAGCCCCCCGCAATAGAGGACAAGTCTCCTGGTTTAGGGGCCACTGTAAGAAACTCCGTCCCACCCTCCTGGCAGCTGTCCACTTCATTTCTTTTGATTTTTTTATTTATTATTTTTACAATAGTCATCATACGCCATCCGTACCAATTGTCTGAACCAGTGTGAAAGGATTTTATTTTTATAGCTAAATCTGCTGCTGCCCAGGACAAGTGGGACTTGTCCTCGGCAGTGTTAAGCTATATGCGGATGACAAGCCCCACTTGTCCTCAGCAGTGATAATAAACATAACTTATTAAAAGGACTTTTTATATAAACTAACTTTCCCTCCATTTTTGAGTGAATATGGAAAAGATATCTGGGCAGCATGGCAGTTTCTGTTCATAGGGTTTAATGTTCGATGAAGACACATTTCCACCGTCATGCATTTTGCACAATGGCTTCACAGGATTGATAAACTGTCTAATGCTAGACATGAGCAGCCAGCCATTAATCAGCTTTATGAAATGCTTCGTCAGTGATGTCCAGGCTGGTTTCAAACTGTCTAACAGTAACATAAGTAAAATCGCTTATATTTTATTGGCTGGTTTAATCCTCACAATAGCTATTTAAAATGCTAATGTGCAAACAATGCATTGGAAAAATACAGAGTATTACCATAGGAAATAGTGTCCGGGTTGCATAAAATACAATTAAGTAAAACATATTCCGGTGACAGATGTTTATTATTTTCAACTTGTTTGAAATAAATAGGAACAAAACTATGTATGTTTTAATGACTATGTTATTTGAGTCCAATCTGAGGGTATTAAACATCTGTGACTGTACAGGATAAAATTAACATGTCCCCATACTCTTTTATCAAGGGGAGGAGGGTGTTGATTTAAAGCTATATTATATGGAAATGATACAATGTTCGATCTCTGCGTGTTTTGGACAGCTCTATTTGTTGAGCAAACCAGTATTGATCCCATGTCCGAGAGATGTATTATTGAAAAGATATTTGCTGGTGAAACAGATGATCTACCGGTTTTGTCAAATTGGCTACAGTGACATTCTTGACTAACTTTTTAACAGCTCCCCTGGGAAATCCTGGAGCTTCCGGAAGTCTAGAGTCCACTGCACTAGTGTGATAAAACCATATATAAAAAACATCTTGCACTCTATGTAAAAACTTTACTTGAGAGACTTACTCATTTAAGGAGCTTATCCACGAATAGACAGAGAAACAAGAGTACGATTACCACATTGTAACCGTGCTGTCGTTTCTCCGTCTGTGATGTGCCTACACTGATAGTTCAGTCGTTCAGTGTAGGCACATCCATCATCCCCGTACATGCTGGACCTGACGTGATCTTCAGGTTGACCTTTTTTGATGATTTGCGGCCAATTACTGAGCGATTGCACGATTATGATGTTGTAATCGTGCAATCGCTCTGTAAGGTCGCGTAATGGATACACACCTTAAGGCTCAACATTGAAAAATCATGGATAGATGAAAGAGCAAAGTGCAAAGTCTCTTGGGAGTGAGTATAGGGCAATTTGTCATCCATAACTGTCACCACATCTATTTACTGTATTACCTTTTCTCAGGCAAAAACAGGTGTGCTCGCCGAATATAGGTCTTCATTCTATCTACTAAGGCAGGTTCCGACTAAGAGAGGAGGGGCTCTGTGTGCAGTCCCCGTGCCCCCCCCCTTCTCCAGTGGCGCAAATGACTAGACTCTGGCTTCATGCATGAGTCTACTGCACATGCGCAGGTCTCCGGGAAAATGGCTTCAGTGCCATTTTCCTAGTGATTTCTGCAGCACCGCCACTGACACATGGGTACAGGGTGTATGCTGTGTGTGCTGTGTGAGTACCGTAATCCTGCACCCTTTATAGATACACCACTGCACTAAGGGTTACCATGAGAGACCACATCAGAGAAACAATTCACCAGATTTCTCTGGAACAAGCTTCCCATTATCATCTCAGAGGCAGCCCACAAAAAAAAAAGAAGTTTTATATAAATAAAGTTGTTTTATTTATTTTTATAAATTACATATAGATGAGTACTGTCATTTTTTCTGTTTTAAACAGTTGTTTATTCACTTTTATTTATGAAATTGGAACTGGATGCCTAAGTCCAAGCTATTGGTTCACTGTGCATCTGCTAACCAACATGTACAGATGCATGCTGGACTGCTTGGCGAAGTGGTAAGACTCCACCAACTTCTGCCAGCTAGTATTGTCCAGTACGACTCAGCTGCCCGGGAGACCTTTTGTTAGTATATTGCATCTACAGAAAATAGACTTCTCTTCCTGAGCAAAGTGGATGTGTTACACTTACTAGTACATTAGGCATTATGCTATCTTCTACAAATAAGTGACAGAAAAGACAGGTATAAAACTAATACATTAGGCATTATGCTATCTTCTACAAATAAGTGACAGAAAAGACGGGTATAAAACTAGTACATTAGGCATTATGCTATCTTCTACAAATAAGTGACAGAAAAGCCGGGGATAAAACTAGTACATTAGGCATTATGCTATCTTCTACAGATAAGTGACAGAAAAGACGGGTATAAAACTAGTACCTTAGGCATTATGCTATCTTCTACAAATAAGTGACAGAAAAGCCGGGGATAAAACTAGTACCTTAGGCATTATGCTATCTTCTACAAATAAGTGACAGAAAAGACGGGTATAAAACTAATACATTAGGCATTATGCTATCTTCTACAGATAAGTGACAGAAAAGACGGGTATGAAACTAGTACATTAGGCATTATGCTATCTTCTACAAATAAGTGACAGAAAAGCCGGGGATAAAACTAGTACCTTAGGCATTATGCTATCTTCTACAAATAAGTGACAGAAAAGACGGGTATAAAACTAGTACATTAGGCATTATGCTATCTTCTACAAATAAGTGACAGAAAAGGCTTGTATAAAACAAGTACATTAGGCATTATGCTATCTTCTACAAATAAGTGACAGAAAAGCCGGGGATAAAACTAGTACCTTAGGCATTATGCTATCTTCTACAGATAAGTGACAGAAAAGACAGGTATAAAACTAATACATTAGGCATTATGCTATCTTCTACAAATAAGTGACAGAAAAGACAGGTATAAAACTAATACATTAGGCATTATGCTATCTTCTACAAATAAGTGACATAAAAGACAGGTATAAAACTAGTACCTTAGGCATTATGCTATCTTCTACAAATAAGTGACAGAAAAGACGGGTATAAAACTAGTACATTAGGCATTATGCTATCTTCTACAAATAAGTGACAGAAAAGACGGGGATAAAACTAGTACCTTAGGCATTATGCTATCTTCTACAAATAAGTGACAGAAAAGCCGGGGATAAAACTAGTACCTTAGGCATTATGCTATCTTCTACAAATAAGTGACAGAAAAGCCGGGGATAAAACTAATACATTAGGCATTATGCTATCTTCTACAAATAAGTGACATAAAAGACGGGTATAAAACTAGTACATTAGGCATTATGCTATCTTCTACAAATAAGTGACAGAAAAGACGGGTATGAAACTAATACATTAGGCATTATGCTATCTTCTACAGATAAGTGACAGAAAAGCCGGGGATAAAACTAGTACCTTAGGCATTATGCTATCTTCTACAAATAAGTGACAGAAAAGACGGGGATAAAACTAGTACCTTAGGCATTATGCTATCTTCTACAAATAAGTGACAGAAAAGACGGGTATAAAACTAGTACCTTAGGCATTATGCTATCTTCTACAAATAAGTGACAGAAAAGACGGGTATAAAACTAATACATTAGGCATTATGCTATCTTCTACAAATAAGTGACAGAAAAGACGGGTATAAAACTAATACATTAGGCATTATGCTATCTTCTACAAATAAGTGACAGAAAAGCTGGGGATAAAACTAGTACATTAGGCATTATGCTATCTTCTACAAATAAGTGACAGAAAAGAGGGGTATAAAACTAGAACATTAGGCATTATGCTATCTTCTACAGATAAGTGACAGAAAAGACGGGTATAAAACTAATACATTAGGCATTATGCTATCTTCTACAGCTAAGTGACAGAAAAGATGGGTATAAAACTAGAACATTAGGCATTATGCTATCTTCTACAGATAAGTGACAGAAAAGAGGGGAATAAAACTAGAACATTAGGCATTATGCTATCTTCTACAAATAAGTGACATAAAAGACAGGTATAAAACTAGTACATTAGGCATTATGCTATCTTCTACAGATAAGTGACAGAAAAGACGGGTATAAAACGAGTACATTAGGCATTATGCTATCTTCTACAGATAAGTGACAGAAAAGAGGGGTATAAAACTAGTACATTAGGCATTATGCTATCTTCTACAAATAAGTGACAGAAAAGACGGGTATAAAACTAGTACATTAGGCATTATGCTATCTTCTACAGATAAGTGACAGAAAAGACGGGTATAAAACTAGTACATTAGGCATTATGCTATCTTCTACAGATAAGTGACAGAAAAGACGGGTATAAAACTAATACATTAGGCATTATGCTATCGTCTACAGATAAGTGACAGAAAAGACGGGTATAAAACTAGTACATTAGGCATTATGCTATCTTCTACAGATAAGTGACAGAAAAGACGGGTATAAAACTAGTACATTAGGCATTATGCTATCTTCTACAGATAAGTGACAGAAAAGACGGGTATAAAACTAATACATTAGGCATTATGCTATCTTCTACAAATAAGTGACAGAAAAGCCGGGTATAAAACTAGTACATTAGGCATTATGCTATCTTCTACAGATAAGTGACAGAAAAGACGGGTATAAAACTAATACATTAGGCATTATGCTATCTTCTACAGATAAGTGACAGAAAAGACGGGTATAAAACTAATACATTTGGCATTATGCTATCTTCTACAAATAAGTGACAGAAAAGCCGGGTATAAAACTAGTACATTAGGCATTATGCTATCTTCTACAAATAAGTGACAGAAAAGACGGGTATAAAACTAGTACATTAGGCATTATGCTATCTTCTACAAATAAGTGACAGAAAAGACGGGTATAAAACTAGTACCTTAGGCATTATGCTATCTTCTACAAATAAGTGACAGAGAAGCCGGGGATAAAACTAGTACCTTAGGCATTATGCTATCTTCTACAAATAAGTGACAGAAAAGACGGGTATAAAACTAATACATTAGGCATTATGCTATCTTCTACAGATAAGTGACAGAAAAGACGGGTATAAAACTAGTACATTAGGCATTATGCTATCTTCTACAAATAAGTGACAGAAAAGACGGGTATAAAACTAGTACATTAGGCATTATGCTATCTTCTACAAATAAGTGACAGAAAAGACGGGGATAAAACTAGTACATTAGGCATTATGCTATCTTCTACAAATAAGTGACAGAAAAGACGGGTATAAAACTAGTACATTAGGCATTATGCTATCTTCTACAAATAAGTGACAGAAAAGACGGGTATAAAACTAGTACCTTAGGCATTATGCTATCTTCTACAGATAAGTGACAGAAAAGCCGGGGATAAAACTAGTACCTTAGGCATTATGCTATCTTCTACAAATAAGTGACAGAAAAGCCGGGGATAAAACTAGTACCTTAGGCATTATGCTATCTTCTACAAATAAGTGACAGAAAAGCCGGGGATAAAACTAGTACCTTAGGCATTATGCTATCTTCTACAAATAAGTGACAGAAAAGCCGGGGATAAAACTAGTACATTAGGCATTATGCTATCTTCTACAGATAAGTGACAGAAAAGACGGGTATAATACTAGTACATTAGGCATTATGCTATCTTCTACAGATAAGTGACAGAAAAGAGGGGTATAAAACTAGTACATTAGGCATTATGCTATCTTCTACAAATAAGTGACAGAAAAGACGGGTATAAAACTAGTACCTTAGGCATTATGCTATCTTCTACAGATAAGTGACAGAAAAGCCGGGTATAAAACTAGTACCTTAGGCATTATGCTATCTTCTACAGATAAGTGACAGAAAAGAGGGGTATAAAACTAGTACATTAGGCATTATGCTATCTTCTACAAATAAGTGACAGAAAAGACGGGTATAAAACTAGTACATTAGGCATTATGCTATCTTCTACAGATAAGTGACAGAAAAGAGGGGTATAAAACTAGTACATTAGGCATTATGCTATCTTCTACAGATAAGTGACAGAAAAGCCGGGTATAAAACTAATACATTAGGCATTATGCTATCTTCTACAAATAAGTGACAGAAAAGACGGGTATAAAACTAGTACCTTAGGCATTATGCTATCTTCTACAAATAAGTGACAGAAAAGCCGGGGATAAAACTAGTACATTAGGCATTATGCTATCTTCTACAAATAAGTGACAGAAAAGACGGGTATAAAACTAGTACATTAGGCATTATGCTATCTTCTACAAATAAGTGACAGAAAAGACGGGTATAAAACTAGTACCTTAGGCATTATGCTATCTTCTACAGATAAGTGACAGAAAAGCCGGGGATAAAACTAGTACCTTAGGCATTATGCTATCTTCTACAAATAAGTGACAGAAAAGCCGGGGATAAAACTAGTACCTTAGGCATTATGCTATCTTCTACAAATAAGTGACAGAAAAGCCGGGGATAAAACTAGTACCTTAGGCATTATGCTATCTTCTACAAATAAGTGACAGAAAAGCCAGGGATAAAACTAGTACATTAGGCATTATGCTATCTTCTACAGATAAGTGACAGAAAAGACGGGTATAATACTAGTACATTAGGCATTATGCTATCTTCTACAGATAAGTGACAGAAAAGAGGGGTATAAAACTAGTACATTAGGCATTATGCTATCTTCTACAAATAAGTGACAGAAAAGACAGGTATAAAACTAGTACCTTAGGCATTATGCTATCTTCTACAGATAAGTGACAGAAAAGCCGGGGATAAAACTAGTACCTTAGGCATTATGCTATCTTCTACAGATAAGTGACAGAAAAGAGGGGTATAAAACTAGTACATTAGGCATTATGCTATCTTCTACAAATAAGTGACAGAAAAGACGGGTATAAAACTAGTACATTAGGCATTATGCTATCTTCTACAGATAAGTGACAGAAAAGAGGGGTATAAAACTAGTACATTAGGCATTATGCTATCTTCTACAGATAAGTGACAGAAAAGCCGGGTATAAAACTAATACATTAGGCATTATGCTATCTTCTACAAATAAGTGACAGAAAAGACGGGTATAAAACTAGTACCTTAGGCATTATGCTATCTTCTACAAATAAGTGACAGAAAAGCCGGGGATAAAACTAGTACATTAGGCATTATGCTATCTTCTACAAATAAGTGACAGAAAAGACGGGTATAAAACTAGTACATTAGGCATTATGCTATCTTCTACAAATAAGTGACAGAAAAGACGGGTATAAAACTAGTACCTTAGGCATTATGCTATCTTCTACAGATAAGTGACAGAAAAGCCGGGGATAAAACTAGTACCTTAGGCATTATGCTATCTTCTACAAATAAGTGACAGAAAAGCCGGGGATAAAACTAGTACCTTAGGCATTATGCTATCTTCTACAAATAAGTGACAGAAAAGCCGGGGATAAAACTAGTACCTTAGGCATTATGCTATCTTCTACAAATAAGTGACAGAAAAGCCGGGGATAAAACTAGAACATTAGGCATTATGCTATCTTCTACAGATAAGTGACAGAAAAGACGGGTATAATACTAGTACATTAGGCATTATGCTATCTTCTACAGATAAGTGACAGAAAAGAGGGGTATAAAACTAGTACATTAGGCATTATGCTATCTTCTACAAATAAGTGACAGAAAAGACGGGTATAAAACTAGTACCTTAGGCATTATGCTATCTTCTACAGATAAGTGACAGAAAAGCCGGGTATAAAACTAGTACCTTAGGCATTATGCTATCTTCTACAGATAAGTGACAGAAAAGAGGGGTATAAAACTAGTACATTAGGCATTATGCTATCTTCTACAAATAAGTGACAGAAAAGACGGGTATAAAACTAGTACATTAGGCATTATGCTATCTTCTACAGATAAGTGACAGAAAAGAGGGGTATAAAACTAATACATTAGGCATTATGCTATCTTCTACAGATAAGTGACAGAAAAGCCGGGTATAAAACTAATACATTAGGCATTATGCTATCTTCTACAAATAAGTGACAGAAAAGACGGGTATAAAACTAGTAGCTTAGGCATTATGCTATCTTCTACAAATAAGTGACAGAAAAGCCGGGGATAAAACTAGTACATTAGGCATTATGCTATCTTCTACAGATAAGTGACAGAAAAGACGGGTATAAAACTAGTACATTAGGCATTATGCTATCTTCTACAAATAAGTGACAGAAAAGACGGGTATAAAACTAGTACCTTAGGCATTATGCTATCTTCTACAAATAAGTGACAGAAAAGCCGGGGATAAAACTAGTACCTTAGGCATTATGCTATCTTCTACAGATAAGTGACAGAAAAGCCGGGGATAAAACTAGTACATTAGGCATTATGCTATCTTCTACAGATAAGTGACAGAAAAGATGGGTATAAAACTAATACATTAGGCATTATGCTATCTTCTACAGATAAGTGACAGAAAAGCCGGGGATAAAACTAGTACATTAGGCATTATGCTATCTTCTACAAATAAGTGACAGAAAAGCCGGGGATAAAACTAGTACATTAGGCATTATGCTATCTTCTACAGATAAGTGACAGAAAAGACGGGTATAATACTAGTACATTAGGCATTATGCTATCTTCTACAGATAAGTGACAGAAAAGAGGGGTATAAAACTAGTACATTAGGCATTATGCTATCTTCTACAAATAAGTGACAGAAAAGACGGGTATAAAACTAGTACCTTAGGCATTATGCTATCTTCTACAGATAAGTGACAGAAAAGAGGGGTATAAAACTAGTACATTAGGCATTATGCTATCTTCTACAAATAAGTGACAGAAAAGACGGGTATAAAACTAGTACATTAGGCATTATGCTATCTTCTACAGATAAGTGACAGAAAAGAGGGGTATAAAACTAGTACATTAGGCATTATGCTATCTTCTACAGATAAGTGACAGAAAAGCCGGGGATAAAACTAGTACCTTAGGCATTATGCTATCTTCTACAGATAAGTGACAGAAAAGCCGGGGATAAAACTAGTACCTTAGGCATTATGCTATCTTCTACAGATAAGTGACAGAAAAGACGGGTATAAAACTAGTACATTAGGCATTATGCTATCTTCTACAGATAAGTGACAGAAAATACGGGTATAAAACTAATACATTAGGCATTATGCTATCTTCTACAGATAAGTGACAGAAAAGAGGGGTATAAAACTAGTACATTAGGCATTATGCTATCTTCTACAGATAAGTGACAGAAAAGATGGGTATAAAACTAGTACATTAGGCATTATGCTATCTTCTACAGATAAGTGACAGAAAAGACGGGTATAAAACTAATACATTAGGCATTATGCTATCTTCTACAGATAAGTGACAGAAAAGACGGGTATAAAATTAATACATTAGGCATTATGCTATCTTCTACAGATAAGTGACAGAAAAGACGGGTATAAAACTAATACATTAGGCATTATGCTATCTTCTACAAATAAGTGACAGAAAAGAGGGGTATAAAACTAGTACATTAGGCATTATGCTATCTTCTACAAATAAGTGACAGAAAAGACAGGTATAAAGCTAGTACATTAGGCATTATGCTATCTTCTACAAATAAGTGACAGAAAAGACGGGTATAATACTAGTACATTAGGCATTATGCTATCTTCTACAGATAAGTGACAGAAAAGACGGGTATAAAACTAGTACATTAGGCCAGGGGCGTTTCTAGAGTTGAGGGGGCCAGTGCATTCTCCAACACGGGCCCCCTCCTCTCTGCCCGGCGTCCGGCAGCGCACTGAGCTGTGCGCGGCCAACGCCAGAGTTATTGGCTTTTTGGCACTAGAGTGTGCCCAGAGTCTATAGTGTATGCACAGGGCACCGGGAAAATGGCCAAGGCAGCCATTTTCCCTGTACTGCGCATGCGCAAATGATGGGAAAATGGCCGCCGCGGCCATTTTCCAGTCGCTTTACAGTGCCGGACCCCCGTGCCGAAGTGGGACTCCGGAGAGGTAAGAAATATTATGGGTGCAGGGTGTGCGGTGCGGGGCCCCCCTGGACCCAGGGGCCCGTGTTCCCCGCACACCCTGCACCCATTGTAGGTACGCCCCTGCATTAGGCATTATGCTATCTTCTACAAATAAGTGACAGAAAAGACGGGTATAAATGCTCAGACTATGATCTTTTTTATTTCATCTAATACAGGTTGGCTGAATTCTCTACCGCTGTGAGATGACAAATTAATAGGTATGATTTGCAAAAGATTTTATCAACTATAGTAATTAATCAAATAAATAAAAAAAGATGGGAATACGTTTTACGGATTTATGAGTGCTGCAAAATACTCATGTGTATTCTAATAAGTGGATCTACTCGTTTAGGTTCGTATCTGAAAACGGCATCTTATTGGCTATGCGGCTCTCCCATGATTTGGATAGCAAGTTAGCCACTAAGATAAATCCGAACTTGCACTAATTTGACAAGAAGAACCGAGTAGATCCGAACCGCTCATTTCTAATTCTAATAACTTTTATACGTCTTAAATGGCAAATAAAGAAATAAAGGTCAGCTTACCCTGTCCATATAGACAAAAAATAGGATAAGGAGAATCAGCTCAGCCAAAAGAATGATCAGTAAAATGATGAAAAACTGTAAAAAGAAAGAAATTATATTTAGCATTAATAATAAAATTCTTTGTGTTGACTGTAAAAAAGTTGGGTGGAATGACAGCAAAAAATAATAAACTATACTATAATATACTAGTACTTACCAGAACAAAAAGTAATTAGAATAGAGGTCAGTAAACTATATACTGTATATATTTCCAGTCTCGGGAATGGGGAAGGTGATAGATATGCATTCTCTCTTTTCCCAGATTATTATTTGGGTTAGAACAGCTGAGACTTCTGCAGTTTTTGCAAAGCAGTTAATTAAGTAGCTGAGGAGGTTAACAGTGTGATTGCAACACTGAGGCCCAAAATATTGGTAAATCTAACAGAGGGCTCCTGACCGCCCCACTTCCACATTCCACCGTTGAGTAACTCGCTATCCAAGCATGTGCTGGACCCCAATACTGTCTCTATAAACTCCTCCTCCAATACACTGGTGCTCAGTGCACAGTAGAAAGCACTGCAGGGATCCCAGAGGGGTGATTCCTTCCAATATTAACTATTCCCAGAAAAATCCCATAAGCGCCCATAAGTGGTTTTTTTTATATGGGATTATCATTGGCATTTTATATAAAAAAAAGAGTTTTATTCAGTTAGATGCATTGTATGGGTGATGCTGGCAATGTGCCATAGCAACGGCGTTTGAATGGTGACAATGGCACCCACCTCGTGAGTTGGCTATGGAATCCCGGCAGTCGGGATTGAGGATCCCGACAGGGGATAAATAATTATGCTATCCCTCCCCCCTTCACCCCCTAACCATAACTCTCTTTTTCTCTACCCTAGCCATCCCTACCCGCACCTTAACTCTCCCTCCTAACCCTCCCGGTTAGTGCCTAAACCTAACCCTCCCCCCTTAGTGCCTAAACCTAACCCTCCCCCGTTAGTGTCTAACCCTAACCCCCCCCCGGTGGTGCCTAACCCTAACCCTCCCTACCCGCCGCCTAACCCTAACCTCCCCCTTCCTGCAGCCTACCCCTAACCCCCCCTGGGGTGCCTAAACCTAACCCCCCCCCGCTGCTAACAGCTGTTGGGATCCCCGCACCAGTTTTCTGTCCGTAGTTCGGCATCCCGGCGCCGGGATTTCATCAGCCAGCATCCCAACCGTAGGTAGGACTACATCCCCTACCTCGTGCCTACATTGTGCATTTTATCTTGCAGTCCCAAACATGCAATGTAAAACAACCGTATGTACTGGATTTGTGCGCAATTGTACATCTCTTGTACATCACACCAATATCTCATTGCTTCTAACTAAATTGACCCCAATGTATATCACTGCAAATATCCAAAGTTTGAAACAGTTTGTAAAACAAATGACCATTAATGTGTGAGCAAATATTCTATTACGTATCATTCATGAGCACTATCCTTAGTCACAGATGTGTCCACATACATCTAACCCCCGTGCGCTACAAGTCGCACTAAACATAATCCGTGAGCACCGTGTGACGCGGTGGCGCTGACTGTGTTTTTGTTCAGCTTTTTACTTTTAGGATGCACAAGCAGCTCCTGCTGATTAAAATGATATGCAGCATGCCTATGTTCTGTGTGTGGCTGCGGGTGTATCTGCATGCAAAATGCTACGTTACAGTGTCACAGCCACTTACACTGTAACGTAGCATTTTCGCACACTGTAACGTAGCATTTCGCATGCAGATACACCCAGAGTCGCACACAGAATATAGACATGCCGCATTTCATTTTAATCAGCAGAAGCTGCTTGTACGTCCTATTCGCATCACTTTGCGAATAAGACACATTTGAAGGTGAAAAGTCGAAATGAAGCTCAACGCTACAGAGTCAGGCCACAGCATGGGGCAACTAGAACAGTTATTTAACGCGCAGGGAAGTAAGACGTTTGTGGACACATCTGTAAGTCTTTGCTTGGCATTCTTTCTGACTATAAAGTCTTGTGTCTGAAATATAGATTCTTTACTGCAATTTCCTTCAACCTTTTCTGGATTTTGCCTTCTTGAGGTCTACCCAGTCTGTGTCTTATGAAACTTACTCTGTATTTGTCAACAAATGGCTGGGTTCCTGATATTCTGATTACAACTCTGTGACCATGGCAGTGTCCCCAAGGGAGGGGACGCAATGGGGCTATTGTTAATATTAAGTGTGTAATTAAAAAGCGTTGAATGGTAACAGGCCTTCCGAGACCAACTATAAATAATTTATACAGTACTTAAAAACTCCATTTTCACTTTTAGGAAAAATTGTAAATCAAGCATTAATCCACCAACAACTCTGTCTTTAATTAGAAAAGTGGGTAAGAAGTGCACACCTGTAAAGTTGTTCAAATTAACAGAACGCAGTTTAATGACATTATAGAATATTAAATTACTTACACTTAAAAGTAGGCACTTGTTTTCCTTTATAGCACCTAGACAACCGAGGAAGCCGGTCACCATGACAATCGTACCAATGGCGATGACCAGGTTCGCCGCAGAAAGGGAAGGGAAACTGGGAGAAAATGTTGCAAAGTTTCCTTGCGATACAGACAGCCATATACCAACTCCTAACAATCCACAGCCGCACAGCTGGAAAACAAAAAAGCACACAATCAATTTATTAACGTTACAACCAAACTGATTTTTGTTCATAATTTACCCATTGAAAATGTAATCCTAATAACAAAAAGTCTCAAAAACTAGTATAAACTATGGGGGGAACACTTGTCATCAATGAGGAAAGGGGAAAAGTGGACACGTTTTGGTAAAGTAAAAGCTAGTAGTATTTGAAGCTCACCCCAATTGGCACATAAATTGAGTACATCGTTGTAATTATTACTGTGGCTGATTATACTAGCAAACATTTTTCACCTACTGTAATCCCAATTTCCTAACTGTCCTGGATTAGGCGACCATGTAATTCTGACCTGACATCTAGGAATGTTCTGAGGTTATGTCCCTAAGCAGCAATGAGTGAGTGCCGTATACTCATCTGCCAAAAAGTGTGTGCAGCAACACCAGATTATCTTCGGCTAAACGATAGGTATAGAGGGCAACGTGTACTTCAGAGATACTAGGAATATATAACTTGTATCATAAAAAGTCCACAACCCCATCCCAATTCCAAAAATTGGGATGTTGGGGGTAGGGGGGTAGAAAATGTTCCCCTTGTAGTTGTGTAACATGTAAAATCCATAACCTGAGTGTTGTCATACAGGTCAACCAAAGCCGAGGTGACTTCTCATATCTTTTTTTAGTTTACAGTGGTTGATATATTAATCCTGGTATTTTAATCCCTTATAATACACAAGTTTCAAGTTGAAAATAAAAGACTGTTTGTATGAGGATATCATTACAGTTGGGAAATCAAAGGCGAAAACTAATCAATCTATGGAAAGCTTCAAGCACTAAAAACAAAAACAGAAAAATACCAGCAAATAAGGTATTCTCCCAACCTAGTTAATAGTTGATATTTTTTGTTTTGTCTGAAGCTTCCCTTTATCACTTAACCTGCATTCGCCTCTGCATGTTCTCTTGCAATTTATACCTAAGAAATCATCATCTGCGGTATATCAAGAGAGAGCTGGGGTTGAAGTAATGGTGCCCAAAGGAATTTACGTACAATTCATTATAATTTAGCACTCAATCATTCAAGTTTTTGGTGAATATTAAACCTTGGGAAATAGATGTAAGAACTTGAGTCCCTCTGTCAAATAGTTATTTAGAAAAATTACTTTTTACATGAAACCCTCTAAACGCCAATAAATGCTGATTTAATTATGACACAAAGTAAAGATTTTAGTGGAGTACAGATATCACTTTATCGCCCCTTAATAATATACCTCGCTAAGTGGTCCTACTGCTTCACTGAACATTTTATTTTTAATAAAAGACGGATGTAAGAGACCACAAAGTCTACAGAGAAAGCAGTGCATCAGAACACAGATCACAGGACTTTAAAGCAATTACTTCATGTATTTCTCCATACAGCATAACATTTAATTTATCAACTTTATAACAATAGCTTATTCTAATTTTTAAGCATGAATTGTATGAAAGCATTAAAATTATACTTGCCGACTTTGCTGCCCCTTCTTCCAGGAGGGGGCAGACAGGTCAGCTTGGAGGTGGCGTGACGGGCAGAAAGGTGGGCTATGCTGGGGGCATGGAGGCACGATCGTGTCATTGTGGCCCCTGCCACCCGCTATACAGTGTAGAGAAAACAGGCTCATAGCGGGGGAAGGGCTACATTGATGCGATTCAGCAGAGCATAAGTGGGCGGCATCGCCCGTGGGCGGAGGGGGGATGCGAGCTGGTGGATGGGGTACAGGAGACTTGCCCACCATTCCAGGTGCACCACCCGATTTTCGTGAGCCTCCCGGTCATTCCGGGAGAGTAGGCAAGTATGATTAAAATACATTGTAATATCTGACAATGGAGCATAGTTAAAAGAAAATATGAAATGTCAATATAATGCAACAGTTTTCATACTATTGACCAACACAGCCTGTATGATGCATGGTAGCCATATTGTGGGCAGAAGCAACATTCAGCCTGTTAATTCACTAGAGAGTAGAGACAGCACTGAGACACAGGGGCGGGCGAGACGTGCTATTGCAGGCTGAATTGCAGGGCCGTAACTAGGGTAGTGCGACCAGTGCCATGGCACAGGGCACCGCAGGGCAGGAGGCGCTGTTTGGGCCTGTCAATTTTCCTGTTTATTATCATTCTCACTTGTAGCTTCCTCTTCTTTTATCCCCAGCATCTCGTGGCCTCCCCTATCTCTTCCCTGGCCCTTCCCCATGAGACCATGGCCCTTTTTCAGGTGCAGAAACTTATGTCCCTATTTAAAAATTTGGAGAGGGGGGGGGCGCCAATGCTCTCTCTGGCACAGGGCACCAAAAAGTCTAGTTACGGCTCTGGCATTGGGCCTGCGTGTGCTGACTGCTCGATCCCAGCCGATGAGGGATAGCTCAGCAGAGCTATCGACAGGTAAGTGTAGTTTTATTTTTTTCTGAGGGGAGCAATTGTATTTCTTCTATGGGGAGCAATGTTATTTATCTCTGTGAGGAGCAATGTTATTTCTTCTGTGGATTGCAATGTTATTTCTTTTGTGGGGTGCAATGTTATTTCTTCTTTGGGGAGCAATGTTATTTCCTCTGTGGGGAGTAATGTTATTTCCTCTGGGGGAGCAATGTTATTTCCTCTGTGGGGAGCAATGTTATTTCCTCTGTGGGGACCAGTGTTATTTCCTCTGTGGGGAGCACTGTTATTTCCTCTGTGGGGAGCAATGTTATTTCCTCTGTGCGAAGCAATGTTATTTCCTCTGGGGGGAGAAATGTCATTTCCTCTGGGGGAGCAATGTTATTTCCTCTTTGGGGAGCAATGTTATTTCCTCTGGGGGAGCAATGTTATTTCCTCTGTGGGGAGCAACGTTATTTATTTCTTTGGGGAGCAATGTTATTTCCTCTGGGGGAGCAATGTTATTTCCTCTGGGGGAGCAATGTTATTTCCTCTGGGGGAGCAATGTTATTTCCTCTAGGGGAGTAATGTTATTTCCTCTGTGGGGAGCAGTGTTATTTCCTCCATTTCTGGGCGAGCCCAAAGTTACCGTCTTATGCTTGTTTTGGGGGTGGGGGCACATTTTGACTGGGAGCCATATCATCTAAAAACTGTCCTGCTGAGACATGGGGAACTGTGACAAGCTATATAAGGGTCTATTTACTAAGCAGTGTTAGGAGAAAGAGTGAAAAGTGATAAGAAAGTGATAAGGTGCCAGCCAATCAGCTCCCAACTGTCATTTTTCAAACACAGTTGGGAGCTGATTGGCTGGCACCTTATCACTTTCTTATCACTTTTCACTCTGTCTCCTAACACTGCTTAGTAATAGACCCCATAGTCTCATGAATACAGGAATAGCCTACAAAATGGCTGCTTGTGTGGTGTAGAGGCCACAGGAACTCTTTAAAAGGTAATATCTGCTTATTATAAGTTTTTCTGCATTTATATAAAAAAAATCTATGATTTATACGTAGTCCCTATAAAAGAGGTTTATAAAAATAAAGAAGCACAACAGCAAGCACGCCGAATGACAAATTTTCACCTTCCTACACAATATGCTTTCTATTCATCAACCATGGGAAGAAACGTAAAACATGCATGTTCGCTGGGAAGATTAATGCTTCCAAACCACAAAATGAAGTCTATTCAATATATACTTCATACGAAAATTGGTCAGTTTATCAATGCAAGATCAATCTTGCTACTGCAGTGTATAATTTATAATAAATTATAGTTACAACAACGATATAAAAAGAGAGAGAGCGGGAGGGGCAGAGTTGATGTTTACAGCTTTCCTGTCTGTAGTCTGTTCCCAACACCCCCCTTATCATTTAAGATTTTTCTGCATCCTGCTCGATTGGGACAGTGATTGGTTAGGATAATAAAACCTGAGCTGGAATTGACATTGACTGCAGGTCTGCAATTGTGATGTTCCCTACAGCAAAGAGATACTTCACACCGCTGTCTCTAATCATGCAAGAAGTGTGAATCTTTAGAACTTTGGTTCTCTTTCCAGATTCAATCAGATGTCCGTCATATCCATTTTTACATTAGACTAACTTTTTTTTTACATTTATTATTATTATTATTATTATTATTATTATTTAGAGCTAGATTAACAGAGTTGTTGAAGAAGATCCATGCCCCTTTCCGTGCTCTGGACTGAAAAAGGCAAAATGTATTGCAAGTCAGTAAAAACAAAACAACAAAAAAATCAAGATCTCCTTCCTAATTCAATAGAACAGAAGTTTCATACTGTACCAATGATTTGTGTTGAGCTGCAGTTGGGAACCCCTTACTTACAATCCCCGGACCACAGTTTTATTCAAGTTACTAGTTATACAGGATGTTTCATTCGCTATTGGCCCCAAAGTTTTTCTTATAACTTTTATAGTAATTGACATAATTTAGTGAAATTTGATACAGACAATGGGTTTGACAATGAATTCAATGAGTATGTGAATCAGTTAGACGACGAGGAAATCAGCACTGGTTAGCAGGATGGTGCTCCCTGCCATACCTCCAATGATAGCACGGGTGAAATTGATTCATTCTTTGATAATCATGTCATTTCCAAGGGACTTTGGCCACCAAGGTCTCCTGACCTTACACCACTGGATTTCTTCCTATGGGCCACGTTAAAAGAGAAAGTGTACCACAACAAGCCACGGACTCTCATGGCACTGAGAGAAACATTCAGTGGGAAATTGAGACTGTGACTCCCAATAGTAATTGACATAAGTGCATAAAACTGGTCTAGGTTGTAGGAGTGGAGAGTCCAAAGGCAAAGAGTCCAAGGAGAAGGTATAGAGTGTAGCTGGTGTGCAAGATAAGTAGGTAATGAGAACAGGAGGAAGGAGGGCCCTGCTCATGGCACTTACAGTCTAAAAAGGTTGCATATAGAATAACATATATCGCAACCTTTTTAACTTCTATGAGCTATAAGATAATAATTTGTCAATATGAAATAATATAAGTCAGGACATTTCTATATAAAAAAAAGTCAGTAAAACTTTTTATGTGTTGGCAACCCTGATGCCCCCTAACACTGGCACCTCTCTGGACACTAATTTATAGGGACTGAAAATAATCTGTAGTGAGAAATTACAAAATATAATTAACCGCAGGGCCGTAGCTAGGGTAGTGTGGCTGGTGCCGTCGCAGAGGGCACCACAGGTCAGGGGGCGCTGTTTGGGCCTGTCAAATTTCTGTTTATTATCATTCTTGCTTGTAGCTTCCTCTTATTTCATCCCCAGCATCTCCTGGCCTCTCCTATCTCTTCCCTGGCCCTTCCCCATGAAGCCATGGCCCTTTTTTGGGTGCATTATGTCCTTTTGAAAAATGAGGGGGTCGCCAAATGCTCTTTCTGGCACAGGGCACCAAAAAGTCTAGTTACGGCTCTCATTAACCGCAATGCTTAACTCTGGTTAGTGATGCACTGATTTACCGAGATTTATTTTTCTTATTACTTAAATTTCTTGAGAAAATATTTTGAAATAGTCCTGAAAAAAATGTAAATTTTTCAGTCTACAGTAATTACTTTGCTTTATCGCTTTTCATACATATCCCTTTGAATCACACATCCTTCTCTTGCAGTTTTCATTGTTCAAGGTTGAACAGATTTTGAGAGTAAAACTTTAATATCGTTAATCCTGTGAGGCTTCCACTCCTGCTTTTATTGCGCATACACTGAATGTTGCTGTACCATTACTAGATGCGTGAAAAGCTTTGTGGAGAATAATGGCTGGTAAAATTGCATCTCGTAGTCTTTAAATATTTTGCCAAAGGAAGACAACAGTGAACCATTCCAACTCTACTGAACTCAAACACTGAGCTCTCCAACACGGTGACTACTGATCTCCAAGAAACTCAATTTCTTATTCTCAAACAGCATTTAATAAGCTCAATCTTTGCAACACAAACCATAAAATGATAAATCAATGTTGTAACTCGAAGACTAATTTCAGCAGATGCTCATTCATCGAAGGGTAAAATGTATTACTGCAAACCAGACAAAGCTTGAAAGAATGACTGTTTCCCCCCCATGTACATTTTCACTCTATTTATTCCTTATTAATATCCCACAGGAAAAACTCATCTCCCAATTATATTAATTACTGTGACTTGTGATTTGATTTCTGCCTCATAAGAACAGATGGGTAAATAAAATTGGAATTGTGATGCAGGAGCCACTGGGAGGATAATTATAGGTCTTTAATATAGTAAACACTTAGGTTTTACAAGGGGTGCTTACCTTCTGATCACTTACATTCATTGGTTAGCCCTCCCTGCTAAATTGGCAACACAATAAGTTAAAGTCACCTGAGGGTGTAGAAAACCCTGTATATGTATTTAGGGTTAGTTCTGGTATAAGCTGCTGGGCTCAATGCTGGTTCTGGCACCAGATGACCATCTTTCCCTGAGCTGTTGAAAAATTTTTTTTTGCAAATATTAATTTCCATTCGGCGCCTATTTGTGATTTATCTCCTTATTGTGTAACTGTATTGGGTTGGTAAGAAGTGATTTATTCATTTCTTTACACCTGAACACAATTCAGTGGGCTGCAAATTGGAAAAGGCAAAAAAAAAATGAAAGAAAAGAGGCTGAAAATATGTAGCGTGTGTCTGGCAGAAAGCGTTTTATGGCTGTGCACTGCATACTGGTAAATCCTAGCACTGTTGAAATGAATATGTTCCAGGGTATTAATTACTCAGTAACTTATCTCGGCCAGATGATTTGGCAGCGGTAGGGTGCTTCTAGAACAAGGTCACTCCATTTATACAAAGAGAATATTCACTGTGTGACAATCATTAGCCGTTATCTGTATCAGTGATAATGCCTCTGAAGTGTGTGGTATCACTGTTTCGGCCAGTGCATGATTCTTTTGGGTCTATTCAAGAGATAAAGTGGAGAAAGATAAGTGCCAACCAATCAGCTCCTAAAGGCGGGTATCCACTTATAGATATACAAACGAGAGCACAATTACGACATTGCTGTCGTGCTCTCCTTTGTATATCTAGTGATGTGCCTAGACTGAACGTTCACTCGTTCAGTCCCGGCACATCCCTCATCCCCGCACATGCTGAACCTGACGAGATCGTCAGGTTGACCAGCATGTACGGGCGATGCCGGAAGCGACCAGCGGGCACACGCATCGCTGGTCGCTTCCGACCAAAACATGGCCGATGCATGCGCAATTTGCAAGCGATTGCACGATAACGTCGTTATCGTGCAATCGCTTGGTTAAATCGCTAAGTGGATACCCCCCTTAACTCTCACGTTATAGGCTGTGTTGGAAAATGACAGGAGGTGATTGGTTGGTACTTATCTTTCTCCACTTATCTCTCTCCAAGGCTTAAGCCGCATATACACTTAACGATATGCTCCATGAGTGATATCGTTAAGTGTTTTCTCTACACTGCCGGGCTCTATGTCGGGAACGAAATTGAGCATACATACTGAACGATATCATTCAGTGACCCTACCCTCCTTCATCCCTGAACATGCACAAGCTGACAAGATTGTCAGGTTGCCCTGCAAGTTCAGGCGATAAAAGACAATGTTAACGATTCACGGGAGCGCGCATCGTTAACGATATCTTGTACACGCATTGGACGATATTGAATGCGATGAACGATAACGATATTGTTATCATCCATAGTGTTCAATTTATCGGCAAGTGTGTATGAGCCTTTTGGGTCACAATCCCAAGTGGTATAGTATGTTGCTCAACAGACACTGTTACTTGTCGCTTAAACATTACTGAAAAAGCACATATGAACAATAAAAACTAATAGATTCCAGTGGTGATTTGATCATTTAGACCAGGCCTGGCCAATCTGTGGCTCTCCAGGGGGTATATTTACTAAAATGCGGGTTAATAGAGGTGGAGATGTTGGCCACAGCAACCAATCAAATTCTACTTATGATTTATCTAGCACCTTCTAGAAGATAATAGCTACAATCTGATTGGTTGTTATGGGCAACATATATAGTAAATATACCCACAGCTGTTCTGAATCTACAAGTCCCAGCATACACTCCCGTCAATCAGCTGGTAAAGCATGCTGGGACTTGTAGTTTCCCCACAGCCGGAGCTATAGGTTGGCTAGGCCTGACTTAGGCAATGCCATGCATATTTTGATTGGCCATATGCTAGTATGCTGCGTTATTTATTGTGTGAGTGAGCAAATCTAAAATATACAGTATATACATTTTTTTTTATAGATATACATGTATCAATGTACCGCAATGGGTTTTAGGAATCATATGTACAGATAGAAGTAGATAGCACTGCAGCATACTTACAGAGTGTGAGGATGCCCCCTCCGGGATGGGGCAGTCAGGTCGGCTCTCTCCTCACAGCCGGTGGGCGGTGCGGGGGGCATGGTGGCTCAATCGTATCATTGTGGCCCTGTCCCCGGCTGTACAGAGCTGAAAATACAGGCACTGTAAAACGGGGGACGGGGTTACGATGACGCGATTCAGCGCAAATCACATCATAGCCCCCTCTCCAGGCTGCCCACTTCTGCACAGTAAGTGGGCAGTCACGGGGGGAGTGCAGGCGGCAACGTGGGGTGCGGGCCGGTGGCGGCCAGTTCAGGGAGACTTGCCTAGTCTTCCAGGTTGTCGGGAGCACCACCCGATTTTCCCGAGAGTAGGTAAGAATGTACTGAAGACCTGTGATGCATGCCAGAGATAGTTACAGCTGATACCCTTTCATTTCAATGCAAAAGTGTAATAACTACCTGCCTAAGGGGGAGACGTATCAAGTCTTCTAAAGACGACAATCAGAGAAGTACCCCACAGCAACCAATCATCTTCTAGTTATCATTTTATAGAATGTACTAGATAAATGATAGCTAGAAGCTGATTGGTTGCAAATTCTCCACTGGTCTTCATTAGCAGGTTTGATACACTTCCCCCTAAGCGCTGATAACTGGCGAGCCAGGAAACTGTAATACAAATATTTGTTTTGCTTTTGTTTTTAAAATATTTTTTTTTATTTGGAGCTGGTCTTGCTCCAATTATAGCAGGACCTGCCTCCACAGGAAGTAAGTGTGAGGGTTTGTACTGTGGTGGTGTCCCTGGCTGCGATGTATACTGTAGAATAACTGGGCACTGAAACTTATTACACAGGGGATTATTTAGCCCACGGGGATGAGCTAGATTGCAGCGCATAGCAATGCTGATTAACGACAACGCCCAGGCTAGTTTATATAGTGAAATAGTGATGAAGCGAGGCATGTCAGAGTAATTAAAGGACACCTGAATAGCAACTTTAAAAAAAATAATTGAGATTATTCTTAATCAACTTTGTACAGGTTTTGAATTTTTACCTCTTTTCATACATATAATTTATCTAGATGATTTGGCAGTTCAACAGAAAACAAGCTAATAAAGGTTTGGATTCATTACAAGTGGCTGGAAACCGAACTGCAAATTTTAAACTTAAAATGCTCAAGTTATTGATGCATCACTGCAGAGTTCAAAGTAATTACTGCACCAATCAAAATGTGTGCTAACTGGGCATTGTTAAGCAATCAACATTACTAAAACAATCGTCTTCTGAAGGTAGACATTCAAGATGTTATTTCACATACTTAAAGCGTACAAACTTGACATGCCTATAGTGCAAATACATTTATATATAATGTATATTTTCCCAGGAAATAGAACATTATCAGCTATATATTATCATCAGATCATATATGTACAAAACTGTTTACGTTTAATAAAAAATGTTTTGTTTATGTAGTGTACACTATAGTGCATACATGCCGACATTCTAGCTATCCCATCCGGGAAGGGGCAGCCAGGTCGGTGCATTTGTGGGCAGCGCGGAGACGTGGCTGTGCAATTGCGTCATTGTGGACCCACCCCAGCTATACAATGCCAAGATTCTGGCATTGTAAAGCATTGAGGCGGAGCAACAATGACGCAATTCAGCATGAAACACGTCATGGATCCCCCCTCCCGGACCACCCACTACCACTCTTCCATGGACGGCTGCAGGGATCTTTCCGGCGGTGGCCCCCGAACCAGGAGACTTGCCTTCACTTGTGGGGTGCTGGGAGCACCACCTCATTTATGGGAGCCTCCTGGACATTGCGGGGGAGTCTACAACTCGAATATAGTAGTACATACATGCATACACGGCATGGGATGGGTGGGAACCTGTGCTGTCTACTCTGTATTAGTGTCGAGATTGAATAGCGCAAAGAAAGCAAGAGAGGTCCCTCTCTTCTGATTGATAAAACTAGAGTGTGGGTACTGTGTTCGTGAGCTCGAGGGTGTGTTCCCTGCAGGGATTAATGTGTTTGGTAATAGTACAGGAGGCAAAAAAAAACATGCATACAGTACACAGCATACTTTGTTAAGCTGGGTACACTTAAAAGAAAGAGTGGCCGACCGACCATTGCGCTGACTGTCCGTAACCTATACACACATACCAATCAGCCAGATGAAGTGTCTGGGCTGACATCACAACTGGGTGGGGCATTTAAGTTTGCCCGTTCAGTTGTGATGTCAGTGCGATATATCTGCAAGATACATCGCCATCGGTTGTGCTGCAGCACCGACCTGATATGTCTGTGAACGACATCGTTCACAAACATATAGCGTGTACACAAACACCAATCCGCTACCAATATATTGTTCGTTGTTCTACTGAACGATATATCTAGTAGTGTGTACCCAGCATTAGTCTTTCAGAATGTTCAGAGGCCTCACAAATTTTGGATAGTTCTCTCGAACTCCTCAATAGCAGGGCACCCTCCCAGATGCCGGCAGGGACTGTCAATGTGATTTGCTGCAGAGGATAGGTTTATGATGAGATCTATAACATTGCCACACCCCCTACTCTTGTTACTTGGACCTCCCAAAAGTAGGCACGTATGAGACACGGGAAATGCATGAAACCTTCTAAAGAGTGGAGTAGTGAACATTTGGAGTTGATCATAGCTACTAATCAGCTTCTAGTTAGCATTTATCAGGTATGTTCTATAAAATGATAAATAGAAACTAGTGCTAGTACTAAAACTAAAAATCTTATCTCATATGACAAATAACCATTATGTAATTTTATTTTGTCAGTATTCATTCATTAGACTATAAGACAACGTGAAGAAGCCTGGTGTAAAAAAGGAAGTGCACCCTTACTATTTCCACATGGACAAAGGAGGAAATTTTGAGCAAGCGACAGCTAATCAAGTACACTTCATTAGTTGATCATCAGGAAATGCAACCATCGTAGTCAGTTTAATCTGAGGCTATCAGCAATTGTTTGTGTTTTCCGAATAAGCAATCACAATGGAGAAATGTCCAGGGTAGGACTGGCCCACAGGGGTACAGGGAAAATCCCTGACGGGCCTTACTGCCTAAGGCCCCCACGCCCTCCTTTAGATGTCATGCTCCAGACTGTGCACTGAACTGTACATTGTTACTCTATTAGAGGGTCAGTTACCTTGTGGAGCAGGACCACTGATAAACATCAAGTCTTGGTATACTTCTATAGAAACTATAACAAGATTTGTCTTAATTGTTAGCCAAGCTACTGTGGTGGCTGGCCATACCCCCTCTGGTGGATGGCCACACCCCTTAAGCATGGCCCCCTATCACTCCATTCCCCTTTATGCCTCAGTCCAACACTGAAAATGTATCATGGGTTGTCACAGAGTATTAAATCAAGCTTTAGGATTTGGTGAGGACTAGGTGATGGGCTGCCAGCTTATTTGTTTTGATTAAACTATGAACAAAGTCTCGATCTTTTTATTGGGATGTAGCCATCATGTCGACAATCACAACGTCGACACCAGGGGCCAAATGTAATAGGGTGAGAGTTTAGAAAACGTGAGAGTTTAGCAGTAAATGTAGTAGAGCCCATGAAAATGCAAACTCGCATGTTTTTAGACTGAAATAACTCTCATAATTTAAATTCTCATCCAGATGTTTTCCCATTTTGAAGATAAAACTCCACCAATGTGAAAGATTACTGCTAAACTCTCACATTTTGTAAACCCCTGCCCTATTACATTTGGCCTGATAATGTTGAATGTTGTAATGTCAACATGGTTAAAATGTGGACAGCCACCAAGTAGACATTTGGGAAATGTCAACACATGAAATGTCGACAAAAGAATGTAGGATTAGGGTAAAGGTTTGGCTTAAAATTGGCTGTCGACATTTTGGACATGTCATCATTAAGTCTCCCAGTTGTCCCAATTCATCATCTTGCTTTGGTTTTGATAAGCCATCAAGTGTTTTGGTTCGGTTTAGTTTCAGACTCCTTAAAAATGTATTAAAAAAAACTATAAAAACAGCCTGTTTACATTCAGTCCAAAACCCGAGTTCGGTTTTTAGTTCCGAGCCCTGAATTGACCCCAGCTGGTTCTCAAAGTGATTCCGAACTGGAACGTGAATCAATTGGGAACCCCTAAGTTCAGATGTATTCATATATCAGTAAAGCCACACCGTACATCTCTATATAAATCTATATACAATATATTATCTCTATATTATATATTATAAACGCAAAGTGAATAATGTCTCAGTTGCCACCGGCTTCTTCTTACCAGTTATATACACTGACTTTTATACTGAGATTACTGTAATTTACTTACATTATTTGTTTTGTAGTGGCCATACTCTTTGAAAAACACAGCTACTTCTATCTGAGTGAGAATAATGTTTGCGGTTACAAATAACTGTTTTATCAGCAATACAAGCAGCGTATAAAAGAGGCACCAGGCGAAAAAATTATCCCTCCTAACCGATGTAATACTTACACTGCCCTTTCATCCACTATATCCCATCAATTTCTGTACAAGCTTAATGTATCATAGATATTGCTTTGATATCCAATATATAGTAATTGGTACAAGAGGCTACATTTCCTGATCTTTCTATATTCTGCTGTGTAAGCACTTACAGTATTAAGGCAAACCACATAATATATCATATATCATTTTACTCTGTCAGCTAATGTATAGAATAACGTTATTTATTGCAGCTATAGGGTCTTTAAAGGGTCTGTTATGTTGTTACATGCCATGTCTGATTTCTCAGCCATATTAAGGATGGAAAACTAGCAAGGGAACACTGATAGATGATATAGCTTTACATCTACTCTTAAAAAGAAGAGTTATCACATCTTCATCACTAAGAGTACCTGCTAAAGGAGGTCACTTTTGGGTTTGTGTTATCTCATAAATTTTGACTTTATTCCCATTGGAGATCATAACAATTCACAGTAAAAATGAAAGATATTTTTAAGAGAGTAATATAGGTTGGTAGAGTTTCACCACTATGCTCCAGTTGGCGAAGACAGTTCATTTTATATAGTATAGTCATTATTTTTGCTTTTGAAATTGTAATTTTACCATATATACAGTATTAGTGTCCTTTTTTTTGCATTTCTAGAGTTTTAAAGTGAACCGGTATTCATTAATGCACTTTCATCTGAATCAGTGGTCTTGGGTCCTTCATAGAAGTGGTCTCCATAATGTACTGCCAAAAACAGATTGTGGGACCTCTTTTTGGATTCTGACCCACAGGTTGTGCCCATTGTGCCTAGATGAGCCTTAGTTTATCTAATCTTAGTAGAAAGGGTCTTTGATGTACAATAGGTAGCAATGCAGCACACATGAGGGCATATTCAATTAGGTGCGAAAAGTCCCGTACTTTTCGCATGCCGGACTTTCACCGACATCGCTGGTTTTGCATGCAGAAAAGTATCGCGCTCATCCCTGCTTATCCCCATATTCAATTCCAAAATAGCGAAAACGGAACCCGGCAAATTCACCAGCGAAAAGTACACTCAGATTTGGGGAAATCAGCCTGACACCCCCGATAAGATGCACTGACATTGGGGATAACTATAGATAGATAGGCCTGCTGAAGGTTTTTGGGGTACTTAAATTATCTCAATAACTGCTAATTAGCATCTTTGCAGAAGCGGTGAAGAATAGCATTTAGCATTTTTTTGTTGAAAATAAGTAGTCCCAGCAAATTTGGGGGTACACAAAAATGGGTGCTAGCATATTTTTGAATTGCTAAAGTGACGTTTTAAAAATCGTAAAAAATCCACCTGCCACTAACACCTGGGGCATACTTGGGGCCCCCCCTGGAGTCTATTTCACTAGTTTTTTAGTCTGTCCCCCAACTTTGGACTTTTTCGCCCCCAAAATGAAAGTACTTTTTTTGGGTGATCTAAATAATTGCGTCAAACTTTTTTGACGCAGTTTACCTTTTGGAGGACTGTCCCAAAGCTGCAGGGGGGTTCCCACAGCTTTGCACCCCTAAACCCCAGTTCTGCACTTTTTTCCGACACCTATTCATAGGCGAAATGTTTTCGAAGGTCCCATTGCATGGAGTTTCCGCACTGGCGAAAAGTCTTCGGAATTGAATACAAAGGAAACTTTTCACAAGGCGAAATGACGTTACTCGCAATACTTTTCTGCAGAAACTGACTTTTCGTACCTAATTGAATACGGACCCAAGTCTGCTTAAATTCTGACCACGGCCATCTGTATGGTGATTTTATGTGTGGACCTAATCCATATCTACCGAGTTCTTCCCATATTCCAAACATATCCCATATCCATGTTATTGGATTCTAATTAATTGGGCTATTACACAGAATGGTTGTTGCTCAATCGATTTATTGGCCCATGGTTGGTGCATGTAAGGGAGGGGTTCATCTAGACAAAAAAAAAAAAAAACATAAAAAATTCCCCCAGCACACTGTAATGGGCCAGCAAAACAGACTTAAAACCTACATGATAACTGTTCAGAGAGGCATGTATGAGGTCAGTGGCTGGAGGGTATGCTGATCCTTGCAGTGCCATATTGGAGGATCCTGGTGTTTCTCTAGGCGAGTTAGCTCTCAATTAAAAAATACATAAAATGTACACCCTAAAGTGGTGCTTTTGTGGCTGGTGGCTTACCGTATGTCTGCATTGCTATTGTCATGTAGGATGTAAGCCTCTTTTGCTGGTCCATTGCAGTATGCTAATGATTTTTTTTTCTTGTCTAAATTGGGCTATTAACTTTTTTTTTATATTATCAAATCACAAAGAGTCCATGGTGACTGATGTGCGTGCATTAAAGCAGTAATACAACCTGTTTTGTTGAAATACCTTGTTAATTACACAGGGTACTCAAACCACAAAGAGTACCATCCTTAGCAATTAATAAACCCATTTGTCATATTTGCTCTCACTGCACGGAGCACAGACTACATGGAGTGTGTGGCTGCTCGCTCTGTGCATAGGCAAGCCGTCTGAGAGGTAGGCAGAGAAAGATGCTCCCCGGCCACTCTGATTGTGAATTACACGCACTCAGAGTGGCCAGGCCGCATTCTCTACCTACCTTCCAGCCTGCAGCCAGACAGTGAATGGCTGTTAGCATGCTGATTGGTGTATGGCTGGAGCTATCCGCCAATCAGAGTGCTGACATGACCGCCATTCACTGTATGGAATGGCAGGACCGGAAGAGGGGTATTTTTGATTTTATTTTTTAATTTGGGGTCTGATTTTTTTAAAATTTATGTGGGGAGGGGGAAAATGTCCGACCTGGGGTTTGATTTTTATTAATGAGGGGAGGGGCTTTGGATGTCCGATCGTAGGTCCCCAGTGCATTGCCTCTCACTGGTTTAGGGCTGTGTCAAAGAGAAAGGCTCCCAACATGATACCATCAGGATGGCATTATCAGATATGAATGAAGTGTATATGAAGGCGTATCTCTTTATGAGAATCATAATTAAACAATCTCATCTAAATATCTGTTTGCAGTTGCACATGACATGGAATGCAACTTGTATTCCCTTTCAGGTACCAAGGGCCATATTCATCATTACTTAAGTTCTACAAAGGTTTTCTAGAAATTAAGTTTTGGGGCCAATCATCATAAAGGTAACGCAGGGGATATCACGGATCTCTCATGCTTACCTTTCACTCCCGATGTGGCCCCCTCTCCCAGTACACTAGTATAGGGACATAAATCCATCAAGCTCCAAGAATACAATATTTTCGGAGCTTGACTAAGGGAGTATTCGCCATCTTGATGGCATTGAGATGGCATTTGCTCCCATTCAGGGTTGGGAAGAGGGATCTTCTTTGATTCCTTCGCCCCTGTCCGGTTTTGTGCGCCTGCGTGAACCCTAGTTTACACAGGCACACTAGCATTGCTGAGTCAGACTTGGCCGTGCTAATTTTCACTTCTACGATATTGATGATATCGGCGGAGTCGACAGAGAGGTAAGTATTGTGAATGGGTGCAGGGTGTGCGGCGTGCGACCCTTTGTACTGCATAACCTGCACCCACTATAGATATGCCCATGGCAAGAGTGTCTTTATGAACTAGTGTATTATCATAAGATATTTTATTACCTGGATGTGCTTCTCTGATTAAATGTGCAAGGTTAACTAAGCAGGTATTTTTTCTCTCAGTTTCAAAGTTTAAACATATGGAGCTGAATCACATACACTCTGCTGCTTTCAAAACCTGTTCAGGTACTGTAAGTGGGTCAATTTTTATGTCATCTCCATTTCAGTTATTTTCTGATCTCTTGCAAAAAAATAAAAAGTAAGCCATAGAGAGAGCGGAGATCTTATTGTAACACGGTTTCAGCACATGCTAATATAATCTCTGTAATACTGTAGTACATGGGTTGGGTATGGGATGCGGGCGATCGGGATCCGGGAGGTCAGAATCCGACACCTGTTGGTAAGTATCCTAACCCTACCTCCTCTTGAATTGTCAATTCGAGGCACACATGAATCACACGCATAATTCATAGCTGTCCTACTTTAGGCAGGACAGTCTTGATTTGATGGTTCTGTCCCTCCTTCCCAATTCTAACAGCTTTGCCCCTTTCTGGCAGCAGTCGGGGCAATATGTCCTCGCTCACTGATGCTCTCTTTAGTGGAGCAGCTTAGCGCACCAGCCGTGGTATGTACAGCATGCAAATTGTGTTTAAAGGGGAGGGGTATGGTTAGGGGACAGTACTACATATCAGAAGCTCTGGCTGCACCCCATGACGCATGACCACAACCCCTGTGATGTGTAGACAGTCACAGTTTCCGTGTATGTGGTGCGCCAGCCCTAGGGGTAAATTTACTAAGAATCGAGTTTGGGTGAGATTGCAATCTCACTTGAGTTTAAGCATTTTTTTTCATCTCGCAAATTTACTAAAGACAAACTTAGGAAGTACTTTTCATGAACAAGATGCAACTTGCAAATTTACTAAGAATCGAGTTTCCAATCTCATGTGAGATTGTAGCAAACCCACTGTGAAATTGAAGTTTTAAACACTCACCTCCTGAGCTGTGAGTTTGGCATAAACATACACAGATCAGTGTGATTTGTGTATGTTTCTGCCTGTATACCTAATATAAAGTGGTTTTGTTTTGTTTTAAATGACATAGGGTCCTCCTCCCAAAAGCCTAACCAGCCCCACCTTGTCAGCCAGTCCTGGTTCCTAAAATTACGGGAAACAAATTGAGTAGGATTCCAACCTTAATATAGGTACCAGTATCAGGCTGCAGGGCCAGTCCTGGCTTTAATTATAGGGAGAGAAAAAATGCGTGTACTGTCTTTATTTAACTATTTATTTTACAGTGGAGGTACGGGTTCCGGCCGCCTGCTGGCACTTGTATTTCCACAAGTGCAAAAGGACAGGCATGCTGGCACCTGTAGTTCCACTGTAAAATACAATAGTTTACTTTGATTTTCCACTTTATTACCCCAGTACCCACAGCCCAGGGGTGCGGGGAAGAGCCCCGGGCTTCAGACCAAGCCTGGGGTTTTGGGAGAGGGGACTCCTTCTTTGGGGGGTCCCCACCTCCCCTGAAATCCCCGGCTTGGCCTGAGTGACTTGGGGTGAGAATGCTTTGGCTCTGGAGACCCGATAATAGGGTCTCCGGGCTGTGGCATTACACCTTGGTCGTTTTGGGTCCGGTGCTGGTTTTAATTATAGTGGGACCCCTATGCATTTTTTTCCCCCCTATAATTAAAACCAGGACTGGCCCTGCAGCCTGGTGCTGGTACCTAAATTATGGTGGAACCCTACTCATTTTGTTCCCCGTAATTTTAGGTACCAGGACTGGCTGACAAGTCCGGGGCTGGTTAGGCTTTTGGGGGGGGGGGACCCTATGTCATTTTTTTTTAAAAGATTTAAGCCTTCTTTAACAGGTAGAGCACACAAGCAGCCTTCACATTTCTCATTGACATGTGCAGGCTGCTTGCTCGGGGGAGTTTTGCTGAGAGAAAACACTGCAATCTCGGGTGAGTAATCTCATCTAAACTCGCAATTTGGGGGAGAAATCTCGATCTGCTTCACCATCGATAAACTCACTTTCAGCTAAACTCACTTTTTTGTAAATTTGCGAGTTGTTAAAGGGTAAACTCCCACGAGTTTTGGTGAAGCAAAGTGAGTTTAAAAAACGAAAAACTCAACCAAACTCGATTCTTAGTAAATTTATCCCCTAGTCTTGATTCCCATTAAATGTTGGAATATATGTGCATTAGGGATGGAGAAACCGAGAGCGTGTATTGATCTTTTGGATTGATACGGGATTTGAGAAAGTAACAGAAACGTAATATTTTTTAGGATAAATCGCTAGTTCGCACATGCGCCCCGTAGACCATTTAACAATGGAAGCCGTGCAAACAAGGCTATTATCTACCCGGTCAATATATATCGCACTAGATCTCTACCTAAAAGTCAATATTTTCCAATATACAACCCTAATGTGCACAAGTGGTGAGGAACTGAGAGAAGGGTCCACAACCAAAGTCACAGCCAAGTGCAAGGGAAAAAGTTGGAAATCATATTTATGTTAAAATTTCATCATAGTTCGCCTATTATATTTAACAACAACAAATCATTTAAATGGAAATATATTAAAATGTCAAACATCATAACTTTTAAATAACAAATTAAAACCCTTGTTGTACTGTAAAACTCCTGCTGTGGGAAAAAAAAAAAAAAACACAAAAAAAAACATTAAAAAAAAACAAACAATGTATTTGAATGATAAAATCACTAAGGCTGGTGAAAAAAAAAAAAAAAAAAGCTTTGCTGATATAAACCGGTTGAAAATGATCCTTGCAATTTTTAAAGGAATAGATATGAGAAAATCAATCCACCTAATCCAAACATAATATCTTGCAATATACAAAAGAAAGAATAAAGAAAAACACATTGGCAGGCAGAGCGGCTTAGCCGTATAAAACAGGTTGTAATTTAGCAGTTCATGTCTGTATTGTCATTTATTATTAAGGCATTTCTAGGGGAATTTTATAACGTCGTAAAGTTTTAACGACACGAGGTGATTACTCTAAACAGGAACTTTACCATTTAATTTATTCATTTGCCAATTAATCTAAACTGCATGTGGAATCTGCAATAATAGTGTAAACAGGTTGCATCATTACCCATCCTAAAACGTTTGCAGCTTTATGAGGCAAAGCAGGCATTTTTGAAAGAGCAGCACTTTAAACAAGGTCAATGGACGAGATTGTGTTTATTAATGTTGGGACTGGGAGCTGCAGATCATATTATAACCGGTGCATCGCTAAGGTGGGACTCACACACCTGGATTAACAGGTATCTACAGCCCACACAGACACCATAATAAGGAACGATTGCCAATTTACAAGTTGCTTTCTATTAAAAGTAACACGGTGCAATTTTAATTGTTGTAAGACTCATTTTCTATGGCTGACCTGTTGCCTTCATACAGGGATGCAGCCATGTTTTTGGGCTTAATTACATGAGAGTAATGCATATGAATCTACTAGCAGAGAGTGACATCACTGAGGCATGAGAAAAATAATAGGGGGAGTTTATCAAGCTTGCCCATATCTACCAATCAGCTTCTACCTATCATTTTATAAAATGTACATGATAAATGCTAGCTAGAAATTGATTGGTTGCTACAAATTCTCTACTTGTCCACTTCACCACTCTATAGAAGGCTTGATATATCTCCCCCAATGTGCTTCGTGTCTCAGTAACATCTCTACTGAAGTTCGAGGCTTCATTTTAATGAGTTTTGGTTAAGACCATATAATGCTGCTTCTGATTTTGGTGACAGTACCAATTTATCTCAACTGTGAAGCTAGGAGGTAAGTCCTACGTAGATGCCTCTTCTACGAGTAGGCATCAAAGTTTTTTTTATGTAGGGCAGTCTAGCACTTCAAAATTGCTAGATATTCCCCAGGGATGTGACCACAGCCAATGAGCTATGAATATGACCACTGCCATACCCTTTCAAGAAGTGGTGTGGCCATGTCCTGCTTTAAAAAAAATGTAAATGTTGGGAGGTATATTATAAGATATATACGTTTTCACTGGTGCTCCTGCAAGGTATTACAGATGTGGGATAGTGGTAGTGCGCAGTAGTGGGCGTCTCTATGCTGGCTGTGCGACGGCTTTGCAATTGCATTCATTAGCATATCTTCACAGCAGACCCGTTGCGCGATCGCAATAAATCAGACCCCCAAGTCCTAAACTAACTCACTCCTTTAATAAATGTAATCTCATGGGCAGGGCCGTAGCTAGGGGCAGTGCGGCCGATGCCATCGCAGAGGGGCACCGCAGGGCAGGGGGCGCTGTTTGGCCTGTCAATTTTCCTGTTTATTATCATTCTTACTTGTAGCTTCCTCTTCTTTTATCTCCAGCATCTCCTGACCCCCCCCCCCCCCCTATGTCTTCCCTGGACCTTCCCCATGAGGCCATTTCCCTTTTTGGGTGCATTATGTCCTTTTGAAAAATGAGGGGGGGCGCCAATGTTCTTTCTGGCACAGGGCACCAAAAAGTCTAGTTACGGCTCTGCTCATGGGACGAATAACACTTAACAGATTTTACGTTATCATTATTTATCATTATTAATTAAAAAATAAATAAATAAATAAAACAACATGAAGTAGCAGAGATATGTTATCACATCATTGTATATTTTTGTTAACTTTTCTGTTTTAAATTTCCAAGGATCCACTTCACTGACAACTCTCATGGGCTTAAATACCATATGTATGGCTATAGGTCACAGGGGGAGGTTAATATACACCTCTCCTTAATAACATCTCCTTAATAAAGAGTAGTAACGTTTTCTTTATACTCAGTTCTTTGCACATCCCTTGTCTACTTTTCCGCACTCTTTGAAGTGATAGCCAAAAAGATCATTAAAATGCTTTTGAGCGCGGAGAAGCACAATTCCAATAATGGATGTGTAGCAAGATGAACAGTTTGGATGACCTAGATCGATAAGGCAAAATCTGAGCTGATAGAAACCGAAGGGAGATGTCAGTGTGCGGCAAGTCTCGTTACACTGCATGGAAGTCAGAGAATCAATAGAACAGGCTGCTGACGGGTGGTATTTACCCATGCATGGAGATAACGTGTATTTTGGGAAAGGAGAGAAACATCAGAAAGATGTTCAAAGTCACGTTATAGTTTACAAGAAATTATAAATTGTCCAAGTTAACAAACAGTCATTGCAGGGTAAAAACCAGCAGTTGCACTCTATAAGAAAAAGTATCCTTTATATGCAGCAAATGGTACATTATAAGATACTATTACTGCGTTCTTTCAATCACCTTTTTTTTCACATTATAATGGATATTTCCACTTAGGCTAGCTTTATTTCCTGTACCCTACCACCCACCACCTTATGCTGGACACCGCTGAGTATGCCAATACAGCCATTATGGCTCACAGTGCAGGCAGAAGTCATAGCGCAAGTTCTGTATAACAAGATTGGAAGACCTTGCTATTTTCTGCATGCGTTTGATTAAGAATCCTCAGGGGCCAGATTAAGGGGGGGGGCGACAGGGGCGGTCGTCCCTGGGCCCCCCACACACAGAGGGGCCCCCACTAGCAGCGGTGCAGCCGGTGGCTTCACCCGCCGCTAGTGTCCCCGCCGCTAGTGTAGTGTAGACCGCGCAGTGAGCGCGGCCACACTACACAGGGACATACACACAGCCGGGCGGCGGCAGCTGTGTGTTTTGTTACAGCAGCCGATGAGTGTCACACAGACTCTCATTGGCTGTTGCTTCAATGGAGGGAGTTGGCTGGAGCTCACTTATGAGCTCCAGGGGCGCCGAGAGGAGGGGGGGAGCGGGTACAGATTACCGGGGCCCGGGCTTCCTGAGGGTCCGGCGCCGCTCCCCCTCCCTCAGAGCAGCCCAGCACACAGCGTGTGCTGAGCTGCAGTGGAGACTGCTCGTGGCTGCTGAGCAGCAGCCACAGCAGTCTCCTATGCTGTGGGGGCCCCCCCCTGGCTTTGAGCAGGGCTGAGGGGCTTCACGGCGCTGCAAACCTTTTTTTTTTTTACCTGGGAAGGGGGCGTGGCCACACCTCCCGCGATTAGTCCACGCCCCCTATTACCCGGGCCCGCCGCGGCCCTCAGCGGGCCTGATGAGCTCCGTCTTCCGGCACCCCCCCGGGTGATGATGGGAGTGACGTCATGGCGCTGACGTCTCTCCCATACTGCAGGAGAAGAGGAACTGGAGCAGACAGCGGCGGTCGCGTCAGGAGCGGGGATTCAGGTAAGTTGTGTTTTCTTTTGTGTGTGTAAGGGGCACTGCATGGGGGGGCGCTTCAAGGGGGCCCTGGGGGCAATGCATAGGACAACTACTGGCGGCACTGAATAGGGGTGGGCTACTACTGGGGGCAGTGTATAGGGGGGGACTACTTCTGGGGGCAATGCATAAGAGGGGACTACTGGGGGCACTATATAAGGGACACTGGTCTGGGGGCACTACTATGGACACTGTATAGGGGGACCACTACTGGGGCATTATATAAGGGGCACTGCATAGGGGGGTACCACTACTGGGTCTGGGGGCACTATATAAGGGGGCACTACTGGGGGCACTGCATAGGGGGACCACTACTGGGGGCACTGCCTAAGGGGCATTACTACAGGGGATGGTGGTATATAGGGGCCCCCACAAGTTTGTTGCCCAGGGGCCCCCACAGACCTTAATCCGGCCCTGAGAATCGGTATGAATCACCACTGGACCTAAGCCCGGTGGATGAAATACTGACGCCGGAAGGCCAGCACCTGAAGATCCCAACGGGGAAGGTAACTAGGCTATTGCTAACCATCTCCCCACCCTAACCCTCCCTTAGGGGTGCCTAACCCTAACCTCCCTCACTAGTGTCTAACCCTAACCTCACCCCAGGGGGTGCCTAAACCTAACCCTCCCGGGGGGATGCCTAAAGCTAACCTCCCCCCGCGGGGGTGCCTAACCCTAAGTACCTTTAGGAGTTCCTAATCCTATCCCTCCCCCCCCCCCCCACCCCCCCTAGCGGCTAAGCGCTCCCAACGTCTGGCTTACCTACGATCAGTATACCTGCCTCGGGATTTCGGCGTGGGGCTGATGATAGGCGTCAGGATTTAGACGCCTATCATTAGCCCCATGCCGGGATTTCACAGTCGGGAAGCCGGAGGTTGGCATTTCGACCGCCGGCTTCCTAAGTACATCTCTTCCAGGGAGGTGGAAGCAAAAACAGACAAGGCATTGTGTATTGTTAATGCCCGGAAATTTCTTCAGCCGCACATCAAGCAGGAACCTTGCGCGCAAAGCGGCTGTCAGTGCTAGCAGCCGAGGCTGCCAGATTTTCAACTTCACACTCGGAAGAGTATCTGCGTGATTTCAAGTGGAAAGCCACACCACCCACTAATTTTCCGTCTGCAGCTTCAACTGGCATAAGTATCGACCCTTGCACTTACCCCATGCTGGGTACAAGGCATCTGCCAGAAACTGGCTTTTCTACTCTGTGTGCATGCCTCAGCATAGCACCGAGCCATACTTACCGACTTTGCTGCCCCCTCCTCTGGCACAGAACATCACAGAGGGGACATGATGCCCGGAAAAGTGGGCAATGCAGGGGGCATGATCACGTCATCGTGGCCCCGCCCTCGCTATACAGTGGCAAGAAAACAGGAGTCATCATGCAGGTTGGTGGAGGGGAGCGCTATCCATTTTTTAGAAGCCTACCGGCCATAGCTGGAGAGTAGGCAAGTATGCACAGAGCTGTGCCCTCATGCCCATGACAATCCCATGAGATAGATCTCTTTCCTCAAGTTGCCACCCTGAAACGCCAATATCAAGAATACAGCGATCCGGACAAAATCCGTCTGACTCAGAATCCCCCAAAAATCGGCAAAAATTTGTACATTTGTTACTGCACATGGGAAGTTTGCTAAAACTCGCTATTTACGGCCTTATACAGAGCTGCATGGGACTCAGAATCAGGACTATTTTAATCTATTATCTCGTTTGTCTCATTTTTAGGGGGCAACTGAATTGTTAGCGTTGCGTGATCGCGAACCACCCCAACATCACACATTTCGCTGACTCCTCTAAGCGAGGGAAAATGTGCAATGTGGGTGGCTACGAAGTGTCAACGTTCTGACAGTTGCTCCGGCACTTTGTGGCCATCACTTTTATTTTAATTGCCCCCTTATGGTACCTCGCACCTGAGATATTTAAATTCCAGCAGGTGCTACTAAAAATGGGATGGAAAAATACACAACTGCATTTACCAGATTCTCTAGCCTAAATAAAAGTTAAATGGACAATTCTCCCATAGTCTGGAGCAGAGGATGATGCATTCGATGTCAGAGTGTGAGGTTGCTTACATCATTTCAGTTTTACTATCAGTAATCTGAACAGGCCACTTAAGCTTTCCCACAACATGTGTTAGTCCTGGGAAAACTGTAGCACATGCTGCTTCCGAACAACTGTCCTTTTACAATTGCCTCCTGCTGAGCAATGCACACTAACACATGCAGAGCATCTCGCTGCAGATACCCTATCCCATTACACAGCAGCTGCAATTACCCTGCTTCTCATTATTCCTTCTAATATTAAAACGTGCTGATGAAATTAATTCTGCTTATTGCTGCCAAAAGAGCTTTGTCAGTATTTCCGACCACTATGGTGCAAGAATGTAAGAAAGAAACCCAAGCACTTAAACTATATAAACATATCAGACCACTGTACTTTTTACATGTAACTTTATGAAAGGTAGTTTACAAAATTCCACTTTAGGCCTCTACTTTTTATGTGAATTTAGATTTTCGTGTTCACCTATTGGGCGACACAGATGCCTGCGTGTGGCCTGTAACCACCACCACGGGCAGGGGATGTAGATTGATTATCAGGTGACATGAATCACATTATTCCTCTGCTTCATGGTGGCTGGCTCCTCCATTGGGACAAGACAATGTATTGCCTCTGAATCAAACATCTACCATAGTGAATGCATAACAACCAATGTAACGTTAAAGTAACACATGCCTTAAGCTGGCCATACACAGCCGTCAGGGACAGAGGAGGAGCTAGAGCGACTCCATACACGGACGGCATCCAGTCACATGGTCGACAGTTACCATGTTGACATGTTCACTGTCGACATACTAAGCATGTCGACACCCTCATGTCATACTTGCCTACCCTCCCGATTTGGTCGGGAGCCTCCCAAAAATCGGGTGCCGCTCCCGGCTTTCCAGGAATGCAGGCAAGCCTCCCACAAGCTGCCGACCCCTCCTGTCCAGCGCGATGAGTGAGAATCCCCGGCAGCAGGGAAGCCTGTGACGCGATTCACGCCGAATCGTGTCATTTTGGCCCCGCCCCCTGCTTCACAATGCCGGGATTATTGGCATTGTGTAGCGGGAGCGCGGCCAAAATGCCGCAAGTGCGTGGCCAAGCCCCCGCTCTGCCCACAACAGCCAGCCACGCCCCCCAATTTTGCCGACCTGGCTGCCCCCTCCTGGAAGGGGCAGCCAGAATGTCAGCATATCTGCCTCATGTTGACCTTTTGCATGTCGACACAAGAACTGTCAACCTAACATACTACACTTACACTACATGATGTATGGAGGTGATCTCCATCCCCCGACAGTCATTTGGATTGGACAGGTTTGAAAACCAAACTATCCAGACCATTTTCTGGCTGTGAACGAACATCGCTCAGTACCATACGCTGAACGATAATCATACAAACCGGTCATTTAATTGGCTGGTTTACACCATTATTATGCAATGTACGGTCAGCTAAGTTTAGACACAACATACTACTAAAAACAGAGAAACAGATCAACCAAGAGCACTGAACTTAGTATATATAAAGATTTTCACAGTTTTCTACATCTGTAATAATATAATAGATTCTTACTTGTTAGGCTAAGGGAGATTGTGTGTAACCCTGCCTAGGGCTCTTAATCCGCCGCTGGATTTTCACTCCACAAAAGATCTTACATTTTTCATTAATTCCGAACGAACAGTCTGTGGGTCTCTTCCTATACTGGCAACGAGACCCACTTTGCTTCTCAATGTTGCTCTTTGGTACTAGACAAAATGTAATAACAACCTTCACACATGCAAAGGTTCTGCATGTAATAAAAACAATCTTGATTATCCTCACATTCTCATGATTAGTGCAAGGCATACATTAGACTAATACTAGCAGAATTGTAGGAAATAAACATAGTTTGCAGAGGTGTCTCCTGAAAATGAAGGGTAGGTATGTATTTACGATAGGCGGACTAACCAGCCGCACTGTGGCACACCAGGAGTCTTGCTGTGCGCTTTGAGGGCCTCATACAGAACTAACAATAAATACATCTAAGGTGTATACAATTATGCATCTAGCCAAACCACGTTTTAATTCAAGAGGTGAAAATGCAATGTGTGTTTGCATGCAAGGAAATGATTGTATCTTGCATACTGGGCAGAGCTAATTGCAACAGTGCAGTGTAGAGCTAGGATGCCACCCCTTCAACCACATTTGTGTGCACACTATAAGTTTGCCGACATGCCTAAATATGGTAAAATTGTCAATGATAAATATATGCCTTTAGACCAGTGGTTCTCAAATTCGGTCCTCAGGGCCCCACACAGTTCACATTTTCCAGGTCACCCAGCAGGTGCACTCCATACATGCCTACTCTCCCGGGAATTGCAGGAGGCTCCCAATTTTTTGGGTACACCCCCGGAAGAGTAGGAATATCGCCCGCATCCCGACCACTTCCTAGTGAAGTGGGCAGGAAGGGGAGATTTTACCTGGATTTTCGGGTCCGTAGGGAAGAGGCGGGGCTAAATTACGTAAATTGCACCATTTAGCCCCGCCCCCTCCTCACGGACCAGCAAATCGCTGGTGTTTTCTGTAAAGGGGGTGGGGCCTAATGCTGTCTATCGTCTGGCCCCGCCCCCCAAAGAGGAGAGCAGCAGGTCCTCTCCCGCTGCTCCTGGAAAGCTGCCTAGGAATGTAGGTAAGTTTGGTGTACTTATTACTCACTGACACATTTTAAAAGATCCACAGGTGGAGCTAATTATTTCACTTGTGATTCTGTGAGGAGACATGGAAAACATGCACTGTTTGGGGTCCTGAGGCCCGAGTTTGAGAACCTGTGCTTTAGACAATATATTGATCTAATTTAAATTTATTTTAAAAGCATTATCTCAAGTCCAATTTCTCAAACATATTGCCATTGTATCAGTATCTTATTTACAATTAATGACATCATTTTTGAAAGATATACACTATAGCAGTGGTTCCTAAACTGGGGTGCCTCAGGTTGGTGGTCCAGCACCAAATCAAATTATTTATGGTCAATGTAATATAAATATGTGGACAAACACCCACTACATAACTGAACCTAAGGATGGCAGGTAAGCACAATTTACTTCACTTTACTACTTCACTACATTTTTTTAATGAATTTCTCAATAAAAAACTTTTGGCTTAGGGGGTGCCGTGAAAACAATTCTGATGCACGTTTCAAAAAAGTTTGGGAGCCACTGCACTATAGGGTAGGATTCGGCTCAAGTTCCCATGAATCTTTGTTTGCAAACTTATTGTGCACAACCAGCTAATACACATGGATCATGTTTTTATATCAGTAGTCTGCAAAAGACACCAATTTCTTATATTTTTATAACAACAACATATAAAGCAAACAAAAGAAAATATTTTAAATACAACAGATTCATGAATCTGATTCCTTTTGGTTTATTAGGGTGGTTTATGATGAACAATTGTTTCCTAATAGGTACCTGAAAATGCACATGAGCTGGGGAAAGAGTTAAGCGTCATTTGTTGAGAGAATAGGTCTAAAACGAGGCACCGGCGTTCACCATGCCTATATATATAGTGCCAGTGGCGTAACTTCATCCCAGGTGCCCGGAGGCAAGATAAATGTTGGTGCCCCCCCCCAAACTAAAATGTACCAGCCCCCAGCCCCAGCTGCCGCCACCCCCCTTATGCAGTTCCTTTTATATAATGCCCCCAGTAGTGGTCCCCCTAAGCAGTGCCCGCCTATGTAGTGCTCCCCAGTAATGGTCCCTCTATGCAGTACCTCCAGTAGTGAGCCCCCGGTAGTTGCCCCCAGTAGTGAGGCCCCTGTAACTGCCCCCAGTAGTGAGGCCCCTGTAGTTGCCCCCAGTAGTGAGACCTCTGTAGTTGCCCCCTGTAGTTGCCCCCAGTAGTGAGGTCCCTGTAGTTGCCCCCAGAAGTGAGGCCCCTGTAGTTACCCCCAGTAGTGATGGCCCCCACCGCGCGCGCACACAAATAAACCAAACAAACACTTACCTTTATCCCCGCTCCAGTGCTGTTGCCGTCCATCCCCGGCGTCCGCTCCTCGGCACTATGGAAGTGACATCATTACATCACTCCCATAGTGCACTGCGGGACCCGGAGGACGGAGCTCACTCCTGAGCGCCATCCCCGGCGTCCGCTCCTTGGCACTATGGGAGTGACGTTATAACGTCACTCCCATAGTACACTGCGGGACCCGGAAGACGGAGGGATCTCCGTCCTCCGGCTACCGCCGGGGGTTTGGATAGGAGCCAGGCGCCCGCTGGTAACACTCAGCGGGCGCCCTGCAAATGGAGGGTGCAAGGGGTGCGACCGCACCCCTTGCACCCTCCGTAGTTACGCCAATGGAGGTGGAGCGCCGATCAGCGGCGCTCCTCCATGCAGCTCCCGGGGACAATGGAGCCAGGTGCCCCCTTCAGGGCTGACGCCCGGCGGCAAATGACTCCATTGTCTCCGGGAGTTACACCACTGTATAGTGCTCAAAGTTCTAAAAGAAGAAGAACATCCTCTGTTTATCACCTTCACTTATCCTTGGATATCATACAACCACAGAGAGGCTTCAATGTATAAAGCCATTATGTATATGAAGCGGTGACAACAAAGGGGCCAATTGACGGGAATTGATGTCCCATTCTCTAGGAAATACTGATATTTCTTTCAACAACTGGAATCTCTTAAAAGCAACCTTTAAAAAAAAACAAAAAAACTGAATTCAGCTGATGATTATCTCGATAGCACATTGTGTGTGAGAGTGCATTCCTTCTACAGTATACTCCCTTATTGCGGAAATACTGAGCTGAACAGCGTTGGAGGCGACATTACAATGGGAAAAGGACTGATCTTGTGATTTTATTTTGTACTGTACATGTCCGAATGGAGCATACACAACTATGAGCAACTGCGGGTGATTCGGGTTACACATCATATCTGAACTTGGCTGAATGGGTGTGTGACCGAGGACACCATTCCTTGTTGCCAAGATGGCGGCTGGGGCTAGCACTCCATCCTGCGGCACCATTTGTGATGGGTATAAACACTATGTGCTGTGTGGAAGTACAGTATGTAGGAAAATGTTTAAATAATAATGTATATTCATCAAAGAATGTATATACAGCACCGGGATGAGTCAGAAAGATCAGCGCTTATCACTATGGGGGTTGAGAGAAAATAGCGCAGTGTGTATAAAATAAAAGGTTGGTACTTAGCACCAGGCACAGAAGGACGTGTTGGGGATCTAGAATGCATCTGTACTGTGGCTGCGGTGCTGGACAAGGGGAATAAGGAGCTTTAGGAAAAGCAGCCAGGAGACTGGAGACTATTGTCTTGGGTTTTGGCCACACTGCCGTTGGAGCTCAAATTGAGCCAGATGAGGGGTTCAGGTCCCCCTGCTGAACCCTTAAGGAAGTATTAGGTAGGAGATGTAAAATATTACACCCCCTCATCTAAACTTCCAGACACCAGGGAGTGTAAAGGGGCTGTCCCCCGCCACCTAATACAATGTATGTATAGTGCATGCATCCACCTGGATTGGTTTAAAGGGACCGGAGCCGGATAACCTGCTGTATAGTGTGGTTTGACGGATATGTGTTCTGTGAGCTCAAACAGTTGTATTCCATCTGACTTCTAAACATCTTTTATGCTGTTTGCTCCTAATCAGGGCCAGTGTTACCATTAGGCAGCTTTAGGCAGCTGAGGCGCTGCTGAGTCCACACATAAAATAAAATGAATGGCTTAATTCATGGCTCAGTGGCATATAATGAATTTGGTGCACAGCTGTGTGGCATATTATTAATTTGCGGTAGTGTTATTAGGTACATAATGATTTTGGTGCTCTTCTGTGTGCAATATTCTATATTATTAAACTGGTGAGACTGATGTGTGGCATATTATGAATTGGAGGGAGCAGGAGCTAGGTTGCCCGGAAGTCTTGCACCGGCCCTGCGCCCAATACCTTCAATTGGGAATAATAGTCCTTTTAGGGACATTTTATTGAAGATAACAAATATCTACTTGCTTCAAGACGCCTGCATCTGCTTGCCCAGGGTCTCTGAATTTGTCCTCTGCTCACTACCAAGAGCAGAACCACAGACCATAGTAAGCGGCCAATGGGGAATTAGCCGATATCATCCAGGTGTTGTTACAGAAGCGTGACTACACATACCCAGAAATAAGCAGTTCCAGATATCTGTGGTGGAGCCTGGTGGCGGCAGCAACATTAACATTAACCACAGTAGGAGGAACCAGCAACAGGCGGATACTGACAGTGAGAGAAGAGATCTATACCTCAGGAGTGGCGGAGTAATCCCACTTGGGCTGCTCAGGAAGAGTCACTCCCACTCTGTACCAGGCTGAGAATGCCCATCCGATCATGCAGGCTGTGTTTTCAGGGTGTGGCATAAGCGAGTAACGGATTTGCAGGCTATGCAGAGTTGACCATATGGCGAGATCCATCTGATTTAATTCCCTTCATTAATAGGACTTCTTTCTTTTTTCTCCAGCACAACTCTGTGATCTAGACTTGCCTACTCTCCCAGAAGAGACGTGAGGCTCCTGAATCTTGGGTGGTGATCCCAGCCACCCGCCCGGAAGAGTATTCAAGTCTCCTGCAACTGCCTGCATCCACCTGCCTCAGCCTACTTCCCGAGTAAAGTGGAAGGTCCAGGCGGCCGATAACACAATTTGCGCTGAATAGCGTCATTGTAACCCCGCCCCCCACTTTACAATTACGATAACCTCTGCATTGACTAGTGGGGGCAGGGCCACGTTGACGAGATTGTGCCATCACATCCTCCACACTTCCCATCTAGACCGCACCATGCCCACGGCTGTGCCCACCTGGCTGCCCCAGACAAAAAGTCGGCAAGTACGATCCTTTACCTATGGGAACTTTGTGTTTCCCTCTTTTGTTTAATTGTATTTCTTCTATTCAAAATTGAATTTTTTGAGGCTACCAATATATGGAGAACTGTGAAGAAATTTTAACTTGTATGATTTTTCCCTTGTGCTTTGGTTCCTCCCCTCAATTCCCCCTTGGTGGAGCCATTCTCATGTGCCTCAAAATCCACCACATCAGTTGGATGCAGAGAGGGCAGTACTAGTATCTCTCATCCAATGGAGAAGTGCAATGACCATCCAATCAGTGCCTCATGCCTCTCTGATGCTGCTGGTTCCTAGTGAATTGATAGGCTACATTCTCGTGAATATTAGTTCAGCCTACTGCATGGAGGTGACAGATCCGCATTGAGGAGTGATAACAGAGATTATGTCATCAGAATATGCATATTATATATATGACACCATTGAATAATACATTGTAGATGTGCAGCATTTCAGTAATCATTAAGTACAAGCAGAGAAGGTAATATTGTAAATGGTATAACTACTGTGGTTTCTGTGCAGAATGCTTGATACTTGCTGTGTCAGTAGCTACATTCTCAAGTCATTAACAATGTATCTTGAGTACGGTTTGATGAAGATTGATTTTTTTCTTTTACTCATCTCGCTCTCTCATTTACTGAGACTTTTAAGAACTGTAAATGAACGAGGCGCCCAACCAGGAATGAGCAGTACAGATGCTGTTGTCTGGTGAAATACTGCTTTTGCAATGAATAAAACATTGGTTTTATTGCTCGGAATTGTTAATTGCAATCATCCCCTGTCATAGTAATCAAGACATGTCCCAACATTCAATGTTTAACATGTACTGTACATAATAAAGAGTAGAGGGAATTGTTCCAATGGACGATAAGCTGTACTAATTATACATTTTATACTTATGATTGAAACAAGGGTAATAAGAATACTTATATGATTACATGTCAGATAGAAAGTAAGATGATCAACACAGTAGTTTTTTTAAGGTGTAATTGAGTAAGTTCAGACCACCCATTTTTATCACACTTCATTTTATACATGTCATGTGTCCTCAGTTTATATCTCATATTCCTAATTCATGTGAATGTTCACAACAGCACAGAGTATTTCAGTAGGCATGTGTGCTGACCTGGTGGGGGCAGTCATCTGTCCACTGGTTGATTATGTTAATGAGGACAGGGCTGCATGTGACAGTGACATGTGAGAAGAATGAAGGCAGTAGTAAGCCACAGACTGAGAGTTATATAATGAGAGGAGCAGGGTTCCCCAGCAGCACAGAGTATATCAGGAGATAAGTGATGTGTTAGTGAGGACAGGGCTGCATGTGACAGGACAGAGTTATGATGTGAGGAGGGGGATGGAGGCAGCAGGAAGCCATAGAATGAGAGGAGCAGGGTTCCCCAGCAGCACAGAGTATATCAGGAGATAAGTGATGTGTTAGTGAGGACAGGGCTGCATGTGACAGGACAGAGTAATGATGTGAGGAGGGGGATGGGGCAGCAGGAAGCCATAGAATTAGAGTTATATAATGAGAGGAGCAGGGTTCCCCAGCAGCACAGGAGATAAGTGATGTGTTAGTATGGACAGGGCTGCATGTGACAGGACAGTGTAATGATGTGAGGAGGAGGATGGAAGCAGTAGTAAGCCACAGACTGAGAGTTAGATAATGGAAGGAGCAGGGTCCCCGACAAATATCTGCTCATGCCAAAAAGATGCAGGAAGATTGTGGTGTCACAAGTACATAAAAGTTCATACATCTGACAAAAACTTTAAATGCAGAGGATAAACAATTACAAAATAAACTTTATTATCCTAATATTTAGTACCTGGTGGAGTTTGCTATTTAAATTATTGAGTAGAGTTAACAGTAAACTGGAGCTAATTATCCAGGTATTCAAATATAACAGCCAACTAATATTGAGTCTGAAGGTCCCAAGACTTTGCTGCCGGGAGAGGTACAGGACACTGTGGTACATGCAGCAGCAGAAATTACATTGCACATGTACTTTAGTAACAAATGAAACCAGCTGTATAGTAAGTAATTCAGGGACCAGATATGTATTTCCCAAAACAGGCATTTATATTCCACAAGGGAGGACAGATTGGCGGTATGGTGCATGGTCTAATGTCCACCGAAACTGCGCTGTATGCACACACACCTGGCCAGCAGCAAAGAGTCATCGGAAATTGTAGTCACCTTTGACAACCAAGTACAGCACTAAAACAGATTGTGTTCCTGTCCTCACGTGAACTGTTCCATTGTCTTTTATCTTTTGTTACATGTATCTATCTAGGACTATTCAGGAGTGTGTCATATAATGCCCCGTAACCCAAGGTGAATAAGCAAAAGCAAGAATATTTAGCTCAGGCTGATTCAATGACAGTTCCCAATATGGAGGGTCCAGGGATAACTGTTCAATATAACGGGTATGAATTCACTACAAACAGAGCTATTTACTGACTATAAACCTGTTCAAGACAATGGATTTAAATATTTGTAAGTCTTAGGAAAGAAGAGAGATCACTTTCTCAAGCCAACTTTCTAGAGAAAACGGTCAATGGACAGAGGAATACAGCGTTGACCTTTCATTCTACGTTTCAGTACTTGGGCAGATCGGACAAGCTCATATCGTGTTCATTATTCCTTTATGATCAGGTCTGTGATATTGTGGTGTTTTCGCCATACCTGTATTGTAAAATAATTTTATAGCCAATCTGGATTTGTAGCTGACACCCATATAAAGCCTGGCTTATCAGATATTTCCCCCATTAATCACATCAATGTCATGTCTATTCTGCAATTTTAAAAGTCAAACCCTTGTCCTGATATTCGGTTTGGGATTATTGCCAGAGTTCTTCAGGAAGTAGGTCGCCCTCTAAATGATTTATAGTTCACAAAAAGAATCCAAAGACTTTGCTATCAGCAGCGATATGCAAGAAACATGCTATGATTAGATATTGGTGGGGGATAAAAGATAACATGGTGATATAATTAAGTTATATAAGAATAAACCCCCCCCCCAAAAAACACAATTTTATATCTAAGCAAAATCATTTTAAGGTGAGAGGAAGAATGTAAAATAAAATAATGGACTGTTTATTTTATCGATATTTACTTTCAGGAAGGGCTCCATAAATGTGACACTTATGTGACCTGAAAGGTAAAACACTGATAGGAACCTATTCTAACTTGTCATAACTTGACTTAATCAGAAATAAAATGATGGTAAAATAAATACTGTGATTTAAAGATTTTGGGGGAGATGTACTAAGCCTTGAAAAGTGATAAAGTGTAGATTGATAAACCAATCAGCTCCTAACTGCCATTTTTCAAACACCACCTGTAACGTGACAGCTAGGAGCTCATTGATTGGTACTTTATCACTCTCCACTTTATCACTTTTCAAGGCTTAGTACATCTCTCAGTTTGAGTGGAACAATGAGGAGCCCTATTTTCGCCAGGTAAAGTTACTAATTTCATTAAGCATTAAAACAACAGTTCTGGACACATGCTGTACTTTTCTGAAGCAAGTCAATAGGCACATGACACCCTGTCACATGCCTGAGTGATGTTAATGTATGACAATAACGCTCAATCACAATGTTTGTTATTCCATGACACTAAACCAGCAGTTGGGTTACATAGTTCAGCAACAGCTGCATCGCAGAAGGTTGCCCATGCCTGGTTTAGCACAATTGTCACTGAGATCTATTGTCAATACTTTAAAGATTAAAATAACATGTTTTAAGATTTATCAATTTTCACCATTTAGTGCCAATGTACTGTATATATCAGTTATTCATGTTCAGGTACACAGGAGGTATGGATGCTCCATAAAATACTCTGTTCAATGCATGCCTCATCATAAGCGCTAAGTACATACTGCAGAAACTACATTTACTATAAGATCAATGATCCCTACTTCACCTTCATCTGAGCTTTTCTCGCTGCTAGTCTGCCAAGATCTTTAACAATGAATAAGAAAAGTAACGGGTATGACCCCAGACTTGTATCTTTTTAAACTCACTTGGTATTGCCCAGCTGGGTTTCTGCAGACTAGTTAAAAATAACTAACTTGAATAAGTATTTTATTTCCATCATAATGAATCAGGAAAAAAACAATAATGATGATGATTTTAAAATCATATTACAAGTTGTCTCCCATATCCAAATATTCCAAAATACGGAATAATTTTGCCATGACTGAGATAATGAAACCAATGATTTTTGATGGTTCAATGTACACAAACTTTGTCTTAGGCACAAATTATTAAAACTATTGTATAAAATTACCGTCAGGCTGCGTGTATAAGGTGTATATGAAATCTAAATGAATTTCATTTCTGTACACAAACTTTGTTTGAGCCACAAAATTATTGAAAATAATGTATAAAATGACCTGCAGGCTGTGTGTATAAGGTGTATATAACACATAAATGCATTCTGTGTGTATACTGGGGTCCCATTCCCAAGATATCTCATTATGATATGGAAATATTCCAAAATACGGAATATTCCGTTATCCAAAATACCCCTGGTCCCAAGCATTTTGGATATGGGAGACTCAACCTGTATTAAAAGCTGGAGATGACATACATTTGGATGTGCTTTGCAGTAGGTCCATTTTAAACTTTCTATATACATATATCTCATTATCTGTCTCTACTGAACATGAAACTAGGCCAATGATATAATGATGTAAAGGGTTTTAAAGCGAATAGGAAACTGTGCATGTTAGATGGGTCAATCGGTTCTTGTCTGCCGTCAAGTCCTATGCATCAAAGTGATGAACTAAGTGCCTTAATAAACATTAAAATTGCATTACTACAGTATGTATCTGTGAGAGTTGCGAGAAATAGGCATCATACCGTATTACCAGCAGAACAAATGGAACTACACAAAGGTAAATGTGATATCGGTGAGTCAGCTGAAATGAAATGCACCCCCCCCCGCCCCCCAGACTTTTCTGCAACACGCTACTGTTACAACAAATAATATTGCCACCGACATTACAATGAAGCTTATGGGACTGGGAGTATCTATATGTTCAATGGGGGGACTTTATCTCATATGGTCTTGGGAACATCAATATCATTTTAATAGAAAGGCGACACAAAGTGCAAGCTCAGGCAGCTATTCTACTAGCTGTTTTCTGCTAAAATTCCAAGAGACAAATGTCTCCATCAGGATTGGCACTGGGTACCCCGACGCCCTACTCTTGCCTCCGGTCGGAGCAATGAGCATGCTGTATTAATCCCCATTTATTGCTTCACTGTGCATGCCTATTAGCATATGGGCCACTTTCTTATAGATTTACTCTGGTGGGGTGCCCAGAATTGTGATGCATTACTGAACGCCACCAGTCCTGGTTTCCGTTATTTCCTTTATGGTTAAATAGACGCGGGTCGATGACCTTGATATACAGAGCATTTAAGGCTCTTCATAAACAGAATCGGAAATTTCCTTCTGGTGGTTTTTTAACATGAGCCAGACATATAACATCACTACGATGAAAGTAGAGATACAAAATAAAGGGGTCTATTTACTAAGCAGTGTTAGGAGACAGAGTAGAGAGTGATAGGGTACCAGCCAATCAGCTCCCAACTGTCATCTCACAGGCTGTGTTTGAAAAATGACAGTTGGGAGCTGATTGGCTGACACCTTATCACTTTTCACTCTGTCTCCTAACACAGCTTATGAAATAGACTCCAAAGTGTTTGCATCACTCAGTAATCAGCTGCACAGGGTGCGCCATAGACAACTAAACATACCTAGAAACTGACAATTCCCTGATGCATTTCTGTTTGGTATATTCTCTAGTCTACTGTTCTTGCTCAGCTAGATTATTAGACTTCTTGTTTCCAGATGAGATTCTATCTCAAGCCGCTTACTGGCAGTTGTCCAGGTTGTGCCCTTCTGGAAGCTCCACGTGCCTGCATGAGATTTGTGATTAGTTTTTTTCCCCTACACCATATACAGTGAGCCCAGCTAAGCTCCTTTTATAAGTCAGTGTATGTTTATATCCTTGTGTTCTATGGGGAACATGCAAATAACTACCACCTAGGTCTGCAGACTAATATTTTACTGCTCTGAAAATGCTTCTGGTTTATATTGCTTAAAGAAAGACAATTGCACAATCTCAGTAACATTTTAAAGGCAGGCTAACCCTATATATTGATGATTGCTTTGTAATAATTACAGTTCAAGATATACTGTAATTATATTTTTGTTGCAACACTTTACCTTACTTCTGCAATGGTTTTACTAAATCCAAGCAAAGTACACTCAGCATGCATAGAGCCTTAATATTTTTATGTTATCCAAAAACCATTTTTTCATTGAATAATTCTTATACAATTCTTGAGGTCCTTATTCTAAAGGGAATGTACCAGATTAACTTAGAGGTACGGTACGACAACATTGGAACCGAGCTCTGGAAAGGAACAGTCCAGCAATGCCAGAGAGCAGGTAACAGGGGGGTAGGAAGTTACAGTATGGAACCAGGTTGCCCGTGTTTTGTCTCCGTCATATAATACCTCTACGTCCTCCTGAAGCATTCTGGATATATTTGTGCCATGTACAGTGGTCACACCCATGCTTTGTATTAAAAGGTAAAAGGTGAAGATTCCTCACAAGATTCATGTATATACTGGTTTCAGAATTAACACAATTGTCCTTATTAATTCAATATAAACGTTAAAAAAAAAGGGAGAGTATCTTCAGAAATGTAAGCGTAGGTGGTGCTCCCAAGAGTCTAAATGATGGAATTTATCAAAAGGAGAGGAAAGAGGACTATTTGTGGGACACTCATAAATTCCTCCCACCATCCTAATTTCAGTGGAACTGTCCCGCTGTCCCAGTGTCCAGCAGGGGGGGCACATTGTCACCGATGCTCTGAATGGTGGTGAATGCGGTAAGACGATGCCGCCAGAGTGCACATGGCATCCATTTAGTGCCGGGAGTAGCCCAACAGCTGTGGGAATCCTCAGCTCGCCCCCAGTGTGAATAGAAACGTGGACGTGGCAGACTTCATGTCCCAAAACTTGTACACCATGGGGCATGGTTTAACGGGCATGAATGTCACACCCTTATATGTGAGGGTGCACAAAGTCCCTAGTCAGAATATTGGAAAGTTGTGAGTATCTATAGGGTTGCTCAGTAGGCCTGTTATTGAGTGAGCTGTAACCAATGCTGCATCTTTGTACGCAGTCGTTTGGATTGGCGAAGCCGCCGATGGGCATCTCAATACAAATCCAGGCAGCTGCAACATTTGTATATTTTCGCACAGCTGCTGCGTACGGAATTGCATTTGCCTCCACCTCTGAATCAGGCCCAGTGTTAGTACATCTCATTAGAGCCCATGCACACAGTGTTATTATGAATATAAGGGCCTGATTCAGACCCGGCCACAAGGCTGCCTTCGCACGCAGCCGTCGTGGTAAATGTATGCAAATCCCGCGATCGCTAGCAAGACACTAGCACACACACTATGATTTGCCGTGCGATCGCGGTATGAAATTAGACGCCCACCAGCCTGACACAAGACGCCCACTTTCCCTTAGTAAAATACGTCATCACCAGGAAGTGTATTAAACAATCGGTAACATCGGCTGACATCAGACCCATACGCACCACTTGTGGCTGACCATACCCTACCTGCTGTGTGTAATTCAGCCATGTGACGTGTACGCTGGCGATGTGTCTGAATTATGCACGCCCCTGAAATGGCGTTCAGTCGCACAGACATGCCTGCATTCGCACCACCACACACCCGTTTCCATCGACCACCCCCTGTCACCACCCACAAACGGCACGTCATGTCACTCATGCTTGCGGAGCACCTGTGTACTGGCTGTGAATGCTTCCTGATCGCAGCGACTGGTTCCCGCACGCGCACTGCGTCTTGTACACATGCGCAGATTGCAAACATCGGCTGGCTCCGTGCGAATGCAGCCTTGCGACCGGGTCTGGATCAGGCCCTAAGTTCATTACAACTTCATTACATGCATTGTGTCAGTACTGAGTGACGCTGATACAATGTATATAATGAATAACACTGTACTGAGATCATATCTTTCGCTAATTATTCTTGGGACTTAAATGTCTTTAAATTGATGATGGGAGCACTAACAATTGTGAATTTCCTGACTAAATAATTGAAGTAACAATTTGATTTATTTTTATGTACAGCCTATATATTCCCCGTGATTATCCCTAATAGATGTACTAACACTAACAAAGTGTAATCTCTTTATTTTAACTATATTGTATTAAAAGTAACATTTTAACGTTGGTTATCATAGTACATATACAGGTAAGAGTGCCCCTCTTTCCTCTTCTTTTTTATAAAGTGAAAGTATTAAAAGCGGGAGAAGGACATGACCATTCCCCCGGTGATCATAAAAACACCCCAGTAAGTATATTTGCAAAACAGAAAGACATCTGTTATCTGCGCTATCTATAATATACTGCAAAACTGTGTTCCTCTAGCAAATAAAAGCATGGGGATCTTGTTATTATTATAATGAAAATATTTAAGTTTGCAGCCCGTCATATAGGGACCCCAATCTCTGCAAGGCAAGAATGGTCACGCCTCTGTGGGACTTTTTTCCCAAAAGTGCAACAGTAGAAGACCTCCTAATCCCCCACAAACTGCATTACGGAGGCAAAGGCATCACTCTGTCTGGGACACCCGGTGTGGCGAAGCAAACCGCGCCCGTAAAAGGAGTGTGGCCTAAAATTAAGGGGCGTGGCCTTGCAAAATCCCCGGACGTATCACTCTGGGGACATGCCCACTCAGATGCTGGGCTGCCCACGGAGACTAGTGCCTGCACC